>OY728166.1:301889341-303139341 GCA_963277665.1 Viscum album
ACGAAGCTCTGTTATAGCCAACTAATTTACTAGTGTAGATACCAGTGTCATTATGGGATGTATATCAATGTAAATTTATATCTCTTGGGGGGTAGGTAAACCTATAACATAATTAGAGGATATGAACTTATACTCTTCCACCATTATAGGAAAATGGGGACTCAAAACATCCACTATAGTGAGGGTCTGAATAGCCAACTGAAGAGTAATCAGCTGCAACCTCTTATGTGTGAGTCCATCCTATGCTACAAAGATTTTCCTTTAACTGATAAAAATAGAAATTAGGTTCTATTATTACAAAAAGAAATCACACCCTTTTCCTAAAATAATCAATATGTTATTGAATTGTCGCTATCAGTCCATATCGAGATTGACATTGTAAGTCCTCGAGGATATTACTATGAAATCCCAACCAAAACTCTCACCATTAAGATTCAATCCACACTTTTAGTGCTAGTGTGTGATCATTGGGTCTCTTCTAGTAGGAGTCACTAAACTTGAGGGTCAATTCAATGATTTAACTATAATCTCTATGTATCAAACAAGAAAAGTGGAAGGAAAGGAAATCACTAGAACAAGTTTCTATCAACGTTGTAGTTATAGTAGAAAGACACACATTGTACCTTGAACCATTCTTGGATTCCTAGGGTTATATTACTCTAACACCTATAGTTGTCTCCTCCTCTATCCTCTTTCTCCCTGAGTATAGTATGGACCACCTAGGGGTGGTGGTGGTAACACATCCAAACATTGGCCACCTGCTACTACATCCCCAGCTCCAATGCCATGTCTTCCACCCAACGATTCAGTTATCTCCTATTGCTGACTCTTCCTTGTCATTCCATCAACCACCTATTTGAATGCATCCAAAATAGTAGGAAAATCTCATGTGGAATGTCCCTTCCCATTACAAGCATTGAATGACTTCTTCCTTGGGGAACTATAATTCCCCTTGAACATCCGATGAAACCTCCTATACGTGGCTTATTTCACAGACCCACTATCAGTAGGTCCTACTGAACCAGCATCTCGGGTGATATCTACCTCAGAATACTATGGTACACATTCTAACTATTCTTATCATCATCCTACACCAAAATAGCCATCCACAAATCATTTTGGAAAGCTGCATCCACTAGAACCACTAGATTTCGGTCTTCAAACTGATCAATAGGAGAAATCACAACCTTCTAACCATCCTGATGAAAAGCTACTCTGTGATTGGCTCCCCTTAGGGAGGCCTCATTAAACATTGGGTCTAACTCCCGATCTAGATGTAGAAACCCCAATGACTGGCATCATGAATACATCCTTTAAGAAATAAAATGTATCATAGTTAAAATAGTATACCTTGTGAGCTGACTCAAGAAGTTCAAGGAAAACACAACACAATCCTATATGATGAATATGCCATTATATTATCCTAAAACTAGTGTTTTCATGTACTGAGATGAAATGAAGGTGTCCCGAGTCTGGGTGTATGAATAAGTTGGTCTCCGCACCAACACTAGGGTCCTTATACTGAAAGATGAACTAAAAACACTTAACACTATTTCCCCAAACCAATATCTTAGTCTCTTAATCCTAAAGTAGAACCAACCTCCTCTGATACAACTATATCATGGCCCTTCCTAGAGGGGAACATGTTGTGATTCCCCAAAACCCACCTTCAATAGGCTAGGGGCTGGTGACTAGCATTGAGTATGCATACCCATGACATGGGAGTCATTGCCTTAGTACCTGTACACATGCACACGTATCCAAGCCCACAAATGATAAAATGTAAAAAAACACTTAGGAACAAAAATGCATGCATACCACTATAACCAACAAATATAGTACAATAGGTAAAGTGATGTGATGTAAAGTAAAACTGGCCCAAACACAATCCCAGCAAAAGAAATAGTCTATAGAACAAGGCCCTGAAGTTCATCAGCAAAAAAAACCCTACCTAAAGGGTAGGAACAAGAAGAGTTTTTTGAAGCCGCAAGAGCACACTACAACTATCTAGTCACTCTCTAAGAACCACCGGGTCCTGGTCCACCGTGGACTCCATCAAATTGTCAATGGAATTCCCAAGACACGACATGTGTAGGAAAATACCTTGTAGGTGTGAGTAAAACAATACTCAGTAGGAAACCCTGACACACAAAGTAAAAGACGACATAAGAAACATCACTAAGAAGATATAGTCAGCTCAAAACCGGTATCTGTCAACAAAAAATATAATAAGAACATCTATTTAAACTTGTAAAAGATTCTATGACTCAAGGGCTCATCCATTACCTGCTACATGGTTCCATTCGTAGCATGATCTTTCCGGGAGAGATCACTCCTCAAGTTATATGATATAAGCATGAAAAACAGGTCTACCAAAAGTACCTGAGAGAACACTAGGGTCTTGAAAAGTTATGTAGTCTCCCAATTACATCTAGTGTTTCTAAGACATGGATTTTTGATAACACATAGAGTGTTAGTAACACATGGTGTGTCGGTAACAAATGGAGTGTCGATAAGTCAGGAAACCCCCAAGTCATGTATTCACTGAGTCAAAACCAAATATCTACCATTGAAAACTGATCGAAGTGCACTTATCATGTCTATTCATATAGAATGGAATGAATAGGATCTTGATACACAAAAAGGGGTTAAACTCCTAGGTATCATTAGGTGGACACCTAGACCAAAAAGAAATATCACCCAAGATAAGGGATAGGTGCTCATGTAAATATTGGACCCACCTTCTCTAAAATCCCTATCAAAGGTACCAAGAAGAGAAGAGAGAAATGAAAGTCCTCTCAGGGTGATACATGCTCCAACCCACATATTTAACAATCAAAGACAGGATGTGAAAACTCACATCAGAATATGGGTTATCCTCTCTGATGGGAACGAGATCCTACATTAAACCTGTATAGAAAAAGACCAAGGGTATGATCTCAACCACTTCTAATCCAACTGAAACCCTACAAAGCCATGTAAAAATTACTTCCCCATCACAATCATACCAACACTATATAAGGATCGTCAATTGGACGCTTCATTTTAATGAAATTGTCATTTTACTAAAAAGGCCTGATCTATGTCTTGCTCGGGTCTGACCCGACCCGCCAGACCTGAACCAGCCATGCCGACCTGACCTGATCTGGCCAGGTCCAGCTCAAAACAGCCAGCCTCACTGGGCTCAGCCTTATGTGTCTACCTCATAGGGTCCAGACCGCTGGGGTGCTCGATCCGGCCTGTTTGGTTGCACCACATGCGGTCTGCCAGACCCAGTTCCACCATCTGGTCAAAGAGGTGTCACGCATTCAACCGAGATAACCACCACACCCCATCTCCCCCTGCTGTATGATTCCACTATGGGATCCACTCGAAACCCAGTACCATATGCAGACACTATCCGTGTTGGAGGTTCCCTTTTCCACATCTGTGGCTCCCTTCACTGTGTCCTCAATCATCGCCTGCGGCACTGATCTCGCCATGGGCTCCCAAACGGCCCCATCAGGCCACATTCCTCCCCAACAGGTCCCCACTGTTGGCCCACTATCATCTGCCACATCCGCAGCAGCTGTCACCAGTGGTCCATTCCATGGGCCCACTATTTGTCTCTAGTGATCCATTTTTTGAAATAGAAGCACAACTATGATCTTTGAGTCGCGCTCTTAATTATGATGAGCTTTTATTTACATCAAGATCCATTCCGATGAAATTCCACTCAAATTGAGATATCTCCCAAACCGCTTTGAACTGTCTTTCGCTATCATCATTGAACTGTTGTCATGCTATTTTGATCTCAAATTTGTGATATATGATCATTTTTCCATGGATTGAGTGTGCATAAATCTATCAATCACAACATGTCGAGTCATGGTACAAACTAATAATGCATGTGAATATTGAGGAAAGGGGGAATAAAATAATAAATCAACCAAGGGGAATGAACCTTGATCATTATTCATGTTGATTTTGGTTCATTCCCATTAGAACGATAATCTAAATCGAACAAATAATCACAAGATCATTCTCCCATTGAAACCCCATAAAGTTAAATCTCATCCCACAACAACAATTGATCCAAATACCAATCTGTTTACTGATTATTCCACAATCGTCATGGATTTCATGAACGAGGAAAATAAATAAAATTCCAAACACCCTGCCTCGATTCCTTTCGATCAATAATGAAGAACATTCATCGCATCATTGTAGTGGGTGAAGCTCTTTCAAATCAGAGGTTCGTCATTGGTCGTTGATCCGTGATCTTCCACTGTTCATCGAGAGATATCTATCCCCTTCCCATAGAGGAATTCCTAAGTTATGTTAATAACCCTAAATTCTTTGAAAAAAGCATATTAAAATAAAACGCATCGTTGATTCATGAATAAAATATTTTTATTAAAATATTTTAATGATATTTACCTCCAAAAATTAACTTTCATTGTTTGTTCGCACTGGCCAATGTTAGACCTTGCTTAAGGAAAAAACCCCTTATAAACTCAACAATGGTCTTTGATTTCTTATCCAAGTTATTGTTTGTGAGTTATTAGGATTTTTAAATAAAATAAAATAATTTAATTATTTTATTTGTGATTACACCCCTGGTGGGTTTTTCTACAGATGACCCACCCTGAAAAAATTTAGGTCACACCTAGGATAAATCTACAATTCTAAGATCAATAGTGCCTTCATATTTTTGACTCATGAAACCGCTAAAAAGTTATATCACTTTTTAATAATATTCATGAACACGTGCTATTAAAAACATAACAATTTTCTATGAACTATTTTGGGCACACCAGGTCTTGGAATCCCATGTCATCTCAATGCCTCGCCTAGGAATTTTCCCAAATAATTTATAAAAATAAAATTGGGAAAATATAAGTCATAAAATTGGTTCTCAATTAATTATAAATGGAAATAAATCCCATTTTAAGGAAATCTATTTCTATAAAAATATTTAAATATGAACAAGGGTGTTTTATAAAATAATTAATAAATCACTCTTGTAGGACTATATTAATTAAACATAAATATATAATATTTAATTTATGTTAAAAAATAAACTTATTTGTTTTTTATATATTATATAAGATCAAATTTGTTTTTACAAATAAAAGAATCATTTTTTTAAAAGGAGGTTTTATCACCTTTTGATGGATCACTCTTTTTAAATCTAGTTTTTGAAAAACAATTAAGTTATATTTTTCAAAATAAACTTATTTATTTAAATAAAAGTATCAAGATTTAATTTTTCTGATCTTTTTGTATTTTTCTGATAAGATTCATTTTTTTATGAAAAATAAATAATTATTGAATTTTTAATTAAAGAAAATTTTTCATTTAAATAATTTATAATGATGAATTATATATTCTAATTATTTTAAAGTATAATTAGATAATATTTTTATCATTTAATCTAATTTATATAATTGGAAACGATTTCTAATTGATATAGGATATAAAAACATTATGAACTTTTGAATGATTTTACTTTAAAAACAAATTTTCTCAATCCTTCAACGGGATTAATTTTAAATTAATTTTATCCACATATATGTTTTCAAATTTGATAAATGTATATGCATGGTTTTAATTTTTATGAAATTTATTATCTAACAATATCAACTTATTGTTTTGATATTATGAATAGTAACTTTAGTAATTATTTTTATTACCACGTTTAAGGGTAAATTGGGTAATTATGGGTTAAAATATTATTATAAATTATCCTAAACCCTGTCCTAATTTTATTTTATGAGTTATTATCAATAAAAATAGTCCTTTGGATGATTTTATTTCCACTTGGTTCCACATTCATTACATTCATAGATTTATATTATTTTATTCAATGAAAAGTCAATTTTGTCACACTTTTTTTTTCAAGTAATGATATTGTAGCATGGGGTTATATAAGTGATATGGTTGACTATAAATATTATTTATAAATATATAATTATTATATACATCATGGTAATTTTTTTAGAAGTTTTAGAAAATATATAATTGAATTCAATGATGACACAATGATGTAGTAATTGATTTATTAAAGGAGGAATAAAATTAATGACTTTAATAATTTAAAAATAAATATAATTTGAAATAATTTATGTCATAAACGAATTTTATGGATTAATTTTACATGTTGTGTATGGGTTAATTTAGCTTTTATAACTAATAATGTTGTTATGATATTTTTAAGCAGAAATATATTGAAGAGTTTCGAAATTGGCATTTATGATATTTTAAAATATAAAGTATTTTATTAAAAGATAAAAAAATTATTAAAATCCCAATTTCGGCCAAAATATTTCTATAAGGCATAAAATTTCATAAATGACTCATTTATGGGTTTTTTTTATAGTATCTATATTAAATCTCAAATTATAAATTACTTGATATCAGGGTAAGAATTAATAAGGGATAAAATAGAAAGATACTGATTAAAAAATAATCAAAACTTTTATAATTTCTATTGTATGAGTCGATTTCAATACATACTCATCCTATAATAAAAATAATATACTTTTGTCCCATTTTACAATGGAAATTAATTTATATTAATTTATTACTTTGAAGATTTCCAAGAGTGTCCATCCCCTCCCTTATAAAACTGAACTACTTCCTAACATTTTTTCAAACATTAAACCCATTTTTTCTTCCAAGACATTCCAAAATACATTCATATAATACCTGCCCCATTCTATAGGACTTATTTTAGTTATAAAATCCACTATATAAGTGTTAAGGTGTCAATCAAAGGAGATTGTCTGAAGGAAAGGTATCTTTTTTAAGTGTTTTTGTTTTGTTTATTCATTAAATTACATCAAATATTCATCATCAATGATGAAATAATAAAGAAATTTTCCACAATATACTGATAATTCATTATGTTAATATCAACACCTAAATACATCTCCACTTTCATAAAATAGGAATTTATTTATTCGTCTGTGTGTATGGAGGACTACCACCACGGGAACCCAAATAAATTGTTTTCCATCACCATATGTCAATGCTGGTTATAATGATGGAATTAATATTTATGATATTCATAAAATATCTATCATTATTAAATAAAAATATTTCAATTAATTTCTTACATTCTCATGCACATGAAAATGATAAAGTTTTTTGTGCGTACGTGTGAACTTCACCTCCACGAAGTGATGTGATTCATTTTTATTCACCGCATCACATGGAAGATATATATATGTATATTTAAAAAGATTATTTTATTTTAATGACATTATTATCATTATATAAATATATTATTACAATTACATTATTTCCATAAATGATTAATGAAAAATGAAAATGTTTCTCATTTATATGTACGGCCTACCATCACTATGATTATAATGTTATTCATTTTTCATAAGCATAAATAAATATTTTGATTTATAAGTATAAATTATTTAAAAATTATTATTATTATGTCCTGAATATAATTATTTAGATGATGGAATTATTACCATTTTGACTATAGATGTCATTTCAAAGTCATTTCAAACTCGAGTATTGAATATCAACAAAGCACTCGATGTGAACAAAAATAATTAAGAAATTATTATAAAATGATAATATGTCATATAAAATGAATAATAAGAATTAAAAAGGTTATTAAGAAAGTAAATAATTAACAAAATTTTATTATTCAGGAAGATAAATATTGTACGTGATGAGTCTGACTCAAGGTAAGGGACTTTATTTTAAGACCCTCTTTAAAAGTTTCGCTTTCAACTATTTTTACAAAATCCAAAAGGAATGATTCTTTATATTATATGAAATGAATTTATTTTAATACTTTTATGTTGGATTAATTTTTTAATGGATCCTCTAAAATTCTACCATTATATTTCCAAAGAATAGGTTTTCATTTAGGAGTCTGTGTCTTTGTAAAAATGAAATGTGATTTCAAAGTAGAAATGTTATTTTTTCCTTTGGTATGATACTTCAAGAGTAATTGATGTTATTTTTAGGTAATTAATAAAATTTATCTTGGATGATTATGTGAAAAAATAATTTTTGGTTTTTGTAATCTGTTTGGATTACATTTATAAATTTAAGGATAGTTATTGGTTAAATGATCTATGTTAAACTTTGGGTATCACTATTGAATTTGTTAGATTAAAGTAGTTTATCATTATATGAAGGTTTCATCATTTTATATAATTATATTATATTATCCTAACCAATTTGGTTTTGTTTAATGTTTCATAACATGAGAAATAGATATTTAACATTTTGTGGATTATGTGATTCTCTAGAAGTTGATTCAGACGTAAAAAATTATCTAAAATACTCATAATTTTGAGAAAAAGATGATTTTATAGTGGAAATTGACTAAAGGATGAAACTCTACTTCTCAAGTAATTATGTTTATTTATGTTCTTATTATTAGAAGAAAATTAATTGCACAACTTGAAGAAAAGTATATTAAAACAAAAAAGTTATCTATTTACTTTTCTTACAAAGGAATCAATGGTCTATTAACAAATCATAGATTTATGGTTTTGTGATTGTTGACCTTATCCTGATCAGTTTTTATATCACTATTCATTAAAACCTGATGGTTATTTTTATCATCCATGTCCATGCTTTCCTTCATGGAAACCTAGTATGTGTTATCGTAGGTGACCATCATACTTCCTTTTCTTTCTTTTAAAGTGGAATTTTTGTTAATCATTTTTCTGATGTGGTATTTCAATAAGTGTATTTTTAAAAGTCAACCTCATGTTTTTGATCCCAAGTTCAAATTTCGATAACACAATTTATTAAAGGGGATAATGTAACATCCAATTTTTTTAAAATGAAACACAATGTTCGATAACATACATGATACACCACATCGAACATAAATGAACAAATAAATATTATTTTTTAAATGTTTCCATTAAACTAGCCATTAGAATAGTGGTGATGAACATTATTAACTGAATTACAAAAATATGGTTTAAACATGTATATAAAATTTATTATTTGTTGACCAATTAACTATAAATGAAAGGAAAACTCATTTCAAAGAAATGTTTTTCTAAAAAAACTATTTGAATATGCACATGGGTGTTTTATACAAAAAAATTAATAAATTCATTTTATTATATTATATTAATGATATATATATATAATATAATTTAATGTTTAAATTCATCTTATTTTTTCTAGAAATGATATAAGATTAAATTCAATTTTAAGAAAAGAGAAGTATTTTTCAAAAAGGTGGTTTGGCCACCTTTTGATGGTGCACCCATTTTTAATCTAGTTTTTTACACTTTTATAAGTTTTATTTGAAAAAATAAACTTCTTTATTGAAATCAGAGTATTAAAATTTACTTTGGTTTAATTTTCGGTATTTTGCTAATAATATTCATTTTAATGAATAGTGAATGAATATTTCATTGTTAATTAAAAAAATAATTGAAATAATTTATATTGGTAAATTATATATTATAATTTTTCCAAAGTATAATTAGATAAATTATTTATAATTCAATCTAATTTATGTCATTGGAATCAGTTTCACATTGAAATTTGATATAAAAACATTGCGAACTTTTGAATGTTTTTATTTTAAAAAATTGTTTTCTCGATCTGTCAAGGGAATTAATTTTAAATTAATTGTATGGAATTAATTGTTTTTAATTTGAAAAACTTTATATTTATGGTTTTAATAATTATTAAATTTATTTTATAATATGACCAACTTAATTTTTGGAAATTATGAATAGTAACATTAGTAATTATTTTTATTATTAGAGTAAAGGGTAAATCGGTTAATTAAGGGTAACAATAATATTATAAATTATAATAAAAAATTTCCAAATTTCCATTGATGTATTATTTTAGAACCATAATCTTCCTTTGGGATATTTTATTTCTACATGGAGCCACTTGGATTACATTAAGACATTTAAATTATTTTAATCAATGAAAAGCCAATTTTTTCACACTTTTGTTTTTAAAAAGAAAAATATTTTTAATATGGAGTTATATAAGTGATATGGTTGACTATAAATGGTATTTAGAAATATAAAAGTTTTATATAAATCATAATGATTTATTAATATTTTTTATACAATAAATAATTAAATTTAAAGGTGACACGATAATGATATGATAATTAATTTATTAAAGGAGGAATCAAAGAAATGATATTAATAATAAGAACATAAATATGATTTGAAATATTTTATTCCATACATGAAGTTTATGGATGAATTTGACATGTTAGGTATGGGTTAATGTAGTTTTTTTAAAGTGATAATATTTTTTGTGATATTTTCGAAAACTCAAATATTGAATAGTGAAAATTTGACATTTATGTTTGTTTGAAATATAAAATATTTTATTGAATATTATCAAATTTACAAAAAAACCCCAATTTATAATATAAAATTATTGGGATAAGTAATAAAATTTCATAACTGACACATTTAGTGGTTTTTTTGAAATAAATAGTAATTGTATTATCCCTCAAAATATAAATTACATAGTATCAAGGTAAGAATTAATAGGGGTTAAAACAAAAATACAAGGATTAAAAAATAATCCAAACTTTTATAATTTTAATTGGATGATTGGATTTATACCCATACTTATCATATATTCTAAATAAACCAATTTTTACCCATTTTAAATAGAAAAATAATTTATGTTGATTTGTTAATTAGAATATTTCCAAGAGTTCCCCTACCCTCTCATATAGAAGTGAATTATTTATTAACATTTATGCACACTGTAAAACCATTTTGGATAAGACAAAATTTGTTAAAATACCTTTATAAAATCCCTCCCCACATTATATATGAATTATTTTAGTCCTAACAGTCACCTTATATGTGTTAATGTGTTAATCGTATGAGATTTTCCAAAGGAAATGTATCATTTATTATGTGTTTTTGTTTTGTTTCTTCTTCGACTCACTTATAAAAATACTCATATAAGATGTAATAATAAATTAAGTGTCCTAAATATATTCATATTTTATTATATTAATATCTCTACCTAAATACCTCCCCAATTTCATCAAATGGTAAATTAATTATTCATTCGTGTGTTTGGCGGACTACCACCTCACGAACCAATTTTTTTCATCACCATTTATAAAGACATGTTATAATAGTGGAATTAATGTATATTATATTCATTATATATTTATAATTATTAAATAATAATATATCAATTAATTTCTTACCATTCCATGAACATAAAAATGACAATGATGTTTGTGTGTAAGTCTGAACTATCACCACCACGAAATGATGTGATTCATTTTATACACCACGTCACATGGATAATATATATAAGTATATTTAAATGATTAATGTTGTATTAATAATATTATGATAATTCTGGAAATATAAAATAATTATTTCCTTGTTTCCATAAACGATTAATGAAAAATGGAAACGTTAATTTATGTGTATATACGACCTACCATCCTCATGATTATAACGTTATTCATTTTTCATAAAAATAATTAAACTGTTTCATTTAAAAGAAACATTTATGAGTAAAATTTATTATTATTTAATTTATATTATTCTATAGATGATTTAATTATAACCATTTTGACTATAGACATCATTTCAAATTCATTTTGGACTCGAGTATCGAATATCGACAAAACACCCATTGTGAACATAAATAAATAAGTAATTTTTATAGAAAATATATAATAAGTCATATTAAATGAATAATAAACATTAAAAAGGTTATTAAGAAAGTAAATAATTAACCAAAGTTTATTATTCAGGAATATAAACATTGTACGTGATAAGTCCAACTCAAGGTAAGGGACTTTTCCAAAAAAACTCTTTAAAAGATACTATTTAAACTGTTTTTGGGAAAGAAAAAATAAATGAAAGTTAAATTATTAGACATGAATCGATTTTATCAATTTTATGTGTCCTTAATTTTTTATGCTTTCTTTACAAGTTTAACATTTTGTTTCTAAATAATGTTTTTTTCATTTATGAGTAAGTATCTTAGTAAAAATAAAATCTGATTTCAAAATGGATATATTAGTTTTCCTTTACTTCTATTTTTTGTGTTAAAATTATGTTATGGTTCTTGATCATAGTTTATGAATATGGGTGGTTCCATGATAAACCGAGTGTGGGTTATCCCGTGATAGTTCTATAATGAATTTGTTAATGAGGCCAAATTTAATAGCAGGGTTTCTCCTAAGAGATTTCAGGAATATACCGTGGTTGGTGTAACAAATGTAACCATGAAGGTTACCCCCTACATATCATTTAAAGCTATAATGTGACAATTATATCAATTCCACATGTTACTTTTATTTTTTATGCTTTCTATAGTTTTTATCGTAATCTAATGATTTAATGAGGTAATCTTAAGAGATTTTGTTTTTTGGGTGGAAAGTATTACATTGTGAAAATGTTTTGATGGGATTAAAGTTTTCATGGAATAATGTTTTATTTACTTCTTTTATTTCCCTTAATTTGTCTTTTCTTCTCATCGCAAGTTTTAAAAAAAATCACCATGTATAAGGATGTGTAATAGAAAGGAGGAAGTCATGTTGAAATTTACAAAGTTTTTTCATGAAAAAGTTGTCATGTTTTATTTTAAAATTTTTATATTATGAAATAAATGGATATTATTCACAAGTTTCTACTTTGTAATTTATGGTTATTATGTATAAGATATAGACTAATTATTTAAAACTCTAAACCTGATAATATCCTCAATGTGAATGAATGTAAATTTCTAACTTATGTCAATATTTTGAATTTTTTAAGGCCAGGTCCTTATAAGTAGTATCAATAGAATGAAGGTTTTGAAATATTATGAAGGAGATTTTTGTGAATATATAGTGTGATACTCATTCATGATAATATGCCACAAAGAGAAGTTATTTTGTAGAACCATTCATTTAGTCATGTGTACTTGGTTTATATAGAATAAATACTTGCACGATTAAATAATTCATATTTGTTGAATAAAGGTGTAACAAACTCTAGGAAGAAGAAAAGTACAGTGTATGTTCACATATTCTTGCATACATGAGTATAAGAGGCAATGTTCAATTTACACATGAAGTAATAACAAAGTTAATCAGTTTGTGTGCTTGAATTACTCATTGTTTACATGCACATGACATATCACATGAAAAGGAATGTGAGTATCATTGTGTAGATTCATAAATAATATCATATGTATACACAATCTTGTGTATTTTTTATTTCACAAGGAAGGCGCATAAATTTTGTGGAGAATTACATGCATTAAATATTTTCATGTCATGATGAAATATACATTCATTAAGAACACATGATGTTTATGTGTGTAAATTGAATTGGGATGATGTAATAAATTTCAATAAAGAAAATAATAAGACAACTAGAAGTGTATTGAAGAACCTTTAGTTTTTCGTTCTAATATTAATGTGAGCTCAAGTGGAAGTGAAATTATTCACTCTGTCATAAGATTATACTGAAACAACATGCATAAAGTGTTTTTGATTAATGTTTTTGATAGTCTAAGGGTTTTAGATAAAGTAAGAATGTACATGATGAGTTTTTATTAGTGTCTCGAATAAGAAGATCAATTTTTTATTGCAGCGGTTCCTTGAACTTCTTGTGATCCTTCTCATTGTGTAATGTTTTGTATTTGGAAAACATGAGTGAGATTTCTGTATAAATAACACTTGTGGGATGCTAGTATAATTTTGGAAAAGGTTTATACCTACCCACTGTGGATTTCAGGGTGACACCTAATCATCCAACTTATAATTTTTTATTGTTCTCTAGTGTAGAATCTGTGTCTCTGGTCATCCTAAACATAGCAAGGATTTTTTCACCCAGACCAAGTGAAAACCTTGTAAAAATACAATGTGTTTTGATTCATTTACATTCTATCTTTCTTTTTTTATTATTGTGTTTGTAAATAGGGAAGATCTAGTAACTATAAAAATTTCAAAGGATCGAATTAAAAATGGTTAAGAGAAAGAAAATAAATATCTATAAAATTTGTGTTCACTGATCCACCCCCCCCCCCTCTCTATGTACCTGCATGATCCATTGGGTGCATAATAGTTTTCCCAAAAGGTGTAATTATTAACTATACATGCCTTCACCAAATCCATCTATTGGGTTAGTAATTTCATGGCAGTCCCATATGAAAAAGCACTGATCGATTCTATATTTTCCCACCACTCATGACATAGAGGTTACTGCATCATAACCTTAAACTAGGTGGATAAAGCCCCTGGAACCTTATGTTAAACGGTGTTTCTAGAATCTTAATGACATAGTGTAAAAATATCACAACAATATCCTTACCATATAACATAAAACTATATAGTAATGACTAATGAAATAAACATAAACTATGCATCTCTAAGTATGTGGGGTTTGATTCCTATTAGTCAGGATATGTAGGGGCCCTCTGAGAGGTTC
This sequence comes from Viscum album, assembly GCA_963277665.1. Taxonomy (NCBI): domain Eukaryota; kingdom Viridiplantae; phylum Streptophyta; class Magnoliopsida; order Santalales; family Viscaceae; genus Viscum; species Viscum album. The sequence goes on from OY728166.1 coordinate 301,903,765, forward strand.
AAACTAAAAATCTATAATCCTTTATGACTATCCTCATGAAGATATAGTTTTCATGAATCCACTTATTTTCATCCTCACTAGGATATATTCTACAAGATCCTGGACCACCTTATCCACCAGGTCCATGTTCCACAAGAACTCTCCTCATTGGACCATATTTCTGATGATACTATCTCCAACCTAGACATCCATATTCCTTTTATGTATCAACATATTCAATTCATCCTGAAAACTAATAATGTAACTATACTATTCTCAGTGGTCCATATTTCTTCTAGTAAAACCAACCCAACACCTCATAGGGTCATATTCTTCATGAAGACAACCCATTATCATTGGGATATATTCCCTTTGAGGTCAACCAGATAGGGATTCTAATGCCTAAGTCCCAAATTAACCATTTTTAATCCCATTTTACCAAATAATCCTTATTTTATGATAAAAAATGAATAGAATGGTCCTTTTTACATTACCATAAAATGAATGATGCATCCCATTAAATAGAAGTGAACTATTTGGGTTATGATTCCTTTCATGAGGATGCATAATAAGCCCCTTGAATGGGACCAATCACAAAACTATTAAAATCTACAACTTTCCTGGATGAAAATAAACTCTAGAGTTACAAGTTTTATGGATTTAAAACAAAATTACTTAACATTAAGAATATATAATTAGTGAAAACCCAAGATAGAGAACCTACAATACATTGAGATGTTCATGTTGATACATGTCATTGAACAACTACATGAACATTGGTAAGTGGTCATATGCTAGTATTTTATAACGAATCATGAATATGACTTAAATCTATAAGGTAGTCCAATATTATGAAATGTTACCCTAAAATTTGATATAACCCCAGCATCCCACCCTTTAGACCAATCTTAATTTTAATGAATCACTAGAAAAACATCATAGTGACCACCTAACTTTTGAAATAATGTTTATAGAAATGAACACATTGAATCATCATAGACATATTATTTTGTTATATTTTTTCATCATAAATTATTTTTGAACCCAATTGGAGTCTTTAAACCATTCTAGTACTTTCATAACTAATTTTAGGATATTTTATTTCATGTGTTCCATATAAAAAAGGTGAACCCATAATGAATACATTAACATTGAAATTGATTGGTCGATAATTTATTTTACTTGTAATGTTGCAATGATGGGGTTTCAAATCCATGTCTTTTTATATTTTTTTACCATAAAACCTCCTTTCAATACAAACTAATGGAATCTCCTCGATTATAGACACAATACTCTATAGCTAAAAAAATTGGGTCCCTACCAAATATGGGTCATTGTCAAATTGAAATACATTGTCTCAAATGAAACATCACCAATTGTAGGAAAAACAATGGTGGGGGATTACAACCCAAAAGGTATCATACCCACCTTGGAGGCTGTATTTGAATCCCTCCTCAACATGAATCCTCGATGAAATTTTTTTCAATGATAGGTTATGAAGAATTAGGTGGTGTCTATTTCCACCTATAACTATTTTGGATGTCTCTTCCTGAAATGCACTAACAAGTCCCAAACTTACCCTAGGTTATTGGTTCAAGAAGTTAACTATGTCCTAACTCCAGCTTAGGGGTCACTTGATAGGGATATTTCTAATAGTTTTCTCAACTAGTTTTATGTGGAATCAATCACTCAACAATTTTTTGAGAACGCCACCCAGTAGGTCCCAACTCTTGTCACCCGTACCTGAGACCCAAGGGATCTCTATAGGGAAGTGATTTACTAACTTTATAGAGAAGTCATATATCCTTATTTCTATTGAAGTATATAATCAGCATACTATAGTGGAAACATGTGGGAATAACTATATCCTATTTTATGATCACCAATCCTGTTATTGTACTCTAGAAGCATTAGGGGAATCATGCAGACATATTCCATTAGTAACCAAGGGGTGGAATATATTCCCTCCCATACACACGAATCTCATCAGCATATCGTGATTAATACCAGTGGAGATCAATGGGACCATAATTACATTCCATAGAATATTTCATCAACGTATAATGGAAGTGATTAAAGAGTAGTAACATATCCCTACTAATTCCTTGTGAAACTATCATCATATTCTAATCTAATTTTCATAAGGGAAACATCGACATATCCCAATCATCTATAGGGAGAAGGAACAAATTTCTTACCCTACTAAAAGAGTTAGTCATAAGTACATAGTGAGTTATAATTAGGAGTATACACATTTTCCTTCTCTCATTTAAGATGATCATCATCACATCCCAATAGAGAATAATAAATAAGATCAAGATCATATCCCAATTCTAGCTAGAGATCACCGACCCATTTTAAATCCCACTTTAGGGTAGGTCCATTTTATATCATCCTTAAAAAAATCATTTTCATATTTTAATGGAAACACAAAATTCACTTAAGAAGACTCACACATATGAAGTTTTTTGTGCAAAAAATACAACCCCATCCACCCAATGAATATCATCAAAGAGAAAGTCTCAATGGGGGAAGACGATAGTTTAAGAGTAGTCCCATATCCCAAAAATGCTCAATGATGGTGTTCTTAAGGTTCTTAAAGATAAATAAGCAGTTTCCAAATATTTTATTAGCTCATTATAAAATATAATAGGTAGTTTTTATTTCGGGGGTCTTTCACATGATTTTGTTAATAAATCTGGAGGTCCTCCCTGTAGTACATTACACAAAGTTCTTCTCCATGGAAATATTAAGATGGATCATTGGAATTATACTCTATATGGTAGATATGAAAATCCACATCATGGATGTATTATAAAATTGTAAGAATGTCCTCCCCTAGATATATCAATAATTTTCCACCCTAAAGGCCCTCCTTGGGGAAAATGTTATAAGATTCATCCCTGTAGTTGGAAATTGGGCCATAATGGTAGTTCTCCATATGATGGAATTTATTATGAAGTTCCTCCACAGCCTAGTATCAAATTTTAAAAAGAATTTCATCCAATTTTTGAAGTGACTTTGAGAATTCCCTCATATCAAGAGGCATTTGAAAGATTGAGGATAGCTACACAAAGTGACTTATCTCTGATGATAAATATTCTTTCTCAACCAGAAGAATGCTTAATAAATTAGTCATTATCTATACCAACCTTGGATTTATTATCTTTAAAAATAGTAGATAATATACTAAGTGATCATGGTCCCCACAATAAGGTTTTTGGGAAATGACCACTCTTGGAAGATTGATCAAAGGAACCTCTCATTGAAGTTGAAGAAAATGTCATGATTATAAGGAAAGAACCGGATGAAGAAAATATTCCCATCATGTCATAGACCGTATATACTTCTCATGGTGACATTATAAAGGCCCTAATAGAGGAATTAATACACCACCTTCATTAAAATATATAAATTACTCTTCATCATATGAATGTAAAATCCATACCATACACATAATATGTGAATCATGTTAAGATGATAGCAGAACTCCATTGTAAGATATAATTGTCCTCTATTTCAATTGATTGGAACCCAATGTTACGAAAACAACATGAAGATCTAAAACATACAACTATTTATGCTCAAATGTACTTATATCATTTCATCATAGAAACTCCCTTTGATATACACATCAGAGGGTGGAGTGAACATAGGGAAATTAAGTTCATTCTACTCCCCCATCAGCAGGGTCGTCTAAGAATAACATCATAAAATATGTTCATTTTTGGAAATTTCCTAATGCAAAGAATTAAAAATTCTAATTATTATATCCAATAGTGTCTTGTTATCTATAAATCCTAGAAATAGAGAACCCAGTTGAATAATCCATATAGGGAATCTTACATGAAGCCTCTAAAAATGTTGACCGTGCTTCACCTCTAACAAAATATAAATCCCCAGTTGAAGTACCATACATAATGGCGATAAGATCACATTATGAAAATATACTTATCCAACTCATTATAAGATAAAATTCCACAAAATCGTAAGGGAATTATCACTATTTATAGAAAAAATGGAGAAAAATCCCATATTGCTGGGGAAATGTTTGTTACTCATGCCACCCCTGGAATCATCAAATTCCTAGAAGGTCTAAAAATTCAAAGTGGAGTGAAAAAATCTGTCACATACCATAGGGATAGGGACATTAATATCACAACCTCCTCTTCCTATATGTAAATTAATCTACTCTAGTTTGGGAGAAACATATCAAGAAAATCCTTCATAGTTTCTCCCATTGATAAATCCATCACTCTCTATGAGGGTATGCTTAGAAAGGGTTTCTGGTTACTCTCTCAAGATTAATCTCCACAAATTAGTCCCAAGGGATCATTTTATGTAAAATACTAGGCCTTATAAGAGCCAAAAACCAAAAAATACTAGTAAGAAAGGAAAAACTAAGGAGAATAGTGATTTTACTATAGAAAAATATTTATAAGGAGACCAATCACCTTACCCTTGTGATAGGAAAATGAGCCTAGAATCAAACTATGCATCCATTAGCATCATCAACATTGACCCCACTACTGACCCAATGCATTATTTCAACCTTGAAGAGTGTGATGTGGATGTTTCATTCCACAATACACTTCACGGTAACAATTTTGAATAAGGTGTTATACATGTCTCCAGAGAAGGACCTAGAATCATGGATTTCCATTGAATTTCTAGTTATTTTTGCCTAAATGTGCACCGTCTAATGAAAAGGAGAATAGGGTACCATATCCCATCCACCACTTGAAGATTTGTATTCTCAAACTATAGAATAAATGAATTCTTAATATGTAGTTGTAATAAAGAACTTAATGTGACTCAATGTTGAATTAATCATGGGAAATATTCTCACTAAGTATAACTTTGAAGTAGACACTTGCATTTCCCTATCAATAAATTTGCATAAACAAAGGTATGTTACTCTATTAATGAGGGATTAATCCAGTCATCCAACAACTAATGATTCAAAAAACTAGTCCACTTGGATCTAGTGGCTATGGAATATCATGAGTTTCCTCCATTGGAGAAATAACCAGAACCATGGCATGTGAGTGTTTTTTTATGGAAACATCAACCCATAGGTCTATGTAATGGGGTTCCATTTTGAATCAGGATGAGCATGCTTTCAAATGTTAAGTGATCATTAATAATTTATTAGTGGAACATTATTATACACATTTTCTTCAAGGGTGGTATTTTGGAATCATAATACTTTTTATGGGATTCATTCCTAATCTTGGCCTCTCTTATTGATTTAAGTCATTTTTATGAATCCCTTTCATATTCTAATGCAATGACATTTACCCTTATGTTCATTATTTTGTCATTAACAAGTATTAATGTGAATATATGTATTTATTATGGGTTCTATATCATATTTTATTTTATTTTATAATGGTACATATATTTTAGATCACTCTTGTTTGAAGTTGCATAGTTGGGTGTTTTGGAGCACCTTTTTACCTAAGAAGGTGGTATAAATTCATGAATGAATGATTTCCTCTAGTGTGTGGCTCATGGAAATGTATAGGCATAAATATATTCACTATAATGATAGATTTGGTCTATTGGGATGAATTATTTCCACTTGGGTGTGGCTCATGGATGGGTAAATTCATAACTGCCTTTACCAAAAACTTTATTCTGTCTATTTAGATTAAATATTTGACTAAATGTAATGTGAATCATGAAGGGGGGATTGGAAATGAGGATTCTAATATTCAATAGGATTCAAGAATCTTGAGATACATCATTGTACATTTTTCATGGATCCTATGGACTAATATGACAAGACTGAGGAAATTGATGAATTCCCTAATTGTTTTAGGATATGGGATCTAGAGACAACAACATGACTTCTGGTTGGGTCATATTGTGGAACCTATAAAATTTGAGTATTATTTTTTATTTCCATAATTATTTATTATGTCTCCTGTAGGGGAAGTATAGTTGGAAGGAACATGGGTTTTTCTTAGGACTCCCTTTTTGGGGTTTTAACCTAATAAGTTTTATGCCTTTCATGTTTTTAATGCTCTAATTTTATTAAATCATGAAAGGTGTGTGTCCAAGAAGTGGATACTAAAATTTTCTACTAGGCCTCCTTTTATAGGTTTTCAACTTGATTTATTTTTTATTTTTTAGGTCTTGTTATTTGGACTATTATAACTGATGTATAAGTTCAGACATCTTTGACTAACAAAAGGTGTGGAAATCTTCATGATAAACTATTCAAAGAAAAAATGATGTTTATAAAGGGACTAGTGTCATGAATTCAGATGATCTTGAGGTATGTATAATGAATTTTTAGGTTGTAGTACATGGAATAAATGTTTTTAATATTTTAGTTCTAACATATTTCACCCAAAAGGTGATATGATCTATATAGAAATGTGAACAAGGGGGCCTATCATGAATGAGGGATTAGTGCCTTTATAGATCTACATAGGTGTGCGTAGTTTAAGATATTAGTGCTTGGACTATAGAAAAGTGAAGTGTCTCATCCATTAATATGGGTGGCATAATCCGAAAGTTAATTATCAAAGATCATTGATTCTTATATAAGAAACCTCATGAATATAGACACTTAGTTTATGGTCATGAATCTTAGACCATCATACTATATATTTTAATTTCATATGCTGAGGAATAAAAAAATTAAAGATGAATTTTTCATAATTTCCCCACAGAAAATGACCTTGAGGAACGATTATATAAAATAGAGTGTATTAATTTACATGAGTGGTTTGATTATGGATTTTGAAAATCATAACTCTATAAGTTTGAATTATGAGTGGTGAGATGATAAATGAGTTTTTTGAATGATCATTGGATATATTTCAATGATGGGATCCATTGAAATAGTGTCTGGGAATACAAAGATTAGGGGATCCTCCCCTTCAAGATAAAGATGCCTCAAATTGGTAGGTCATATCTAAACTACATATACATATACATATTGGGGGCATGTATGCATATTCAAGTAGAGGTTTCCTTTAGAGTTGAATATGATTGCTGCAGATAGATAAGAATATTTATGACTATTCAAAAACTTGTGAGGTGAAGTAGGTCTATGGATGAAAAGGATACTCTATAATGGTTCTAGAACCATGAAAGATATTCCTATATATATAACACACAGTCAAGGTGAATATATATGATATTCCCTTAGTTTAACTTTTTCTCGTAACATATTGGCCTAGTGATCATGGATCAACTTTTTCTAGGTTTAAATAGTGATACCTCTAAGATTTGAGACCTTTTTATATTCACTCTAATTTTTTCCTAATACTTTAAGGAAGGAGGCTTAATGAGAATAGAATTGACTTTTTTCATATTCCACTTTATGAGTTTTTATATTGATATGTTCTGCATCTATTTCACCTATAGTATATCCTCTTGGGGTTTGGTCTAATGAGGGGATACAGTTTTAGTATATAAAAACATTAACAAATGTGCATAATATTTAATGGAATGATGCTTGGACAGAAGTGAATTGGGTTTAAGGTCATGATTCTTGGAGTAAAAGTGATAACAACAACTGTAATGGGTCCCAAAGTCTTAGAATATTACAACACATATTGATGTTGGAGAGATGATATCATAAATTGCAACTTGAAGTTCTTGGATCAGGCGTAGTGATGTGTAATAGGTATGCAATGGATGGACATTGAATATATTTTAATGGGTATTTCCATAGATATATTTTGAGTGAATATAGAAATTAAAGGATCATCCCCCTTTAGGGGAAAACTGTCTCTAGTTGATAGGAAATATTGGGGTGCATATGTAGAGTCGTGTTAGGTTCATTTTAGGAATAGTCAAATATAACAATCCTTTTAACCTAAATATACTTGTCACCAATAACCAAAAATATTTATAGTGATACGATACACTCAAGGTATAAAGAGAAATATATAAAATAATGTTTTCCTAGAAGGGTGGTGAAGGGATCCTAGACTTGAGCTTTCAATGAATAGGTTATTTTTATTCCTTGGGAATGGTTCAAATGAATAATGACTTATGTCTAGGTCCTAGACATGAGGTTTGAATGTCACTATATATCATGAGATAGAAGGAAAGAATTCATACATAGTTTGTATATTATACGATGAGTTATAAACTTTAGGATATAATATTGAGAATGAGTTATTTTACCATGATTCTTGTTTAGAGAACAAACCTATGTTGAGCACCCTGACATGGATCTGGATCCCATGTAGGGAAATAGGGACATGTATAAGAGGATGCTCAAAGTAGTTTAAGATCATGTAGGGTAGAAATCATGTTGGTCAGTATAGCATGTTTTGAAAAGAACTTAGATGTCATATAGTTTAGAGTAATATAATGAGGAACTTTACATAGAATATTTCTTTTCAAATCAAGTTCATACCCAAAATGATATGGGTTCATCTCAGTGATGAATAGTTTAAGGGAAATATGATTTGAATAAATGGATCAAATAACTGGGATGGAGTGGTGGTTTTGATTTGGATTTATGGATGGGCCTAGAATAAGAAATGTAGGTGTCACTGTTTATCCTATAGTGGAAAGTGTCAATCCACATGTAATTCATAAAATATACTAGAAAAAAAGACATTGGGAAATACCCAATAGAAATAATGAGTACTCTAATATGATGAGGCATTTCTATTTCCTCTTCTTTCTTATTATAGGATCATGAATTAATCTTCATTCTAATCTCTTATGTGGGTTTGACTCATACATTGAAAACTTATAAATAGAGACCATTGAATAGAGATTGATGGATGAAAGGTGATTAAATGAAGAAGATGATAAAAGGTAAAGTAGTGAAACATTGTTACCAGAAATAATTTATAGAAAAAATATCATTGAATGATGGAAATAATATAGATTAAAGTGTATAGAGATTAAATGTCATATAAAGTGTAACATCTTATCCCAGGTCCCACACATTAGTTCCTCGAGATGATCGGTCACATGGCCTCATGCGCGCCTCCCTATACACCAGAGGCTACTTACATGAAGAGAGGGTCTAATATAGATCATGGGGATAATATTACCATCTTATTAGAGTAATAACATAGTAGAAATAAAATATAATGAGCAAATTATATAACCAATAACTCAAAAACTAGTATCACATGATGACTAAAAAAGGAATACAATATCTAAAACTAAACAATAGATATGCCAATACATGTCACGTGTCAATATGAAAACCCCAAAATAAAAAAAGGCACTGAAAACTCCCAAGTAGGTCATGAATCCATGTGTGACCCCCTCATCCATGCTCCACCCCGACTCATCCGTCTAACACTAGGCCTTTTACCTTAACCTATCCTGCGACCATGAAATCTATTAGGGTACTTATCAAGTATCCTGATTTGGGTGTGAGTATAATTCAGTAGGCCACCACCAATTTCATCCAAAACAATATCTAATAAATATAAATGTATGCAGTTCTATAAATAATAACATTCAAGAAATAAATTAAATAGTTTAAATTTATTCAATTACTATTTATTTAACCACATAACACTTGGGTTCCTAATATCTCCTAAACTCTCAATATTTGCTTCATCCCATGCCGAATTCTGAACTATCCCCACGGTATATCATATATCATAAGGATATTTTTACAATTAATCATCTCAATTCATATCATAGCCAATTGGAACCATAGTCCATTTCTAAATCAGGGGTATAAAACATAATTTATAACACCCCATAGGTATTTAGAGCCTCAGTCTCTATCCCACGCCTCATATATCACTATGGGATTTTGATGTAGTAGATCATTTACCACAGATGTTTATCAAAAAAATAATCACTATGGTATTTTGATGAAGCAGACCAGGGACCACCCATGTTGGTCAAACAACAAATCACTATGATATTTTGATGTAGTAAACCATGTCCCACACACATTTATCAATCAATCCTCCAAATGGGATTTTGATGCTACAAACCATGTCCCACACATGAATATCACATATATCAAAAAATCACAATCTTACAATTATCAAAATATTAAATGTTTCACAACCACCCATTAATAAATTCCCAAATTAATTAATCAAATTTAACAATTTCATATTCAAATCATTCTATTAATTAATTTAATAATTAATTAATCACATTTTTTCTATTAATTAATTCAATAATTATTTAATCAAATTTAACAATTTTTTAATCACAATAATCTCATTTAATAAATCCAGTAACTAATTAATCCAATTAAAGAATCCCAATATGCCTATAATTAATTCAACAATAAATTATTCCAATTCAATCAATTTCATAGTCACAATAATCCCCTTAATTAATTCAATAATTAATTAATATAATTCAACAGTCTTAATAACCCAAATCTCAAAATCCTGTAATTTATAAATTTATTAAATTAATTAATCCAATTTTTGAAACTCAATTTCTAAACATCCTATATCAACACTATAATTACATTCATGTAATTTAAATCGAGACTTTAGGATTTGAATAATAGACCAGTACCTCAAATCATTGATGAACGGTCACCTAACCGAAATTCCCCAAATAGAAGTAGAAAAGTCAAACCCACAATAAATAACGATATCTTGAATAAAATCATAGAAACAAGATCTAAAATATCATGAATCATCATACATTTATCTAGATCTAATCCATTTCCAAAATAGGATAAAATATCCCTCTTTTCTCCAGAAAGAGGATCAAGAGATAGAGAGATAATCGGGAAGAAACCACTTACCAATGGAGATGCATATCATAAATTTGGGCTTTGAATCGTCAGGAATAGAGGTCAGGATACATAATAATTCATCTGGGAGATTCCAAAAATTATATTAATCAATTAGGGAAGAGTTGGGTAGAATATGGGTGAATTCTGAGGGGTTCAGGATTTTAAAATCTAATTTTCAGTGTATTTAAAAACCTGTGCAAGGTTTCTTGGTTAGGTGCGTAAGGTTTGAAAAATTGTCCTCCTTAACTGTGTGTCTGGTGGGGTTTATAGTTTCTCCTAATAGGGTTCATGGTTTAAAAAATCATGTGACATCCATGAAAATACTGTATGTCTGGGTTTGCACGGTTAGCTGGGCTAGGTGCACTATTTTGGAAAACAGTGCGCTAACCGTGCACAGCCCTTACACTTTCCAATTTTATCACATTTTCACCCAAGAAACACAAGGTAAAATCCTAATAAAATATACTGAAATCAAGGTAATAAAATACTTGTAAATGATCCTAATACATTTCCACACATTTTTGGGATGTTACAATCTCCCCACCTTATAACAGCTCATCCTCGAGCTACACTCCCAAGAATCTCTAAATCTTGGGGTAAAAATATCGATCCATTGAGCATGCATATCCTCTTATCATTCCCATGTTTACTCCTAATCATGTCCATGTTTCCACAATACATGAAATATCAGCCCAAACCATCCCCACAACACTTTCTTACTATGATCCAACACATGTATCAAATACTCCTCAAAGGATGCATCAACCTCAAGTTCTACATCATCCACATAAATCACATGAGAAGGGTCAGGGTGATACTGTCGAAGTTGTGACACATGAAAAAAACATATATAGAATTGTATCTCTATAGGGGAGCCAATATGTATGCCACTAGCTTGATTCTTTCTACAAATTCAAATGGCCCAATGATCCTAAGTTCCATCTTTCCCTACCTTCGAATCCTTCGGTGCCCTAATCTAGGTGACACTAATAGGAATACATGATCACCCTTTTAAAACTCTATGGTATTAATCATATATTATAGTAATACTTCTATCTTCTCTAAGTCATATCCATACTCTTCTGAATCAGATGAACCTTATTTGACATTTCCTGCAAAAGACTTAGTTCCAATAACTTGAGCTCACTAGAATCCATCCAGCATAGAGGTGATCTACACTACATACTTTAAAGAGCCTATTATGGTTCCATACGAATAGTTTTTCGATAAGTATTGTTATAGGAAAACTCCACCAAATCTAGGTGCTTCTCCCAGTACCCATTGAAGTTTATGGTACATTCTTACAACATATCCTCAACGAACAATATAGTATGCTTCGAGTACCCATCTATATGGGGGTGGAATTATGTTCTCGATAAAACTTGTGTACCAAGTGACTTATATAAGCCCTACCATATGTGAAATGTAAAACGTGACTCAAGGTATGAAAAAATAGTGTGTGGAACCCTATTCCAATAAATATCTCTCAAATGAGTATGTCTAACAACTGATCCACTGAGAAAGTATCCCATACCAGTAAAAAATGATCCACTTTTTTAAAATGGTCCACAATAACCCAAATAACATCATTCTTCTACAGTTTCCTTAGGGGACCCACCACAAAATCTATAGTTACATTATCTTACATTAATTATATAATGGAAAATTTTATAGTAAACCACCAGGTCATTGATTCTCAGCCTTCACCTGATGATAGGTGTTGCATCATTTCATGAACCCTGTTATCCCCTTTCTCATACCCGACCACCAAAATTTTCGATGTTGTTCATGGTAAATTTTGATCATACCTGGATTCACCACCCACAAGGAATGAAATTCACGCTAAAACCCTCCCACATACTCATTGGAAAAACAACCTAATTCCTGAAATTCATGACTTTATATTCATATACAATACTATCTAAATGTAACTCCCCATCTTTGAGGATTTCCCTCAAAACTAGACATTCTAGATCCTCATACTGCATATCCCTAATTTTACTCAAAAGTATAGACTTGATTGAAACTGGTACGAGAGTCTTCTGCTCCTGACTCTTCTGAACCCCAATATGAATATCATCTTCTAGATTCATCATATTCCACCCAAGACTAGACTCTTAAACTACCTATGTTTGGGTTTTCCAAATTAAAGATTCATTAATAGGGTTTCCCTTCTCAGGCATATATGCTAGCCCAAAAATAAATGACTACATAAACTCAACCCATATCCACTACAAGATATTTGAATATCACAATAAAAAAATGTACATTAAGATCTTGTGATTCATATACACTATAAACTTTTCACCCAACACATAATTCTTCCAACACATTAAAGAATAGAAACTTACTGCTAATTTGAGGTCATGCATAGGGTAGTTATTTTCATGTGACCTCAACTATTGAGAACCATATGCCACAACTAAATCTCCTTGAATCAACATTGTTCTGAGACCAATCCCATAAATGTCCCAAAACAATGTATAATTTATACTTGGGTCAGGTAGGATCAATATTTGTGTCATTTTAAAACACTTATTCTGGTCCTAGAAATCATTCTCACATGCTACAATCCATTAAAACATTACTCCCTTATTATTCAAGACCAAAAGAGGTCCTTCTAGATGGGAAAATTCCTGGATAAATCTCAAGTAATATCCTTATAACCCAATAAATCTACAAATCTAAAAAATGTTCTTGATTTTTTTCCAAATATTCATCTTCGTGGACCTTCTCTAGGTCCACTTACACACATTCCTCTAAAATGACATGACCTAAGAAGTGTAACCAATCAATAAAAAACTAAAACTTATATAGGTTGGAATATAGAAGATTCTCTCTCAATGTACTTAGGATGATGTCAAGATATTGGGCATGATCGTCATGAGTTTTGGAGTACACCAATATGTCATTCAAAAAACAAAAAAAATGATCTAGACATTGAGTGAAATTTGGTTCATCAAGTCCACAAATAATGATTTTTATTTCATCAATCCAAATGGAATTATTCTAAAATCGTATAGTCCATACCTACTTATAAAAAATTCCTTAGTACACCATAAGGTCAGACTCCAAATTTTGGATACCCTAATCTCAAGTTGATCTCTGTGTATACAAAAGCTCCACTCCAGAAGTCAAAAAGATCATCGATACATGGAAGAGGATACCAGTTCTTCAAAATCATTTAGTTCAACTTTTTGCAGTCAAAACACAATGAAAGAGTCCCTTTATCCTTCTAAGAAAATAAAATCTGAGAACCCCAACATGATGTACTCGTATGTATAAACCCATTATCCTCTCACTATTATAGTTGAGTCTTGAGCTCTGGAAGCTCTATTCATGCCATTTTGTATGGTGTAATAGAATTAGGCTCATCCCCCGACCTGATCTTAATAGTAAATTTTACATCTTTCTTAGGTGGAATCCCTTAAAAGTATTCAAGAAACAAATCTTGGAACTTGTCCCCTATGAGTGAAATGACATCCTAATTTTCACCCGAATCGTCTATAAATAGACTAGAAACTAGGGCGGTAAGATCCCCCGATTTGTGATGAACTAGACCTACACAACTCTCATTAATATCTCATTCTCCATTATGGATGTAATTTTTAACCTTATGAGATGTAACATTCACTCTCATGTTGTAAAAATCTATGTAGGCTTGGTATGATACTAACTAGTTCATAACCAAAATTAGGTCTAAGCCTAACATGTTGAGGATATAAAGATCCCATAGAAACGGATACCCTACAACATCAATAGAACACTCCTTGCACAAACATATGTCTTTCGGTTGTACTTCTAATGGTGTATCTATCGTCAACACCCTATTCATGAACTCCACCGCCATGCTCAAACCATCTAAAAGTTGAAAAAATATAAAAGAATTAGATTCACCAGCATCAAATAAGTCACTAGCTAACATAGAAACTATTAGAATAGTACCTCTCACTGTCAATGGGCCATTTTCATGGTCCACTATTGTAGGATGGATTCCATTTGAAGGTCGTTAGCCTATTCCACATGATACATTCTGAGTTCCGTTAACTACACCAATCTACTGATAAGGGAACTCTTTCCTAGAATTAAAATGTACACTTATTCTATTTCCTTGGATAGTAGAACTCCACCTGCCATACTGATATGGTGTAGAAGATCACATTCCCATACTCAAATTCTATCTAGCTCCTGCATCATTACCCATCTGACATTGTTTCCTACAGAACATATATAGAGTTCATATCCTATCACAATATTGGAACTCTATTGGTGGTTGGGGACAGTGTCCACAATAGTGTCCTGACCAACCCTACTTGTGGAAAACAACTTGTGTAAGATCCTGAGTAACTGATCCTTCCCTCTAGCTACTCTTCCTTCCACTACTCTTGTCAAAATTGTCATAGTGATGTTTCCTATACTCTAAAGATTCCCCTTCATGATCACCCTATATAAACAACATTTCCTCTACTAGATTACTATTTTAGGTTCCCATCATCTATGAAAGCCTAATCAACCACTTCAGAACCCTTCATTAATTGAAATATTTTAACTCGGTACTTAATCTCACATTTATGCTCATCCCGTAACTGCCTTTTTGTAGCTATCTCATCCCCTGCCAATGTTGGAGAAAATATTTTTAGGTCTCTAAAGTGTCCATCATGGTCCATTATTGACATAGTCCCCTAAGTCAACAACATAAACACAGCATCATTCTCCTGTATTAATGTATTTTGATAGATGTGAAACAAGAACATCTCTAAAAAGTCCTTGTAATACGTCTTATCTACCTACACTATTCGGGCTTGAACATCGCACCAGCACTTTTCATATCATCAAAACATGTACGTATAAAAATTGAACATCTTCTCAACACGAGTTTTTAAATGCTCATGTATAGTCTAAATAGACTCAATCCAAAACTATGTTACCTTAGCTCCACCCTCTCTGGAAAACATCGGAGGGTGCAAAAACTAAAAATCCTTTTTCATGTCAGACATGTTTTTCACAACCCACCACGGTATGTTTCTGTAAACCACATGAAGCAATAAAATTTCTTTTAGAGATTTTCTACAACCTCTTCACCTGGCATTATCCGTGCCTTAAGATCCACTACTGGTAGAACCAATCCAGTCAAAACATCCTATCATCCTCTCAAAAAGCTTCATCATGGATGAATATATGTGTAATTCAAAACACACATCTGAGGGTACACAACACAGCCTTAACACATTTAACAATGGTGTTTCACAAAATCCATACTAATTTATTCCCTAAACCATTCCATGGGGTCATAATCGAGGCGCTATAATAACCCTTAACCATCCTACATCTACGCCACGGTTAACAAAGGGTAAACACATTACCATATTTATGATTTACCTTAGACACCCATTTATTCATAATTTATATAATTTTTACAATTATCATTTTCTTATTATGCACATTTTCATTTTATTTACACAATAAAGTAAAATAATTTCATGTTTTGAAACATGCCCACAATTTTCTTCTCCATGCATGCCTAAAATGATGCTTGTCGCAAAATAATATTGAGTTCTTTTAATGATGCATGCATAAAAAATCTGATTCCATACCAAAAAATGATTAAAATTTTATAAAAAAATACAAACAATAATCACATTACATAAAAATTGCATCATCCAAGGTGAAATAACATTCAATTATAAGGGAAAATACCAATAACAATCATCCCACCTTAGGTACTGGTGTTTTTCTTGTACATTGTTAAGATTCTCCCTTGAACAAGCTCATAAACAATTCCTAAATCTTCTTAGTCTACCATACATCATTTCTAAATATTAATACAAAATAATCCAAAACAAAATATGGCTCTAATACCACATTGTAATGTCATGACCTAAGTGCCACACACCGGTGCCCCGATTTGGTTTTTCTCATGACCTTATACGTGTCTCCCCATAAACCAGAGGCTAATAGATTGTAGGGAGGATATAATATCATTACAAGGTAGACTAAAACATTCTTATTAAATTAATAAAATATAATAAATAAAACCATTTAAAAAATGATATAACCATCAACCCAAAAACCAATATCACATGATGACTACAATAGGAATACAATAACCAAAACTTAAGAGTAGATATGTCAGTATGTGTCAAGTGTAAATATAAATACTAAAAAAAATAAAGACACTAAAAACATCCAATAAGGTCCAAAATCCATGTATGTTCCCCTCATCACTGCTCCATCTAAAATCATCCATCTAACATTGGGACATTTCCCATAAATTTTCTTGCAACCATGAAATATATTCAGGTACCGATCAGGCAGCCAAAGTAGGGTGTGATTACAACTCAGTAGGCCACCACCAATGGTGTTTAAAACAATATCTAGTAAATAACATTTTATATAGTTGTATTTATAATAAAATACAAGAAATAATCTAAAAATTTTATATTTATTCAATTACTATTTCTTTAACCCCCTACCACTCGAGTTCCCAAGGACACCCGAACTCTCAATACCTACTTCATCCCATGTCACAGTATGAACTATACCCAAGGAATATCATATATTATAATTACATTGTTACCATTCATAATCTCAATTATTATCAAAGAAAATTGGAACCATAGTCCAATGCTAACTCACGGGTGTAGAATGTCATGTTTAATTCCATATGGGATTTGGCACCTCATTCCCTCTCCCACACCTCAAATATCACTATAGAAATATGATGCAGTAAACCATGTCCCACAAATGTATATCTAAAAATTCATCAATAATGGATTTTGATGCATCAGACTATATCCCACACACATTTTTCAAACAATTTATCAATATGGACTTTTGATGCAGCAGACCATGTACCACACACATTTATCAATCAATTACTCACTATGGTATTTTGATGCATTAGACCATGTCCCACACATGTATATCACATATATCGTAATATCAAAAAAACCCATTAATTAATTCACCAATTAATTATTCAAATTTATTAATTTCATATTCGCATCATTCCATTAATTAATTCAACAATTAATTAATCACATCGATTCATTTCATTAATAAAAAAACTAATTAATAAAATTTAACAATTTTATAATCCTAAAAATCACCATTAATTAATTCAACAATTAATTAATCAAATTAAATAATCCAAATATCCCCAAAATTAATTCAACAATAAATTATTCTAATTCAATAAATTGCACAATTGCAATAATACCCCTTAATTAATTAGAAAATTAATTAATATAATTACACAATATCAATTACTCCATTTTAAAAATACCATAATTAATAAATTTTACAAATTAATTTATTCAATTTAAGAAACTCAATTTCTAATCATCTAATAGAAACACTAAAATTACATACATGTAATTTAAATAAAGACTTTTGGATTTTAATAATAGACCACCTTCCTCAAATCATCGATGAGCGATCTCCCAACAAAAATCCCCAAATTGAAGTGGAAAGGTCAAAACCATGACAAGTTAACAGATCTGGAATCAAATATAAGAAACAAGATCTAATCGAGCATGATTCATCAAATCTAGATTTAGATCTAAAACATTTCCAACATAAGATAAACTATCCCTCCTTAATATAGAAAGAGGAGCATGAGAGAGATATATCTAATCGTGAAGAAACCACTAACCTAGTGAAATGAACATCATTAATCTAGGATTTGAATAATTAATAATTGATCTCGAGAGCCTTAAAAAATTTCTTGAGAGCCACAAAAAATGAGAGGAATCAATTAGGGATGAGTTGGGTCAAATAGGGGTAATGTTTGGGGGGTTAGGGATTTTAAAATCTAATTTGCAAGTGTAATTAATAACTATTTCATGGTTTCTTGGGCAGGGGTACATGGTTTTCCAAATCACGAACCTTAATAGTGATCCAATTATAGGGGGTGCATAGGTTCTATTAATAGGGGGAATAGTTTCAAAAACCATTCACCATCTGTGTGAATCCCATTTGTTTTGGTTCTTATGCTTTGTTGGGTTAGGCATACAATTTGGTAAAACTGTGTGCCAAACATGAAAAACCCCTACACATTCCAATTTTTTAAAAATTTCCCCTACATGCACCCAATGTAAAACCCTTATAAAATACATTTCAAAAGAAGGAAAAATAATTCCTATTAACGAGCCTAATATATTTCTATAAATGTTTGAGATCCTAACTGAAGTCTATGTAGAGAAATTTTCATCAATATTTTTGGATAGATATTTTCAGGAAATTATCAAAAAAAAAATTATAATAAATGTGTGAAGTGAAAATGTATAGAAGCCCAAAATACGAAGTCAGAATTATAGTTTTTTCTATTTAAATATAAAGGGGTAGAAATAAAAGCTTGAATTTGATATAAACTGTTGATGGAAATCCAATGATAAAATAAAATAAATAAGTATCATGTGACATAAATCATTAAAATTTGAAAGAATGTATTCAACTATCATTAATGTATCATGTCTCTAGAAAGAGATTTTATATTATGTATATTTAGTAATATTTTTTTATATACATTATGATGTTATTAATTTCTAAGATCATTGAGTTATGAATGAAATTGTTAGAGTCAATTTGACAAAAAACTAACTGATGGAGAAAAGTTCAAGAAGATTCAAGGAAGCATAACGGAATGAGAAGTCTCCAATGGACATAAGAGAATTTCATAAAAATTATTGATGTTATTGCATGGATGATTTAGATATGTACCACCAAACTAATTTTTTGAATCAAAGTAATATATGAACTTTGATCTATGGAAAAGTGAGATAACTGAGAAATTTCAGTTTATCGAGATGAATTTTCTTATGTATAATGTATATAGGAAACTAATGAAGGTAAATTGTTGGAGAGAAGATGAGGAATGGTGATCAAAGAGA
The DNA here is from genome assembly GCA_963277665.1 of Viscum album. Classification (NCBI taxonomy): domain Eukaryota; kingdom Viridiplantae; phylum Streptophyta; class Magnoliopsida; order Santalales; family Viscaceae; genus Viscum; species Viscum album. The sequence continues at coordinate 301,923,352 of OY728166.1, forward strand.
CCAAATCTATATGGTGGAGTTTCTTATAAATTAATCATAAAAACATTATCAGACATAATTTTGAGATACATTACATAAATTAGTAATGTCTCTTTAACAATGATGATCCTACGAAATTTTGTTTTTTTTTAAATTTTTTTTATCTAGTTGAGATAAAAAAGATTAATAATGTTCCTTAATAATACTATTAAAAAAAATTATGAAGTTTGGAATCAATGGAGGCTTTTTTATGGTTCAATAATATTCTAGAATGCTCTATGATGCTCAAGAATCGTTAAGTGAAATTTAGTGGGTGGTAAAATGAAATTGAGTTTCCATAAATTTTATTCTGAGTGAACCTATATAAAGGGGGATAAAAGTAAAACTATACTAATACTATTCATAAATAAAAAATATAAAATTTTATAGAATTTGTGTCAAAGTATGTTTCCAATCGAGATTAATTTTCAGATGAAGAGAATTACCAGACTGAGATTTAATGAAAATGAACAGGATAAATAATTCATTCATATAAACTATACATAGAGAAACACACATATTTTTTGAGCAATGTATTTGGAACAACCATTTTGTTAATCATACATAACAAATGTTATAAAAAGTAGTGTAGTTATAGTGAGATGTTATGGATAAAGAATACTGGGGGAAGTCAACTATATTGGGAAGACCCTTACCATAGAGATGATATCAGATAGATATTTCAAGAAAAGCCTTTCGTATCTGTGCTACAAAGTTTCACATCCTTTTTTATTGATCAGTTTTATAATAAAAGATCTATAAATGATTAATTTGAGTGTAACAATTCATATCATTGGATATAAGAAGTCTAATGGGATTTTTCTCAAGTTTTATTAACTTCTTATTAATAGTGAATTTTTTTAGATTGACATGGGTTACCATTATAAGGATATACGTTCTCACACTAAGGTTAAACAATAACAATATCGTTTTCCTTCTTTACTTTTATATCATTCAATGCTTGTGAGATTTTTTATAAAATCATAATAAGTAAAATTAGTCTAACAACTTGTTGGGATTTAATTTTAAGAAAATTTTATTTAGTAAATTTTTACCACTAATTCACCCCCATTAGTTCTCACAACCCTAATTATCTTTATGTATTATCAGAGTAGGTTCCCCTGTTAAATCCTTATCATAGAAAATATAAAATCCATGAAAAAGGGAGGTACTATTATATTCAATTGATGAAATTATCATGGTTAGAATAATAGAATGATATCGTGTCTTCTATCACTTGAGCTAGAGGTAATTTATGTATCTACAATTGGGTTCCCACCCATCAGTAAAAAAAGAACCAATTTCATTTTTCTGAGAAAATAAATATTGTGGTAGATAGGAATGTTATAAATTATATTATAATGTATTTATCAAATAAATTTATAATGGTGATGGGTCTCAAAATAGAAAATCAAACTTCTAAAAAACTCAAAAGAATCTTTTATGGAAACAACATAATGAAGGAAGAAAATTTAAAAATATGGCAATGCAAGTTGGAAGATATCTGGTTGGGTGATGAAGATACTATTTAAGCGTAATTTACCAGAGTTAATGAAGTTTTTTTCAAAGTCATAGGACTCGTATATATGTTGGAAGGTTATATAATTGTTAACAAACTCATTGGAAACTTCCCTGATAGAATTGATTCCAAAATCTATGTTTTAGATGATAAATATCATTTATCTATTGATAAATTTTATAAATTTATTGTTTTTAACGAGATAAATTAATATCTACCATTAAAAATGAATATCAGGCATGAAATTAATTTTGAGGCTATGTGAAATTTAAAAATATAAGATGAGAAGATTTTGGATCCTAGTAATTTGGTCGATAATTTAGATGATGAAATGAATGAAAAAATCATGCCTCTTATCTCCAAAATTTACTCAATAGGTAGAGGGAAGTATAGAGGAAAAAATAGAACTTAATTTTTTTGAGTGTGGATGAATTATGATTTTATTTGATTTTTTGAAAGATTAAAGTCGTATAATATAATGATAATTCTAAATAAAATCTTCGTATGAAGAAGTGGAAAAAAAACTTTGAAGGAAGTCAATTATTTAACTATAAGTAATAAATAATTCTTGTGAAACAAAAGATGTATACTAAGTATGAAATTTGAGTATTACTCTGGTGATAAAATTTCATAAAAATTTGAAAATTTGAAGAATTTTATAAATTTATTTTCCAATTTTGGAAATATGGAAGATAATTATAGTAGTGAAAAAGAATAATTTGAAGAAACTTATATGGAGTATAATCTGAGATGATAAGTCCTAGCATTACTGGATAAAAAACAACCCAAGAAATAGATCATAATATTGAAGAAGGAAAGTGTGAATAATAATTAAGGTAGGAAATATTTACTTAAATAGGTATATAATTATATCTATGAGATTATAAAATACCAATAGAAAGTATCAGAATAAAGAAAATATTGTGAAATATCTTTGGAAGAATATTTCTACTATAGAAGATGATGTTTTTAAAAATCAGTCGATATTTATTGAGGGTGTAAGTACTATAAATAATTTAAGTAAAATTTTCAACAATTATTAAGATATAAAGGACGAATCAACTAAATCTACTTATAAAACTCAATCTAAAAATCTACTGACACATGAATCCACCATAATTAAAAGTTCATTTGATTATCCTAACCATGTATTTGTTAAAAACAGTGTTATGAAATCATGGTGATAAAGGATGTGGAAAATCAACCACATTGGTGAAAGTTGAAATTAACCATTAAAGTAATGTTTCCCAACACCATGAGGAAAAAATAATAGAATGATGTTACAAACCATTACTAACTATATACAGGGAAGGATCCTTCTTCTAAAGAAGAATGTGATTTGATGGGTTTCATTCAAGATATTGAATTTATGAGAAAAAATGTTATAACTATTGGAAAAATATATATTTACCTATATAAATTCCTAAACAAAAGGGGAAAATAATTTATTAAATGATATAATATTTCCTTATCCACAGGATAAAATAATGGAAATATCAAAATATGAATGAAAGTTTCCCATGAAAATTAAGTTTGGTTATTATGAGAAAGTTTATAGATGATGTCACCAACCAGTTCACTTTTCTGAAGAATGTTTGAAAACACTTCTAGTTTATGTTTCTTATGCTATTAAAGAAAAGGATTCTGAGTACCAGGCACGACGGCGCTGCAGTAACCCATGCATGCTCCCATGAAAAGATCAAACATCCTTCAACCAAAGGGTACCTATACCTGAAACTGACACAGGTGGGTAGGTAGAGAATACCTAGTGGTGCGAGAACAATCTCTCTATGGAACTCGGAAAAATAGCCCCGTAACATCAGGCTAAGGGGTGCCTCCTCACAAAGGAGGTCGCAGTGACTAGGCCTGGGCGACTGTTTACCAAAAACACAGGTCTCTACAAAGTCGTAAGACCATTTATGGGGGTTGATGTCTGCACAATGCCAGAAGGCCAAGGAAATTCTCGGATGAAGAAAGATTAAGAATTAGATTTTGTGGTTGATATATCTCTAAGATATAAAAAAAGGAAAAACATGGATTCTTGATATAGTTGTTCTTTACACATGAAAATAGATATGAAAATGTTAAAAAAATGTTTAAAATACAAAGGTTGAGAATTTACCTTCAAAAATGATAGTTCCATAAAAATCAAAGTAATGTGAACTGCTAAGATTTATGCTCATAAACTAAAATAAAAGGAATTTATGTATGTTTAGGGGATCAAACACAACCTATGGAGTGTTAGGAAACATTGTTACATTGGTAGGGAAGTTATATTTGGGTAATATTATTGTATCATCAAAAGTTTGGAAGAGAGAAAAGTTTTTAATAGGGGAGAATTGACCAGAATAAATCTCTTTCATATTATATAACATTTTAATTTACGTTACTTGACTATTAAAGATGAACATATTTTGTTACACTGAAGAATTGGGCATCACGGGTACAAACTTATGAGAACAGTTTCTAAAGAAAATTATCTAATAAATTACCACAATTGAATAAGAGATATGATTTTGTTTCTATAAGCTATCAAAAAGGGAAGATATTTAGTAGAAAACATTTGAAAGTTGAAGTCCAATCAACCAGAAATATGGGTCTTATACACATTGTTCTTTATGGGATGATGATACATCAATAAAAAGGGAATTTTTACATTATATCTTTTATTGATTAATTCACTCGGATAACCAATATAATTTTTATTAACCATAAATCATAGGTAACAAAAAAATGTAGATTGACCATAAGGGAAGTTGATAGAGGGATGCATGTTTATGTACTAAATTTGATAACATACAATGGAAATTATTATACAAGAAATGGTTTCAAAATATATATATAAAGAAACATGGAATCAAACACTAATAAAGTGATCCATGCACTCTTCTATAAAATGGAGTCGTATAAAGGAAGAAGTTTAATAGAAATGGGAAGAAGTATACCAGATGAATAAAAACTTTATATGTTTTTCTAGAGAGAATTTGTTTTTATTTATCTAGATATACCAAAAAATATTTTTGAATATATAATCCAAAATAATTTCTTACAAGTTTTGGTATAAGAAGAAATTTTTCTTGAAATATTTTAAGGTTTTTTGGAATTTCTTGGTTAACAAATATTAAAAATTCATATCTTGGAAAGTTTATTGAAAATGATGAAGAGTAAATTTCTATTGTATATTCATCCAACATAAATATTTATAAATATTGGAAAAAACAATAAAAAAATTAGTGGAATTGGTAGATTCCTATGATGTGAATTCTATTGAAAATCCAAATTCATTAAAAAAAGTTATTTATAATTTTCTAGAAACTGAATTGAAGAAATATAATAAGAATAAAAAATTTAATATGAATGAGAGATGCAACATATACAAAGTGATTCAAATCAATTTAATAATTAATAAAGTGATAATGGAATAAAATGTCTGAAATTTTTTACCCTGTAGAAATACGTATAATTTGACAATATCTATGGAAATTAGAACGATTGAGTTCATGCTAGAGGGAAACTATGGTTATAACATCATACAACATATATATCATAGGTTAAACAATAATTTTTTTAGAGTCAAATGAACATAAAGAGTGATTACACGATATGAATGGAGAGTTAGATTAGATTGAAAAGAATTAATCATGTGAACTTGTTCCATGACCAGTAAGAAAGAATGTTATTAGGATAAATTGGGTGTTCAGAAATATGATAAATGCAAAGAATTTTATAGAAAAAAATATTTAAATGTTTGAAAAGGTTAATCATAGTTGGATGGTTTAGATTTGAGGAAACGTTTTCCACCACTGTGAAATTGGAAATTAAAAGAATGTTCTTGGTAGTTACTAAAAATTATAATTAAAAAATTATTAAATGGATGATAAGTCAACTCCTTAAATAGAGAAATTGAATAATTTTATATTGGGTGTCAAAATGGGTTCTTACTTCATAAAAATGGAACAAAGGTTTGTTTGTTGAATTAATATTTCTATGGGTTAAAAAAATATCTCTAAGCATAGTACTCTCCATTTAAATCCTTTTTTTTATTTTGAAAATAACCACATTAAAGAGAAGTTGGAACCATTAAAAATTACCATTCAGAAGTCAAACCCATCCCAAAATTCACATTCTAAATTCAAAATATACCAAAAATATCCACATTCAAAATTCAAAGCAGTATCACACATGGAGCCATGAACCTGCACGAAACGAGGTAAAGATATATATTTTATCATAAGTAAAGTATGATATGGATTTGTTCCAAAATTTTGTTATGGAAAATTCCAAATAATTTTCTTCTTCAATTTATATTCGAATGAATATGAGTAATGATGAAGTTGTGAAAATTGTGACTCAAAAAAGCACCAAAAAATTAAAAGGAATTTATATCTATATTATTGTTTTTGGGATGGACATTCTTGATGTTCTTATATTATGTGATTGATGTAATAGTGATCCTAAAAGATCTCACATTTTTTAAGATCAATAATTATAATATAATCTAGAGAAACATCTTCTTATATGATTTTTTATAAAATAATTTTTCGTATAATCCTTCTTGTTTATACTGATTCTGATTGGAGTGGAGATTACAGTGATAAAATATCAACATAAAGTGGAACTATTTTCTTGGGATAATGTTGTGTGAGATGTCATGGTAAGAAACAGACTTCAGTTACATTGATTTCAAATGAAGTAGTATATGTTGTCACATCCCATGCTTATACATAAATGATATGGATGAATGTTCCGCTGAATGATATTTGGGTAAATGATTGTAAACCATTGAAGGTACTTCTTGGTAACAAGAGATCCATCGATCTTTCCAATAATATTTTAAAACATTCAATATCAAATAATTTTGATATCAAGTATCATTTCAATAAGGATAAATTTTTCGGTGGAGATGTTATACAAGAGTATATTTCATTAATGTACCAAATTGCTAATGCAATCACCAAATATATGATTAAATAAATATTTTTAGAATTGAGGCTAAAAATACATGTTCATCTTCCAATAATGACTTACTAAAATTATTTTGTATGATACCCCCAATATGAATTGTATTATGTTGTCATGGGGAGTATGTACCAAATTTTAGAGTGGTGAATAACTCTTTCTATTGTGAATCTAAAACTATGTTTATCATAAAATGTGGGAGATAGAAAAAGAAATAAAAATTAGGATTATTTTATCTCAATATAGAGAATACATTTATTGTCACTGAGTGATGGAATTTGTTAAAAATATTACTTTATCTAGTAATGTGGTTTTAGTACATTCTCTTTTAGAAAGTTTGTGGTTTGGTAAATGTTTAGAAAAATAGAGCTGTTAAAAAATTGAGATGTTAAAAGTTATTATATAAATTTTCTAAAAAATAAAATGGGGAATATTGAAGTTACTTTTTCTTATTATAGAATTTGTATTTTTGATGAAAAAAATTTTTTGTAGGATTTTTTTTGTTAATAGTTAGAATAATTTTTGGGATGTTAAGAATTATTTTTTATTAATTTTTTTGGGAAGGATAAGAAGTTTCCTTAACATTGATAGGAAACTTTCTTACAAAGAAAAATGATTCTAAACTATTTTTTCATGTTTTGAACATCACGTAAATCATCATGATGCTATCTATTTTTGTACAAATGGATAGATTCTCTTTGTAACCAAATGAACTTGAAAAAAAAAACTACCAGACATATATATTTGGATGGATGTTTCTATAAATAAGTTATTGAATGAAGAGTTATAAAAACAGATTTTTTTACCATACACACTATACCATATTGAGATCACTAGACGTATAAAATTTAATTGATGAAATCAGATGAAGATGTAGCAGTACATAAATTCCCTGGGGATAAATTTTCAATAGCATTTCTAGAGATATATTTAAAATAAATTCTCACTACAAATGTTTTTAAAAAATATGTGAAGTGAAAATGGGGAGAAGTCCAAAATCTGAAGAAAAAAATTTGAGTTTTTTCTCTAAAAACACAAAGGGGGATAAATTTAAGTTCAAATTCAATATAAATAGATAGATAAATCCAATATAAGAAATATATAGAGATGTTTCAAGTAAAATAATTTTTTAGATATTACAAAAATTTAGTCAACTATCTTCAATTTCTTGAGTTTCCAAACTGAAAATTTTTATGATTTGTATTATTAAATAGTACTCTATATAATTTTTAATGTATGGATTTTTTGAAGAGCACTGATTAATGAAGTAAATAGTTTTATTCCATATAAAAAAGGACCAGTAGATAGATAAACATTAAAAAAATGTGAGTTATTAAAACATATAGAGAAGGTTCTAATAAACATATGAACATCAAACAAACATTAATGATGTTATCAGATAGAAAATTCAGAGATGTTTCACTGGAATAAGTTTTTTTGAATCAAATATGTTGATTGATTTTGAGATGTGGAAAAGTGACCAGGTGGAGAAATACATATTCATCATAAAAAAATTCTTACTTCCAATGAACATTGGATGATTATGATGCTAATTAGCTAATCAGGAGCTGAAGAAGGGTGATTGGATAAAGAAAAAATAGATGGGTGATTTTCTTTTGAATTCATCAAACAAAACATACCATATTAAGATATGATAAACTTTAAATAACATTTTAATATCCCCTTAATAATGATGATGATGGCTTATTTTGGTTTTTTTAACTTGGTATGTAATCTACAAGAGATAAGGAAATTTAAAGATGTTCCTTAACACTAATGTTGAGAAGTTTGAAGAAGGTTGGAATTTTTGGAGTCTTTATTAATATTCAAGAAGATTGAGGAATTCTCTACAAGGACCATGAAGGTTGAAGAAAATTTTAGTGAGTTATAAAATGAAATTAAGTACTCTCAAATTCTAATATGAGTTATCTTATATAAAGGGGGTGAAAAGTAAAACTATACTAACATTGTTATTATGAATATAAATTTGAAATGATGAGTGATTTTTTATTGGGTGATTTTCCCATCAAGATTACTTTTTGGTTAAAGATAAGTACCAAATAGAGATTTACTAAAGAAGGTTCTAAAAGAGAATCCATTTATAAAAACTAATAAAAGAGTAACATATAGATATTCTAACCATGGCTTGAGGAATATAGATTTATTAATCTCAAATAACATTAGTTATAATGGTTGGGTACATTTTGTGAGACACAATGGAAAAATAATAATAAATGATGGTAGGAACACCAGACAGACACTTGCCTGATGGAGGTAATCATAAAGAGATGTTTGAATTAAATTTTTGGAGCTATGTTACAAATATTCAGATATTTTAGGTTAGATAATTTTTTAGAAAAAATTGTAAATTGATGGGATTAAGTATATTCATCCCTGTTGGGATATAAAAGGAGTCTAATGGGAGTTGTCTCAAGTTTTATCACTTGTTATTAATAATGAATTTTCATGAATCGGTGGGAGTCACCTTGTGAGGATGTGGGTTCTCACATCGTGTTTTATCCTTGTAAATATTATTTTCCGTATTTAATTTCTTATCATTTTATTCTTGTGGTAATTTTATAAAATTTTTATAAGAAAAATATCTCTAACAAGTTGTTGTGGTTAAATTTCATAGAATTTAAATTAGTAAAATTCACTATTGATTCAACCCCACCAATTCTTACTATTTGTAACATTATTGATGAATATCACTATATATATTATGGTAAAATGGATTAATCCAAACATATTTCTTATATGGTATTCCTTGTTTTAGATTAATCTCTTACATGGGGGTATTTTAATCGCACGTTCATAGATATTCAAATCCATGTTAAAGGTTCCTATATAGATTTGGATCATACATACGAGAATGATAATTTTTAGTAATATATTTCAATGGCGAATATATATGTAGGGTATCTATATAAATATAGATTAAATAAAAGATGTGGTATTTTATCAATTAGTACACAATTCTATGGGGGTCATCTTCTACACAAATCAGAATCATATGTAGGGGAAGAAAATTGAGCCTTACCTCAGTGCAATTCCTTAGTGAAAATGAAATATTTATGAAAAGGTTTAAACACTAATTTATAAGATGAGATTTTAATTATTTGAATTCGTGGTGAGGTAGATAATATGGAATCCAAGTGTAACTATGTATACTTAGATAGAAGGAATCAATCAAAAAATAGTAATTAAAGAGAAATTCCACATATAGATCGAGATAATGTACTGAGAAAAAGTGTTTTTTATTCATGTCTAGGCCAAGGAGAAGAGATCAAAGTGTCACTATGTATGTTGTGAGGATATGAATCATGGAAAACATAGATCTTATTTGTTTCCATTCTTTATACATATCAAGCTATGTCATGGGAATAGAGAAATTTTATTTTCCTATATGTGGAAAACATTTGTGCTAAGAATCTATACATAGATCTGGATTATATATATAGTAATTAGTCTATAAAAAGTAGGACTCTATATTTTGTTTTATTTAATGAATTATAGACCATAATCGTCTCCTACCTTTATAAATAGTTCTTTTTATTCATTCTAATCAGATCAATTGACCATGACCCATAATCTCAAATGAGTTATACTTGATCTGAGAAATGATAGGGTATTAAAATATTATTCATACCACATTAGGGAATCATTTAGCGACACTCCAAACACATGTTAAGTGATTAAGAATTTTTTGGTGGATTTTTTATATATTTTAAGGTTATGTGACCAGGATTTAAGGATTATGTAGTATTATTTCATGTTATGAGGACATTGTCATGCATTTTTACATCATGAGGATTGGATAATCATTTTGTTTAGTTTAACATCATAAAATGAGAGATATATCATATTGATTTACATCATGAGATTTGGTTGATGATTTTTTTAGTTTAACATATTATGATAAATATGATATCATGTAATTTTACATCATGTGATTCGGATGATGATGCAATGTATTTTATTTCCATATGATGAGGAACGTATCATGTAGTTTTACATTGTGTGACTAATATGATGATGACATGTAGTTTAAAATCATATATATATGATGATATTATTCATTTTTTCATTATGAAATTAAGTTGATAATTTCATGTATTTTAACATGATATAAAGAGGATGATATTATACTATTTAATTTCATGAGATTACGATGATAATTTCATGTATTTTAATATCATGTGGTGAGAGAAATAAAATATAGTATTATGTATTGTGATTAAGAAGATGTATTTGTGTATTTTACTATCATATAGTGAGGAAATTTTCATATAGTTTTACATCATATGACTTAGACAATGATAAACAAACAAGTAATTATGAAATGTATTTCATGAGAAATATTTCATTGGTGGGAGGTATGATATGATCCCCATCTACAGTGGTTAAGGAGTATGTTCCATTACAGTAGGACTTGTGTATGATATAAGGCCCTTCACACATTGGTTCAATATTTTGTGGCTTCTTCCTAGTAATTATCATTGATTTAAGATCCAATACCATATCTAATTTAAGGAATTCAAAAATGTAAACTTTTTTATTTTATTTTCATGAAATTAAATTATGAAAGACCTTCATGATGTTCAATATGTTTAATATTTTCTGATTGAGTCATTCTAACTCACCCATCCAATTTTGACAGTACTTTTCCTTATAAAACTGATTGAAAATGGTGATACAAAGAAAATGAAACTAGTCCTTGATGGGATAGATTTCATTTTTATGGTATATGATTAAATATGGGGTCACTTTCATATCACTATAGGTTGTGGTGATATAAGACAAACAAATCATGCGAAAGTTTCTTATCCTGGGACTTATCTTTTTTATCCACTACATTCTAGAGTATATTAGATAATGACTTATTTAAAGTCTCAATATATAAATTTTTTAATGAATTGTATCCAGGTGGGTGGTTATACTAAATTCCATTTTCTTGATAAATCCATTTCAACTCAAAATAATAGAAATTGAGGGTATTTTACATCATTGTTGTGTAAAGAAAATAAAATCTAGTAAAGAGGTTTAACCTCAAAATTTTGATAATAGGCTTCATCTTGACTTATTTGAGGGATATATCCTCAAAATATGTGGAGAATGTACTGGTGACAATAATAATATACTGTAGTTTCATATTTTTAGATAGGGGATATGATCCCATGACATTTATTCCCCAAATAGAAAACAAAAAAGACTATTTATAATTGGGTAGTAATTCTAGTTATTGGTGTATGAAATTGGAATTTATCTATAAGGAATGTTATTTTAAAATACATTTCACAGAATCATGTGTTCTCAATGGAAAAAAGTATCCACGTAACCTAATGTAGTGGGAGAGCTTAGTTTTAGATTGACGAAAACTATAGGTGATTGTGTGGAATTCCTATATAATGATGAGGGTCTCTCATCCTTTAATAAATAATGAATATGGTCTCCCATCCTTCTCATATAATAGTGAGGTTCTCTCCTCTATCATAAAGGGTGAATTTTATAGCCTACCATCAGATCTTCTATTTCTTTACTCGATCTAATGGAATAATTTTTAATTTAAGGTAGTCTAGTATAGGTAACATCCATCCAATGGAATTAGAATTTGGTGATTATGTCATCCTATCTTTCTTAAGAGTGTTGTTTATCTCATTGATCTATTCCATTTTACAATCATAAAATTGAGACACCAGCATGTAGTGTGCGATGATTATGAATTTCTCAACCTTGTATGGATCTTCCATAGTTATGGCTGAATTGACCAGAGCATCTTCGAGGGAATTTTGAGAATATGGAATGTTATCCAGTATTGGTTCATAGATAAATTAATCCATGGGGACTTTTTTATAATAAATTAAGGGAATTATTTCCTCTTCCTTGATGGAATATTTTCCATTAATATTCCTGACCATCGACTCTGAGTCACCATTGATACTCAGGATGACCACTAGTATTTAGATTGTTAGTTACAAACCTACTATGAAAATTTTTTACTCTACATCATTGTTGATACAACATTAAAATAACATGAAGGAAATGAAATAGAATATTTATTAGACAGATGATAATTATTCCCAAACCAACTATTGATTTTTTGTTTTTCCATACTTCTTCAAATTGGGATTATGGAATCATTATTAAAATACATCACAAATACCTTAGAGGTACCAAGAATAAAGAACACATATTCATCATGAATTTTAGTATCCATTTTCATTCTTTTTTATTTAGGATGTGTTTCAATAAATTCTTCCAGTTCATTCCATTTAAACATTTTCAACGATATGGACTGGATATCAAACCACTGGAGGATGACCACCCAGCATGTTAGTCATCTAGTCAATATGGGATTTTTAGGGATATATTTGAGATAATAAATAAGATAGACCAAATGGATTTCAGGATTCTATAGGTAGTGTATCAATTTAATAATTACAAATATCAATGTGGGAAAATTATTCTTGATGTCAAAATATCAATTTTCTATATCAAGAATGGTTCCACTAAGATAGGAGAGACTATTTTATTTTCATGTGTCGTTGTTCTACATCATAAGTCCACCAAGTGATCAAGTGAGGGTTAACACAAAAAAAATGAATGTCTTTCCTTCTATTCAAATAATCAATACCAATGGGATCGATATGTATTTGTTGATACTATTGATATTGCCTATAAAATTGTCACCCCATTGATAAATTATTACATATTTTATCTACATGGTAATGGTTATGAACTTGCATATTAGGATCTCTATAATTTTTATGAGGTTGGTAATGCATCCTTGAATCTCTCTCAACTCTTTAATATTATAAGGAGGTGAAATTTTAAGAATCACCTTGTTCTTATCATGGTTTAATTCAATCCTACGTTAGAAAACCACACTGTTGAGAAATTTTACTTATGTCACCATGATAGTGCATTTTAGGGGATTCGTTTTTAGGCTTTATTCCCATTTTTTTAAAATATCTCATTTTTATCATGATGATCATAAGGTTGTCGTATTTGACCACCAAATAATCCACATACCACTCTATAGTTTTCCTTTGAAAAATCTATAAGATATGGTGAATCAAATTTAAATTTATGGAACTAGTGATCTCCAATCCAAAGGGAACCAGTTGATGAAAATAAACCCCTTTGGGTTCCCTAAAATAAATTTATTTCTTATATTTAGGGGCTATATAGATATACTTTTATCTATAATATTTATCCATGAAGGTGGTTTCCTAGAAACTAGAAGTTGTATCGATCAATAGTTATGTGATATGAACTACAAAATCAACTTTTCTGAAATTCTAATTAAGATCCATGGGGTCAATGAAAACTATGATATTCTAATTATTCAACTTAATAAGGGTGATATTTCAAAAAAAATTATATTATCTGACCTACCAAATAAAGTTAGGTTTAATGATCTTGTGAATTTCATCCTTAAACCTAGAAACACTAGTCAAATTCATTCTTCTGTCTACCTTCTGGTAGCTGTAATGATCATCAGGTAGACCCAAATGATGGGTGACCAGGTCAGGATTAAGTCCAGGTATTTCTATTTAATCCCATGTGAATAAAGATTTATTCTTATTCAGGAAACAGATGTACTTATATTTTTCATTGAGATACATGGTGTAACATATTAAGGTAGGTTATGGGTCTTTCTATATAACCATATTATCCTTTCTGAGTTCTATAATGGTGGTTGAGATGACTTCCTCAGATGACAGAGGGGAATCTTTGAGATCTTCCTCTTTCTGTGACTTCATTATATTGAAGTGGATGATGAGGTGGGATATTTGGAACTAGAATATTATATAAGGGAATTTCAAGACATTGAGGGTGAAATTAAAGGGAATTGTCATCAATGGAATTTTGGACACACTATCCTTCTTCTCTACTGTCATCAGGGGTAGAAATAGTGCTAACATCTTGAGATTCGGGAGATTGTATAGGGGAATTTTCAATTTCATCTAATGATGTGGAGGTATTTTCTGATCCAATAGGTGATATAATGAATTCCATATATTTTAGAGACAAAAAAACACTATCGTATTGGTATTTTCATCATTTACTAGATTATGTTCGTCTTTTTAACAATTAGATTCAATTGATGAAACCAATTTCATAAATACTAGGGAAAATGTTCCCAAACCATAGGCTTTTATTCTTTACATGGGATTCCTATCCACTTAGTCAGAGATTATTCATTTCACTAACCTTAGATGGAAATATTTCAAGTCATACTTCACTTAGAGATTCCTAAGAATGTGATATACCTACATGGATGATGTGTAATTCTTCCACTCCACTAGGGTTTGTTATTCTAAAGGGTCTTTTTCATGGATATTATATAGAATAATGGTAATAAAATTCATTTTTGTCTTATATGGTGTTAATAGGACTTGATAAATCCCCAAATATAGAGATATCATCTCAATATGATTGATATGAAATACATAATCCTCACTAATTCCATGAAATGGGATGACATGGTCCATTTTCAGACAGTTGGGGGTAGTGACCAGAACAAAATTTTTGTTCATTGGATTAGTTCCCTCAATTAAGTAGAATATCACATATATGTATATATTTATATTTAATAGAATTGAAAGGGAAAATATCTACATGTGTCTCTCTAGCATGTCCATTGATAGAGTATTTGATACACTGATGGTATGATGAAGGTACTACTATATGGAAATGAATCCATGGTTTTCCTAATAAGACATTTAAATTTATGTCCTGAAAAACATCCATAAACTAAAAATAAGAGACAAGGTCTCAAAATTGGGCTTTAAGATTGATCAACCCTAAAGTATTATTCTCTATTTTATCATACCCTTAGATTTTCATGGTAGAGGTAGATAGATCTGTTTCACTATAAGCTAATCATTGGAGGGTTAATACTATAATGATATTGATCTTAGAGCCACTATCTATGAGAGAGTAACTAATTTCAACTTTATCCATCTTTCCAAATTTATTAAAAGGGACTATTTTGTCATTATATGGTAATGTCCATATCTAAATTAGTAATGGAGATGAATATATGGTAATCAAAAAGTTCTATCTAAAAAAGATATAATTTAGTAGACGTGACCCTATCTTTAAACACTTGATGGTTTAAAAGGGATTCCATAAGTGATTCCCATATTTCCTTTTTCAAATAGAGGTAATCCATAACTGATAGCTTGTATGGAACAAGAGTATCTTGTTTCAAGATATCATACTTCTAACCCAGTATCCAAGGATTCCCAGTATAAGTTGTCTATTTGATTAGAGGCTTTGGATATTAAACTATATATGCTTGTGAGAACCCTCCTATATCAGAACATAAGGGAACTATGTTTTCCCATGGATTGGGCTAATCTAACCTTCCCACATTTTGATTATGATCAGATAAGTATTGATTATCAAATCACTCTTCCAATATGATTGGGTTTGAATGACACCTAGATGATTCAGAAAGAGATTATTGTTTCCACTAAGCCCTCTAGAGCTCCATCCTTTGATTTAAATTTCATGATTCATGAAGACCTAATTTTCCTCAACCCCATCATCCTCAAAGTCAATTTTCTCTCTCTCTCTATCTAATTATGATAGGGGAACCCAATTTCATATGAATCTTGATATAAATATTAGGGGTTTTCAAGTGAATCATATTGACCGAGTTATATTTGGAATCTTCTTACTCATAAGAAAATAATTCCATTTGATGGATTAGTACTCATTAGATCATTTAGTGGGGTGATTCTCATACACCTAATGTGGACGTATAAAATAAGAGTGGGTTTGATCTGGATTAAGAATTTTTACAGGATCATCTTCTTGATCCTTGATGATTCTATTATAATTATTCTAGTTCTTAGAATACCAATTATTTGGAGGAATGTGGTGTCGAAGAAGTTTTTTAAACCATAATAGTAGGAGTTAGGTGCACAACTGGTTTATTCTGATGTTCCATTGGATAAAATGCATTTATTTGACAATATTTCTAGTCATCCAGTCATCAAACATCCATGTACCCTTTTTTTAATATTTTGTGTCACTCCCCATATTCTTCATATGTGATGGAAAAATAAAGGACACTTGTTTTTATTTCTTTTGTAGTTTGATATTCCTATATTCTACCATCTTTTAAAGAATTTTTTTGAATAAAATAACTCGTGGATGGTGAAACCTGACATTTATTGAAAGGAATATTAATTTCACTGATTTTTGTGGCTGACTTAATTAGGGTTCTTGGATCTATAAACCTAAGTAAGTCATTCTACAAAACTATTATTAAGTACCCAAAAAGTTGGACTTTTTTGAAATAAAAAAATTATTCTTCTATTATTCATATAGTGTACACCACTACTCTTTCCTTCCTTCATAAAGAAGATGATTCAATTGTAGCTGCTATTTAGGAGGAGATACAATGCAATATTATGTCGGATTGGATGTCAAATGTTATTATATATTGAATGTAATATTGATGGTTATTGTTTCTACTTTCCCAACCCTCTTCTTTTGAGTGGTTTTTATAGTTCAAGACATGGCCTTATTTCATCGAATGTCATCTTCCAACCTTTTTGGAACTATTGTGTGTTCATAAAATCATCCTGGGTATTTTATTATGATTAATGTAATATTAATATCATCAAAAATGTTCTCTATGTAGAACCCCAACCACTCTTATTGTGGAAGTTCAATGTTTATAGAATAAATTAAACCCTTCCAAATAACAAAAAAATCTAAGACCCTAACATTCTTGTGTTTTTTACAATTTAAGATAATGAGGATTTTTTTCTTTATAATTTAAATCTGAATTGGTGGATAAACAATTGATGGAGGTTTTCCCATCCTATAACTAATCTTGATGAAATTATTTTATAATAGAATAAAATTCCTTCCAGAATCTACATGTATCATCATAGTTTATATGCCTCTTTTTTCATAATGGTTCCCATCAAGAGAAAAAATTGGGATTAATAATATGTTTCTCTAGTTTGTTGGTGACATTAAAGGTTACTGAAGTTTTATTTCTAAATTTGGGTGGTTGGAGAGTCATATCCACCCACACATGGTGTGACTTGTTTTTTTATTTCACTCATGTATGTCACCCTTCCATAGCCTCTATTTAAGATAATTGGGATTCAATGGTGTTAACAATCCCTAGTGGGATGGTTGGATGGTCATAGAATTGAGAAAAGGAAATGGGTATAGCCTGATATTTTTAGAATTAACATTTCTATTATAGATAACTGTTATGGGTTAGCCTGATGTAGACCACCTAACATGGATCTAGATTTTACCCTAATGGAGGAAACTCTTTATATTCTCTATCCTCTGGGTTAAAGTTGAGAAGATGTTTGAATCCTATGTTTTTTTGATTGATAGATAATGGTATCACCAATATCAAAATCTCTATATTCTAAAGAAGAGTTACAATAGGAGAAATAAGACTCTCTTCATGGGGGTCATATTATAACATCATGTTACCAACATTCAAGTATTTTCCTACTCTTTTATTTCTCTCTGATTTAATTGTGTGTGTCTTGGGACTTCCAAGGATGGAGAAACTTCAATGAAAAAGATGATCTAAATTTCATGGATTTGTGTTTTCTTGAATTAATGGAGTCTAGGTATAAATGTGTAATGGATTTCTAGGGTTCTCAACAAGTTTAGATAATGCCTCAGTTTTTTGTGGTTTTTCTGAGTAAGCTATTAATTTTTGAGTCTAATATAGAAATAAATGCCATGTAATTAGTATACACAACATATAATCTCTACATGGATGATTTCATGGACCATATACATAGTGTGAAGGGAGTACATTCCATGTACATGTTACATGTTGGGTAATGGTAAAAATTGTATTTTTAATGAAAATTTGGTGGGTTTTACAGTGTCTCTAGACCCCATGGATTACGTGATGTGTAAATGGTTTATATATAATATAAATGTCACTTGTTTGGGATTCAAGGTGCTAATCAACTAATATTTTATTCATTCTCCCACATCCTTCTTTCCTCTTGACCATATCTCTCTTTTGATAATTTTAGATGCCTTCATTCATTCTATATTGATTCTTTTGGCGATTCATCGCCATTTTGGTTGGATTGTGTTTCTACATGTAAGAGATACTTTCTACATATTCATTTCCCATGATCATGGTAGTGTAATTTCATTTCAATATTGTTTTTATTGATTTGTGGTGATGTTTCCTTTGATTAGTTTCTGTATATGTTGTGTGATCTTGTTTCGGGGTTTGTTACCTTTGTTGGTTGTGGTGCGGTGGGTGTGCGTTCTTGAGGAATGTGTTATTTAATCTTCTTTACTAAACCTTTTTTAAGTAGAATCAATTGATATATATGTATATTTATTATAGGTCCTCTATTTTCATTTTTATATCCTTTATTATGGTGGATTCTATTTCAGGTGTGTGTGATCTATGTTCTGAGGTAGGTGGTTCCATCTCTAGCTTGTGTTAGTGACCTACATTGCTCCTATTTTTGATAAATTGTTTTATTAAATTAAATTGAATGATATGACTTATTTATTTGTGTGTGTGGAAATGGAGTTTTTTATAAAATATAGTTTTCCCCTGGTTTTGAAAAATGGAAATGGGTTTTCAATGAATTGGGAAATGGTCTTGTGAAATGTTTTTCAAAGAATGGTTTGATGAAAATGGTTTAATTAATTAATTTGGATAATAGAGAACATGGGAATCTTTGGGTACATAGGTGGAAGATATAAGTAATAGTTCTTTGTAACTATTGGGGGTTTTCTCATGGGTATTTCCTCTTCTTTCTAGGCATATTATTGTGGGTACATGTTATACCTATTGGGGGTCACATATTGAGGTGTTCATATTCTCTCTAGACTTGATACATATGTCTAGTGTCTTGATGAATAAACTATTTTCTATGCTAGGCACAAGTTTCCTAGATATCCTAACCTAGTGTGATCCATGCATGATATTACCTTTTATTTTTGATAAATTGGGAAGCTTTTGGTTTGTAACATTTGATTTTACTACCATGGATTTGATATGAGTTATGATATGTGTTTTATCTCAATTAGATATATCAATTTTGATATATGGATATGAAGTGATTTGAACATAATTTTCCTTATATATTTAAAAAAGTGGAAAAGTGGGAAATTAAAATTTTTTATCATCCTTTTGATATAAAAATTGTTAAACTATTATCTTTCATTTTTTTCTTAAAATATGATCATTCTTAGATTATTGTATAGATAATTGTTATGGAAGACCTGGGGGGAGACCCTATTGATCATGTAATCTCACACCCTGTGCACCCATTTGGCAGTGAAAATACCTTGTTATGTATTTGGATATAGCAAAAGTAAAGGTTATATAGTGAGGTAGTGATGTTTCCTATAAGCTAGGTTTTGGGGTAGTTGGTGGAGAGATGGTGAGAGTTTTCCAATGCTTTATCATAGAGCATTCGGTCTACCAATTTGGTTTTTTAGTCCTATGTAGTTGGACTTTTCTCTTGGATATTTTGTTTTTACCTTGTTCAGTTGTATCAGTACTGTTGTTCTTTATCTGTTATGTCACATATTTTTTTCTTCCATTATTTCCCTCTATTATTTATATATATTCCATGTTGTTAAAGCTTTAGGTTAGATGAAATTATTCCCTCGGGTTGTTGGTTGATGCCCTGGTGCTAGTCGAAAGTTCGTGGGGATTAGGAATACCCTTTTGATATTTGGGAGATCGTCCCAGATGATATTTTTAGAGCTTATTTAGTTTGGTTCGTTATAATTTATTATCAGATACCTCAGGTTTGGAGGGTTTTTCTTATATTTGGACATTTTGTATAATGGAGGTATGATTTTTGGGGCTTAATAGGTAGATTTAGGTGAGTGTCTAGCTAGTTCTTACTGTGAAGAGCCTCAAGTAACCATGGTATGTTTGTATGTGTGTCTCTTTTTTGAGTTTTTGTGTTAATATTAGTTTTTTCCTATGGTTTTCATCATTTGAACTAAGATTTTTCTATTGTATGATTATTTATTTTGTTTCAGTGTGTAGTGTTATGCCTCTGAGATGTGTTCCATGAGTTCCATAGGGGGGTGTATATGATGACCATTAATGGAATCCTCCCCTTGATCAAAATTCCATTTAGGTGATCATGTTGGTGGTCCGTGTTGTTGACCAAAACGTTCCACAAGTTCAGAACATGGTTATTGAGGTACATCCAGGAGATTTTAGAGAAAAGGATCAATCATGGGAGTTCTTGAATGAGAAACAAATTTACATTAATGTTATGAATGAACCTCATCATTTGGAATACTAGATTGAAAATATTGATCAAATATTTGAATTCATGGATACACTTGAGAGTATCAAGGTGAAGTTCACAACGTTCAGACCTGAGGGTCCCCGCAAGCATTGTTGGGGTTTTATGGTATACACAGATCAGTAGATGGGATGGCACTAGAAGGGTTTAAAGACACTCTTCTTCTAGACATTATGTCTAGAGTCATTGATGATGGAGAATTATCTATAATTTCTCTCTTTGCAGTAGGGGGATCATTCAATACCGATATACACCAATCAATTTTCTATGTTGGTTTATTTTACACTAAATGTTATAAATAATGACCAATTGAAATCTCTGAAGTACTTGCAGGGTTTTCAACTAGATATCAGATGAAAATTATTTATATAGAAACTTTTGACCAATGCAGATATAGTGGAAAATTTTATAATGAAAGAAATTAATATGGTAGGAAAGGTTGAATATTATTCATCTTGTCCTCCACCTATTGGAAGCTTTAGTTGTGTAATGGGGAAGAAGTGGAAGTGGAAAAATCATTACAGGAGTAGTGGGGGTGATTCTTGGTAGCAATCTTCTTCAGCAACTATAGTTATGACTATAAGTGTTCCTCTAACTGTCTATCTTCATGGAAATGTCAGACACACCCAGCATTCATTTCCTTAACCTATTAAGATGTGTAGAAATTTTGAATGTTATGTCCACCTACATATTTTCTATCATTATATATCTACACCTCGATATGGTCAAAGATCTTTGGATATAGTATCTACTGCGGGGAAGTCATAGGCTTCAAGGACTAAATGGATCTATCCACAAGCCTTAGGAAAGAATCACCTTAATGTAGTAGATGATTTTATAGTGGAGGAATATGTTAACCAATGATAGTGAGAAGTATCATCTTTATTGAATCCTCATTTGCAATTTCTTTATTTGATATTGGTTCTTACCACATGTTTATATCTAGATATTTTATTTATATGATTATCCCTCTAATGGAGATCATATCTTCTACTATGGGGTCAGTGATACATCTTAGGAAGAGGAAAGATCTGGGGTTGTAGTGTCTTTCTTGTACCCTATCGATAGATGATGTTGTGTTAGTCTAGGATTTTCTAGTTCTTTATCTAGATCTATTTGACATCATCATTGGGATGGATTGGGTTATTGGTCATCGTGTTAAGGTTGATTGTTATCATTAGTGTGTATTTTTTCATGTGGATTATGTGATATCATATGTGTTTTAGGGAGAGTAGGATATGAGGTATGGTCATGTAGGGCCTTCCCACCCAGAGATGAGGAGTTTCTTTCTTATTAAAGAAGTTGTGTTTGGAATTGTTTCTTCTATTATTGATATTCCCACCATTTATTGGGATTTATTGATGTTTACCAAGACAATTTCTCCAGTATTCCTCTAGAGAGGGAGTTATAGTATACAATTGATCGAGCACCAGGGACCTTGTTAATATTGATTCCATATTGTCATATAAAACATGAAGAGATGAAATAGATCAATATTTAGTTAGATGTTATGGTGTAGAAGGGTTTTTTTCACCCTAGTGTTTCGCCTTAGGTAGCCTTGGTGCTATTTACCAAGAAATAATATGGTTCACTCTAATTTTTCATGGAATACTAGAAGTTGAACTGATTAATGGTTAAGAATAAGTATCATTTTCCTTGTTCGGATGATTTTTTTGACTAGTTAAAGCGAGAAAAGTTGTTTTTGAACATTGATATTTGGTCAGGTTATTATCAACTCAGATTTAGGAAGTGTGAAATACTGAAGACTTATTTTAGGATCCATTAAGAATATTATTTCTTTCTCTTTGGTTTGACAAAATATCATATGGTTTTTATGCCCTTGATTAATCAGATATTCCAGTAGTATCTCAACTCTTTTGTGGTTGTGTTCGTAGATGATTTTTTTTATTTGAGATCTAATTATGAGCATGAGTACCATTTGATTTCTGATTTGTATATATTTATGAGTCATAGTTTGTTTATAAATATTTTAAAATTAAAATTCTTGATTCAAAAAGTAAAATTCTTAGTGAACATGATTTCTGAGCATGGAATATCAGTTGATCTTGGTGAGGTAAAGGTTATTTTGTCTTGGTAAAAACCATAGAATGTCTTTGAGATTTAGATCATCCATGGTCTTGAAGGATACTATATATGGTTCATAAAATATTTATTAGTGTTAGGATCCAATTTGATATCTCTTAATAGAAAATGGGTGAAATTCACATGCGTTGAAAAGTGCTAGCCTACTTTCAAAGAGTTTAAAGGACTTATGACCTCGTCTCTTATTCTGATCTTATCTGAGCCTAGTTATGTGTATGTGGTTTTATATGATTCTTATAGAACTAGTGTGGACTGTTTTCTCTAGAAATATGATCTTGTGTTATCTTACAACTCTCATCATCTTCGACCCCATGAAAATAATTTCCCCATTAATGATTTAGAGCTTGTCGAAATTATGATGGAACTTAAGTGTTGGTGGCACTATCTTTTTGGGGAGAGGTTCAGAGTCTTTTTTTCTTGACCATAAGAGTTTAAAATATTTCTTTTATCTTAAGGAATTTAATCTCAAATAGAGGTTATGGGTGGAATATCTTCAAACATTTGACTTTGATATCACCTACACCCAGGAGAAAGGGAGTATTTTTTTAGATTATCTTAGCATGAAAGTTCCATCAAAAGCTATTTTGGAATCCAATTAAGGGTTGAACCTTATTGTCCTTTTTACTCAGTTTCATATATATTTTTAAGAGTACATTTCAGAAATGGTTACAAACAATGTATAGTTATCATTATCTCTACTTGAGTCTATTCTATAAATTCAGCGGCATGATGATGAGTTCATAGGAATTTTAAAGACCTTGTATGTTGGGGAGACCATTTCTAGTTGGTCTCTCTATTTAGATGGTATTGTACGTTTTTGTGTATAGTTATCATTATCTCTACTTGAGTCTATTCTATAAATTCAGCAGCATGATGATGAGTTCATAGGAATTTTAAAGACCTTGTATGTTGGGGAGACCTTTTCTAGCGGTATGATGATGAGTTCATAGGAATTTTAAAGACCTTGTATGTTGGGGAGACCATTTCTGGTTGGTCTCTCTATTTAGATGGTATTGTACGTTTTTGTGTATAGTTATGGCATCCTATAATTAGTGAGAAGTTTATTTTTTGTTTTACTTTTAGAATGGTCCATTCATCTGAGAACTGTGAATATGTATTGTAACTTGAGACATCAATTCTGGTGGTTGGGTATAAAACAAGACATTGCTGATTATGTGTCCTTCTATTACACCTGCCCACAGATTAAGGTAGAGAATCTAAAACCTTTTGGTTAGCTCTTACCTCTTCTGGTGCTAGTTCAGAAATGTAATTAGGTATCTATTTTTTTGTTGTATTACCAAGGACACACCAAGGGATCAATTCTAACTGTGTGTTGATTGATCTCTTAAAAAATTGTTCTCATTTAATTCCGAACAGGGACACCACTAAAGTTTAAGATCTAGGTAAGGGCTATGGGCATGGAATTATGAGGTTTCATGTGGTTAAATATTCCATTATTTCATATAGGGTTCATTAGTGTACATCATGGTTCTAGAGGAGTCTCTAAGTGTATATGGGGGCTCCGTTTAGATTGAGTATAGCTTATCATACGTAGAAATATGGTCAGATGAAGAATGTTTTTCCAATTTTGGAGGCTATTCTCTATGCATGTGTCTGGGATTTCGGTGGGTTATGGGATGTCCAATTGGTATTGTTTGAGTTTTCTTATAACAAAAGTTATTAATCATCAATAAAAATGGATCCTTTCAATGATTTGTATGGTTTCTCATTCGTATCACCTATTTGTTTGGAAAATGTGGTTCAATCTTCTTTAGTGGGATAAAGTTTGGTTCTGGATACATTTGTGGGGATTCAAGATAAAAATTGGTGTCTTATTATAGTGTAGAGTTGAAATAAATCTAATGCAAATAAATGGAATTGTATGTTGGAGTTTTCCATAGGTGAAAAGTTTTCTAGAAATTTTCTTTTTGTTTGGGTCATCATCAATTTGGAAAACTGGGAAATATGGCTCTGAGATATTTTTGAACATTTTAGGTCACTGAGAATCTTTGGTTGGTTGCTTATTAGTTGGAATTAACAATTCAGTTGATTGGAATTAATTATTATTTCCACATATAATAACTCAAGAAACACCATCTTGATCCCTCTGACAATCTGAGTTGAGAAGAGACAGAATTAAAGCCATATGTTTTTGTTTTTGATCAGCCAATTCAAATCGTTGACTCTCAAATGAAAGTCTAGCATGGAAAGTTGATTCTGTTGGTAAGAGTTATATGGAGTTATGGATCAAATTCTCATGAGACTTGGGAGTGCGAGTTTTTGATGTGGGAGTAGTGGCCTCACCTATTTACTAGACTACATTCTTTAACATACTTCCTAGGGATGGAATTTCTTATGGTGGGGAGTTTTTAACATCCTTTTACCCGCATTTAGGTATTCTGAAATTCTTTAATTATTTTACTCTTTAATTGTGTGTGTTTCGGGACCCTTAAAGATAGAGAACATATGATGAGAAAAAATACCTAAAGTTCTATGGTGTATATTTTTTTGAATTAATGGTGTCTGAGTATAAAACTGTAATGGATTTTTAGGGTTATCCCCATGTATGGATAATTCCTAAGTTGTTTTGAGGTTTTGTGAGAAAATTGTTTTTTTGTAGTATGATGGATGAATACATGTTGTGTAATTAGTATACATGACGCAAAATATCTATTAGTAATATATTGTGAACCATGTGCATATCATGAATAGAGTACATTCCATGTATAGGTTACATGTTGTGTAATGATGAAAATTAGTTTTTTAATATAAAAGTGATGGATTTTTTGGCATATCAAGACATTGTGGATTACATGGTGTGTAAATGGTTTAAACACCATGTAAATTTCACAATTTTGGAATTTATGGTGATTCTCTAATAAAATATTATTCATTATATCATAGCATTCTTCCCTCTATACCTATATCTCTCTTATGGTGATTTTGGGTGCCTCCATTTTCTCCTGATTGATTTTTTCAAAAATTGATCACTATTGTGGTTGGATTGCATCTCTCTACGTAAGAGATCATTTATTATTATTTTTTACCTTAAGTTCGGTATCATCATTTCATGGCACTAATGTTTTTATTTATATTTGGTAATATTTCCTTTGATTATTTTCTATATCAATTGTGTTATCTTGTCTCGGGGGTTGTTTCCTTTGTTTTTTATGGTGCGGCAGATGTGCATTATTTCGGTATTTGTTTTTTATTATTCTCTTATAATACTTTTGTTAAATTGAATCAATTACGAGATGTGTAAATTGATTATGGGGCCTCCTTTTTCATTTTTAATCCTTTCTTGTGGTTGATTTCTTTTCAGGTGTGTGCGGCCTGATTTTTTAGGTATGTTGTTCCATCTCTAACTGGTGTTGGTTAACTGCATTGATCCTATTTTTGATTAAAAAAAATTAAATGAAATTGTGTGATATGACTGATTGATTTGTGTATGTTGGAATGAGTTTTTCTAAAATATCGTTTCCACTGGATTTGGTAAATGGAAAATGTTATTCAAAGTATTGTTTTTTTGTCTTATGAAAATGTTTTCTAATCATGGTTTGATGAAAATAGTTTAATGAATTGATTTAGATAATAGTGAACAATGGAATCCTTTAGTATATAGGTGTATAGTATTTTAGTAGTTCCCATCCACTATTAGGGGGGTTTCTCAGGGGTATTTCCTCTGCTCTCTAAGACAATTTCTCTATGGACTGGTTAGACTTGGTGGGTGGTTCACTTTCTGGGGTGTTCATCTACTATCTAGACTCTATGTATATGTATAGTGGCTTGATGCATGTGGGATTTTATTTATGAGGTATGATAACCATATCTATACTAACATAGTGTGATCATTGGCGTGATGTTGCCTTTGATTTTAGACAAGTTTAGCTTCTTTTGGTTTGTATTGTTTGATTATACCTCCATGGATAAGATATTAGATATGATACATGTTTTCATTTATTTGATATATTTGTTTTGATATATGGATATGAAACTCTTTGAAACTAATTTACCTTATTTATTTAGAAATGTGGAAAAATTGAAATTAAATGGGTTTTCCATGCTTTTGATATAAAAACTTATAAATTGTTATCATGCCTTGTTTTCTTTAAAACTAATAATTATTGGATTAATATAAAGATACATATTATGGAAAAACTGGGTGACACCCTCTTTATCCTATTAGCACACACCCATTTCACCCCTTCAGTGGTGAATAGTCCTTGTTATGTCTTTTGATGCAGGGAATGGAAAAGAACCATAGTGAGGCGGTGAGGTTTCCTATAAGCTAGGTTTTTGGAAAGCTGGTGGTGGTATGGTGTGAGGTTTTCCATTCTTTCACATGGATTTATTGTTGTAAAATTTTGGTTTTGTAGTCCATTGTAATTAGACTTGTCTCATGGAAATTAAATTGTTACCTTGTTTAGTTGTATCACTTCTATTTTTTCTAATCTATTATGGAATATGTTTTTATCTCCAATCATTTCTCTCTTTTATGTGTATATATGCTACAATAATTTCTCTTAGGGTTGGTAAAAATCATTCCCTTGAGTTTTTGTTTGATGTAGTGTGCTAGTTTCCATACTATTGCCACCAAAATGCCCTTTGTGTATGTCGAAGATTGGGTCAAGCACCTGTTTGAGAGAGTATTTGGGTCGGTTCATTACACATACTTATCTGGAATATTTACCATCAGTATATCATTTTTTATATGTTTTTACTTCTTCATTTCAACCTCATTTTTTGAAACCATCTCTTATAGAGTTTGAGACTAAACTTATTCTGGTAATAGCTGGGTTTTGGGCACACACTGCCCATTTTATTTGGTTGAAGCACGCCGAAGAGGTGGAAAAAGAACACTCAAGAGAGATCCCAGATTCTGAAATTGTATCTTATGTTAGGAATTCATTTATGCTTCAATATTTTTAGTGTGGATAGTATTTTGGATAGAGACTTATGCATCCTCCTCTTCTATTTCAGAATCATGCTTTAGATCATCAGTGGGTCTGATATTGATGACATTAACCAGTGTATAGAATATTTTAATTCCCATGTCTTCATCATAAGTAAAGATATATTGGTTTCCATCTAAATATTCGTTAATAGTCACATCACAACTCTCCTTTTATATTTATTTCATAGTAGGTTATTTCATTTTTTCCCTTATGATGCCTTCCTTTCTCTTATTAATTATCTCTATGGAATTACTTATAGAGGCTAATCCTAAGATAGTCTCTAAAAACTCTAAGTGAGTACATCCCCATAGTGAAATATAGGTTATCCTATGAGAGTAACTTTGATGGTATATCTTGTGACATATTTCACATCCGAGAAAAGATTGGAATTCATATAGCATGAGGATGTTATTATAAAAATGCCACATGCCTAGTGATCTAGATTTGACTTTGTTCTATCTCTATGAAATCTTGAACACTGTAGGGGTTGAATGATCCCTTGGTTGGTAGTGGCGGTAAAAATAAACTCATCCCTCTGGGTTGAGGTTGTTCCCTTATTTTTTTCATTGCAGCTATAGATGCTTCCCTTTTAATTTTATGGTATTTAGTCCAACAAATTTCTAGATGTAGTGCATCTTTTAAATTTGATAGAATCTATATTAAAGGTGGAATTGTGGTTAAGGGAATATATTTTCTCAGGAAAGAGTCATGCCCAACCATTCTATAGGTTTGATGGATGATCCATTCAATGGATCTCTCCCATTAAGATCAAAGATTCTAGGATTTTGAGATAATGGGACACTATTATATAGTCATAATATATTATGTAGTGATAAGGTCTATGACCTTGTAAAATGTGAGGACATGGCATTAATTTTGTCTCAATGGAATATTTTTACTAGGGATAAAAATAAAATATGATTCCTCATGCTCGATATAACCTCTGATAAATACATCAGATGGAGTTTTAGAGATCATCCAATGAGAACTACCCAAACAATTAACTCATATGTGTTAGAGGTATCCAACTTGATTTCCTAACTTTGTTTATTGCACAACTGGAAGGGTGTCCAAGTTAACCTGATAGTAAATTTTTTCCATTAGCTTGATAAGGCTTTCATATTCTATATATATGAGTGATTTCACCATCAGATGAGGATGATTCGTGCCCATATTCAATAAAATATTGTATATTAATTCCACTATCATGGTCATTATGATTTAATATAGAGGAGGGGATATATGCAAGAAAACAACAATTATATTGTCATCGACCAATTATTTCCTAATAAAATTAACATTCTCTTCATCTTTTCTGAGAGATTTCTCCCCTAGTACTGACCAGATCGCTCTCTTCATGCCTAACTTTTTAAAGGGGCATGAATAGTTAAAATATTATAAAATATATTAAAAGATGATTGATTCAAGGGTGGTATGGATAATTATTTTTTTCTCATTCTTTATTTTGGATAAAACATTATATAAATCAATGGATACAAGGTGCTTTGTGTAGTTGGACTCAGTCCCTCGAGTGCCTCACTATATAAGACTATTCTCAGAGGAGCTTTGTCAAGGAATGTTTTTTTATAGAAATGATATTAAGTTATGGGGAGGAAATTTTCCATTAATAACATCTTGGGGAAGACTAACATTATGACTTAATTTCTAGTGGTATGGAGGACTCCTATGACATATTCCCTTGGGGGACCCTCATGGAGGAAAGTGTAGGAAAGAGGATGACCTTATTACCATTTCATCTTCTAGATAGAAGAAGGATTTGTGTGTCTATAAACATGATAATAATTCCAAAGATCTATATTAATATTTCCTTGGGTAATTCCTTTGTGGTGATCACATTGGATAAACCCTCTAGAGTTACTTGTAAAAATTTCATATGGAGTTATTCTTCAACAAAATCTTCTTCCTCTATCAGGTGAAGAGTTAATATAATCTTGGGACACTATTGAAAGATTCTTTCAGGTCCTTAATAATATCAATATTGATTAGAGAATTTATGGGTTATCTCCATTACTTAGGGATTTCATTAGAGACACATCATATTAAATTCTCATTATTGGGTAGTTAGAGTTGGGTTTTTTCACAAAAACCATCATATATGAAATCCCTATTAGGTGAAACCCATGTTTCTAGACAAAAAATAACAATGATACTCTTCAAGATGAGAAAGAATGTGGGAATACTTATTGGTCTCCATCAAGATATGTTGATGGACTTTCCCACACTAAAGGGGTCTAGGAATATGTTCTTTCTTTTGAGTGACTACAAAAAATATGCTAGTACGTTCCTATAGAGTTGGTAGGAATATGTTCCTACCCTAAATTGGTTATTTAAATAGGTTATTGATATCCAACTTTATCCTCATTTTCATTCCCCAACGGGATTTTTCGATGATCTTCATGATTTAGAGTAGGAATATGTGTCTTTTTTTGAGTAGATCTTCAATTAAATTGAGGATCAATTCTTGTGGTGGATGTGGGAATATGATCATAGCCCCTGATGGTCATTAGGATATGTTGACGATCGTCTTATACTCCCACTTCCAGGATATAACGAAATTTTTTTATAATGTGGTGAGGGATATATGAAAACTCATCTATTATCGCTAAAACATGTTGTAAGGATTCTAAAATGTAAAAAAAAAATAAGATCTCATTCTTTAGTGAGAGTGAGAATATGTTTCCACTCTATTCCTCCAATTACTATTGGGATATATCAATAGGATTCATATGTGAGGGAATAGATATGAGCCTAATACCTGATGGGAGAAAAGATATTAATCATCTCATATCCTCCATTCCCACCAGGATATGATGACATTCTTCATGTAAAAGGGTGGGAATATGTGCCTATGCCTAGTTGATGTTAGATTATTTTGGTATACTTCCTTTGGGACATCTATAGTATATTGGAATACTTGTTGGGTATGAAGAGTAATAAGGTTATGATCTCATATTTACACTATATTATATTTAAATAATTATTATATGGAAGTGAGGATATGGGCCCACTCCATATATTTGGTAGCTCGCTACACCTGACGAGATCACATAAGTTCTTCAGTCTGAGTGACCGAGAAATAGACTACCTTGGTATTTTCATCAGTAAGTTTTTTAGGGTTTGTGGTCACACAAATATAGAACTGGTGGCTATTGATGGGAACCGTCCTAGGCGACTCCTATATTGAGGTAAGGCCATCGTTCACCTCATGATCCACCTCTCTAGTATAAGGGAGGAAATTTTTTATTATTCTAGGGAAAGGTTATCTAAATGTTTTGATGTGGAAATAAGTGCCACCTACTTCTTTACAATCCATTATTTAGTGGGTGGATATTGAAGTTTCATGTCAATGAGGTATTACCATGAAACCTCTAAGGTCATGCATTACCATTAATTTGGTACTCCCATACCAGTTTATTTATCACATGGTATAGAAGCCACTTAGTGGATGAAAATCTCTTTTGTTTCAATAGGTATCCATCTTTTACAACCATTTAGGCATATTTTTATCATTGTGTTGATTCCATTCGTTTGGATTTAGGGGAGTTAAGTAGGTCTTTAAAGATTAACAAACCTGAAAAATAAAATCAATCAATGTAGTATCATAAGTAAAATTCATGATCAAACAATCTATTTCATAGTTAAAGGTTTCATAATGGGCTTAAATTGTTTTTTAAAAAAAATGTGAAAAATGGAATGATGCTTACTTATGAAAGGCTTAGAAAAATTAAAATATTCATGTCCATTTCACTATTTTATTTTCTGAAAGAAACTTTGAAATGATGTTTGACACCATAGGGTACCCTTTCTGAGTGATATAAACCCTACTTTATAAAGTAATGTTGTTAATAATACTTTTATTGAAGAACCATAAAATTCATGTTGGTCAATAATGTAGGAGGTCATTCTCTTATCACTTTTTTATGGGATTCTTCCCTATACTTGGATTCAATTATATATTTAAGTTGTTTCCCAAATCCTTCTCATATCCTAGTGTGGGAATGGTAACCCCTATGCCAGTAGGTGGAAACTAACATGTATCGATTTTAAAATTTCTATTTTGAAGAGTTTCTCCACATTTATTTCTTTTATTATTTAATGATTCTTATATTTTAGGTCACTATAGTTTAAATCCACACACTTGGGAGCTCTAGAAAATATTATCATATAGAAAAGGTGGTATATATTTATAGTATCGGGACCACACCCATGATAATGGATATATATATATATATATCCTTATAAAATGAATCAGTACCTATGTAGTTCAATTCCACTTTTTGGGAAACCGTTCACCTTTTAAGGTTGTGTGACAAGGATCGATCCATGCAGTTAAACATTGTGTAGTAAGTAAAATTAGTTTAAAGTTTCCTAGAAATGTCTAGTATGGGAAATATGCATGTTCCAACCTTTTTGGTTGACCTCAAAGTGAATATGAACCAAATTATGATAAGTTGGCTTATTAATAAATACTTTCCTTTGAGGTATGATGTTGGATGGCTAGTAGAAATATGGAATACTAAGCCGAATAAGGTTTTATTCAAAAACTGGCCTAACAAGGTACCTAGAGGGAACATGTCCCTTTAGGTGTGGAACAATTTCATTAGAAATACATACCAATGTGGAGAGTTCCATGGGAATATGGACCTAGTGAATTAGAATTCTAGGCTCATGGGGGACATTACCTAGTGGGGAAGGAATTTTGTAGATTCTTGAGGAATATCGCCTTGTGAGGTTCAAGTGAAGGGTTAATAATTTGGGTTTGAACCTCTGGTGGATATACTAAGTATCGTAATTAACATGAATCAAATACCATGTATTTTGAGTTTCATAGTTTAAGGTAATGTGGTATAACTATACCTTGAAGTTCAACATCATGTGGTAAGGATGTCATCATGTAGCTTTACATCATTTGACTAGGATATTAGCCAAAGAGTTTAACATCATGTTTTAGGGATATATGTTCCATGATAGGTGAACCAATAAATGATTAATCATGTATTATACATATAGGGCTTCCCATTTTGGATATATCATTTATCATTGATTAGAATGAAATCCCTCAGTGAAAAATTTGTTTGGACTTACATCTAGAAGGAATCCTATCCAATCCTCCTGTATTTCTTCTTATTGTTATGTTAAGAGAGGTAAAAGAGTCCATATCTAGTCTAGAAGAATAGAAGGGTAAATTTTGGACGTACATCATATTTGGCTACCTCACTTGATGAATTGACTAAGGATACCTCCAAGCACCCAAACCGATCAGATTCAGAAACAGGCTAGATCGATTAAGTATCATGAGGTGAGGATTGTATCATGGTTATCCCTATGATAGGAACATCATTATAAAGGGAATTAATGCTTAAATATTACCTGATATCCATATCAGGTAGGGAGGACTTGTGATATACATGTTTTTTCGATGGAAGGAATGATTAAAGGAGGGTGCCTATGGAATCATATATAGATAGATCATATGCATTGAGTAACTTTGGAAGAGGCCTTATCTTATCCTTTTTAGGGTCTTGAACTTGGTGATCAAAATCCACAAAGATCATTTGAGTGATTTTTGAATGGGATATGCTAAATCTAAAAATTTTATGGGATTTGAACACGGGTATAAGGGAAATAAAGACCTTAAACCCCCTTGTCTCATTTAGGGAAGTTGTTACATGGGATATGAGGATTCTTGAAGGTCATCTTTTATAAATGACCATAAAAAGGGACTTCTACATGAATTAATTTTTAATTCTATCCTTTTTTAGGTATTAGAAATCATATCCATCATGAAGGGGTCAAAAAAAGTCTCTATTGTGAGGTTCCTTCTTTTCTTCTTGACATTATATTTATTACCAGAGGGTTGCATCATGGAGGGATATGAGAGTATCATGATTCCCAAATCGAAAATTCCTCTCCATTTCTATCTCTATCTCAAGGTGTCCATGTATGTCTCTATATGACTCCCTAATTTGTAGAATAAATGATGTATTTATAGTTGGTAGTAGGTAAACCATCTTCTTGAAATAGGTGTCCATGTAGTGCTTCATGGGGGAAATTCACAATAAAAATGATGCTTTTTAAGGAATGAAAAGTATACACTAAGAGATAAGTGAAATATTTTTCATTAATATAAAAATAAGATCCCCCCATAAAACAAAAAACTCTTATAAGGGCCAAATCAACACCTTACTATGAATGAAAACCATGATTTGTGGGAGTATAAAAAACATTACCTCCACAAAAATGAAAACCATGCTTTTTGGGAGGAAAACAATTGGTAGCTCCCCATAAATAATAGTGCATTATGAGAGGCTCAATGATTCATTTAGAAATTACTACTTCATAGAGGAAGGGATATTCCCATATGAATAGATTCATTATGAGGTACTTAATATAATTTATATATTGACCTAGTTGTTATGGACAAATTTTCCATTTGCTAAAGTTTCCCCTATTTTAATACAATTTATCCCATCCTTGAGTAGAAATATTATTCCAGTTTTTTTTCTTCAAATACTTGTAACTTTGTGGTCCCCAACAACGAGCTACCAAAGAAGACCCATACTAGTTATTAGAAAAAAATTTGGGAAAGAATATTGTATCATGATATACCTATTGCCTATTCTTTTGTGCCTACCCATGCCACTATCCTACCAGAACATATTTACTTCCTAGAATATCTATAAGATTGAATAGAGTTCATGGAAGGGTGTTTTACAATAATGAAACTAGAGATAAATCCATACCCAAATGGGTAGACATGGATCCTCCTATTCTCAACTTCAAAAAGAAAACTTTCCCAACCATTAATGGAACTAGAGACTATGAGAACCATCTTATGAACTTTGTATCTCAATGAATTCCTATAATGGTAACCCTAATGATTAAAGATATTGTTAAACTCTGATTCTTCATTCCAACATTAAATACAACAAACATTATATGGTAAAGAAATATGTTTTCCAAAATAGTTAGAGGATGGGATGACATCCCTTGAAAATTCATCTACAAATTCATCTCAACACTGAGAAAGACAAAGATCCCTAATCTCTCAAATTTTAAATATGATAATGAGAGGGTATTAGACTTTATCTATAAGGGAAGGTTTTGACCTAATCACCAAACTTGTAACTCCCCTAAAAATATATTCTAGTTATTTACATAGAAAATATATATTATGAGTTGAAAACATTTAACATTCCGATAAAATACCCAAGAAGATTCCATGAATCCACTATAGTTTCATAGAGGTTGGATGATTCTATTTGGATAACCAAGGAAAAGTCTCATCCAATGTTGACAGGTCAAGGGAAAAGGACTATAAATATATAAAAAACAACTATTATGCATAATCTAGATCCAAAACCAACTCTATCATCAAAACCTATAAATTATTGAATAATTACCCCTCTTGAATGGAAAAAAACAACATAAAAATACATGTCACGATGGGAATATGAGTAGAGGCGCACAACATATAAAGATAGGAGAAATAAAGTTTATTATTTTCAAAATGTTTAAGTTTCTAGTTAGTTCATCACAAATCTGAAGAACAGTTTACAAGCACTATTATATCCTATCAATCCCAATGAATTTATCCTAACTGACCAAATGAATTACTACCCCTTCCACTAAATGTTGTAGAACGTCATATAAGATTTATTTGTCTATAATGAAACCCTCTAAAAGATGGTATATTCTAGGAAATTCAATTTGGAATGACACCAACACAAGGGGTCTGTGTTTCCAAAACTTCAATAGAAGTATAAGGGGAATGATATGAAGTTTAGAACATTGGTTCATGGAAATTTTATCATTACATTTCCATAAATATAGACAAATAGGTGCATGTTTCCCTCATGGTAAAAATAAATCAACCAGTTGAATCCCCAACTAACACTATGAATATGGACATAACTTCATCAGTATCACAGTACTCTAAGTGCAAGTATTGAAAGAACTATCCCAATTAGAGTAACAAGAAAAAGTCAGAACAAGATGAGCTAATGTCGATTACTAACATAGTTTAAACCACCTTAGACTTCATGCTCCCAACACTGAGACTTTGGGAATTGATCCATAAAATGAAATCCTAATCAGATAAATAGTATCTATATAGCTATTTCAATGTGATTCATTTTGATGATCCATTCTTTGATAAAAAAAAGACACATATGGCCATGATTTCCCACCCTCCCCCTACAATCACTAAGTATAAGAAATGGGTCAAAGTTATAGTTTTTTTGAGAAATATGAGGTTGACTTGGATCTACAAATTTAGGTCACATTGCCAATGATAGAATATATGGTGTAGATACTCATAATCATGTTCTTCATAAAAACCAGTATAGGAATAAATCTACTCATAAATAATCTCGGTCTCATTTATAACAAATCATACCAGTGTACCAATTAGTAAATTGAGATCTTTTTTATCAAATCTAAAAATATAGTAAGGTCAACTCAAACTAACCCAAAGATGATAAATATTCCCCAAGGTTCTGATATGGTAAAGAAACCACCAGTACAAACAACCTCTAATTAAAAACCCCAAACTAAAAAATAAAATCATATATGGAAGTAAAATCCTTTAGATAAAATTTATAAAATCTTGAAATATTTTTTTTTGTACCATCTAAACATTCAAATCTCGATGCCTTTTACTTTTCAATGTAGATTCAAGAATCACTTGGTGAGACTCCCTTATACCTCAAGGGTTCAAAGTTGAGGTTGTAGCTATAAAATTATATCACATAGATATTTATCCCATCTAATTTCATGGGATTTTATCTTTTATAAATAATAATATATAGAATACCACACTGTGATATAACCACCCCTTGTATATATCAGAAATTTTGGATGATTATGATATTTTTCGATCTCTCATCGGTAATAGATCTAGAATCAATCTCGTCCCAGTTTTGATGATCCAATTATTAGGCCATAGAAAATTAAATTTTTACCCCTCCACCCTAATAATCCATGTTTATAAAAAATGGTAAAATCCACTTAGTAGAATCAAGCTTATATCCTAGTTTTTAGACCTTGTCTCTGATTCTAAATTCATGTTTTCCATCATGGTACAGCATTCAATTTCCTTTTGGGAAGGCCATGTCTTAATTTATATACATCAGTACCCTCATCATACCACTAATTTCTCAAGTACTGTATCAATGGATTTTCTAGAATGATGCATGTTTATGTTTCCCCTATTTATTCCCATGAATCTTAATGCATAGATATGGGATTCTATTATAGTGAGTGAAAACAACTAATGATTGATAATGATGTTTGGGTAACTACCCATAAGGGTCTAAAAATGTCAAATATAAACCCATTTAATAAACTAATTAAGGATTATATATTTCCTCCCAATAAAATTGAGGTGATCGCTTCAGATTTAGTGACTCATTGGACCATTCAAACCCCATAAGAGTAGATGAAGCATTTGACCAAATTTCTATCATATGATGGATAGAAGCAAGTTCCTCCAAAACTACCACCTATAATAGAGAAGAATAATTCCATACCATCCTTACATATAAATCTCATTCCTTAAAATATCTAAGAGAAGTTTATCTTGATTGGTCTCTAACATAGGTTAATGCAACCAAGACTCCTTGACCACGTGGATATTAATCCTAGAGGAAAATGAAAATACCAAGGTTTTGGAACATTTTATTATGTATTTATTATATTGAATGTACCAACTTAATTTTACAATGAAAAATATGGATTTGATATCAAAAATTAAAACAATTTCCTAGATGAGGACACTCCATCTTTTTATTTATGATATATGTAACTCCCTGAGTTTTTAGGAATTGATTTTTTTTAGATAAATTATAATTATCTGATGGATTTCATTGCATGATACACCAAATTAAGAATTAATTATATGAAACATCAATTAATTATTACACTATATGAAACACTTATATTACTATTTAGTACTCTCAATACTATGGTTGGATTTTGTTACACACAATACCATGTTTCATCGATAATTTGTGTTACACAAAAGGACAAGTTTTATTGAACTAAAATCTACTATTAATATTATTATTAAAATATTGTTGTAATTATCATATAGCCCTTATAGTGGAATAAATGAATAATATTAACTAAATTACCAACTATATTATAAACATGTTTATAAAATTAATTCTTTTGTTACCAATTAATTAGAAATGAAAATAGAAAACAATTGAATATAAATGATGTGTTTTTATGAAAAAAATTATTAATAGAATAGAATTATATCTTAATAAATTTAATTAATTATTTTTAGTAAAGAATATTAATTAAGGTTATATGTTATATATTCAATAAAATGTTTTTAAATTTATCAAATCATTTTTAAAGGCATAAGATAATAATAAAACCAATTTTAATCATAAAAACCTACTGTTTTCTAAAAGGAACTTTTATTGCCTTTCAATGGAAGACTTGTTTTAAAACTAAATTTTGATACTTTTATAATTGTTATTTGTAAAAAAAAACATGTATTTTTATATTTTTAAAACACAATTTACTTTGAGTGAATCTATTTTTATTTTTTATTTAACAGTAATTTTTTATGAATAATGTAAAACACAGAATTTTAATGGAAAACTACATTTTCATTTAATTTTATTTAATATAAAATTATATTTGAAATTGTTTTAATTGTAAAATGAGATTAATTTCATGTATATTAATACATTAAATCTCATATTAATCAATATAATTTTGAAATTGGATATAAAAACATAGTATACTTTAGAACACCTTCACTTTAAAAACACATTGTTTTATCTTCTCTGTGGAATTAGATTAAAATAAAATAGTGACACTTGTGGGATTGGAATTTTGAAAAATTGATTCCATATTTTGAATCATCATAATTTTTAATTTTTATTATGTTCAACGTAGTTTATTTTTAAAAAATAAAAGTGAAAGTAATTACAATTAATTACATCGACTAAGGTAAAAATGAGTTTACTTAAGGGTTATTCTTTAATCTTATGGGGACAAATGACCTAGAAACTTGTACAAAACCAATTGGATGGGAATATTTAGACCATTTACCATATTTTATCAAAAATATACCATTATTTGAGGCACACTATATAAGTTATACCTCTCAATAGGGCTTACCTTTTTTATTTACAAGAATGTCACTCTTCCTCCACTATAAAATGGATCTTAGTCCCCCTCACCTATTCAGACCTCGAAAGCACTTTTTATAGGAAAAAACCTGAAATAATAATCTCTCAAGATCCCTCCTATAATTATATAATCCTGAAATTTGGATGAAATAAAACCATGGTGGTTATTTAGTTCAAACCAAAAGGAAATAACTGAATAAGAGTTAACATTCTTCAACGAGCACTTTTGTTTTATTTCATTATCCACCCATTAAATTATGATTATACAAAGATTATATAATAAAAATAAAATTATAAATAAAATTATATTGTTTTATGTTAATTTTATTACCTAAACCATCACACACTTTCATAAAATGGGATACACAATCATTATTCATGTTTACGAAGGACTACCGCCTCGCGAACCAATGTCGTTTGTTCTTCAATTGTCACCTTTAAAAAATGGGAATAATGATGTACTTACTATTTTTATATGATATTTATGAGGACTTTATTATCATTTTATTTATCATATAACATATACCTTCATTTTTCTTTTTGGTGGTAATAAGATAACATCGTTTACGAAAGTGTGGACTACGGCCTCCTCAAAGTGATGTGATTCATTCAAAATTTACATGAAATGTATTGAGGATGGGTTAATAAAAATATGTGATATATATTAAATAATAATTCTAGTGTAAATAATATATATATCATCTAATTTTATTTTATTTAAAATAAAACACGAAAGAGGAAAAAATGATCATGCATATGTACGGCCTACTATCTCCATGAATAGTGTATTTCATTTCCTATTTCTATATTTTATATTATAAAATATACATATATACTGAATATATATAACATTTATTTAATAGTTTAATTTCTTTAAATAATTAAATCATTATCCAATTTAGGGGACCTAGATTAACATGTCAAAACATGTATGAAAAACGAGGCAGTTATTACCCGAAACGTAACTTTAACATTGAAGTGTTAATAAAAAGGCAATATAATGTCATAAGTAAATAATATATGGTATTATATAAATATGGTAATTTTTTAGATTTATAATAATCTTACATTTATTATATAGTATTTTTTAACATGTAGGATGAAATTCAAGACTTAAGGTAATGGAATTTCACCTCATTTTATTATATTCTTGATATGCATATCATATTCAGCACCCATTTATTTTATGGGGTGTATATACTTCCCTAAGATATGTTATATCATTAATTTAAATCATTTAATTATATTTATAGTTTAAATTGATGTTATTATTTAATGGGGATGATGATTCAAAAGTTACTCAAGTTGTAAGGTCATTTCTACGCTCACTTTTATTTTTATGAGACTTATGGAATATTCACCAATTGTTTAATTTGTGTGGTGTATGTAGTACCCATGAATGTATTCTTTGATTATTAAACTTAATGTTTTTTTTATTTACATATAAATTTTATTATATATCTTACATGGGGTTTACATATAAAAAGTTACCAAATTAGTAAGGTAATTTTGTCTCAATTCACATTTTTTAAGATAGTTGTTTGGTTCTGCACCAACATTATTTAACAAAGTGTATATAATGAACTTTTAAATGTTTTATCCTGAATATCATCTAATTAATGAAATTTTAATCTTCATGTAATGTTATTATTTCATTGGTATTATGTTTCAATGTTATGAAAGTGGTAAGAGTCTATTTCTACAATCTCATCATTTATCGGGATTGTTTATGGTTATCCTTTCATATTTGAAATATTATGATCCATTTCTCAATAAATCTCATAAACGTTTTTATCCTATGGTTATTCATGATATATTCTTATAATAGTAACATTTTCTCACACTTTGATACTTAATATTATTTAGAATTTTTTTTAATAAAATTTTACCTTGTTTCTCTCTTTGACTCAAAATCTATTTTCTCCCAAACCAGTTTTTTATAAAAATGTTTTCAAAATATATATATTATTTTTAAAGAAAAATTTTACCCATGTTTTAGATTTTTTATAAAAAAATGTTTTTAAATGAAATTTCTTTCCATTTCATGATCAAGTCACTTATCTAAACTTTTTATAGTGTAAAATGATTCTTCAACATATATAGATTTACCGGTATTCAAGAATGTCATTTCCTTGAAGATTACTTTGAATGTTTACAAGGTTATTTTTTTATAGAAATTTTTTTCTCTTATATTTTAGAAATTTTTTGTTTTAAAGTGTTTTTCAAAGAAAAGTGATTTTAAAAATGTTTTATGTTTCAAAATAAATTTTTTAAATGATTTTAAAATCATCTTCTATAATTATTCAATGATATTCTCAATGAATTTTTTTTAAAAATTATTTATGTTTTTTTAATGAATAAAATATGAAAGGGTATTTTCCTCATGAAATTTTTTAAATATTAAATCATAATTTTTTAAATAATTTTCAAATAAAAGGATTTTAGGGAATGTTTTATGTCTAAATAGTAATTTTTTAAGAAATGTTATTTTCTTTAAGAAATGATCCAAGTGATCTTTCAAAATCCTTCTCCACCTAAGATGAAATCCCTTGATATAGTTACTTCTTTACTGGGGATATGATCCAAGGACACTATTCATTTTATTTCTTTGAATGTTTTATGTTTAATATGAATTTCTTTATGAAACTCATTTATATTATATGAGTTATACCATGATATAATGCTTATAAAATATATTTCTTTTCATGGGTTATTTTATGATGAAAAGATTGTGAAAATTGTAACTTTTACATAGGTTATTATATGTAGAAATTTTTATGATACCCATTTCATTTAATGAGTTACGATATGATGTTTAGGAAACTCATATCTTTTTAAGGGTCATGATGTGATGAATGATTTATTATCTTATGCCACACATATGTATGATTTTATTATTTGAAGGTAATGACCTATATCTCCATCGAATTATTTGGGTAAATATTTTCATATAATGAGATAGACATGGATGTAATGGAGAGTGAACCTGGTTTAGTAAAGGACATTGTCTGCTAAGATGTTCATGGGAGTGAAACATGACTATTAATATGGTCTTGGGAGTGAACATTGACTAATAATATGATTTAAAGAGTAAACCCATTACACTATAATGAAAGGACTATGAATAGGGATTATGGTGTGTCTCTCCCAGTAGGTGCATCCCCATTAAGTTCCCTAATATGTTTTTTCTTTGAGCCTTGGCTTATAGGGAATGATTTTTTATGCTTATGTGTATGAAAAAAAATCTATGTCTTATTCCAATGTTATGCTCTTATGAATCATGTTATATGATATCCTTATGATTCATGTCATAGGAACTACCAATATTTATTCCATGATTCATGATTATGATCTTTGATATGCGGGGAATGGTTTTAAAATTTTATGCCCATTTTTCATAAGTTTATGTTCATGTTATGCTTACATATCTCCTTTTTTTACCATCACTGGGCATCTAAGATCACCCTTTCTTATGTTTCCTTTCCCTAGATTACAAAGAAAGGTTTTAAGTAGGAGTACTAAATGGGAATATATTTGTGTAAATTTTTTAATATATTTCACCAAATTTGATGATTATGTTTCATGTTTACAAAGACACTAAACTATTGCAGTACTCAGGCATGTACGTTTTTAATATACTGTATATTAATAAAAAATGATGTAATATACTATATATTCATAAAAAATGATGTTATATCCAATTATTCTAAGCATGGGTCACTATAGTTTTTATTAATGGAAATGGTTAGTCATCCTTTGGAATCTAGGATGAGAAAATTGTAGTAAGATACCTAGGGATATTTATAAATATATGTCAAGGTGTATCTCTAAGGATAAGTCTAAGGACAAGTTATAATATAAAAAAATGTCCTAGAATTTTGGTAAGGGATAGAGTCTATGGTTTTCTAGCAACACATCCCTTTTTTAATACTAATAGTTGATGTGGCTATGGAAGAGATATACCTTGGGGTAACAACCCCAAAAACACATTATTGGGATAGACTCGATCAGGAAATAGTGTGTGATAATGGTTCTTTCTATACACCTAGTTTGACACTCATGGGGGATATTCTTTGTAAATTCAAAAAATATTTACAAACCATCATAAATGATTTAAATTGATGATTACTATGAATAACCTAGGATGAACATAAGGTGTTATAGATTAAAAATTTGGTGTTATGATTTAGACA
Organism: Viscum album; assembly: GCA_963277665.1. NCBI lineage: Eukaryota > Viridiplantae > Streptophyta > Magnoliopsida > Santalales > Viscaceae > Viscum > Viscum album. The sequence continues at coordinate 301,966,582 of OY728166.1, forward strand.
TTTCATAAGTGATTTTCTATTATTATGGGGTTTTCCACTATGATTAGTGTTGATCAAACAATTGTTTGGGTTTTAGTAAATGGATGGAACAAAAAAGAATCAGGTTAACATTGAATTTAATGGGAAATTCAGTGACTATGATCAACCAAGTTGGATGATTATTGGGGATAAAGATATTATGATTATGATTAATTAGAAATCATGATATATGATTAACAATGTGAAATTTAGTAAGCTTCTTGACACATCGAATACAACTAATATTTAATTTTATGAATGTTCATGTAGTAAAGAACATAGAGGAAAGAAGACTCGGATTCTGACTTATCAAAATTGTTGGAAGAAAAACCTCAAGGAATATCTCAAATGTATGGGAAGATGTTATCTATGTGGAAAAGGGGGTCATCAAGTGAAGAATTATTGAGGAGTTCAATGCATTAACTATGGACAGCATGGGAATTACCAAAATAAATTCTTTGGACCTAGAATTTACTTATTTTACAAGGAAAGACCCATTCTATGAGAATAATTGAAGAGGAAGGATCAATTAATTTATGTATTTAGATTCAATAATTAGGAATTGTGAAATATATAATGATTTTTCAGTGTATGTTTTTCATTAGGGATTTGAATGAATATGTTGAATGATGTTGATGGAATAGAAAATTGATTTAATGGAAAGGTGGTACTGTGATCAATGGAAGGTAACCCTTAATCTGTTCAATATGTTGAGAAATTTGTGTTGTCTTAGTTAAATATTAATATGGCTAATGTAAATTGGATAGTGTTTATGACCCCAGAACTAAAAATGGATTTTTTTGAAAGTGTTTTATGTTATCATTGATGATGTTTAGAGAATTTTTGGATTCTAAAAATAAATCAAATAACTTGTGTTATATATGAGGAATGAATAATCATTTATGTTTTTATATGGTTTTATGGTAATTCAGGTTTTTACCATGTTTTAATAAAATACGTGCTGAAGTTATTCACATGTTTCGTATATAGAAACCAATATCTACATTATGATATATGGGGGATAAATGATGAGATAAATTTTAGAAATTTAGTAACCATCTTTCTAATGTTTTGGTTTTTCATATTTTGGAAACGGTTATAAGGTTAACCATTTATCAAATGGTCTAAGATAAACATCTGATGATGTTTTAGAGATTAAAGTATTATCTCTATATATTTGGATTTATTCATATTTCATAATATGAGATAAAAAAATTTTTGTGGTGTTATCTAAACAAATATGAAATTATTTATTATTCTATTTATGGAGCCTAGGATCTGTTCATGATTCAGGTATGATAAATTCACCTTAATTTCTTATATTAAGAGATGGCGTGTAAATTTTTCAAGGCACAACTAAAGGGTGAGATTTTTCTTATGAAATGAAATGAAATTAATTAAGTATATCTTCCTATGAAAAAATATTCAAATTTAGGAAAAAGGGTCTTGAAATAAAATATTTTCTCCTTATCATCATTTTTGATATTATCAATGAACTTTTTCAAGCCTATTTGGTTTATGATTTTGTGATCATTAATATTCTCTTAACCATGTTCTATATCACTCTCCATTAGAACATGATAGTTAGATTTATATTCCATGTCTATGTATTAGCTTTCCACCTATGTTATCATATATGGAAACCCGATTATTGGTTTCTTTGGGAAACCGTTATGTTCCAACCTTCCATTTTTAAATGATGTTTTAGAATTCATTTTCAAGATGTGGGTTCTATTAAAGTAACTTTTATGTATTAGACCTTTAACAACCCCATAAAATTTTAAGGGAAAATTAATTTTAACCAAGGTATAATGTAACACCTTGAGTTTTTATGAATTATTTTTATAGATAAATTAAAATTATTTATTGGCTTTCATTTTACGTTACAAAAAGTTAAACATTATTCATAGGAAACAACAAGTTAATATTTCACTATAAAAAACATAGATTAGATTTTGGAACATTAAACACTATTTTGTCTTATATTACACACAGTACCAATTTTATTATATAGACCATGTTACACACAAGATTGAGTTTTATCAAACTATAATATACTATTAATAATTTTAACAAAATAATATTATGGTTATCATATATCAATTGGAATGGTATATATGAATAATATTGAATAAATTTTGAAACTATGGTTTCCACGTGTTTATAAAATTAATTCTTTTGTAATCAATTAATTATAAAATAAAATAAAAACACATGGAATATAAAGGATGTGTTTTTATGAAAAAAAATGTTTTATTACCAGAATGTCGTTTTATCTTAATAAATTAAATGAATCACTATTCAAGAAAGATATAAATGAAATTTATAATATATATATTCAATATTTTTTTTAAAATTTATCAAATATTTTTTATAGTCTTAAAATAAAAATAAATCAAACTTTTAGCATTAAAAAGCAGTATTTTTCTTCAAGGAAATTCTTCCACCTTTTAATAAAACTCTTACTTTAAAAATAAATTTGGAAAAATTTAAATTTTTATATGAAAAAAATAAATTATTTTCTAAAATTGGAATATAAAATTTTAATTTGGGAGAATTATTTGTATTTTTTAGAGATTTTTCATTTTTTTAATGAATATTGTAGCACACTAAATTTTAATTGAAAACTTCATTATTCTCTAGATTAATTATATATTTAAATTATATTTTAAGTTGTTTTTAAAGTATATTTATATCTATTTTAAATCTATTAATCCAATTTTTGTCATTTCAGTCAATTTAATAATGAAATTGGATATAAAAAACATTGTAAACTTTTGAACACTATCACTTTTGAAACTCGTTATTTCGTCCCATTTGTGGGATTAAATTTGAATTAAATTATTCAAATTATATTATTTAAATATGGAAAATGGATTAAATATCTGGAATTATAATAATTTATAATTTCTAGTAAGGTCAAATTAGTTTTTTACCATAAATATTAGGTAAATTAATTAAAATTATTTACAACGATTAAGGTAAAAATGAGTTTACTTAATTGTTAAACATTAATTCAAGGAGCCAAATGACCAATAAACATTTTAAAAACCCATTTTAGGGAATTATTTAAACCATATCCCCTATTGTTTTAGAAATGGAACATTATTGGAGGCACATCAAGTAAAGGATGCCTCACAATTGAGTTTACATTTTCGTATTTACAAGAATGTCACTCCTCTTACACTATAAATGGGCACTCAACCCCCCCCCCCCCCACACACACACACAAACACACACACTTATTTAAAACTTTAAATACCTCATTCTTGGAGAAACCTGACCAAATAAGCTCCAAACATCCCAACTCTCATCCTAGAAGCCTCACTTTGGTTATAAAGCAAACCATGCTAGTCCTATGGTGTGAACCAAAAGGAGTTACCCAGATAAGTGGTAATGTTCATCAATGAGCACATTTTATTTATTTATTTCAACACCCCTTAAATTTTTATTATATAAATGTTCTATAATAATTTCAGTATCATAAATATACTGAGATATTTTTATTTTTATTTTACAACTTACACATTCACACACTTCCATTAAATGTGATACACAGTCATCGTTCCTCTATATAACGGACTCTCGCCTCGCAAACCGGTGTCATTCATTCTTCCATTACCACCTCTCAAGGTTGGGAATAATGATGAAAATATCTTTTTTATCTTGTATATATTATATTTATAATTTATTTATTCTTAATGAATTATTATATAACACACACCTTCATGATTTCCATTTTGTGGGAGTACGATAACATCATGTGTGGACGTGTGGACTATTTCCTCCTCAAAGTGATGTGGCTTGTTCACGCTTTACATAGAATGTATTAAGGATGGGTTAATAAAAATATGTGATATAAATTAAAAAATTATTAGAATATATGGAAAAAATTTATATATATCATCTACTTTTCTTTCTTTTAAAATGTGATAAGAAAATTGAAACTGCATTCATGTGTTCGTACGGCCTACCATCTCCATGAATGGTGTATTTTATTTCCTATTTATACATTTTATATATTATTATAAATATGAATATAGTGAATAAATATTATATTTATATCATGTTTTAAATTAGAGAAATAAGTTAATCATAATCTAAGTAATAGGACCAAGAATAACAAGTCAAAACATATATGAAAAACAAGGTAGTTATTACCTGAAACATAAAATTTACATGGAAGTGTTAATAAATATGTAATATAAAGTCATAAGTAAATCACATATGGTATTATATAATTAATTTCCTTATTTTTAAGATGTATAATAAAATTATAATTATTATACGAGAGGATTTAATAAGTACTATGAGATTCAAAACTTAATGAAATGGAATTTTGTCTCACTTTCTTATATTCGGGGGATACATGCCATATTCACCACCCATTTCTTTTAGGTGGTGTATATACTTCAATAATATATTTTATATCATGAATAAAATTTATTTTATAATATTTATACTTTCAATTTTTTTTATAATTTCATGGGGATCATGATTTATAAGTTACTCAAGTAGTAATGAGATTTCTAGTCTCACATTTATATTTGTGATACTTTTTCCATATTCACCACTCATTTATTTTTTATAGTCTATATAGATTCCAGGAATGTATTAAATTTTTATTATCATTAAATTTATGGCTATTTAAAAATCAATTGTTGATCACTCTTTTATGGGGTTTTCAGTTCAAAATTTACAAAATCGGTAAGGTAATTTAGTCTCAATTCGCCTTCATTGAGACACATGTTATGTTATGCACTTACATTATTTTATGTGGGGTATATAATTTCATTTGACATGTTTTATCATGAATATATTTATTTTCATTATATGTTAAGATGCATGTAATTTTATTCTCTCAAGGGGATTATCATTTAAAGGTAACAACGTAGTAAGACTCTATTGCTGCAATCTTATCATTTATCAGTATTGTTTCCAATTATGATTCCATTGATAAAATATTATTATACATATGTTAATAACTATCATGAATTCTATTCTCCTATAATTATTCATTATTACATCATGTAATGGTACCATTTTCTCACTCTTTGGTATTTAATATGATTATGAAAACCTCACCTTATTTGTCTCTTTAGATGGAAATTTTTTTCTCCCAAAATCATTTTTTCTAGAAATGTTTCCAAAAAAAATTTACTATGATTTTTAAAATAAATTTTACCCATGTTTCTCCATTTTAATAAAAAAATATTTTCAAAAGGACCTTCTTCTCATTTTCTGATAAAGGAACTTTTCTAAACTTGTTACAATGAAAAGGAATGTTCGGATTGTACATATTTACCTTCCATCATGAATATCATTTAACTAACGATTATTTTGAAAGATTATAATGTTATCTTTTAAAATAATTTTTTTCCTATATATACTAGAAATTCTTTCATTCAAATTGGTTTTTAAATAATAAGTTTTTCAAAAATGTTTTACGTTATAAAAGTATGTTTTAAATGATTTTCCAAGATTCTACTATATGTTTTCAAATATATTTAAAAAAATGTTTTCAGAATGTTTTATTTTTTAAAAAAAGACAAATATGAAAGCATATTTTCATCAATAAATTTTTTAAATATTACTTCATAATTATTCTAAGTATTTTTAAAATAAAATTATTTTTGAAATGTTTTACATCTGAAAAATTATTTTTAAAGAAAGGTTATATTCCATTTATAAATGGACCAAATAATCGTTCAAAATCCATCTCTACCTAGTATGAAATCATTTGATATTGTTTATGCATTATTAGGGATATGATCTCAAGAAATTGTTCTTTTTCTTTTTTTAATGGTTTATTTTTAATATGAAAAGTTTTTTATGAAACTCATTTATCTTCTATGGGTTATACCATGATATAACGCTTATAAAACTCGATTCATTTAATGGGTTATTCTACGATGAAATTATTTTTGAACTTGTATCTCTTTTATAGGTTATGATATGTTTAAATGATTGTTATACTAATTTCATTTCATGAGTTATGATATGACTTTTATGAAACCTGTATCATTTTATGGGCCATGATATCATAAAAAAATTTATTAACTTTTGGAAAAGATATATATGATTTCATTATATAATGGGTGAGACTTATATCTCCCTCAAATGCATTGGGTAATGATTTAAATATCATGATATAGACATGGTCGTAACGGGCATGAACCCGATTCAGTAAAGAAATATTTCCTCTAAAATGTTCTTGATAGTGAATCATGACTATTAAATGGTTTGGGGAGTGAACCCATTCCACTATAAGGAAAGGGTTGTGACTGTATATCATGTTGTGTCCCACCTAGTAGGTTTAGTCCCCATAAAGTTCCTTAATATGTTTTTTAATGATCCTTGACTTATATAGAATGATTTTATATGCTTATGTGTATCCTACATATTCTGCTTGTTATTCCAATGTTATGCTCTCACGACTCATGGTCTATGATTTCCTTGAGATTCCTGTCTTATGAACTACCAAAATTTACTCCATGATTCATGATTGTAATATTTTATTTTAAGGTTATAGTTTTAAAATTTCATTCTCATATTTTCATACCCTTATGTTCATCTTATTTTTACGTATCTCCTTTATTTACCCTTACTAAGAATCTAAGCCCACCCTTTCATATGTATCCTTTCACCAAGTTATGAAGTAGATTTTAAGCAAGAGTCGTAAATGGGAATATATTTTTTGAAAACAATTTAAGATCATTCACCAAGTTAGAAGATTTTGTTCCATGTTTCTGAAGACATTAATTTATTATAGTCCTCTGGCATGTCCTTTTGGAATTGGCTGAATATTCATAAAAAATGATGTAATATCCATGTATGTTAAGAATTGGTCTCTATAAAATAAGTAGATCTTTCTATATACATATATATTAGAAAATACCATTTGGTCACCAGCATAAATTAAAAATTTCCCTTCCTCATTCCCTAAATAATGGGATACTAATGCCACTTCTACCTCTAATGATAATTGAGAGGAAGGATAGAATATCCAAAATTTATATAATGAAAATACCCATACATATAAAACCATGGATTCTATATACGCTTCTTCATCATTAATGGAAGATAATAATGCCTCAAAAAAGTCTTCCAACTTTGAAATTTTCAAATTTTCTCCCACTTCAACTAAAATCTAGGCAGTTGAAGAAGGAGAAGAAGAAGAGGAATATCTCAAAAATAACCCTCTTTAATTTTGGTAATGAGCCTCTAAAATTGTTTATAAACATATAAAATTCAATCTAGGTACAAATTAATTCCTATAAACTACCATAATAAGTTTCACCATGTATCTTAAATAATAATAGGTTTTTTTAACCTCGTTTAAGTAACATTAATATTTTTCACATAGAATTTTTCAAAAATGACTAGACATGATCTTGATGTGTCCACCCATAATTTCGGTATGCCTTGAGAGCATCATGGCTATAATAAGGCATCTAAGAGAATTCATCTGACTTATACTACTACGGTTGAATAAGAAATTGACTACCTCGTAAAAATCCAACTTCATTCTAGACTTATAGTTCCTTAAATAGATTTCCAACATTTATCACGTCAAGAATGAGAATATAAAGAGTGGGGTATTCATCAAATTCATGGATATAAAACTATATTACCCAATAGATGTTTTACCAATCCCAATCGCTAAAATTTTGATTAATGAAATTATTGGTTTCTAAGCCCTATTCTTCAGGGATGGATATTCTAGCTATAACTAGATCTAGATGGACCCAAAATATGACTATGCCACTAATTTTAAGGAATCATAAGGACTGTATTACAATATAATAATACAATTTTCCTTGATGAATCTGGGAACTTCTTTTCAACATATCATGCACCATATATTCAATACCTTTATGTGGAAGACCATGGAATGTTTCATTAATAGTGTGGTGGTCAAACCTTAGTAACATTGAGATCATCTTTCTTACCTTGATATATTTTTCAACAAACTATAGAAGTAGAACCAAATGTTTAACCCCTAATGTGTGATTTTAAGGTCACATTAGGAATTTTTCTTATGTTTATAGTATTCCATCTCAGTATTGAAGTCGACCATAAGAATAAAAAGTTTATCCTTGACATTTGAACTCCGTAAAATCATAAAGAGTTGAGGGAGATTAAAGGATTCCTTACCTATATTAGACGCTTTACAGAAAACCTTACAGGAAAATTTTTACTCTTCACCGAGATCATGAAGAAGGTAGTTACTTATCAGTGTGATTAATATTATAAATAAATATTCAATTATCTCAATAAATAACTCTTTATACCACTAGTTTCAATTACTCTAGTTTATATAAAATCAATCATTCAATATATGGTCCTTTATATAGAACACTTGTAACATTCTTGTATGGAAGAGTGACATAGTAAAATAAAATGTTCTCTATTATTTTATCAAAAATATATTAGATACCAAGAGTTAATACTCAGATATCAAGAATAATTTTCATGAATTATTATTCATATTTTAGAAATTGAAACACTACTATCAACAACAATAATTAAATCTAACATACCATATTAACCTTGCTCAAATGCATCCTCAATCATCTGATATTGACTAGACAGTTCGCATAGTGGATGTTTATACAACAATAGTTTGATATCCCGTTCATATCATATAAGATAATAAAAGGAAAACCATTTGTATTCTTTATTTCCACACATATCGTATCAGAATACATGCTAGTGGATACCATAAATAGCTAATGGGGAGGTTTTCTCTATTCATGACACTCCCTTGACATAGAAGATATATTATATGGTGTTTCCAAAAGTCCAAAAAGAATAATGGTAGAGAAAAAAACCAATAAATTTGTCCTATGGATTATCCCCTTTTCTCTAGTAAAGGAATTGAATCTCTATTCCTTCATGTTATCATTAGTTTTCACCAAAAATGAATTAAAATAGAAATCCCTCATTGCATTATTAAAACAAGACCTAAATATTTTAGTGTCCCACCTGAGTATTAAGGGCGATTCAACATTACCGATCAATCTAATTAATGGAAAATATGCCCTCAAGAAAGTGGAATGATTATCTTACTTGATTATATATGAAATTTTGTGGCTAAATTCCTTCTTTGATCCAACACTACATCAAATTACGCATTTAAGAACACCTATAAAGAAACACTAGCTAATTCAACCAAAACACTCAAATACCTAGACTAGGATGATACAGTCATCATCATCACACACCATATGGTGGTCTCTCTATTTGATTGATGTAAAATAGTGGAGATCAATGATATCAACACCACCCCTGAGCAAGGTGACCTGCTATACTTTCGAAATTATGGCATCATTGAATGGTTGTCTCCAATATTGGACTATTTATTAAGGGTAATTCTTCCTTTGGATCGATCTATAAAGGAACAAATTGAATGGTGATAAGTGAACTTCATTATTTACAATGGACTTCATTCTTATAAAATTATCTATAAATGAGGATTTTATATATTTCTCCCTGACTACATTAAAATAGGTGATTCTATAATTATTAAGTAAGAATTACAAAAAAAGTTCTTATAGTTCTTATCAATCTGAAACCAATATTTCCCACTAGATTATAAGGATTAGATACTTTTTGAAATCATTGAGGCAAGATTTCATGGAGTTCCCCAAAAATTGTTATGCTTGTTAAATACATTCAAATTTCATTCGTCAACCCCCATAATTATTTCATAACATTTAATATTCTTGTAAATTTTCCATCTTAGTAATAGATTTCATAGGTCTATCTCCTCCATCAATAACCAAAGAGCTCAATTACATCCCTACTACCACAGACATCTTCTGTAAGTGGGATGAGGACATATTCCTCAGGAAAGTTAGGGAAAATTCTATCATCAACTTCATTAAGAAAAATATTATTCCCAGATATAGTGACCCTCACCTAGTATTGATAGACAATAGAACCAATTTTTACTCTTATAAATTTAAAATGTTGTAATAGTAATATAGAATTGGGTGAAACCAATCATATCACTACCATACAGCTATACATGGATAAATTGAGCCTTTAAAAATGATCATGTCTAACCTAATCCAAAATATAGTGTATAAATAAAAGAAATCATGTCCAGATCCTTCATTATATTCAGTATTTTCACATTACAACCTACACTACAGTTAATATGATTCTATATTCTCTGTTATACAATAAAGAGGATGTTTTTTTCTATTAAATTCAATTTTACTTTTCTCTTTATCTTCATCTACAATTAGCTGTCTGAAAATGAACGGTCCTAGAAGAAACAAAATGAGTTATAAAAACATGATGAGAAAATTTTTGATGCACCGAACCTCCTAGAATTACATTATAATTGAGTTTCATAATCTTTCAATAAAAATGTTTCCTTCATTCGTTACTCTAAGCAGATCTGGTATTGTTTCTCTAAACTCTAATGGTACTAGGGATGAATTCACTATGGCTCAATCCAAAGTGTGAAGGACCTTAAATTATACATAAGTTCTATTAAATTAGAGCTTACTCATTGGTTCACAATGTATGGGGATCACATCACCCCCCCCACACACACACATAGTAATCCAATGTTTATAAATAAATACTTTTCATAATTTTCACATTAGTTCCCATCATCCTTATTGTATTATGTTAAACTACATTTCATACAATCATCATTACAAGAAATTATATTGTATAGTAAATATATTTACCACATGATATTAAACTATATAGAGTTTTTCTGATCTATAATAACTTAAAATATATAGAATCATTTTCTTAGTTTCATGACACTAAACCAATTTACACTTTTGTCCTAGTCACATGATGTCAAGTTTTATGAAAAAATTCCACCACAAAATGTTAAATCATGTGTTGTGTGTCATAAATATCACTAAATGGTGATCTAGTGTGCTATTAATAATTATATAAAATCCTATAATTTCTCACACAAAGCATGGATCGAGTTAGCTTATAGGTTTTAGTCGATCACTCTATTTAGAATGACAAAAATCACCATGATTTAAGATGGGGAACAATTTCACTTATATTGTAGAACCCTAAACTACATGTATATTCTTACATTTCATGGACTAATTCCTATACATGAGATATTGATTTTTCTATGAGTTCTTAGTAAAAAATATTCTTATTCCCAAGGATATCACTTCCATATCCCCAATAAACGATCATGATCTATATAGGGGGCCATCAGGAATTACATGTTTCTTGATTTCTATTATATAAGATATGTTTTGATGACTAGATCATTATATTAATCCCATTAATAGACAAAATGAAATCCATTTTCATTGCATATAAACTAGATCTATGTGGGTAATTTCCCTTCATGAACTACTTATGGCTTCATTTTTATCACTTTAGGGTTCATTGGGATTCCAAAATATCCTATCTTCTCCCAATCATGATTACTAAAAAATATATTTCCATATTTTTCTTTAATTTTTGGCATTTCACTATAGGTATGGATGATTTTACTCTCCTTCACAAAAAAAATTTATGTGTGGAAAATCCTCACAAGAATTTTTCTTGGATTGATAAAATTCTCCTTCCTACATATAAATTGATTTATATAAATTCCACTAGTATATGTTAATACATGAAATCTATTACTAAAAAATACCGCCTCACCTACTTGTAGGGAAGATATACATAGGAATATTTGTAGTGGATCTATTCCTCAGTTAACATATGTAAAAAATAAAACCCTAGCCCGCCATTTAAGTGCATGAACTATATAGGTAACCCAACATAAGAAATATGTGTGGGTGATTCCTATTTCATGAGGATACATTTTGATTCTTGGATTTTATATCCAACACCCAGCTCTAAATTCCACCAACAAAAATTCCCTTCTCTCTTAAATATGACTAATATCATTAGAGAATATTCCAGAAAACTTTCATTTACAATCATGAATTGAGAAAGTAGAGAAAAAATACCTCATCCTACTATTGGAGTACTCTTTATCCATATCGGGTACTTCCAAACAGGTTCATGGGAAAAATAAGAACTATGTGTGGATTGAAACATACCCTTATAAGAGATTCAATAAAACCTAAATTTTCTATTGAAATCCGAACCATGAATCGTAATGTAAAACCTACTTTGAACTTTTGTTTTTACTCCTTCACTCTAATTGGGTTTCTCTTCAGTAGTAAATCACTAAGATGAAACCATATTATTTTTCACAATATCCATTTCTATATAGATCCCCCACAAAAATATCTCCTCTATATGATTGTAATATACATGGAATCTGAGTCCTTTTCACAAGATGTTAAACTAGATGACATATAATCAACCATGAATATCCTTAAACTAATCAGATCATCCCACTGTATGTGTCCCTATTTCCCAACATAAGAGATCGATCTTTATAATGGTGTTTGACATAGGGTTTTTCTCCAAAAAAGTGTTAGGATAAAATGTCCCTTTCTCATTTTATATATTATTTTTGACAACTTATACTACAATATAAGAACTATATACGGGCTTATTCCAATTACGTTCGGATATATAGTAACATCTAAATCTAATATTCGAGACCCAACCATGAGTCATCATTCATTTACACTCCTTTAAAAGGAATCATAAAACCCTAATTCATGGAAAGATAAAATTTAAATTGAATTCATCACCCTTCATGTGCATCCTTTTTCATGAATCACACTCTGTATGTTGAGTATCTCGGATCACCATAAACCTTCAACAACTGTTTGTAACGAGTGTATTCAACTCCAAACGACACTTCTATTTGAATATGCATACATGCCCAAGATATGGGTCTAAAAATGTGTCCATAATATATATTTTCATCAAGGGGAATCAACTCCTTAAGTAAAGGATCCACTAATCTCTATATTCCCTCCCATAATTTCAGTGGAAACCATCATTTGAATATGGTCAGATTTCATCCCTTACATACTTTTTCTACATCACTACTTTTGATCCTAGAACCTGAAGTCTTGATTTACAATGTCTCCACTTAATATTTGAAATTTTTTAGGATATTCATATAATTTGGTCACCATTTGGTTTATCATTCTCTCCCCCCTACTCTGAGCAATGTGACCATAAACTATATGCACACCTATGAGAGAGTCAATACTAGAATTGCATCCTTATTTATATTAGATTTTTCTTTTTCCCTTTCTAAGTAGATAATATCATCCCATGGTCCATATATCATGATATTAAATTGTGTTCAACATAGTCTACATGTTATGACCTTAAATTATATGCAACATCACTCATGATTTATGACCTTAAGCTATGTGCACTCCCCTGTGAGTTAATATACACTAGCATTGGGATCTCTATTTATGTTGGGTTTTGCCTCGACCTTTTTGTATAGGTTTTCTTACCATTTGATCACCTATTGGAAAAAATATTTACGACCTTAAATTATATCCCTCAATGTTCCTAAAAAAATACAGTAAACATCTAATAAAATATATAAAAACTTTTCAGGCTAGAAACTCGTAATGGGAATCCTATGAAAAGGAAAAGTCTTCACTCACATATCCTACCCCATACAAAAATTAGAAAAAATTAAATAGAAAATGGGAAAAGGTAAAAATATTGTGGGGGCCTCTTTATGGGCCTAGAAAAATATGATCCATTCTGACTGGGCCACCTAGTTAAGTTAAAATTTAAAGAAATAAAATATTATATATTTTCACCCTGATTATGTATTCCATACATGGTTGTGTAACCTATAGGGTTCCATACCCATATTTAGTATCCATTTACTCTATAAATATACATAATTTCAAAAAAATTGAGCCCTCAAAAATCTTCCTAGATATTAGTAACAAGCATATTAAACTATAAAGGACACTTCATCTTGATTATACATACACACCCCCAATATGGCTTTGCATATGTTCCCATGATATGGAATTTCAACTAGAGGAACCTTTTTTTTGAAAGCGAGGTTTATTTAATCTCCATACACTCAACAACCATTACAGTAGAACCCATTATTTTAATATGGTCTCTATTTATCCCCATAATTTATATCTCATCTCATCACTCTTGATTTAAATTCCTTGATTTATGATTTACACAATATATTTTCCAACTTTTCAGGTGGATTTCATACCCTTTATATTACACACTTGTCCATCATACTCAGATTCATATTATAGATTTAATATATAACCCTTTAATATTTCAATTGGCCCTTTTCACATTACTTTAAACCACCAGATGTGATGTTTCATGCATTATGACCATAAACTGAATCCCCCCACTCATGGAGTTCTCTATATCCACAACATCAGGATATTTGAATTCACATTAGTTCTACCTCACTTGTGTTACTATATGTAAAACCAAACACAATATAGTAAAATATATATTATCTTAATCCCCCAAAACATATTATTAATTTTCATTGAACTAAAATACCATAAAATTCTAATCCAAGCACTATTACCTTAAACTATGTGCACCGATCCAAGTATATGATGTCATTGGTCCCTCATTCAAGTTCTGTTTCTCTTTAACCATGTTTCTAAAGAGACCACCTCACCTTTCCATTATTCAATATTGTCTACCCTTAACATAATCTAAAACGGTCTGGATTTCATGATCTAAAACTTCCCAAGGAAAGAGACACATAATTCACTTGGTTGAAACCTATAGAAGTAAACCTGGGAAAATCCAAGTTTTTTCTTTCTAAATATGAATATCAAATGATTAAAAAAAATTGAATAGTTTAAATTAAAAAGGCACAAATATTTTTAGGTTTAATACTTGTAAATGGTGGCCTAGGAAAAAGTTGAGTCACTTCCCACTAGGTCTCCCCAATATGAGGCTTATGAAAAAGTTATTGAAATATAACAAAAGACTCAACTCTTGTGTGGTCAATAATATGAACTTAGAATAATCCAATATATGGTCACTAGATCCCTTGGACTAGGAAAAATCTATATAATTATGTCTTTCCCTCATCCCATGTATATTAGTCTAGAAGACCCATATTAAATTCATTAAGACATCAATTTGGGGTACTCATAACTTTTTGAACAATGAGATCCACAGTAAAAATTTCTCATTCATGGTCCTTATCATTTAGAGTCAAATAATTCATCCAAATACACCAACACTAGTGTACAGTGATGGTAGTTATACCTATACCCATTTTTAAGCCACGACTAAGAAGATGTCATTCGTCCAAATGAACCAAATCTAGTGTATTGCGATGGTAGTTATATACATACCCATCTATGTCACATGACCAAGAGAAAATAATTTATTAAAATAGACCAACTCTAGTGTATGGAAGTTCTAGTTATTCTGATACTCATCCATGAGTCACACCTAGGAGGAAATCATTTATCCAGATAGATGCAATATAGTGTATAGTGATGGTAGTTATTTATATACCCCTCCATGTGACACAACCAAGATAAAATCATTATAACTCAAGTATTTTGGGACTATGATTTAATTTTTTTCATTTAAACTTAAATTCTATAAGGTCTTCAAGTTATATTGAACTTTTTTTCTAGATCTTCACAATTTATTATGAAGTGATGATCAAACTAATATGGAACTCAAATAATTTAAACTGATTAATGATAATATTTTTCCTTCCATTGAAGAAAATAGGAGTGGACCATTCACAATATTATGTATCCATTCATGATAAAAACACCTTTAAAAAGTTCTTTAACATATTTTAAATGATCAGGGATTGATAGTTGGGCCTTATCAACACTATACTGAAATATGACCATCTCTACAACTTTGATTTCTTCATCATAATGAAGATACTAAAATCTAGAAACTATATCCTTTCCCTGGGCTTGGATTTTAAAATTAATATATTATTATTAGCCAAATTCTTATTTTTATTCTCTATCTATGTAGTAACTTTTTATCTATGAATCATTGTTCATTTTCCACCTCTTCATGGTGGGTCTCTTCTTTGAAATGCATATACTGAAGACTGGTAGATTTCGATGTTAATATTTCCATTAAAAAAATGATGCAATGACTTATCTTTATCATGTATTTCAATAATTTTATAAATAATAATATGGATTAGTTGGTATTAAACCCTATTATACCCAAGTATTATAAACTTATGATGAAGCTAGTGTAGTTTATCTAGAATATCTATAAAATGGTTTTGGGTGACAAGTTTCTATACATTATCTCATGTGACCTATCAAGAAATGATCATCCTATGCAAAACTTCTACTTCAGATATCAAGTTTCTCTTAGATGATGTAATATACTTGGTGACTATCTCACTCGAGGATACCACTATTGATAGACCTACAAATCTTATAGGTCCCAAATCCACATCTCTTAACAGATGAACAATGGGAACATAAAAAATTTCAATGGGTTCATTTGTTGAAGAATATAATATTGGGACTAATGATAAAATTAAATATATTTCATCAATTGAAACACCAAATATAAAATATAAAATTCTATAGATACGTAACAATTTTATGGTTTGGATATCTATATTTGCTACATCCCCAAAAAAACATATCATGAGACTCTCCCATAATTGGGGTTCTACACTATGTGTGTTTCAAAACCATGCCCATATATTTTAGATCATTTCTTGACACCAAGATAGAATCATTGACCCTCATAACACCTAGATCAATGATTCTGATAAGACTCTCCCTCGTGTTGATTTCCACATTGACCAGTCAATATAATGCATCCCAAAGAAGCCTAACTTCTTATGAACCCCCAAAATCCACCTAAAGAAGTTTATGTTGATCAACAATTTTGGGTCATGGGCTAGTGACATATCCAATGGAATATTTGGGAGGAACCTTTTCTCCCACTTGTGAAGTTTCATTTAAATATCCTCTAAAATAAAATTCCATGAGTCAGAAATATAAATTATTATACAAAACATCGAAGTAACCAAGTCGATCCTAAATAAGGAATAAATACATCCTTCCAAATGATTCATAAAATTTATGAATTATTCTAGAGTTTCATTAGTGATGATGTCTATAAACACATGTTCCATAATTATTATGGCCTCATTCAATATAATAGTCTATATTACAAAAATAATTATTAGTAGATTGGCCAAATATCATATTTTAGTTCAGTCATAGTATATGAACCATCTACGCCTTTTTCAATAGGAGTAGAAGTCATGGGAATCAATTCAGGATTTAACTAAAACTCTTTCTAGAATCCACCTATCATGTAACACCCCAAGATTTCATATTACATTATCTCTTCTAAGAAATTAAATAACTTGCACTACATGCAACACCGAGTTCGAGCACACCACAACTTACCAAACTAGTCGTTCAAAAAGCGGTTATGAATAGTATTAATTGAATTTTGAATTTTATATACTCTATATAATTTTAGAATTCATATTTTCTGTTTCTTACACATAATATAACAACAAATTCAATTTTTCATATAAAAGAAGTATTTTTTAAAAAATGAAATTATACCGCCTATTTAATAAAGAATCATCTTTAAAACAAATATTTGACACTTTTATAAAATCAATTTAATTAAATTAAATTCCTCTTTATAATTGGGACACAAAAATTTAGTCTGGATTAATTTTTGGTACTTTTCTGATAACTTTCATATTTTGACGGATAGTGAAAAATACTAAAGTTTAATTGAAAACAAATTTTTTAATAGAAATAATTTATAGTGTTCAATTATTAATTTTAATGGTTTATAAGAATAATTATATTATATTTTTATCATTTAATACAATGTTGGTCATTATAAGTAATTTCACATTTAAATTTGACATAAACACATGTCAATCTTTTGATAGTTTTTAATTTTTTAAAAGGCGTTTTTTAGTTTTGCCAAAGGAAATTAATTTTAAATTAATTAAAGAAACTTCTATGTTTTGAATTTGGTAAAATAGAATTAATTTTTTAATTCATAATATCAAAATTATCGTAGGCTGAATTATTTGTATTTTTCTGAAAACATTCAATTTTTGATGAATAGTGAAAAACACTTTGTTATTGTTTAAAACCAAATTTTTATTTAAATAAATATTTATTTTATCAAAATTTATTTTAAGTCAAAATAGATATATAATACCTTTATAAGTTCAATTTAATTCATTGGAGTCATCTTATAATAAAATTAGATGTATAAATTTTTATTGAACTCTTTACCGTCTTTTTCTTACCTTCTAGGAGCATTTGCAAATTTTCATAAAACTTAATTTTACCACTTTTGTGAGTTGAATTTCAAAATTTTGAGAGACACAGTTCACATAAGTAATAAAAATTAGGTTCAATAATATGAAAATAATTTTTGTTGAATAGTAACTTTGACTTTTATTTACCACAGTTAAAAGTAAATAGGGTAATTAAGGGTAAAATGATATTATAATTACCCTAACACATGTCCTAATTCTATTGGATAAGTTTTATTCAACCAAAAACAACCTTAATAATGAAATATTATTCTTTTGGTCCACTTTGAATAGATTAGGACATTTATTATTATTTTATTTAAAGAAGAGTTAAAAGTGTTAAATTCAATGTTTAATAACTAAACCATTTTTAATATAGGGTTATACATAAGATAAATTTGACTATAAATATTCCATAGAAAAATAAAAAGATTTAATGCAAAATGGTATTTTATTTATAATTTTTAGACATTAAATAATTAAAATTATTTATGACACAATGATGATGCATAAATTAGCTTCTTAATGAAATATTAAAATAATTGATATTATAAATATTAAAATAAATATAATTTGAATTTTTTGATTCCATCCATGAATTTTATAGGTTAATATTAAATGTTATTGTTGATTAAATGTTTTTGGTTCGAAGTAATCAAGTTTTTATGACTTTTACAAAACCAAATACTAAATAGTGTCAAAATTGACAAATGTTAGTTTTTAAAAAAAATATTATATTATTAAATGATATAATATTCCTAAAAATATAAGGTTCTACCAAAAGAAATATATAATTATTAATATTTCATTAATAAACCACTTTAGATTCTCTTGGATTTTTATAGCTCGTTTATTAACCATTTATTATAATAATACAAGAGGACATTGTAAAAGTTAAACTTTTTAACTTATTGTTAAATCTAAAATATAGGGTTAATATGGTGACATAAACATGTCTAAAACCAATTTTTTGAGAGGATTTGGACCCATCCCCACCTTATATTTGAAATAAATCAATTTGGATTCATTATAAACCGAAAATGGTTTTACAATAAAATAACGGTTTAAAATTTTCTTAAAGTGACCGTTATCCCTCTTATAAAAGGGCACTTCCCCTTCTCTCAAAAGCACACCTCCAAAGCCTTTTGGCTCGGCCATCCCTTGGAAAAATATCCACCCAAATTCCCTCACATAAACCTATAGTCCTTAATTTCATCATAAATCCAACCTAAGGAGCCCTATTGATCAACTCAAAAGGAAACACCCGAAGAAAAGGTAATAATTTCACCACCCTCTTTCAAGTTATTTTATTCTTCCACTTCCTCTTTATTTATTGTTTCCAAAGCAAAATAATAACTCCAGTACCGCCTACATAATTTGATTTTATTTTAAATATGGTACAACCACATTCATTATTATATTCATCCTATAAATGACAAAGTCACCATACGTGTGTACAAACGGCTTACCGTCTCCACGTCATGGTGTAGTTTGTTATTCAAACACTTCATTATTTGGATGGGTATAATAATGATTAAAACTGATTTAAATAATAAATATAACATTTTAATGATTCTATATATATGATATTCCATCCAATTACATACTATTTCACCATCAATATAATGATATAGTCACTCATGTGTACGTATAGATTACCTTCTCCATGATGCGATTAAATTTATTTCCACATTCACCAATCAAAGATGATTATAAAAATATATATTATTAATAAGTATGTAATATATGACATAATAATGATACTGAATATATATATATATATGTATTTAAATATATCTTATTCACTTATTTTTGTTCAATACAATATGAAAACAGAAACAGCATTTATGCGTACGTACGGCCTACCGTCTCCATAAACAGTGTTTTTCATTTCATATATATATCTATTATACATATTTATATTCTAAATATATATTATATATAAATCATTTTTTATATTCTGGAAGTATTTAAATCATGATCTAAGTGATAGGATTAAGAATAACAATTTAAAACATGTATGATAAAAAAAGTGATTATTACCCAAAATTTTAATTTAACATGGAAATCATTATTAAATGGATAGTATAAAGTCATAAATGAATCATGTATGATATAAAAAATATGTATATGGTTTTTATATAATTTAATAACATACTATGTTCATTTTATAAGAGGTTTAACGTACCCTTGACCAAAGGAAAGTGCAAGTTAAGGGTTAATTCCTCAATCTCATTATTATCCGAGATTGTTTATGAGTAAATATTTACTGGGACATGTTTATCATCAATGTCTATATTTCATAAAAAAAATCTAAAGTAATCTTATAAGGTTTTATGAAAGGGTCTATTTAACTATATCATCATTTTAAATGTTTTAATTTTTTATTTTTCTAAATCTTTTTAATTAATGTCCATGTTTTCAAAATGATTTTAAGGATTTATTTATATGGACATCATTGTTTTAAATTGTTAATTCCTTTCAAATTTTCAAAGTGGTATGGGACACTTTGATTAAAAATGACTTTAAATGTCTTCCTTTATAAATTATGTGGATTTTAAATGATTTCAAAAAAAAGATATAATTCTCTCGAATAGTTTTGATTTCATTGATGTCGAAATCCTTTGATGGATTTTACACTTGTTTGAAGTTGATTCATGATGATAAAAAACATCCATATTGTATTTAAGGTTTTGTTATATTTTTTATTGTGGATGTGTTATTTTTATACCATTAATGGTTTATGGTTAAAGTATTAACATTTCATATTGTATTTTTAATATGAATGTTTATGTTATGTTTCAACATTTCATATGAGGAATGCATTGGACTTAGTAAGTGACTGGTGGAGCCCGCTATAGCTCCTCAATGCATCGGGAGGTCTCATGAGACAAAATAGCATCTTAGCACAAGGCCTTGACAAAATCTTATTTTTATTCTTAGAACAAGGCCTTTACTATGTGGTTATGAAGTCTGGAATTATGCATTCTATCATTATGAAATTGGCTATTGATATTACATGTGATTATTCTACTAGTATAATATCCATGTGAATAAGTAAATGGCGTTATTTGATTTATCTTTTCCATATTATGATGAAATTTAATTTTGAAATTCATTTGTTTTAGACTTATACATTGCCTTAAATGTTTATGGTTATTTATGAAAATTTTCACTATATTGTTATCCTTACTGAGCATCTGATCTCACCCCTTTCTTAAGTTTTAGTTTCCCAAGATTCCAAGAAGTGTTTTATGATTGATAAGAATGGTTAAGCTAGGGGATTAGTGGAATTCTCAAAGGATCATTTATGTTTTGTTTTTTCTAATGTGTAATGTAGCATTTATGTATGTAATCTATTTTCCAAGACTGCTAAACTGATCAGTCTTTTGGGACTTGATTCCTTGTAATCATGCCAATGTATTAAAATATTGCACCGAATCCGGGCTCCTGGGGTCGGGGCATTACATATCGGTTCATTTGTAGTCTCCCCCTCTAGTTCCATGGATCTGGGAATGTTATCCGTATATTTCAATGTTTTTTTGGGAGACCAACCTTCAAGGAACATCTGAAAAGGTGAATATAGAATCTACCTTGTAGCCTTGAGTGAATTGGGTTCTCCAAGTACTTTTTTCTATCCTCTTGGGGATTTACTCATCTATCAAACTCCTAGAATTACTGGATGATGGTGGTATTGGAAATACCTCTTTTCAGTTGGAGTTTACTTCTCTTATGTTCTCTACCATGTTGGAAGATCACATTCCTCTATCACATCTATAAATTTAATGAGTGACTAAGATGTATGTGGAATCCTTGGGAATGGATATCGGGGATATAATAAGATATAATTCTTTTTATGACTCCTATGTGATCCAAGGAAATATTTAATATCATGAAATCATCAATATAAGAGTAGAATATTCAAAGAGGTATATCCTTCTTACCTCCTCTACAGGTGTCATGTGGCCACTTTCATCACCCTCATTACATTTCCTAGGCTGTAAATTTTTTTAAAACGGTCTAAATGAAAGGGAATATTCATTATAAAAATAATTGGAACCAATAAATATTTAAAATAACCTTCAGATTCATGTGGTTCATATTTATAAGAAGTTTCCAAAGGGACTGAGATCTATCCAAATTCATCATAAAAATATCCATCCTCTAGAACAAATCCCAAAACTATTTAGTAGATTTTGATTTTTCCCATATATCCCACTCCCTCTAAGATTTTGAATGTTTAGTATTGTAAATAACTAAGGTAGGGGTGACCAATTCACTCCATGAATATAGGAAACGTACTGGATTCGCAAACATATTTAGAAGTTGACATGATGAGGGACCCCATAAAATAACATTCATCCCATGAATTTTTTCTCCCACTAGTTATTGTGAGAGAATCCTTCCAGTCCTTACAACCTCTATCACTGGATCTGGTTCTTCTTCACTTTTAGTCATTGGAAAACCCTATAATTTGGTCACTAGCTCACCCAATTTCCCATCAATATATGGCAAGATCCAAATTTCAACATAATCAAATATGATCCCCTTAAATACATTGGATATGGTGAAAAGGAACTTGTGAGACAATCCACTAAGACATCATTATGAACCAAAATTTTTGGACCACCATTGAATGCTTCTCATGACGTATATTGGTAGGAGGCGTTGGAAGCATCTTTTTAACACAATTAAAAAAACATGAAAAGAATATATTCCCCAAGAATGTCCTTCCCATAAATCCTAAATACTAGGATTCCCACCCAAAAGGATAAATAAAATAATCATGCACCTCGAGAGTCAAGGTTTAATTATCATTAATGGTACTGGTGGGAGGGGATGCAGTGTGTACATAAATTTGGCAGTCATATTTATTCTATTCTTTTCATAATGTTCCATTAATAAGCATAGTATTTCTAAAATTATATTTTCAATATGTGTTTAAAAATCACCACCATTGATCTCCTATATATTGATAAATTGATACCAATAACCATGATATATTATCTATCCTCATAATACTTGGTGTGGCTTGATGATTTAGAATGGGACTTTCCCTTTGAAAATAGATCATATTTGTTGGTATAGATTGTAAAATACTACCACTATAAATCTAATTAACTAATTAATTAAAAGTTTTTCAATCATAAAAAATGTTCAGATTCTAACCCTAGATTTCAACTCTCACACCAAAAAAATATTTCCACCAATTTATATCACTAGAAATACTACCATTTGAGTTAATCTGTATGTCATGAAGATAAATTCACATACCCAATTGTTTAATTGGATACCCTCCTATGTTGGAAAATAAAAATAGAAAACTTCATGGTTTTTATAGCTTTGGAATGTTTGGGGCCTCTTATGTTCTAGATCAATCCTAGTATTCTCGATTAATAGGTTCACTCATTCAATAAAAGTGAAAACTACTTTGGGAAAAATATTTTCTCTCATTTTCATGGATTTAGATAAATTAGGAAACATATTATCAAGTGGTAGGGTCCTCTAAACATTCTCCCATTAAGAGGATAGTGGATAAATTCATCATATATGTCAACAAGAACCAAATCCCCAATGATCATCTACATATCCCATAGGTTGATTCTCGCCACTCTATGCAAAATATGAAAAATATTAGTGTTTGAACTCCACTAGTTAAGGATGTTCAGAATTAGATCCTAGTTAGGATGGGAAAAGGTATGAGAAAACCATATATATTTCTATAAACCCACTTATTTCATAACATTTTTAAATTATTTACAATTATAATACTCCTAGAATAGCCATCCCAAATCCTTGTTATACTCCTTTCAAAATAGAGATCATAGCTTAATAATCAATCGAGCTTTTATTTGAAATTAACTTCTTGATGATTGACCCAAAACAATAAACGTTTGGGTCAATGGTGTAGGGTTGATCCTAAAATTTCAAGGTATTATACCACAAGAAATAATCCCCATGATGATTAATCATTTTAATAAAGTGTGAAGTCATTGATATATTGGAACAGGATGGCTCCTAGTTCATGATGATCTAGTGAAAAAACATATTTTCAACCAGTGAAAGAGGAATCAAGGAATCATAGGGATGTATAAATCTTTAAAAGATTAAAGTATCTAATTATGGATAGTCTCATATATTTTACCCACTCATTTCATAAATAAAATGATTATATTACTAAATTTGATAATGATTTACAACTTCAATGCTTTCAAACATGCACATCCATCTCATCATCAATGTTTTTTATGTTAATGTTATTTCTATGTCATTATCTATAAAAGTAGAATAAAAATAGTTAGATTCCAAAAAAAAGGAAAGGTGCAAATTTCTTTATAGTAACTATATGTATCCCATTTAGTGATCACAGAAAAACTCAAAGACTACATGATCTCCAAGAAAGAGGTGTAGTGGCTATGTTATTATGCCAATTATACCCATTAACTATGTGGTCTTATCATGTTCCCTACGAAATCATGTAGATAGTGAAATAACCCAGTGGAGATATGATGTTACTTTTCATGCACATAGAATCCATAAAATTCATGGGGAATTTTGGAATATTCAGATGTAATGAGATTTATTTAAAAGAGATCAGATTACTAAGTAAATCAAATAAAAATGAAAAGGGGGTATAACACTATTTATAAGAAAAATAGTGACTCTTAAGCTACCCATTTTTCACCCTCTAAGTGAGATACACACTTCATTCCATTGACTACATGCTTCCTAGGAGACCATTTTATGATTGACACATGCTTCTTCTTTACTTCATAGGAATGGAACCCTCTTTATTTCGGTCGAACTTCAATTTATGGTGTATTTTTTTACACCAACAAAATTTCCAAATATAAAGGAGAGTAGGACTCATGGATCCTCCAACTTCCACAACCCATCCTTCATACATCGGTATATCGTCTGTGTAATTCTAATATAGAGACACCTAATGATGGTCTCTCAACAAGGTGACATATTATTGATCATGCAACCATGTACTTGTTATGTGATTATATGATGAAGATACCTCACATCATAAAACAAACCATGGGGTTCTTTACTAAACAATTTCTATTCCACTCCCATAGTAATTCTCACCCATCGTGTGATCTATATTAGAAGTACCCCCACATACAGATTCTAAAAAGATTCATCATGGGATCTCTCACCCCCTACTATGTGGTATCATATTCTAAAAAGTTGTTTTACTTAGGGTTGACTATAAATACCCCATTTATTTTTTAAATAAGATAAAAATCGAACTAGATGGGGAATCATAGGAAAAAAAGTGGATGTAATTCTTAATAAGGTTCTTCTCAATGCCTTGAGATTATAAAGTCATTTATTCAATGAATAATATTCTATGAGTTCCTAATCACCAACCTAGCATGTGGATATTTTCCCATTTGTAAAAACTTGATATGTGAACATCACCACACAATCAAACTCTATGAGACCTCAAACATGTACTCAACTATCTCATTATGATCCCTTACAAGTATTCTTACTATCTGTGGATAGTCTCCTTCATGAGCTTACCAGGTTAACTCACCACCCACCCAAGGTCCAAATATAGGGGGAAACTCATGTAGTTATTACATAGGCTAGACCCCCTAAATATTCCTACTACCTAAATCAGGATCACCCACTATGAACCTACTATGAAAACCAGCCTCCCTATAATGCACCAACCATGTGACCCGACCTCCCTGCATCAAGAGAATCATTTGGACAATCCTATTTAGGGTGTCCAAAACCTTTCTCCGGTTTATGTTTTTGTATCAGTTATTTTATTATAATATGGACCCCTTTTTACAAGGAGATCTAAATAATTGATTAATACCTCTTTCAAAACAACCATACATTCCAGAATAGGATACCATGCATAGAAGAGTGATCCTCCTTCAATCACGCATTCCCTTCATAAAATAACTCCCCCTCTTATCCCTACTAATAGATAGGGTTCTTATAGAATCTTCAATACTTCATTCCCTTGATAATAAGGATCCCCATCTTAAGAATTATGATGAGACCATCCCTGGGACATGGAACCTAATCCATCTAACCCGAACCCAAATCTGACTGGCTTGAGGTTTTGGTGGATTTATGAGTCCATTCAATGAGGGAGGTAGCCAAATCTTATGTAAAACATACATTTACACTTATATTCCCCTAACTAGGAGAGGGCCTCCTACATCTCTCCCCACCTACCAACAGGCTAATAGATAAGATGATTTTCTTCCTAATAGGTGTAATTATAGACTCTTTATAAGTTTACATAATCCATCTATTGGGTTTGTAAATTTAGGGAAGTATCATATGTTTAATCCCCACTTGAGTCTCTATTATCAAGCCTCTCATTATATATAAATCCCCATAGCATGATGTCAAAATGCATGGCCAATGTACCCAAAATGATGCTAAACCATGTGGATGACATCCAAGTAACATGATGTAAATCTAAATGATAATGTCCTTACCACATGATGTAAAACTTCATGGTACATTCCTATCATAGAACCTTCAATTGTGCATCTCGAACTACACGAGCATTGATTCATATTAAGCAGGATATGTAAGGCTCCTCCTAGAGTTTTATACCATGAATTTGTGATACTTTATATAAATACTCATGGGTCTATATTACTAATGATTCCACTTATATTCTTCCTCATCGTGTTATATTCCTCATGATCATGGAAATCCCTTTCCACCAAGTCCATATTCCCTAAGAACTCTCCTCATTGGGATATATTACTAATGAGACTATCTCCCAATTGAAGGTCCATATTCTTTTTAGGTATTTCCATATTACCTTCTTCAGGAAATATTCTTGATAAAATAATAATATACTTATTAGGCCATATTTCTATAGTATAAACCAACCTCTCACTTCATAGGTCCATATTATTTATGAATACAACTCGTCCTTGTTAGACCATACTCCCTTTAAGGTCAACCAAAAAGGGTTTCCCATGCATAAGACTCACATTGACCATTAGTAGGAAACTTTCACTTACTCATCCTTACCACATGGTGTTAAAATTCCTTGATCATTCCTTGTCACAAAAACATAAAATATACAACATGACTTGTTTAGTGGTAATGAACTACATGTATTTTGATTCCATTGATGAGGATACATAGGAAGCACTATTCAAGGGTATGATCTCAAAACAATGAATACATATGACATTACTAGATGGAGATAAACTCTATAGTGAAAATGTGTGTATTTAAACAATAGTACCTTAAAATTAAGCATCACTAATTAGTAATGAAAAAAATATTGATTCTCTAATTCATATAGTTTTACCATTGATACAATTCAACACCCAACTACTTCAATAAGGGAAACTACCCTTATGATGGGATTCTGGATGGATTCACCAATACAAATTAAATCAATAAGAGTGTTTAAGAGTTGTAAATAATCCCTTTAAGAGGTTTTGATAAGCCTAAACTCCCACTCTCTAGACCAATGTGAATTTCAAATAATCTCTGGAAAAACAACCTAGGGATCATGATGTCTGTAGAGACACTCCCATAAAATCATCACAGAATCAGAAAGCATGTAAGAATTTTCCATCAAGAATAACAAAATATTGAGGTATGTTTCTCTATGCATAGATTTTTGAATTTCAATCCATTATTTCTTGATTATTTCAATGTCACATTTTCAATATTTTAATTGATTCCCTATTTTTATCTATTTATTCATTCCGAAATAATATGGTTTCTCTTCTGATTTACATTAGATATAAAAAAGTTTTTCTCATATTTAAATTTAAAAAAAATCATGTAATGATACACACCCAATGTTATCCTAAATTTCTATATTGATAATTTCACAAGAAACCCCTAGTATAAAGCCTTTTTTATTGTTAAACAAGTTGAAAAATGGTTTTACTTTCAAACTAAGGGGTTTATTGAATCTTTTATGTTTTATTTCATTCTTTCATTTTATTATTTGATATAATTTTATATTTTTATTTTATTTCATTTTTAAAAAGGATTTTACAACTTGGTTTATTAAAATATGTTTTAATGGATCATTTGGAAATTTATAAAAAGGTAATAAATATATCCTTGAAGTGTTCCCATATTGTTTCTTGTGTAAAATTTAATTTAATTGATATATTTTTTGTGTTATTAGACTTTTACTAGTAGGGGTACCAGTTTATTATATTGTTACTCTCTTTTAAAAGGGGTTATTTCAAGGAAGAGTGTTTGGAGTTGAGGGTGTGATGTGATTATTTTCATTCCTGTGTGTATATTCTATGTTTTATATTTATTTATTTATTAGAACCATTTTATTTCAAGAGAAACCATCAGTGATGAAATGAGAAATCTTGGTATGAGTACTGCAATGGCTATGATAACACATTCAATAGTGGCCCCGAGCTAATATTATGCTCTACTTATGATATTTTTCCTCTTATTTTGGTAAGACTAGGGAAAAACAAGTGTTAAGTAGTGAATCACATTATGCAAAAATTATATAGATTTTATATTTGTGTTTTCAATGATTTTCTATAGGGATCCTGGGTGTTCCCATGATTTTTTATTCTTTATTATATTATGATTATTATGATTCTTCAATTTCAATGATAGTTTAACTGTATTTATTTTATGTTGACCACTTTTTCACTATAATAATAGTCTTTATGATTGGTGTTTCCTTTTAAATGAATAAATTAATCACACTTGTGTCTTATTTATTTAAAATAAAAATAGATTTCAAAGGCATGTACTTTTCCCTTATTTTTATTATACATGAGTATTTTTAATAGAGGGTATCAAATAGTTTCCTTGTATTAAATTATTTTCTTCATTAAAATACAAAAATACTATTTTATTTTTAAATGTGTAAACTCTAGTAATTAAATTAAGTGGTTTCAAAGGATTATATCTTGTTATTTATTTTTAATCAAATAAAAAAAACTTATATTCGTAGTTGAACTTCAAACTGGCATTAAATTGATTAATTTTTAAAAATTATGCATAGGGTGTGGGTAGGATACCTACTAAGAGTTGTTTCTCTCACCTATTATATTATAGGTTTAGTATATTTTTTCTTGGATGTATAAAATGATATTAGGGGATTTGGTTTGGGTATAGTGATTATTCCCATCAAAGGATTATTTTTATTGATATTCAAAGATGAGTAGTATAAATATTGTGTTATATTGGTATTTAGTGTCTCTAATTTATTATACATTGTAAAAACTTATTCTCTATCTTTATAATTTTTTGTTTTTGTTGGATTTGTACTTAAAGTTTAGTTTCAATGACATTGGGGGTTATTATATTTTTTTATGAGGTTTCATTTATTAGTTATGACATATTTTTAAATTCTTATTCCTAGTTTGTTTTTTCTTATTTCGTGAATAATTTATATTATGTGTGTGATCCTTCAGCCACTAGAATTGTCCTGCTAGACATTTGGGTAGCATTCCTTATTTTTTTATCTCTTTATCAAGGTAAATTAATCCCAAATATACATACTTGATGCCCAAAAACTAGATTTAATCTTATGTTGACCTGGAATATGATTTAGGCAATGTCACCAGCTAACTTGGGTACCCAGATTAGGAGTATATTGGGTTATTTTATAAAAAAGATTATCATATCATGATTTTTATTTTAAGAGCAAGGTGCTCTAAATATAGTACTATCGAAATGCAATAGATGGTTCTTGAGTAGGTTCCTTATCAAAACCTTTAATGATGCAGATTGAGTTACTAGGGGTGTTCAAGATGTGTGTCTCCAAATTTGAGCTTTGTTTTTAGTTACTTTTTATATTTTTAGTATTTATTTGAGTGATTGTGTTTATCATTTAATATTTATGAGTTACCTTGAGAAACTCCATAGTTTCAAGTGAAATTGGGAAGGAACCCAGTGTCCATACAATTAATATACAGGGTATTAAAAACCATGTTCAGACCAGAAAAATGGTCTGGAAAACATTCATTTGGCTTAGAATGGCGGGATCATGGTTTTCTAGACCATGTGGCCAAACGATTCGAAGTTTATATTTTTTTAAAATATTTAAATTTTTATTATTTAAGGTTATAAATTTTTTACATTATTGTTCATTGTTTATTTAAGAGTAATTATGTTGTTGTCTATGTATTATTGAATTTATGTACCCTAGATGAAATTCTTTTTATGTGAGAGTAGTTTTGTTTTACTCTATAGAAAAATTGATATGTTTTATTATTTTAAACTGGTGTAATCAAATGGGTTGAAGTTTAAAAAGTGTTATTGATTTAAAAAGGTTATATAAATTTTTTTAATAATTTTAATGAAAATATATATATAATTCCTTCAAAATTTTCTTAAATATTTTGATTTGTGAATATTTTCAAGAAGAAAAATATTTATAGGCGTTTGAATATAAAATGTGGAATCTACATATGTAATAAATTGTGCTAAATAATATAATGAGGGGTTCTGAAAATATGGATTTGAGTGTTTTAATATGTTATGTATTTTTATGAGAAAATGTTCATTGTATTGTGATGTTAAGAGATTTATTTTAATATTTTGAGATTTACGCCTTGTTTTATAAAAAGTTTTATGAATTTTTAAATCTTAAGTATTTTTTTTGATTTTTTTTGTCCTTATTATTTTATATTACTCCCCAACCAAGTCTTAATGTATCCTCAAGAAGAAGTTTTGGGTGGTCCACCACATGTAATACCTTCATATGAAAAAAGTTATATTCTAATCAGTTTTTTCAGTCTACTTCATCCATTGAACTTTGTGGTATTATTATTCTAGATCAACCTATATATTCCACTAAATAGTTTCTAAACTTAAGCCCAAATATCTTCACTGAGAATTAAGAGCATCATGAAAAAAGAGAGTTAGTATAGAATATAGAGCATATCTTTACACTTCTTGAGATTTTGGAGTCCATTAAGTTGAATTTGGATACCTTTATACTCAAAGGAATAAGAAGGATGTGGTTAAAGTCCATTATTTGTGCTAAAGTGTAGAAGGATCATTCATGGGAATCTTTTAATGAACTATTCATCCAACAATACTTCCACGGGACTGCAAAAGTATCGAAGGCAATATAATTTTATTACCTTTAGTAGAATAACTAGTTAGGTCTAGATTATGATCTCTATTTTATTATGCTAGTACCTTAAAGAACTAATATTTTCAGGGATGATTCTTTAGAATCAAAATACTTTAGAATAATAATTTTTACATAATAATCATATATAAGTGTATTTATTTTATATAACGTCTTTTGTAGAGGTGGTGAAGTTGGTGATATGATTAAATAAGGTATGTTAGTATTGGTTGAGGTGATTAAATTTTTTTCTACACTTGGAGGTGAAGAAGGAAACTCAAACGGTTAAATAGGGATGTGGTCTATGTTTTTTAGGTATGTGGTGGTATTAAGAGTTCACCTTGTTTCTTCTCATTATATTATTTTGAGGGTAATTCTCATTTTTCCATTGAAATAGGAATTCATGTCATAATAATACTTTCTATAAATAATCTCCTTATAGATTCCATTGTTTTTATGATATCAAACATTTCTAGAGGTTTTGTAGAGGAACTATATGTAGAAGAGAAAGATATATATATACCCCTTTGTAAGATCCACAGGTGTAACCTACAAAGCCTGATGTTGAATTATAGACTACTAGATGTATTCATATTATATTTTTCCACATACCATATATGATAACATAATGGTATTTTTTTATGTTAGAGTGTTCCCAACATTTTTAATTTGGATAAAATGTTTTAAACTTATTGAGGGTAGTATCTTATTGAGGCAATTTATAATAATTGGTGACAAATCCTAGTAGTTTTCAATGTTGTTAATTGATTCTCAACCAAATGATGTGGAACCTATTTAGTGAAATTTTTCTCAGGACTTACCACTATATTGATACTTTTTTCTATTATTAGTTATTTGGGAGGAATTGATTTTTTTAGGGTTAGTTCATTATTGGAGTTTTGATATAGTGGGGAGATTACCATGGATTATCTTCTCTTTATTTTCATGTGTAAGATCTGGTGTGATACTGATAGGTGGGGTATTTAGTTTCCCAGACATGAACCTTCCATATAATGAATTACCAATTCATTAGGCTTGATTATTTTGGTTTTGGATTCATATTGATTATTATTTACCTTATTTTTAGATGTAACCTTTAATTTTATTCAAAAAACATCATTGAATTTTGTATTATGAATCATCTAGGTTAGTTTCATGGACCTTTTCTTAGTGGATGTTATGGTGTTCCATATTTTCTGTAATTGAGGTGTTAATTAGAAAATTAAACCTCATCCTTTCTTTGATTGAAATTTTACACTAAAAAATTCTCAAATATGAAATTGATATGATGGGGAAAATTTTTTGTTAGTTTTATCTCTTGATTTTGGGTCTAATTCCATTTAGATTTAAAAGGAAATTATGGATTTTTCAATGTCACACAATTTTCACATGGTTAGTGCAAACCATATGACCTGGCAGTGCAAATATTATAGTTTCTTTAGAGGAGTTTCCATTTTTTCACATGATTTTTCAAATTATGCATCCCACCCTAGGTGTATCTAATTTCATTCGTACAATTAGGGAATAGTATTGTAAATATTTTCTTCTTATATGGTTCTTAAAAGTTATAATTTTACCCTTTCACCCCTGACCCAAATTTAACCTTGGGGCCCTCTTTTCCTTATAATTATACTCAATCACTCACCCATGATATGTTCCTTCAATAATCCCTTATTTTAGGGTTCTTCCATTTATTTTTACCCTTATTGAGGCTAGTTAATCATGGTAAATTGATCTAAACCATTTTCTCTCCTCTAATTATTTCATTTCCTCTATTTTTATTTCATTATAATAAATATAGTGAGCGAGGTTTTAATTGCAAGTATTTACATGAGATTTTTCTTTTCTAGGGTACCTTATGGCCTTATAAATGTTTATATTCCATCACTAGGATGTGAATGTGACAGATTGAGGTATATTTCTCTATGTATTGATTTTTAAATTTAATACCATTATTTCTTGATTATTTACATTTCATGTTATTAATATTTTAAAGGTTATCCAATTTTTATCTATTTATTTATTCCAAAATATGTTTGTTTCTCTTCTAGATTCTGTCATATATAAAAATAGTTTTATCATATTTAAATTATCAAGAAAAATGTAATGAATCATTTAAAGATATTTATTAAATTCCTATATAGATCTTTTTTAATTAATACCAAAATCTAAGGTATTTTTTTATTTTAATACTAATTTAAAAAGGGTTTTACTTTTAAAATAAGGATCTTCGTGGAATTACTAAGGTTTTTTTATTTTTAACTTTGCTCATTTATGATAATTTTATGTTGTTTATGTGATTTTGTTTTCAAAGTGGATTTTATAATTTGGTTTCATAAAATATCTCTCAAAGGCCTAACTTTCACTTAATAAAATGATCTTCCTAAAGTAAATAGGACCTTTAAATGTTCCCCCTCATGTTTTTTAAAATATTTAAGGTAATTGTTATATTTTTTATGTGATTGGACATTTATTATTTAGGGTTATGGTTATTATTTTTTTACTCTTTTTGAAAATGGTATTATTTTGTGAATGTTTTTCAAATATGATGGTATGTTTTGATTATTTTCATTTATGCGTATATATTATATTTATTATATTTATTGGTTTCTCAAATCCATTTTATGTCATGGGAATCCATAGGTATCTATGTGGGATATCTGGGTATGAGTACTTTACAAGATATAATAAAACATTAAATAGTGGTCCCATGATATGACTATATTCAACATGGGTGATTTTTCATCCCAGCCAATTTAGATTAGGGTAAAATTGATTGTTATGCTACGAATCACATCAAGCACTAATTTGATGGATTTGATATATTTTTCCTAGATTGTGTCTAGATCTCCTTGGTGTTCCCATGATTTTTGGTTCTTGGTTATATTATGATGATTATTATGCCATTATTTTCATGATAGTTGAGTTGTAATTATTTTATATTGATCCCCTTTTCACATTTATAATTGTTATTATGATTGTTGTTTTCTTTTAAACAGAAAAATGTGTCACACTAGAATATTCATTGTTTAAAATTAAAAGGTTTTACAATGTTTTGGACATTTCCCTGTTTTTACTATGCATATGTATTTTCAGATTAAGGTCTCAAATTGTTTCTTTGTATTAAATTATTTCCTTTACTAAAAATATTAAAGAACCATTTTATTTTGAAATATATAACCTCCATGTCTTGAATAAAATTCTTTCAAGTTATGATTTAGTGTTATCAATTTTCAATAAAAATAAAATGATTTCATTCATATCTTTACATCAAACTACCATTAAAACAGATTTACTTTTCAATAATTTTCATGGTTTGTGGGGAGGATATGTACTAAGAATATTTTCTCATGATAATCATTGTACATGTTTATTATAGTTCTTCTTGGATATAGTGAATGATATTTGCTATTATAGTTAGATTATAGTGATGGTTCCAAAAAATGGAGTGTTTTACTTGGCATGTATATATGGGAAGCAACATCCTTGTTTTATTATAGTATTTATTGTTTCTAATGTATTATTCCATGTCAACACCTCTAGTATAGCTTTACTTTTTGGGGGACTGTGTTTTAGTTTTAATTAATCTTTATTTTATTGATGTAGATAATTTTTAAATGTGTTACTAAAATTTATTGGTTATTAGGGATGTTTAAATTTTTATGCCTTGTTTTTTTTTTGCATTTTTTTAAAACATCTTATATTGTGTTTGGGATTCTATAATCTCCATAATGGTTATTCTAGACTTATTGGTAGGAGTGTTCTTTTTTTATTAATTTATCAATATAAATTGTTCCTATTTATGCATACTTTATTATTGTGTACCATTTTTCATTTCATGGTGATTGAGAATGCACTTTTAATCATGTAATGGGCCTTCTTGGGTACTCATATTAGGGGTATCCTAGGTTGTCTCATGACAATCATAATAAAAAAAATAAAAAAAGTAATCCTAGAATCTATGATAAATCATATTACAGTAGGAATCATTCCCTACGTACACTATCAAGTGAGGGAAGAACGCTCCTAAGAGTCATATATGAGCGAGCTTCATGTCTTGACTTCAATATCAATTGTGGGAATAATATCCCTACCATAGGTGTAACTATGAGAGATAACAGCATACCCAGTCTCAAGCTACATTATAAAATAGGGAATCACATAAGAACCAATTTTTATGTTGTAATCACATCCAATTCCTTATATTAATCACACCATGGGAATCAAATTCCACTTCCAAGGGTAGTAGAAAACACTCAGGCATAGCATCCCATTTTGGCATTTCCATGTCTGCATGGGTATTTTAATCCATAACCTAGTTGGAATTACATCCCCTAGTTTTATAAATCACATCATAGTCATGAGTTCAACACATAAGGGTAACATCATCACTTAATATCATAACATGATATGATTGGGTATTTTATCACATACATTATCCAATAAAAAAAGGTCATATTGTCCCATGACATAGGTATCATTAGCATAACTGGGAATCTTTTCCCTTGGTATCATAATGGATGGAAAGTTGGTGTGTCATCCCATGACATATATATATATCAATGAAATTGGTAACTGTTTCCTTAGCCACATTTATATCAAATAATGGGAATAGTTTCCTTGAACACATTATCATATGGTAAGTGTGAAATGTGTATCACACTACACATAACAATATAACATTGGGAATGTCATACCATTATTTAATCATTATCAACACAAGTGGGCATATCATACAAGTTCATTAACTATATCAGAGTGAATGAGAAAGTCATCATGTATTTAAATAATTAAATAAAACAAGGTTTATTTCATCCCCCACAAAACAAAAAATTCATGCTGGTAAAGAATTATACAATATAAAGAAATCATGTAATGAAATAATTAATATTTTTGTAAGAGATATATAAATAGAAATAAATAGTTTAGAATAACATCCAACTCAATTGAATTTTAGTCTAGGTTGGTCCTTATATTCCCTACCCACATCTAAATCCCTACCTGATGTATAACTCAATCAGTTATTGTAATCCATATGGGATAAGGAACATTCACTCCATGCATCTATCCTACAATCCAAAAAGGACAATAAGGAATCACTAATTATCCACTCATGTCAATCATTACATTAAAATTACATAATTCACATGTATCCTACCCTTGAGAAGATAAGGTATCCAATTCATGGCCCACTGGTTCATTTCTATCAATGATATATTCCTCTCGGTTTTAGAGATAATAATACTCAACAATTTACTTTCACCACATGTAATTTAGTTTCTATGGTGTCAAATTACATTAAAATGGATGGTCAAACATAGTTTGAATTATAGATAATCACTTTTATGTGATGATAAGAACATAATAGGTATGGGATCCTATCTTCCACCCTTATTTACAAACCTAAATTGTGTCCAATTAGGATAAAGGAACTTAAACAAGGTCTTATGAATCATTGAATATATCAATGGAAGCCCCATTGGGTCTTGAGTATGTGTTCAGAAAAAATTTAATTAGTTACCAAAACCATTAGTGTTAAAATAATCACGAAATATAGTTACAAGGTTTTATCAAGACCCTAATAGTTTTTACCCAACACATATAGATCAAAGAAAATAATTTAATTTGTTAAGGTCAACTGCATGTGATAGAGAAACAAAATATCACATGTCTCATGAAATAAATCCTAAACCATTGGGAAATATAGGCACTACCTTCTTCAAAATAGATTTAACCTGTTAATAAAATCATGAAAACTATTTCCTAAGCTTGTCCAAGCCCGATCAATCTCAATCAACCATCATTGAACCATAAGAGTCTATAACACCCTCTAAATCCATCTCAATTATTTATAAAACCTTATAATTAATTAAAATAATTAACTCCATTTTTAATTTATTTTGGAATAATCCATTAATAACTCAAATGATAATGTAACGATGTTATAACCCCAAGAAATGGGGTATAGACCAGACTAACACACCCTTAAACACACCTCTATAAAAATACCTAACAACCGACATCAATTTATCAACCAATTCAAATATAATTTTATGGTAACCCCATAAAAGTTATGTAAATGGCTTATGAGTAACAAAAAATGATCTACCATGTGTGATCACCTATAATAACCCTATTATATGTTATCCATATGAAATATCCATCACCTCAACCTAGTTCCAAAATAGCCAAGTGGAATTATTAATAAAAATATATCTCAAAATCACCCAAAATTAGAGAACATAGTAGGAGGAAGATAGAGGGAAAAGAAATGGGAGGAAATTACCTTAATTAGAGTATAAAACACCTCAAAATTATATATTTTATAGAGATAAATGGGAAGATGAAGAGCGGGGCTGTGAGTAGAACTCCCCTCTCTACACATGCGCCGAAATTAGGGGATACCAAGTGGGTCCTAAAATAAAAGTGGAAACAATTTCTAATTCCTCCCCTGTTTAAAAAATTTCAACGTTCTCACCAAATGTATGATGGAAGCACCCTAATTTCAGTGATACTAATGGGTTCCTAATGGAATTTCATAGGGTATTTGATGGATTAGGTAGTGGGGAACCCCACTACACACCACAAAAAAAACTTTGGGGACTATTATAAATTTTCCAAAGACCATCAGGGTTATATTAATCCCCCATTACCCTCATTATGGGGTGTAAAATTGACACTATCTTAGCCATTGGAACTTTAGTGGCATCTATCGAAGTTCTTGTCGCTTACCATTATATCCACAATGTCCAGTCACCTCTTCCAACACCTAAAATTTTGCTTCAGGCCTTTTCCATCCCAAACACCCATCTCAAGAAACATCTTCTCAATCATTTATAACATGTCTAAAAATTCCAATCCTTAATATTAGGTTGAAAATTGAAATTTTTCCTAGTTATTAACTCTTTGGGACTTTTATTATCATTTGGTCAACAAACACAAATTGTTTTGGGGCTTTACAAACTACCCAATATAACATTTTTCATCCCTTATACGTCTCTATGTAAATCTCTCATGAACCACATCAGTAAAAAAAATTGGATGCACATAATGGATTCATATCTCATGTTATTTGTAATCATGTTGATACCACAGATGAACTAAAATAACATCATAACACCCCAGAAACCTTATGATATGACATATTATAAATCTTATTTGTTACCTAAAATATAAATTTAAAACTATATTTGAGCCATAGATCATGTTTGTGTTTAAAAAAACCAAACGGATACCTCATTGGAAAAACTTATCATGAAAACTCTAACATCTCAAGTAATGTGGTGCCAAAAAATTCACACAAATCCAAAAAATGTTCCACTCTAGGTAGCATTCTTGGATTTATAGTTCACCGACATCATACACACATGGTTGACGTAGCTAGTCTAAACTAGATTACTACATGCCTAGCAAGGCACTTGTGTGCACCCAAAATATTTGGGCCTCAAAAACACAATGTTACACTCAAGACTCATCCAAACTATAAATCCTTTACTGTTAGATAGGGTATCATTCTCCCATAAAGTATCAATATCTACAAACCCAATCACCCAACTAATAAAATTCTAAAATTTCCACTAGTCAGTCACTGAATACAATGACTTATTCAAACTCTACAATTTAGTAATATAATCTCATGTTCTCCCAAGAACTAAATATTCAAATATTCCAAGAGATTTATAGTATTCAAGGTACAACATGAATATTTACCACTAACAGTCTTGGTTTTCCACATTCATCCTAATTTATGCTTTCCATACACCATTGGGACAAGGTTTGTAATAAAATAATCTCAATGGTGGCTCCCCAAAATATAATTTTCCACTCTTTTGATCCTCGATACCTATAACAACCCTTATGTTTATTACACACTAAAACATGATTTATTACATAAAATTTCACTTAATACAACTCTAAGGATCAAGAGGTATAGTATATTTGGAAATTTGGAACACATAACAACTTACAACATAAAACCCAACAACATTATTGAAAACTTCTTTTACATGACCACAACATTCCTTCGTACATAGCATTGCATGGGATAACTTGAGGACATGCATATGAAAGGGGTGAGATATTAATCCCACTGAGGGAGTAAACAAGGAATAACATGAATAATATAGTACTTGTTAGATAATAGGCATATCAATGGAGAATAAGGGAAACATGAAACTAAAGGAATGATATAGCATGATTATCATTACATGGAAATTTGGAAACAACATTTTACATGATAATAGCATGATCCAAGGCTCATGGAACATGGATCATGAGTAAAACCTTATTGAACCTAAAATAGAATAATTAAACCCTAATTTAAATTGAATTTTCATGAGTAAACCCTCATTTCACTTGATGTATTATGATACTAATCTTTACCCAATGCATTGCAACACTATCAGGGCACACGCTTCTTAATCAATTCATTTCATGCATAAGTGTGCCCCATAGATCATAAAACATGGATTCATTAAACATCATAATTTATTCCAAAATAAAGGAATGTAGAATTAATACATAAAACACTATAATAAATAAGTAATGGTGCATAAAGTCGAATACCCTTGATAGATAAATGGGCATGGTATTCACTACACAATGACTTTGTCTTGGATAATTACGGTGTAATTTCGGCAGAATAACAGCATGACATAAGAATTAATAAAAATGGTTGATGATATATAAAGGTTTATCTCGTGATATTTACATGAAATGGACATTAAGGGTCCATATAGATACATTTCCCAACATATGTAGTGGAATTTTCATGCGTAATATAAAATAATCTTTTCAATGTAAATGAGATGAGAGAAAATCCTTATGGAATTTTGTCATTGTAAAGGGAGTGAATGGGAAGAATTAATGAGAGATAAAGAGGTATTTAATCATTAAAACATAAGGAGGTCTGTATGGGGGAGGTTTGAAATCATTCTCCAAAATTTTTAATTGAAACTAAAAGGTAATAACTACATAAAGAAACTTGGACAAAAATGAGAATGGAAATAAATCCCTTACTTGGAAGTGTGATCCCAGAGGCTTGGGAGGGGCTTTAGAGAGGCTTCATGGGAGATTAGGGAGGATATGGAGGATTTTAGAGAGATTATGGAAGGGTAGGGATGTGCTCCAAGGGTTTTTAGTGAAGAGAAGTGGGGGATTGGGTGGGTTTATATTGGAAAAGAGAAGGAATTCGTTATTATTTAGGTTTTGGACACTACACATTAAACTAATCAAAACCACAAACAAACCCATGGTTTTTTCAAAAGGGGAGTGGAAACATTTATTTTATAAGACCAATAGCTAAAATTATTAAAATATTAGGATTTCTTATGTGGAGGTGAGTCACACTCTCAAGGAAATCATTTTAAAAGTGAAAATGTTTTATAAGTCTTGGAGGGTCCACTAAGGCATCATAAAATTAACAAAAAAATATAAAATAAAATTTTGTAATGGTAAAACATATATTGTCCGAAAATACCTTTTATATTATTTTATTATATCACTATTGGGTTATTATGATGTCATAAAACACATTATATATTTAAACAGAATTTAATATTTACCCAAAAAATCGCCAGTCTCAGAAAATTAGGAAAAATTAACTATTGGATAATATAAACGTCCTTATGGAAAAAATAATATTCATTTTCTCTAAATAATTTTCAAAATATTTTAATATTTACATTTAAAATAAAAACCAACATTTTTAAAAAAAATCATGGGTTTTGAAAAAAAATGTCTTTCAAACCTTAATAAAAATTATAATTGTATTCATAAAAATTATATGATCATTTATATTTAATAAAAATTAATTTAGTAATAATATTATATTAAGATATTATTTCATTCAAAAATCCCTTAATTCATAAAAATGGATTTCTTAATTGAATATTGACTAAAAAATACTATTTGTTCTTTAAAAACTATTTACAAAGTAACAATAATAAAATTTATGTATATTATTTATTCTATACAGAAATAATGCACATAATCATAGTGCTTGGTTCTTGTTAAATAACCCCTTATAACACCAACATAAGACCTAAGGGTAAGGTGTGTGATGGTGACTAACTCTTGGGGTGGCTTGAATAACATTTCTCGGGTGGTAATCTCTATCAACTTCTATATCTACAATAAGAAATTCCATTAAAGCTTAACATGTTGAAGCTAGTCTTGGGAATGGTCAAGAGCAAACCCTAGCGACGCCACCTCATTTACGAGCTCCGACAAATGGGCTTCGTATGGAGCAATTCTTTTGGATGAGGCCATCGCTTCCTTTTTCTACATAAATTGGATTTGTTAAAGCCATATATTTATACTAGTCATATGATCATTGTTCAATGGATATATTAGAAACAGTAAAAATTCTTAATGGTATTTTGAAATCCAAAAACATAAAACCAAGGAGGTGCATATTTTATATAACCATTTTACATAATAAGACTTTTAATTAAATAAATATGAATTTTCATTATTAAAATTTTTGGTCATTACAATCTTCTCCCCTTAAGAAATTTCATTTTCCCATACTAAAGTAAATGAGGGTAACTCTGCTTCATCACTTTCTCTGATTCACACGTTGCTTCTTCAAACTTGTGGTTTTTTCACAACACCTTGACGAGAGGCATTGTCTTATTTTGTACAAATTTTTCTCTATGACCTATGATCTTCATTGGCTTCTCTTGATAGGAGAGGTAATTCTCCAATGGTACAACCTCTGGATTGAGAACATGTGATAGGTCAGGTATGTACTTCTTCAAGAGTGATACATGGAATATATCGTGTACATGAGATATGTTCGGTGGGACTAATAGTCTATAGAACACTTCTCCAATATGATCAAGGATCTCAAAAGGTCCGATGTACCTTGGAATAAGCTTTCCCTTCTTCCCAAATCTCATAATTCTCCTCCATAATGATATTCAGAGGAATACCATGTCTCAAATATAAAACTCTAGGTCCCATCGATGATTATCAGTATAGCTATTTTCTCGACTCTAAGCATCTTTAATGTTCTGGTATATGGTCTTAACCTTCTCCAACATTTCTTCGACCATTTCTTTACCTAGGAGTTTTCACTCCCCAACTTCATCCCAACATGCCGATGTTCCGCACCTCTTCCCATAAAGTGAATTATAAAGAGATATTAAGATGCTTGAGTGGAAACTGTTATTATAAGAGAATTAAACCATAGGAATATGATGATCTCATCAGCCTTTGAAGCTAATTGAGAATGCTCTCAACATGTATTCAAGTGTTTAGATTGTCCCCTCATATTTTCCATTAGTTTGAGGATGATAAGATGTACTGAAGTTCAGCCCAATATTCAAATCTTGTTGAAGACTCTTCCAGAACATAGAGGTTAATCTTTGATCTCAATCGAATATAATAGATATTTTTACTCCATGAAGCCTTACCACTTCTCTGATATTTATCTATTCCAATTGATCCAATGAGAAATTTTCTTGAATTGAAATAAAGTGTGCAGTATTTGTAAGATGATCCACAACAACCCAGATATCATTATTTCCTTTATATGACTT
Source organism: Viscum album (assembly GCA_963277665.1). NCBI lineage: Eukaryota > Viridiplantae > Streptophyta > Magnoliopsida > Santalales > Viscaceae > Viscum > Viscum album. The sequence goes on from OY728166.1 coordinate 302,009,426, forward strand.
TGGAAGTCCAGTGACAAATTCCGTGGTGATGTTATTCTATTTCCATGCTGGTATTGGTAATTATTTCATCATCCCCTTATACTTATACCTCTTAGCCTTCACTTTATGACATACTAAGCACTTTGAGGTATACTCAACGATCTCCTTCTACATGTTATCGCATCAATAAATCTCTTAGAAATATCGATACATCTTAGTGTTTCTTGTGTGAATGGATAAATTTGAACTTTTTTCCTCATCCAAATATTATTTCATTAACTTCTTATTTGATGGAACACATAGTCTTGACTCAAATCTCAAAATTCCTTCTTCATTAAAATTGAACTCCAAGGATTTCCATTTTCTGGTAGCTTCCAATTTCTTCTGAATTTCCAAATCATCTTTTTGAGCATCCTTTAACCTTTCCAAAAGGGATGGTTGAGAAATCATTTGTGAAAGTATTGATTATGCTCCATTCTTTATGATTCCCATGTCAATATTCATCAAATATAATAATATTGGATCCTTTTCAATTCTCATCAATGATAAAATTGGTGGTTCCTTTATATTTAGAGCATATTCCACCTTGTTCACTTTCCCAGGGTGGTAATCGATTGAGCAGTCATAGTCTTTGATTATCTCTAACCGTCTTCGTTGGTTCATATTCAACTCTTTCTATGTGAATATATACTTTAGGCTTTTGTGATCCTTGTATATTTCATACTTCTTCCAAAAGAGGTAATGTCGCAAGATTTTCAAAGTCAAGATTACTACATCCATGTCCAGATCATGTGTTGGAAATTTTTTATCATGAACACTCAATTTCCTAGAAGCATAGGCAATGACATTTTCATTTTGCATAAAAACACAACCCATGCCCTTCTTTTAAGCATCACTAAATACCAAAAAAAGGTCTCCACTTATGGGTAGTGTGAGTAAGGGGCGTAGTTCTAAGACTCCTTTTCTACTCCTTGAATATCTCTTTGTATTTATCACTCCATGAAAACATGACTCCCTTATAGTTTATCTTGGTAAGAGGGTAGAACAATCGTGAGAAATTTATCACTAATCAGTGATAATATCCATGTAACCCTAGGAACCTATGGATATCTATCACCAAAGTTGACCTCAACCATCCCACAATTCCAGCTTTCTTGGAGGGATCTACATATATCCCATTTCTTGTGATGATATGACCTAAGAATGATAATTCCTTCAACCATAACTCACACTTTTTGTACTTTACATAGACATTATCCTTTCGCAAGTTCTCTAGTATAGTTCTTAGATACTAATTATGATACTCCTTGGTATTTGAGTATATTAGAATATCAGCTATAAATACTACCACATATTTTTCGAGGTAATATCTAAAGACTCTATTCATCAAGTCTGTGAAGATTTCTGGAGCATTAGTGAGTCCAAAAGGCATTACTATGAATTCATTATGCCTATAACTTGTACAAAAAGCAGTCTTGGGGATATCCTCCTTCTTCACCCTTACATAGTAATATCTCTACTGCAAATCCACCTTAGAGAAGTATTGTGCTCTATATAGCTGATAAAAAAATTCATCAATTTGTGGTAGAGGATACTTTTTCTTTATCGTGATTTTGTTGAGCTCACGATAATCAATTAAAAGGCACATTGACCCATCCTTCTTCTTGATGAAGAGAACTGGTGCACCCCATGGTGAAGAACCTAGGCATATAACCCTTTTTCCAAATTCTCCTATAGTTGTTCGGTTATCTCTTCAACCTCTTCCAAAGCCATTCTATATGGAGTCTTGGATATTGGAAATTCCCTGGGTATAAGATCAATAAATAATTAAATATCTCTTCTTGGAGGAAGACCAAGCAATTCCTCGGGAATCACTTCAGTGAATTCCCTCATAATAGGAATGTCTTGAAGGATGGTAGCTTCTTTAGACTCAATAATCTGATAAATATAAACATGCTCATTGGGAATTAATATCCATACTTGAGATGATGGTGCTAAATATGATTCATCCTCCTCCTTAAACATGTGTGGAATCGGGGGTCTATTCTCCATATGGAGAGTGATTTCTCTCTCATGGTAATTTATGTTGGCTCTATATAAGGAAATCCAATCAATGCTAATAATTTCATCAAATTCCATCAGATGAAGTATGATGAGGTTTTCTAAGAAGTTCAATCCCCAAAGTATGATAGGGGAGGAGTTATATTCATGGGATACAATGTTTGCCCAATTTTTTTTCTCTCACTGACATCTTTACTTCCATGATTTCTGGTGGTGTTGGGATTGTTCTGTTAACCATTCAGGATATAAAAGAATGCATAGAACCAGAATCAAAAAGTATGTTTTTTATTCTTGAATGAATAACTAGCATACCTATCACCACTTCGTTTTTGGGGTTCACTTCGGTGGTAGTGATGGAAAAATATTACCCTTTCTGCCTTAGAGGTTATTGGTTTCATTCGAAAACCCTCGGCTTAGGGCACTCATTTTCAAAGTGCTAGGGTTCTTTGTAGTTGAAGCAATGAACAATGCGTTGAGAGCCGAATGGAGTGTTCCTCTCCTCTATTTTAGCTGTGGGTTTTTCTTCTCAGTAGTTAATGGATAGGTTCCCTTCTCTTCCACACCAAAATCATTTCCCCATCCCATTTAGGCAATTTTTGGGGTGGTTCTTTCTGCACCTTTGGCAGCTGGGGTGCTGGATTTTCTTAGCACCATTGGATTTATCCATCAGACTGCCTGAATTAAGGTCTACTTTATGCTTCTTATCCCCATGATACCCCTGAGATTCTCCAATATCCATTTTTAATTTGAGGGCACATCGTACAATTTATTCATAGCTCTCAAAATCACGGATTGCTAGGGATTTCTATAGGTTAGGTTTTATCCCACCAAAGAAGCGGTCTACCTTGCATTTGGGGGTAACAAAAAATTCATATTCATATCATGCAAGACTTGTGAAGTTTTCCTCATACGCTCTGATGGATTGTTCGTCTTTTTTCTTCAAGTAAAGAATGTCCCTTTCCATATTAAGATAGAGGGTGTAGGTAAAATATTTATTGAAGAACATTTTCAATAAATCCTTCCAGTCAAACACCTAGATCTCCTCTTTAGGCTTCATATTTTTTATCAATGTCCACCATTGATCAACTTCTCCCTCCATACGATAAGAATCCAAGAGAACCTTCCCTTTTTTGGAACATTGAAGGATGGATAAGATCTTTTCAATGGAGTTGATCCATTGTTTGGAAATTTAAGGACCAGAAGATCCATTAAAAGTATGAGGTCTTTGTCTCATTAAGCTCTTGATTGTGACTTGTTCTTTCTTGTGGGGGTTGGGGGGTTTAAACATTCCTATTGACCCATGTTTCTATTAAAAACATTAGTTAAATGAGATATTATCATGAAAAAGTTCGTGATTTCCACTCCCATCAGATTGAAAATCTCATTATAATAGGTGTCACATTGATCTTCGCATCAGTTGTTATCCTAATTCCTCCTATTACTGAACATTGACTGGAACAAAAGGAAAGTTATGGGTAACACATAAAGGGTAATACAAAGACAAAAATTGATGACTTATAAATTACTTTTATTTCCTTTACTAATGAATTTATAGGCTTTAATCTATGTTATCCATGATCTACTTCCCAACATATATTCTTGGGGGTATTTTTTTAATCCCTTAATAATGGTTTGTACTAAGCTAATGAATTTACCAAAGTATATCCCCCATGAGTGTCTTAACTAATAGTGAATAAAGTCTCATTTGTTTACACAAGTTCTCGTTTAAGTCCAGCTCAAAGTGGTGTTTTCGGGTTTTACCCCTAGATACATCTCTTCCAGATCCGCCTCTACCTGCTCATAACAAGACAGGGGTGTATTTTGTTGATAAACCACTAACACAATACTCACCAAAATTTAGGGAAGATTTTATAATACTTATTATTATCCTTATGAATTTCACTAGGGTTTTCTTATCCAAATCCCAATAATAACTAAACCTATCCTCTGATACCAACTATAACAACCCTGCACTTTATTAGACACTTAAACATGATTTATTATATAAACTTAAACTTATGAAAACTATGAGGATCAATAGGTATAGTGTATTGGGAAATTAGTAACATTACATAATAACTTATAACATAAAACCAAACATATTTATTGAAAACTTGTTTTACATGACCACAACATTCCTTCATACATAGCATCACATGGGATAACCTGAGGACATGCATAAGAAATGGGTGAGCTATAAAGACCACTAAGGGAGTAAATAATGAATAATATGAAGAATATAGTACAATTTAGGAAATATTAATATCAATGGAGCACAAGTGAAACATGAACATAAAGGCATCATGTATCATGATTACCATAACATGGAAATGTGGCAATAACATTTAACAAGATATTATCATGGGCCAAGGCTCATTGCACATAGAGCGTGAGTAAACCCTCATTGCACTTGAATTGCCATGAGTAACACCTCATTTAACATGAATTATCAAGGTTAAAACCTCATTTCACTTGACGTATCATGATACTAATATTTACCCAGTGCATTGGAGTGCTATCAGGGCACACCCTTCTTAATCATTTCATTTCATGCAAAAGTGTTCCACATAGATCATACAACATGGATTCCTTAAACATCATCATGTATTACAATATAATGTAACATGGAATAAATACATGAAACTATATAAACAATAAGTAAATGTGCGTAAATTTGAATACCCTTGATATAGAAATGGTCATAGTATTCACTATACAATGACTTTGGCTTGGAGAATCACTGTGCAATTTCGGCAACATAACGGTGTGACATAAGAACACATAAAAATGGTTGATGAGAGAGGAAATGGTTATATAATAATATGTACATAAAATTTATAGTAAGGGGTAATATAGGTACATTTCCTATCATATTTAATGGAATTTAGATGCAAAATATAAAATAATTTCTTGAATGTAAATGGGAAGAGAGAAATTCCTTACGAAATTTCGGCATGGTAACGACTGTGAATGGGAGGAATTAATGAAATTTAAAGAGGTATATCATCATTAAAACATAATTGAGGAATTATGGGGAAGTTTTAAATCATACCCCAATAATTTTAATTAAAAATAATATGAAACTAACAATATAAAGAAACATAGAAAAAATGAGAAAGGAAGAAAATGCCTTACTTGGAAGTGTGATCCCAAAGGCTTGGGAGGGACTTGAGAGAGGCTTCTTGGGAGATTGGGGCACCATAGGAGGATTTTAGAGAGAGGAGGGAATTTTAGGGATGTTATAGAAGGGTTTTGAGTGCATAGAAGTGGGAGCATGGGTAGGCTTCTATAGGAAAAGAGAAAGAATTCTTTATTACTTAGGTTTTAGACACTACACATTAAAATAATCAAAACCAGAAACCAACCCATGGTTTTGGCCCATGGGTTTTTATATATAGGAGTGGAAAAAATTATTTTATAATTCAAATTTCTGAACTTATTAAAATATTAGGCTTGCATATGTGGAGGTGATTCACACTCTCAAGGAAATCATTTTAAAATATTAAAATATTTTGTAAGTCTTGGAGGGTCCACTAAAAAAACATAAAATTAATCAAAAAAATTAAAATCCCTTTTTTTAATTTAAAACATATATTGGCAAAACATACCTTTTATATAATTTTATTATATAACTATTGGTTTATTATGATGTCATAGAACACATTATATATTTAAACGATAGTTAATTTTTACCCAAAACTTCTGATTGTCTCGGAAAATTATGAAGAATTCATCATTGGATAATTTTGACATCCTGAATCCAAAAATAATATACATTTTATCTAAATAATTTTCTAAATATTTGAATTTTTAGTTTTAAAATAAAAACAAACATTTATCTAAAATTCATAGGTTTTGACAAAAAATAGCTTTCAAACATTAATAAAAATTACAATTGTATTTCTAAAAATTATATGATCATTTATATTTAATAAAAATTAATTTAGTAATAATATTTTATTTAAATATTATTTAATTAAAATATTTATTAATTCATCAAAATAGATTTCTTAATTGAATATTAAATAAAAATACTATTTATCCTTTAAAAACTATTTGCAAAGTAATAATAATAAAATGAATTTATATTATTTATTCTATAAAAAATAATTCACATAATCATAGTTTTAGGGTATTGTTACCTAACCCCTTATAACACCCTCATAATACCTATGGGTAAGGTGTGCGATGGTGACAGGCTCTTGGGGTGGCTCAGAAAACATTGCTCGGGTGGTAATCTCTGTCAACTTCCACTTCTCCCATAGGTGGTTCCGTTCAAGATTAACATATTGAAGCTCATATTGAGCTTGGTCAAGAGTGAAGCCCAATGATTCCACTTCCATTATGAGCTCCAAAAAATGTTCTTTGTATGGAGAAAGTCTAATGGATGAGGCCATCACTTCCTTTGTCTGAGTAAATTGGATTTGTTAAAGCCCTATATTTATACTAATCATGTGATCATTGTTCAATGGCTATATTTTCCAAGGTAACAATTCTTAATTGTATTTTGAAATAAAAAAACATATAAACAAGGATGTGTATATTTTATATAACCATTTGACATAATAATACATTTAATTAGATCAAGAAGAATTTTTATTAAAAAAATTTGGGACGTTACAATACCAACATCTCCATATCACATAATAATTCAGATTTTGATACTCTTCAGACAGTTATTTTTATATCCTAAAAAACCATCACATGAGCCTCACTTATAGGCATATGAAACTATAGTAATCTAGAAAACAATTTCCCTAAAATAACCAAATATACATCATCATATACTTCATCTTGATGTCCATAAATATGAACCCAATGATCTATCATATTTTTTGAATCTCTCATGTCTTGATCCACTAAGGACTCCATAATCCACTAATAGAAGTCTAGAAATTCACATGGATTTGAAACTTCTCATAAACATGATTGATGTACCTCCCAAAACATAATTAATCTATTCGAACCATTATGAACCTCCGCAACATGCTAAATCCATCATTAACTTCAGTAGTTCCCTCATCACAAAAAAGGATATACCTAACTCCCTTATGTTGGTCCAAAATATAATAATATCCAGGGTCAAAACCCTTATATACAAGGAGTATTAATCCTACCATTCCGGTCTAATACCTGATCAAATTCTAATGGTGATCATCCACAAAAAAATTAGCAATCGACAACCTAGATCTATGTTTTCAAGAAATCTAAGGAGTCCAATACCCCCACCAAATAATAAAGCTCCTCAAAAGGTAATATACTCTACATGGGTCTCAAGGGATGAAAAATGAATCCCTTTTAGTAAGACCATATGTATGGATGAAGCCAAAAATAAAACACTTACCATAGATAAGGTCTTCATTACATAACGTTTAGAGTCATGAAACTTGTGAATACACTCTCTCTAGCCTATAGAGTTCCCAAAATCCAATCATCAACATATCCCCATGCTATAAAAGGTTGATAGTTCCTATACTAACACTAAACTCACCATTAAATTCCTAAGATGAAACCATATACACCACAAAATACACAAACACAAATTGAAATATCATCCTATTAACCAAAATTGAGGGAGGAGTCATGAAACTATGCATATAATGGTGCACATAGCTACTACGATAAATAAAAATCAAAAAATAAATAGAAACACTCAGTGATGTTATCCTATCAAAAAACCCATCTAATGTAATTGAGATTCTCACTCAAATGATCCTAGAATCAATGGAATAACAAAAACAATCCAATCCTCCCATACAGTTTTTTTACATCACTACATGGAGAATTACTCATGCTTCCATATCATTATATCCCAAGGAATCCTTCATGCCAAGCCAAAATATGATCACACATCACATTAATTTCATTAACATCATACATATAAAAAATTTATCTACCAATTCCAATTATTATAAATACATACACATGCTTGGGTATCACCCCTCTCAGGATACCCTCACATCATTGAAATATAACCTAGGTATATGTAGAAAACGCATCATACCACACAGCTAAAACTCAACTAATTGTGATCCTAATCTAGAAAAACCATCACTAGGATCTCTAAAATAGTCTATAAACCATACCCCGTGAACTTTAACATCCATGATGCAATTATCTCAAGATTTAGACTTAAATGTATATGGAAACTCACATTCCACCTCTCTATTCTAATCCATTATCAATAGTTTTATCCTTATGACCATAATAAGATACCCAATCAATGGTGTCAGTTATAACTAGGTACCCACATATGAAACTAGTTCTTTAAGACCACTATCACATCCCTAATAACATTAATAGTGCTACCCCATGAAATCAACACACCATACCCTCAAAGAACAGAAAATAAAATTTAGTATCAGGAAAAAAGTCCCACTACTCTATACTCACTATATAACATAAGTGTCTCTCATCGCTTGGGAATAACTCTATCCCAACATGCCCAATATCAAGCTAGGTTTTATATACATGAATCATTAACCTCTTTAATTACTAAATAGTAATAATATAATCAAAATATGGGTCCAATTATGTATAATAACACCATCATGTTATTTATGAAAAATAATTTATAATTCATTGTTGACAATTTAAATAACTAACCCCTATATAGTAATCAAAGTGATCAATCATAATAAATCACAAAAATATCACATGAATCCTACATACAAGATATGATTAATGAAAAATCATCTCTCTACAATCAGGGATAAGAGAAAAATAATAAAATCAATGATTTGAAAGCATCATATTTTACATAATCAATGAAACTCAATATTAATAGTAAAAACCCAAAACAACAATCACAGTTCCCTAGTAAATTGTATTTCTACTCATGTAGGTTCTATCCAGGAATAAAACATAGCATCTATCTGAAGTTCAATCCAATCTTATCTATACTTTCCATATCACAAATAGTATGAAAAAGAAAATGATGGCTTAGATACCACTTTATTGAATCTCTAATCCAGTTCACCTCCACTATGATTGAACTGAATTCCACATATCTCAAGAATGCATTCCCATACACCAAATGTATCTGAAATGAGGCAGGGCACCCTATATAGATAAATTCCATCAATAAAAAATATCAAATTTCATGAAATTATAAAATGAGTGGAAATAATGTCATATAGGCATACATACATCAGGTCACCCATAGGCTGACCATGAATAGACTAACGAAAATTAAATAAAGTAAATCAGGATACAAAAAAACTAGGTTTTAAGTCTCTATATATACCCATCACCATACTCCATCCAGACTCCATCCAAACTCCACCTGCTCAACTACCCCAAGATAGTCCCTATCCTCACCCATGCCTACAATGAAAATTTTTTATCGGGTACCATAGTGTTTGATAATTTTTTGATTAAAACTCAGTAATCCAAAATGAATGGTGTCTCTAAAATATCAGGTATAATAAGGTTTATGTATAGTGTGACATGATCAATGATAAAAGTAAATATAAGACAACGAAAATGATAAATAGTTCACAGAAATGGGTGTTACATAGGAACCTGAGTGTCGCAATACCTTTATCATCTAGTGTCGAGGTGTCTATGAACATATTAAATCTTAATTAATTGGGAATAATGTTGTGATTCATATCAAAAATACATATCATTCCATCATATCAAATAAACCAGCATGTGGAAGCACAACCTGGTAGCATTGTCAAAATAGTGGTCATAACATCCCCATGATACCATAAAAATTCATACGTGGGAAATATGTACCAATAACATAGTCATAACAGTTTTAAGATTATCAAATTGGTATCATAATGATCTATACATGGGAAGTATATACCTATAACATAGTTATAATAGTGATCATGGCATTCTTATGATGCCATAATTATCTATACATCGAACGTACATCCTAATAACATAGTTAGGATAGTGGGAATAGTGTCTCTTGGTATCATAATGATTCATACAGGCGAATTACATCCTAATAACACAATCATAAGAGTGTTTCTAGCATCTTTGAGAAATCATGTTCAAGTGGGTATCACATGTGGACTAAAGTATCAATTATGGGCATCAAATCACTAGAATTCATATGTGAGTAGTCATCACATCCAAGATATAATATTAAGTAAGTGAATAACATCTGAAGATATATTCATAACAATGAGAATGAAAATAATCTATATTTTCAAGTTTCATTATAAGAGAGGGAACCATGTCTCACAAGCTGCAATTCTTATGTGGACATCATGACCCCTTCCTTGGAAACATCACACCATGGGTTTTATATCCCACTTCTAAGGGTAATAGAAAATAATTAGGCATAGATTCCCATTTTTTACATTACCAAGGCCACATTGTCATCTTGATCTACGTGTTGATGGGAACTACACACCCCAGTAATGGGAATAACATACCATTTAATAGCACATCATATAATGATAATAACATCCCTCATCAACATAACATGAGATAAGTGGGTATTTCATCCCATAACTTACCCAAGAATATACTAGGAAGTTAATTCTATGGCATTGGAATGATCATTGTAACTGGTCATGTCTTCCCTTAGTATTTTGATATATTGAAATAGGGTTTATAATCCCACTCCAAGAGAATACTAAATATATTAGGTGGTGTGTTCATTTCTAAAATCATATCAAATAATGGGAGTATAAAATCCTTAAAAATTATGATATGGTATGTGGAAAACATTCCCCAAACCACATATCACAGTATCACATTTTAAATTTCATCCCATGACTACAAATCACCAACCAAGTAGTCATACCATCTCAGGATATATGGACCATCAGATTAAATGGGAAGGTATCCCCACACATGAATAAATAAATTGAGAAAGGGGAATCTCATATACCTCAGAACAGACTAATACTATGAAGAAAAATAATTCCATGACATAATAAACACATAATAACATAATTAATTATTTAGGAAGATATATATAAGTAATAATAATTAGGTTGGAATCACATACAATTAAATTTAAGTTTACGCGAGTTTGGACCTCACATTTCCAACCCACATCAAATCCATATATGAATACTAACTATCTTAGTTACCATAATCCAGAAAAGGGAGGGAATGTTCACACCATGCATCAGTAATATAAGACAAAAGGGATAACAAGGAATAACTAGTGATTCACTTGGTTTACCCCTCACAAATCCTACTCATGAGAGGCCAAGGTTTCTTTTTCAAGGTCTATTAGGTCATACACTACTAAGGATACATTCCTATCATTTCTAGAGACCATAGTCCTCAAAACATTAAATTCACCCCATGGAATTTAATGTCTATGGTATTAAATAATGTTAAAAAGGAATTCCAAACATATCCTTCATAGAAAATACTCTTTCTTAAGTGGTGAATGGAACATACTATATAATAGATCCCACTACCCACCCTAGTTTCCACATCTTTCCTATATCCAAGGAGGATAAAGGAACCTAAGTTAGATTATTGGAATAATAGAATAACTAAACAGAAAGCCCATTGGGTTCTTATTATAAGGTATAATACATGTTAATTATATTTTATGACCTTTTAGGAGGCTCTATAATGGACCTAGAAGACATCACCCAACATATATAGGTCAAAGGAAAAAAAATTATTTTATTTTATGGTCAATATCATGTATGGGTGACACTGCATATCACATGTCTCAAGAAATAATGCATAAACCATCAATAAATATTAGGACTATTTACCTCAAAATAGAGTTAACCCCATAAGAAAATATTAGAAACAATTTCCAAAGCATTTCCAAGCCCGATCAAGATCCATAAACTATTATCTGACCACATAAAGCCCTAACTCCATCAAAAATCCATATAAAATAATTATAAACCCTTATGATTAATTAAAAAATAATTAACATAGTTAATTTTTTTTAATCATAATAAATCGATAAGTCAGTGGATGATGTAATGACACTGGAGCCTCATGAAATGGGGTGTGGAAAACTCCCATCACACCCCTAAATTCTCATCTATAAAAGGCCTAACAACCAAATCTGACTCATCAACCAATTCCATCTCAATTTGATGTAAAAATATAGTTAGTTAAATGACTTATAAGTATATAAATTATGATTTATCATTTCTGATCACCACTACTAAGACTCTCCTTTCCAATACATATTAAATCCCCATTATCCTGGCCTGATTCCACCAGGATCTGATCAAATCAGTAATGAAACCATAACTCCATCTCAACCTAAATCAAAGAACAACGTAGGAATAAGTAAAAGGAGATGTAAAATGGGGCAACTAACCTTAATAATAGAATAAAACACCATCAAATTACCTTGGGTGAAGAGAAAAATAGGTGGAGGAATAGAGGGAGGTAGACCTGAACTCATAATTTAACTTGTGATCCAAAATCAAGGGAAACCAAGTGGGATAAAAATTAAAAGGGGGAGAATTTATAATTTTATACCCATTAGAAAACATCTATGATATCCATTGGAAGTCTAGTGACCCCAATAGACATTTCGTGTGGCCAGAAGGATCTCGATAGAATTACACAAAAGCTTGGATAGTGGGGAACCACCACTTCTCTACCCAGTAGAACTTTGGTGTACTATCAGTGGACTTTCAGTGACCACATAGGTTTCACTAGTCACCCACCAGCCTCATGGTGGGGTGTCCAATGAAAACAATTGCAGTTTACCTATTCTGTGACCACTCAATGGTGTCCCGACTAGAGTGTTACATAACCTTAATCATGCCTCCCCATAAGCTAGTGGTTCTCAAATAGAATCAAATGTTTAAGGTGATTCCATTGGGAGACTATACCCTCATATCAGAGTCATAAAATATTGTAAAATCATATAATAACTATAAACCATCCATAACATAAATCAAATTATCTGGAAAAAGTAAAAATATCCATGATATAAAAAATTTAATCAAGAAGCATGTAGTCATTCATCCTAACTGATCTCAAACTAGGCTGATCACATTTAAAAATAAAAGAAGTATAAAAGATAATAAATCTATACTATAATCCACAATATTTTTCTAATAACTCTATAAAATATATCTATCTCATCCATAAAACACTTGGACTCCTACCAACATGAACATGTGATCATGAAATATTCTTAGGTACCAAATTACTAGTGTCTCTTGAATATGGTGTGAGAAAAAGTCAGTAAAATACCACCAATGGTATCCCTAACATAACAAATAATTATTATGTATTAACAATCTGATATAATGATAATAAATAAATATATTTCATAATAAAACTAAAATAATACTTTTCGATCCTTAGGTTTGAATGTGACACCTGAGGTAGACCTTAGTTGCTTCATCCTATTTTGGGTACCTCTGATCAAAAAGCATACCCATCAGGGGGTGACATCCCAAACTATAATCTCATATATATATATTTATATATATACAATCACTCACAGGGGGGGTTCACCCCACTTGGATCATCTCATATATATAACACTCATTGGGAAAGGTTCTAACCTTGGATATCTCTATATGATATTGAGGGGAATATCACTCACCTTATAATCTAATAATTTATCATTTCTAGGAGAATAATGTTTTCCCCATAATTTATCATATAACATAAAGGGGAATAGTATCCACCTCATAATACCCCCATATTTCATATTATGGGGAATGAAACCTACCATATAATATCTCATATAATTGTGAGTGAAATAGTGCCTGCTTCATGATACCATCATATATCATATCTGGGTGGATAATTCTCCTCTCATGATATCTTTTCATATATCATATCATGGTGAATAGTTTACCTCAGGTAATATCTCATATCTTATATCATAGGTACTGGTTACCCTCCCATAATTTCTCATATCTCATAATAATGTCACATGGGTTGGCCACATGCCTAGAATCAATACAAATCTCCTAGGTTAGCCTCTCAAGTACACAACATATACCCATCAATACATTCATTATAGGGTAATAATATTTCTACCCTTCTTTGTACGGACCCAAACTAGAGTAAATATAAGATTGGGAACCCACTATGTTCCCCGAATTCATCTCAATGTTCATACACCGATATAGATTCTTTAATCTCATTCGAACACTAAAGTTAAACCCCATCACATAGAGGGGGGAAATCCCTTAGCATCTTTAGGATCGCATCATGGTACTCCCAGAAATACTAGGTGTAATACATAGGTATCAACCTATATATATGGAAAAAACCCATCTCACCTCCAAGACCAAGCTAGTTCAGTTATCTCACCGAAACTATTAATGAATCCTCACCAAGGAATCCAACAATGGAGGTGGAACAAAGTAACTCTACCATATAAGTATACTAATTCGGTCCACTTGCACCAAACCTCTCCAAAATCCTACCCATGGTTTACCCATTCAAGTACTCGCATACTAGTGGGGTAGGAACACTCACCCCTTAATCTAATGAACTTTTCAAAATGCTATAAAGTTTCCCAAGCTTCCCAAAGGACTATCACTAGTTCAACCATTGAAATCTATCACTCCCCTTACATAGAGGGGTTTAATAGAACTTATACAATAGTTCACTATAATCATCCAATTAATTTTAGCCTCTCTACGGTCCAAAAACACAATGGAATGTATTTATATTCAATCCCTTTCCCATTAGTGGATGAGGCATCAAGTTAGTATTCAAGGACCATTGTGGCCCTTAAAACATATATTCTATTAATGGGTGTTTATTTAGGAAATAATTTATTATCAATTCAAGTTTTATCACATTTCAGTGGAGAGACATTATATAACATGACACATAAACAAAATGAATAACTTTAAATGGATGTTTTGGGACCACCAACCTCTATAAAGGTTATTACCTTTAAGAAAGATCACACACCATAAACTATGCTCATGAAAGCCTTGTAATGACACCTGATCCCCTATCTCAAGTCACAACATCAAAATAATTAATTGTACAAATTATTTATTTATTTATTTAATTTAATAAAAATATGTATTATGGATAAAAACTCACCAAGTTGTGTATACTATTTGAAACCCTAGGCAACGGGGTGTGGTATACTCTTTATGCACACCCAATCCTAGGCTACACAAAATCCCGTAATAACATTTTAAAATCAATTTATAATTAAATATAATTTCAAAAAAAAACTAATTAATTATGTTTAGTGGTATAACATAAATGAAATGGTGATTAATAAAATGGGATCATCCTCCCAAGACATACTCTATCCATGTTGTACAAAATCACCATCATCTGAACTCAATTACACGATGATCTAGTGGAATAGGCATCAAACCCTATCCTGAAATCACATAAAATAAGAGGCTAACAAAGAGGAGAAAGAACTAAGGTAGGAGAGGAAAACATGCCTATGAAATCCCATGACAACTACATGAAGAACACCCCATGTAAAAAAGGAAAATTTGATGAAGGAGGGGGAGGATATCTTTAAAATACCCCCCCCCCCCCCGTGGTTGTTTGGACTAAAAAAGAAGTGGGTGAATGTTTAATGAATGGAATTCCCCTGCTAAAAACTCTCTAAGGCACCTGGTTTCAGCATGAACCACATGGGTTATAGAGTGAACACCCCCAGGATGAGTGTGAGATTCCCTGCCCCAACATTATCTTTGTGTGAACCCTTTAGGTTAGAACATGACACACCTATTCCAAGTGAGGCCCAAGATTCCTAAAAGTGGACTTTTTTACTCACCAAATGGTTCTTTCATGATCTCATTCACAACTTCCATCATGTAAGGCTATAGTTGAACACCCTAATGGTTATGGTGATACTATTATTTCTTTTGTGGAAAATAAAAAGAGAAATCATAGGAGTCCTTAACCGTTTTCCTAAGAGTCATCCTCACAATGTGACCCATCTAGGTAACAACATGATGCTCATTCATAAGTGTATCTCCCTTAGTGAAAACCTCACAAAACTCTTTCATTCCATGAAGCCCTCATCCATGAAAAAACCATTTATTTTTCATCACTTTTCAGAATATGACCCTCTACCATAATACTGTGATGAGTCACCTACAACTAATACAAGTGAAGGGGGTCATTCAGACATCCCACCGATGTCTACACAAGAATACAAAACACCTTCTAGGCCTCGATCCATATCCAAAAACATATTTTAAAAACCATACAACCCTAATATTCTAAATATGATTCTTGATTTTTGAAACATCCCCAACTCTAGGATTTAAAAAATTAAATCCCCTCTGAATTTCATAACCAATAACAATGTGGATTTTTATATACTTTCCACCATAACACTTATAATCCCCCCACAATACTCAATGGTCCACCAATCGTCAATCCTGACTCGCCTCAATCATTAATTCCCAACTAAATTGTATCATTTTATCCCTAAATTTCGAATGAGATTTCATTATAAAACACCAAACAACAAGGTGCATGGATCTCCAAAATGTGAAGCACCCACTAGTCAACCTTTATAACATTAAGATACTGCTCAAGAAAACTCATTTATCCTAAGACATCCAAGTTCCATGAACTAATTCTACCCCATTATTATGGTGCTCCCAAAAATAATAATTTTATTATAATGGCTCGTACTGAACCATGGTTCTCCCTACCATATGAATTGATTACTGAAAATCATTTCCAGTGGTCCATTAACATGTTCAGTCTGGTTTCCACCTCACTATCTAATTCTATAAAAATAACCAGTTCATCTTACTCTCTCTAATCTTTCCCAAAAATTCTTAGAAAAACAATCCAATAAGATATTATATTTACCATTTAAATTAGGATGCCTTAAATCATTGAGGAATCTGAAAATATTTCAAATGTGAACATCAAATTCCAACCACAACACTTTTTGAAATTCTATGGTTAGGTCCTCAACAATCCACACCAGCCATAATACACTCCCAACAAGCATCAACACGCCTCTATTCTAACACACCCTCATATCCCCTAAACTCCATAATAATCATGATGCTAATGAATATACTCCATCCAACATCACTTTTTATTCCCAACTATATTATTCCCTATGAAACCACATAAATTGGATCCACCTACTCAATGGAGTCTCGATGTCATATTGACCATCCACCAACTAGTCTCACTATGTCCTCAGACAAACAAACACTAGGTTCATACCTCCATAGTTTGTTTAATTTTCCCCATCATTGGATTATCATAATCATTTCCCACATTGAAACAAAATGTTGATCTCTGTGGCCCACACTCCATCCATTAAGGCATTTAATGTCCAAACATGTCCATCCTACTCATACATGAGTGCCAATACAAAACAATAATTTCTGCCCATTACTAGATCACATGAAACATCATCATCAATATAAATAAAAATTTAACCCACAATGTAACACCTCGAGAATTTGTAATATATTTCTTTAAAAAAATATTGTGTTCAATAGGTTTCTCTATAAGCAACACTGAACTTAAATTTAAACCATGATACATTAAGATGAAAATATAAATTTTAAATATAGGAATTAAAATATAGATGTTGAGTTAGTTGTTATGATTAGGATTTACAACTTTATAAAATATTTGTATAATGAAATTAAATTATACTTTTAATACTAATGAAATTTAATTAGTTCAGCTATAACAATAATGAAATTAATTTTATGCTTAAAAACATTTTTTTATAAAATTATTGTTTTATTTTTAAAAATTAATTATAATATGGTTTAATAAAAATATATTTATAATATGAATAATATATTACACATAAATTAATTATTAATTTATTTAAAATAATAATAAATAATAATTAATATTTTAAAATTCTATTTTACAATACAAACAGTTACCCACTATATAATGGGATTTTATTTAAATATTGAATTCTCAAATTATAGAAATTTAATTTTTTTAAATAATGAAAAAAAAAATTAATTAAAAAAATAATATAATTTTAAGATTATTTTTTTTATTTTTCTAGAATAAGTAATTTTTAGGTTAATGGTTAAAAATACTGTTTCTGAAAATATTGTGGCTTTTATCACTTGGATATAAGCATAAATTAAAATATATGAAACATTTTTCCTGACCAAAAATATTTCATATAAATAAAAGTTTATATTTTAAATTATAATGTTTGAATTAAAAACCTATTTTTATATTTTAGAACCTAACTAATATTTCTCAAAAATTATTTTTAAGAGATTATACATTAGTTTTTTTAAATTAATTTTTATAAATTTTATTAATTGAATCAAGAGAAATGGATTTAAAATTTAGATTAATTGTTTAAAAATTATCTAATAAGGTACAATTTATTTTTGTTCATAGAGATTAAGTTACCCTATCTAAAAACTAATTGTTGTGGTAGAAGCTAGAATGGAAAAATTAATAATTCAAGGGGTTAAGGGATTTAAACCAGTTAAATATATTTTTATAATTGAGTGTTTATGGTGTCTCTAAAATTTATCTCCTAAACTATCCTTTATTACTAAATTTTAGATCCACTATCCTTGAGTGTGACTTTCCATTAATGAAAAGTTGTGGATATTTACAAAAAAAATCCATCGCTTTTCACTTATAAAAGGGGTACTCCTCTCTTCATTACTCATCACACTAAAACCAATTAATTTCAAAAAAAATAAACCAAAAAATCTACCATAAACATATACTCACCTTAATTTGGTTCTTTTATTAACAAAATTCCAACCAAAAAAAGTTTAATCCCCTTCGCAAAGAAGATAATCCAAGTAGTATGGTATAGATTTCTAACTGCTCCTCCCTCTTTCCTATTTCTTTATGTGATTTTAATCTTCCAAAAATTACATTTCATAATAACATAATGATAAAATAAGTATGATTATGTTTTTATGATATTATAATGATGGTAAAATAATTAATCACCATCCCATTTTCTATTAGGAAAATAAAAAACTTGAATTGTGCATTCTGTGGACCACTGCCTCTATGATGAAACGTGTCTTGTTTTCCTAAAAAACATAAAAGGATGGTAATAATAGATAGTTTAATATATAATAATTATATTTATAACAAACTTATATTCTAGAATTATAAACCATATTACATCTTTTTCTATTCTATATAAAGTGAAATCATCGCCCTTATGTATGTGGGGACTACCGCCTCCATAGAATGATCAATTTTAATTTTTTATTTCATCACTACCTTACATGGATGCTCATGATTATGGGTTTAAATGATATATATTATTTTATGATATTAGTGATGTATTTTTAATCCAAATTCAATAACTGTTTAATAACATTAATGATAAACAATCATTATAAAACTAATCATTTCAAATAATAAAACTAAGAAGAAGAAAAATTTATACATATTATGTAGAATTTTCATATCCATTAATTATTCTTATAATTCCTTAAAATTTTGATATATATGACTAATATGAACTAAATATGATCATTATTATTCTATTATAATGACACTACAACTGAATCACCTCATAATCATCCATTAATAATGTCATGTTCATGGTTGGGATAGTTTGACAACCTACATGAAAAATGCCAAAAAATTATATAATCAATGAATATGAAAACAAAATTAATGGAATAATATGATATAAAAAAATTTATGATTATTTTTTATGTAATGGATACATCAATATTTAAACTCATTAATTATGAAAATACGTTTTTTCATCAAGAATCATTAATACATGCTTGTTATAGATTTCATATTGATGGATAAATAATGAAAAACTCATAAAAGTAAATTGAATATTCATAAATCATTAAAATAATTCCATTAAATTTAATTTAATAAACTCTAAATGATTCACGTTTTGAGAAAAAATGAATACCAACACCGCTCTTATGAAACTAGTACAAATGGTACAAATTATAAACACCTGATTTGGGGGAAAAGGTAAAAAATAACTAATCTATTTGTATATAATGGATTTAAATGAATATTATTATGTATAAAGTGGTTATAAAATTATTTATTAAGATAGTTATGTTTTTTATACATTATTTCGAATGACTTTCGTGGAAATAAAGAGAAAATGTAAGGGTTTATTTGTCTTATTTTCAACTCTATGGGGAATGTTTGATATTATCCACCATAACTTTTTTTACATCATGTATTCAGTACCCAATTACAATAATATTTGAAAATATCATCCATTTTAATAGATTTTAATTTCTATTTCATGATATTCCTCTCAATATCCTTTTATTTTTTTCATTACAAATTTCCTAACAGTTTTAGTGACTCAATTTCAAATTAATTGGACCATGGTATTTCTTAAATGAATGTACATTTAATTTTTTCTTTGATCCTAATTTTCTTTTATTTTTTATTTCATTTTTTTATCTAGTGAAATTACTCCTCATAATTAATAACCAATTCTTTGAAAAAATGTTTTCTAAAATAAAATTTTAATGTTGGTTAGAATAAATCTCATTCATACGAATAAATTCATTCTCCAATATCCATATTTTTCATCCCGCTAATATTATCCTCTATTTTTTGGGAAATATAATTTGGATTATTTTTTATGATTCTCATAATTCTCTATACCAATTTTCAATACTAAATATTAATACACTTTTCGAGATGTTGGTTTTCAAACAAAGGTACTTTAATTTTTTTTAAAGGTTTTATCCTTTCAAAATCAAGTGTTTTATCTTCTACTTCATATTTTTTGATAACATTTATATATTTTAAATCAGGTTTTATTTGTAAATTATTATAATAATATTTTTTGAATTTGAATCTTTTAATTTAAAACAATGTTTTGAAATTAATGTCCACTAAATATTTTATAATAATGTATAGCAGGTTTTGTGAAAAAAAATTAATTTCCACTTCTATTTTCCTAACATGGTTTATTTCTCATGAAGTGATGTTTTTATCATCATCTATATTTAATTATGATATGATTGATTTTGTAAAATTATATTTTTTATATACAATGATATTTTAATTTTATGTTAAGTGATGTTTTTAGAAATTTAAAGATACCAATTCTTTTTCCATGGTTCATTAAGATATGTTTATGATAAATTTTAATTGGTATAAGTATGTATAGATATTTATGGGTGGGGTATTATATTTCCATTTAGTTGATTTGTTTAGTTCTAAACCTCTTGATATTAAAAGAGTATCTAAGAGGATTTATCCCATGCCATAGAGAACATGGTAGGATTTATCCCATGCCAAAGGGGTACATGGGAGGTTTTTTCCCAACCCAAGGGTGCATAGGATGTTTAACCCGAACCTAATAAGGTACATGAGTGGGTTTCCAAGATTACTATGTGATGAATGTATTTTTGGGTATCCTAGACATATGGTTTTGATTATTATTTTTATTCCACACTCTTATGTAATAATTGAAGTGAATAAGAGTTTCATTTGTTGTCAATATGGATTGAAGTGCATAAGAGTTTCATTTGTTGTCAATGGGAAGTCAATATGTGAATAAAAGGTATTGATGTAGAAGTTTGTGAAGCCTTAGAGAATTTTTTTTGATTCAAACCATTAAATATTACACTTGATCAATTATCCATGAGGATAAAATTAGACAAATTTTTGTACTGATCCTTAAAGAGGAAAATTTGTGTTTTAAAGAGAACACATCACTCCTTACAACAATGAAGGCCATGCAATATTCTTTAATGCATGAGAAACTAAAAAATGATCCATGCATCATCCATGATGTGATCAAAACAACATATTGAATATCGTTTGAAATTTATGATCTAGAAAGAAAAGAATTGATGATTATTGATGTTTATGAAGAAGAATGGAAGCATGAAAGGGATTTGAATGAAGAATTATGGTTTGGAATTTTCAGGATGAATTTATACATGGTTTTTATATTAACTACTTAGTATATTTTACCAAATATTAGGGACTATCTTGAAGGCCAACTGAAGTCCTCACCCAAGGAATATGCAGGACCCGAGGGTCTACTTTGCCCAAGGGGAAGGCCTTAAATCCATCCCACAAGAGGAACATGTGGGTTGTGTATAGGCCTGCAGGTTCCGCACGGTGGTGAACATGTGTAGCATGGGCGCTAAGAGAATGCCCATAGGAAGCATAGTGGGAACTAAGAGCGCACCCAGAGAACACAGTATGGGGCAGTACCGTGGAGGGATAGGGTAGAATTATAAGTGAGTGGTACTGTAGATTGATATTTAAACCGTGATAAAACCGCGGACCATTTCAATGTGGGACAACATTTTAAAAACATGGATGGGATATGCGCCATTCAACTGATCCCACATCTGATCTAAGTTGCATGATCCATCCCACATCCCATGTTATAATCTCTACCATCTGTGATCGATCCAAGTCAATCTAACAACCAAGGAGAGACCCCGAGGTCATCTTCAACCTCTATCCATCCTGACCCTACTCCTCACCGCAGATGAAGCTGAACCCCCGATGTCTCTCTCCTGGCCACCATTGAAGCTCAAAATTAGTGCATGGTGATCATCCAGAAGAACTGATCCCTTGCATGAATGAAAAATTGCATGCATGCATCAAGATATAGAATTCAAAAACGAACAAAGAAAATGGAGTTGTCAGGACAGACTAGGATGCTCGAAGCATTCAGGAGATTATTTTCATTCGTCTGAAAACACATGCACATGAGGGTAATACTCACCAAAAAAGAAAGATCCTATATTTGAAAATGAAAAATAGCAACAAATATTTTCATGATATCTCAACCATGTTTGAAAATATTCAAAGATGAAGATCTCAGATATTGAATCCTTTGAATCCCATGGCATATCATGCTGATTTGAACGATGTTCCTCAGCTATAAATAAAGATCCCTATACTGAGGGTCACGTTTTTCATAACATCGAGATAAATCTCTCGTTTCTCAGAGAAATAGAGCACTGCATGAAGGAGTTCCGCACAACCTTACTACAAGAGCAGATTTTCCATACAGCCCTACTCCACGAAGGAAAGCAGTGTATCCCTTGCATGAAGGAGTAATGTGAATCCCTTGCATGAAGAGAAGAACTACAAACCATGTGGTTCACGAAAGAACTAACACCCTCTATGTGAAGAGGAACCATGAGTATACAACATGTTATTTTGAACCCTCATTGTACCTTCATGCATAGTATACCATAAGTACATAATAGGTGTATTATCCCTTGTGATACTATGCAAAGTTACCCGATCTGAGGATCCCTCCCTTGTTTCACAAAGGAGAAGAACCCACGCATACACCATTCACATACCCATTCTGGTTGTGTGTGCGTTATTTTAAGGAGAAGAAATCTAAATCTCTTAGAGAAGAAAAAGAATCGCAACCTCCTATTTTTCATGAAGAAGAAGAACATGAGGCTTTGTATTTTCACAAAAAAAGAACACATGCATGAGTCTGAGGCTTTAATAATCTCTTTAGATAGTGTGGGAAAGAAGAAGAAGAAGGGATATTTTATGCAATGGAAAGTGGATAATTCATGCATTATAAACATGAAAATCATGTCCATGAGTTGAGACACCCAAGTGTCCAAGAACATGGTGAACCGTGGGCAGCACTCATTTGGACTTGAAGAAGACCAGTGAAAAAACACATAAAATTGAATGAATTAAATAAGAGATTGTGTATGTGTTAAGTCCCAAAAGAAGAAGAGAAAATAAAAGGAGAAAGAGAATAGATTTTGTGTGTGTGTGTGTGCTAAAAGTATTATACCGATTGGGGTTTTCACATAATAGAGAAGAAGGATATTGTGCATGCATGAATGTGTGTACATGCACAAGTTAAGACAGTTAAAAGGAAGAATTAATATTGTTAGTTCACATGTGTAAACTAGAAGAACTAATTCCATGAAACTCATGCATGAAGCATAATCAATTCAGATGATTCCAAGTGTGATGATATTTAGTGTTTGAGTAATCACATAAGTGTATGTGATTCTTTCCAAGAAAACAAAGAGAAGTCATATTGCATTCAATTATTGCACTAAATAAGAATAAACTGAGATATCCAAATACAAGAAGTATTGGATCCCATGAAATCCATGCATGAAGTGAATCAAAACATAGACTGAAGCAAGACTGAATTAAAGAATCTCTTCTATATGAGTTTCAGGAATTGAGAATCCAAGAAGAAAGAAAGTGTTGATATTGTGAAAGATCATTCTTGCACATTAATGTTCATGAATAAGTTGTGTACACCACTTGCACAGATCTTAGTTAGGCAATGTCTTCTTCAGAAGAAGAAATAATTGCCTGATCATTATTGAACTGAGAACTGATCAAGAGAAGTGATCAGAATTATTGAGCAACGCCAATAGACCTTACCAATGGTTGTTAAAGATTAATGAATAGATACATATGAAAGTGTGATTCAACAATCTTGTGTGGGAAGATTAAAAGATAATCTACATTGAATCAAATAATAACTTAAATAAGGAATCACCTTTTGTGACTCAAGAGCTAGAATAACCTTGTGAGATTCGGGGAGGAGAAGAAGTCTTCAGTGGGACACTGAAGCAGGCTAGTGGGAATCTGGTAACACTATGGGAAGAAGTATAAAGAACCTCTTATGGGACTCAAGAGAGAAATAGTGGGACTCTATGTCAACCATTATAATTACAAACCGAATTATAGTTGAGAATCTATGTGGGGGAGAATAACCAACACATCAAAGAGTAGGTCTTTGAACTGAACCTTGTAAATCCTTGTGTTCAATGCCTTTACATTTACAGCATCATTCTAGGTCAGTCTGAGAGACACAGGAAGAGTATATCGAGGATTTAACCAGTCATAGATTTTTAATTGAAATGAATCAATTTGTAAAAATATTTAAAGGGATCGATAATTCACCCCCTCCCCCTCCCGGTGATTCACACTGATTTGGGAACTTCAATTGGTATCATAGGTAAGGTCACCTCTAAAAGATCCCATGGAGTCTTTATGAAGTGAAAATTTGAGGAGATGAATGAGTAACCTCAAATTGAAATTTCTACCAAGACTCAGAAAAATAGAAAGATGAAACATGCAAGGAAGACGAAGAATAATATTACTACTATTATAGAGACACCTTCTACTGAAGGTAATCTTAAAGGTACAAAATGTGATAATGCTTATTATTCTCTTGATGAAGCTTTCTCAAGGTATGATGATGATAGATAAATTAGTGATCTTCATACTAAACTAAAATATCATCAGAAGAAAGTACTTAGAGAAGTGGCAAGACACATTTCTGTAAGCATTAGTTCTCTTCAAGATGAAAAAATATAGCTGAAAGAAGAAGCTAATTCCATGGAAGAAACATTGGACAAAAGGTTAGGAATATCCAACACCCTCACAAAACTAGTGAAGGAAGAGGAAGAAAAAATATCTCTTTTCAATGAAAGGTATACTCAAGTTACTGAAGAATTGCAGGGAAGTATTTGTGAGAAACAATTCTTTGATATTGTATTTTTAGAAGCTTTACATGAATTTTAAAAGTTGCACAAAGATTCTATGGTTTTCAAAGCTTCTCAACTAGAAGACAAACCAACAAGATAAAAGAACTTGACATCTCTTTGCAACAATTACTAAATGTGCATTAAGAAAAAATAACAATGCTGATGGATAATTTTGAAAGTAAGATGAGATCAGTTGAGGATGAGAAGAACTCTCTCAACATGAAATGTTTAGAATTGGAGGTGAGATTGAAAAATTTGAAATCACCCCAAGCTGAAACTTCCCAATTAGATGAAAGAAGATATGTTTCCACTCAAGTTTGAATTGAGGAATATGATTCCAAAAGGAACATCATATCATCCTCTAATCGAAGGGAAACATCCACCAAAAATAAGGTATCCCATAACCTAGTTATTTCTATTTCTACTAATTCAGTTTTATTTGCAAGCACTGGTTCAAAACCAAAATCTTGGAAGAATTGGATTTATAAAAATGATGATGCATCCATAAAAACTTCAAGGGAGGATACTATAATTATTAAGAATAGAAACTCCCAAGAGGATTATCCAAATAAAGAAAGAAAATTCCTGAAACAAAAATTCACTCAATCTACACAGACTGATACTGCAATTAAAATAAGGAGATTTGTTGGATATTGTTGGTGTTTTCGAAAATTTGGGCATCATGCCAATGATTTCTGGAATAATATGTCAGTATATAAAAATTATGGAAGTCCTACATTCAGGGAAAGTAGATGTGAAGAAATGAATCATCCTGTAAAAAATGGAAGAAAACACAGATGAAGAAGAATTGTTCTATAAAGAATAGATTTGGATACATTGAAAACTTCTTTGATAATTGAAAAAAAAAGTTGTCACAATTATAATGAGTGCTGGTTTAGTCCTACCATGCCTCAGTAATATGTTTATAAGAAGAATAGACCACAAAAAAGATAGTAGAGATGAAAATTCTTCCATTGGGAATATGAAAGCCAATGAAGTCAAAGAAATAGTGAATGAAATTATTCCTAGGAAGATGTTTAAGACATATTACAAGAATTTAATATCAACCAAGAAAATATGCTTCTACTGTGGAAATAAAATACATACCATGGATCACTGCAAACAATCCATAGAAATGAATGGAAGCAAGATGAAACTAAAATGAGAATCAATTCAGATGAAGAAGGGATTTACTGAAGACATTCCTGATGATAATAAGTTGCCTAAGATAAATAACTTGAAGACAATGAAGAATCCATGTGGAAGATCCAATTCAAAAACTGATATGAAATAGTTTTTAGTTGTCTGGACTAATCAATTACAAATTTCTAGAGAACTACAAAGAGATGAAGATGAAGTGCTAGATAAAGCAGAGGTAAATGAGAAATAGGTTATTCCACATGAAGGAAAATCCTAATTTCATGAGAGGTTGTCAGAACATGATAACTCAAGTGTCTCACAACTACAGTGTGGAAGGTTCAAGAAGGATAGACATCATGAAAATAGGTGTCTAACTATTTTACCAGCCCAAATGGAGAAAATTGAACAACATGAACTAGTAAAAGCAACTTCACTATTGATATAAGTAAAGACAAACAATCCACACAAGTTGAAGGTGAATGGAAGTAATGGTTCCATGCTGAAAAATAAAGATCAAAATGTGAAATGGAGAGGAAACACCAACATGAAGGGTACCAAACACTTTAGAGCTACAAGCAAAGGAGTTCTTGTATTGAGAGAAAATTATCAGCCCCAGTGCTTCAATTAAGAAGCTCAAAATTGTTCCATCTTATTCTTGAATATTTTTTAATATACATGTGCTTACATTTTAAGTAATTAAAGGTGAAGGTCATCCTAAATATCATAATTGGATGAGAAAAATGGATAACTACAAGTTGAACTCATTACTCATGATTTTATAATTACATGAAGTGATCCAAAGTGAAATATTATAAACATGCATATCTTCAATATTATTTGATGATATTCTTCACCATGGTAATTCAAAGGGAATGAACCCCTTGAGGGGGAGAAAAAATGAAGGATATGATATCATAGATTATGTTAAGGAAACCCATAGAAATTCATATCATCTCAATAATCTGAAACTAAGGTATTCCAATCACACTTCCATCTGTTGTTCTTAATTGTATTTATCATGTTAATTAAGGGGGATTTCATGATTGATGACAAGATGGGATGAAAGGGGGAGATTTATCTTGAACTTGAACTTTTTAATATGTTTGGTGAAGTATGTAAAGTATTTATAATTTCATTGATAAATAAGATTATTTCCAATCCCTTGGTTAATAATTTAACCACTCTAAGCATGATATCACATGTATGGTTATTTATAGACAGTACTGAAAACCTTGGTCATATCTCTCTTGTTTTCTACACTAGGTTAGACCAAGTAGACTTAGAGTTGATTAACTAAAGGATATTTGGGATGTGAATCATGTGACATCATCACTCTCTCTGAAACATTTGAAAATATATTATTCAAGGGGATAAGGACATGTTTTTTAAGAGACTCCACTAACACCTTTGAATTTGGTTTTAATAAGGGGGAGAAACGTTTGGCACACATATTGACCAATTCAAAGTGTGCATAAGTGATATTGACAACAAAATACAAAGGGGGGATTGAAGTGCATAAGATTTTGATTTTTTATCAATATGGATTGAAGCGCATAAGAGTAACATTTGTTTTCAATGAGAAGTCAATATGTGAATGAAAGGTATTGATGAAGATGTTTGTGAATCCTTGGATAATTCTTATTGATTCTGACCATTGAATACTACACCTGATAAATTCTCCAAGAGGATAAAAATAGTATGATTTTTTGTGATGATCCTCAAAGAATAAGACATGTATTTTAAAGAGAACACATCACTCATTACAATAATTAAGGCCATGCATTATACCTTAATGCATGAGGAATTATCAAATGATCCATGTATCATCCATGATTAGATCAAAACAACCTATTGAAGATCATTTGGAAGTCATGATCTAAATAGAAAATAATGGATGATGATTGAAGTTAAAGAATAAGAAAGGAAGCATGCATGGGCTTTGAATGAAGAAGGATTGTTTGGAAATTTAAGGAGGAATTCATACTTGGTTTTTATACTAACTACTTAGTATTTTCCTTTACAAAAAATTAGGGCCAATCATGAAGGCCAGCTGAACCCCTCACCCAAGTCATATGTGGGACCCAAGGGTCTACCATGCCCAAGGGGAAGGCCTCAAAGCTAGCCCATAAGAGGCACATTCAGGTCGTGTATAAGCCTGAAGGTGCCGCATGATGGTGAACTTGTGCAGTGTGGGCGCTATGAGCATGCCCGGAGGAAGCATAGTGGGCGCTAATAGAATGCTCGTAGAACTTGGTTCAGGGAGATGTTGTGGATGGGGAGGGGAGAATTTTGAGAGAGTACTTCCCCAGATTGACATTTAAAGTTCAAGAAAATAGAAGCCTGCTTCGAGGTGGGATGCAATTTTAAAAACATGAATGTGATCTGCGTCGTTCAGCTGATCCCACGTCTGATTGGAG
Organism: Viscum album; assembly: GCA_963277665.1. Lineage (NCBI taxonomy): Eukaryota > Viridiplantae > Streptophyta > Magnoliopsida > Santalales > Viscaceae > Viscum > Viscum album. Next base: position 302,038,401 of record OY728166.1, read on the forward strand.
CAGCACGCTCCATCCTGTGTCCCGTGTTATAATTCTGCCGTCTATGATCAATCATAGTAGATCCAATGGTCGAGGAGAGACCCTGAGGTCATCTTCAACTTCCAACCATCCCAACCCTGCTCCTCACTGCAGATGAAGCCAGACCTCTGAGGTCTCGCTCCCAGCCACTGTGGATGCTCAAATTAGTGCATGGTGATCGTCTGGAAGAACCAAACTCATGCATGAATTAAAAATTCCATGCATGCATTGAGATAGATAATTTGAATGTGGATGAAGAAAATTGAGTTATGAGTCTATGTCACAATGCTTGAAGAATTTAATAGATGATTTTCATGCGTTTGAAAATGCATTCATGTGAGGATAATACTCACTGAGAAAGAAGGATCTCGTGGTTGAAAAAGAAAAAGAAAACAATCGAGATTTTCAGGATATCTCATGCACATTTTAAAATATTCAATGCCGAAGATCTTGGATATTGAAATATTTTAATCCCGTGGAATATCAGGCTAATTTGAATTTTTTTCCTCACCTATAAATACAGATCCCTCGATTGAGGCTCATGTTGTTAAAAACATTGAGGGAAATCTCTTGTTTCTCCAAGAAATAGAGTACTTCATGAAGGAGTTCCGTGCAACCCTGCTTCATGAGGAGTGTTTCCATACAGCCCTGTTATGCAATGAAATGTTGCACATCACTTGTGAGAAGGAGTTTTGTGCGTCCCTTACATGAAGAGAAGAATAGCAAACTTCATGGTTTGAAAAAGAACTTTCACCCTCTATGTGAAGAGAAACCATGGGTACGAGACAAGTTCTTTTGAACCATTGTTGTGCCTTCGTGGTTAGTATACCGCAAGTACACAATAGGTGCATGTACCCTTGTGATACTCTGTTTGTGTGTGTGTTATTTGAAGTAGAAGAAATCAGAGGCCCTTATAGAAGAAAAAGAATCGTTCCATCCTTCTTTGTACAAAAAAGAGGAACTCGAGGCCTTGTGTTTTCAAAAAAACACATGCATGAGGCGAGCCTTTGATAATATCTTGAGATAATGTGGGAAAGAAGAAGATGGGATTGAGTGTGGAAATAAAAGTGTAGAATTCATGCATGATGCATGTGCAAATCATGTGCAAGAGTTGAGACACCCAAGTGTCCAAGAACAAGGTGAACTGTGGGCAGCACTCATTTGGACTTGAAGAAGGCCCATGCATAAACACATAAAATTGTATGAATTAAATAAGACATTGTGTGTGTGATAGGACCCAAAAGAATAAGATAAAAAGAAAAGGAGAAAGAGAAGAGATTTTGTGTGTGTGTACTCAAAGTATTACACTTATCGGGGTGTTCACACAAGAGAGTAGAAAGTGATTGTGCATGAATGCATGCATGTACATACACACGTGAAGACAGTTAAAAAGAAGAATTAAGATTTTTAGTGCATGTGTGTAAACTATAATAAGTAATTCCATGAAACTCATGCATGAAGCATAATCAATTAATATGATTCCCAGGGATCTAAACTTCAGTGTTTGAATAATCACATAATTGTACATGATTCTTTCCAAGAAAACAAGGACAAGACTTAGTTAATTAGATTATTTCACTAAAGAATAAGATACTGAGATATCCAAATACAAGAACTATTGGATCCCATGCAATCTAACCATTAAGTGAATGAGAACTGAGACTAAATATAGACCGAATTAAATAATCTCTTTTGTCTAAGATTTTAATAATTGAGAATCCAAGAATAAAGACAGTGTTGATATTGTGCAAGATCATTCTTGCACATTAATGTTCTTGAAGAAGTTGTGTGCACCAATTTCACACATCTTATTGAGGCCAGGTCTTTATCAGAAGAATAAATAATTTCCTGAGCATTATTGAACAAAATAATAATCAGGAGAAGTGATCAGAATTATTGATCAAGGCCAATAGACCTTACCAAAGGCTACTGAAGATTCATGAAGAGATACACATGCATGTGTGATTCAGCAAGCCTGTGTGGGAAGATCAAAAAATCATCTACAGTGAATAAAAGTATAACTTAAAAAAGGAAGAAGTTCATCTGACTCATGATATAGATGAAACTTGTGAGATTCAGGGAGGAGAAGAAGTCTTTAGTGGGACTCTGAAGTAGGCCAGTGGGACTCTAGTAACATTGTGGGAAGAAGTATAAAGAACCTCTTGTGAGACTCAAGAGAGATACAGTGGGACTCTGTATCGACCATTTTAATTAATAACTAATTTATAGTGGAGAATATATGTTGGGGATAATAACCAACACAGCAAGGAGTAGGTCTTTGAACCGAACCTTGTAAATTCATATGTTCAGTTCCATTACATTTATAGCATCATTCGAGGTCAGGATGAGAGACACAAGAAGAGTAGATCGAGTCTTTAACCATCTATATAGGTTTAATTGAAAAGAATCAATGAGTAAAAAAGATTTAAAGGGATCACTGATTCACCCCCTCCCCTTCTCATGGATTCACACTGATTAGGGCACTTCAATAATCTTGTTCCTATTATTATTCTCCTTGACTCGTGTTTAATGCCTCATGATTCTGCACAGTTTTTCCATGGTATATGTTTTTCATTTAAGATTACATGTCTTTTTGTTTAAAATTATGGAAAATATTATTATTCCATGCTATTTATAATTATAAATTTCTCTCCTTACCATGTTTTCTTATATTTATAATATCTAACACTTGACCGAATTTTGATAATTTTTTCCTTACTGAGTACTGGAGCTCAACACATTCTTATTTTTCCTTTCCCTAGGTTATGAAGGTTGGTATAACTTATGGAAAGTCTGGAAACGATTATAAAAGAGTTTCATTATGGAGAAATTACTATAATTATTAGAAAAGAGTTTCATTATGGAGAAATTATTAAAATTTATGATACTTATGTATATAATATCCAATATACTAAACATTTAGGTCCATGGGTTATGCGACTATTTGTGAGATGTATTATTTAATTCATAAGATTAATGTAATATTTAGTTTATGATTATCTTGGGTCACTTTAGTCAGTACAAAATTGGTGTTTAGTTATTTTCAGATATTGTTTTATTTATTTTGAGGATTAGTTTAGAGAAAATTACCAAAAACTTTAAGGATAAGTCTAATAGAAAATTTTAATTATATGAAAACATCTATATGTTTTGTTAAAATAGAGATTATGTGGTTCTCCAAGAAATTACATCTCTATATGGATACTATTATTGGATGTAGGCCCTGGAACAGATGTACCAAAGGGTCATAACCCTAAAAAGTGATATTTAGGTATTAACTAAATCATTAAAAGTTTCATGATAAAGAACCTTAACTACACACCTGGTTTGACTCTCCCAAGGGGTATGATTTGGTAAATCCATATTCTTTATAAAACATTATAGATTATTTGAATAACTATCTAGTTTAATTAGAGAATCAAGTAGGGTATTGACCATGTATAATATAGATTAAAACCTATATATTTATAATTTGGGTTATATATTTCATTTTTGTGTTATTTTTTCAAGGTCATAGTTTCTATTATTTGCATTAGTAATTTTAAATTTCCAACATTTCCTTATTTAAAGTAATGGTTGGGACCTAGAGGAACCAAGTCAAAAATGGGTGTAATGAAAAATATTAATATCTTCATAATAATAAACCTAATGGGATGGAAAATTGAATGGAAACCTTCATCATAATTTTATCCTAATTTATGAACATTAAATCAAACCTTTTGGGTCTACCAAATGCACCAAGGAAGGAGAATTTTGCTATCGTGTTTCTCATGAATCAATGAACATCGATCTTCAATGGGTCTCCTAATCCACTAATTATTGAGTAATGGATCAATAAAGTAGAAAATAAATTTTCCATTCTATAGAAACCATATCATGACAAAGTTATTTTAGCTATATATCACTTAGAAGGTGAAGTTGATCAATAGTGGAGCGTAATCAATAACACACGGCAAAAAAGAAAAAATCAATTCCATGAAATTGGAAGAGTTTAAAGAGGAATTATTTAGTAAATATTGTTTTGAAACTCTTCATAAAAAATTTGGGGGATTCTTTGTATTGAAGCCTAAGGAAGATAAATCCATTGGTACCAATGAAGAAAACTTCACAATATATAAAAGGTGTTCCTCTAGTTTTATCATTGAATGTGAAAGTATGGTCAGTCATTTATTTAGTTGTTCAAAGTCAGGACTACAAAATAATTCGATATAAGGTATTTTAGAAGCTATGAATATATTTTTAAATGTGAACTTAAGGTGGAAATGGAAATTGGATACTCACATTATTCTCATTTTTGAGGGTACAAGAAGATAAAAAATGGATTTCCATGGAAATTCAAGTGATAAAATCATGGATAATAGGAAATTCATATCATGACATGCATAAATGTGGGAAGAATCATAGGGGAGACTGTCTCTAAGGAACAAGTAATTGATTCAACTGTAGAAGAAAGGGTTATTAAGGATATCAATATCGAAGATTTATGAAGATACTAAATAATGAAATGGATGGAGGTAATTCCTATCATAATGAAAAATAATAAATCTAATGGTTAATTTTTAAGGAGTATATTCATTACACCAACAGGTTCATTGAACCTGGGGTTGACGGAAACAATCAACGTCAACCAATAGAATAAGGAAAATCTTATGAAATCAACATGTCTGTAGTAGATTGTAACATTGAAGTTGATCATAAAAATTAATGAATAATTATCCTTTAATCTATACTAGTTTACATCATGTTGGATTCTAATTATATTAACTCTATTATATACAATAATTTTTCTAAAATAATAAAATCAACACCCCAATGATTTTATGATATAAAGAAAATAAAATTCTATAATTACTTTATCACATGTTGAGGTTTATGGAATATACTTCATGAAAGTCTTATTATATCTCCTTTAGATGAATTTGATGTGATTTTTGAAATTAATTGACCATCCCCACTTATAATCCATATAATAATAATAATAGTGAAATGGAATTTTGTATTTGAAACTAATATATGAATATATATCATTGAATAGATTACTATAAAATCTCTTAGAAAATTAATTATATTGTAAGAGTTATGATACCTAACCATGTGGTATGTTGATCTAAAATTAATAGAGAAAAAATCAATATTATGATTAGCCTATTCTTAGGGAAAATGGTATATTTCTAAAAAAATGATAACACACCAGAAATTATATCATGAGTCAAGTATATATCTTAGAAACCAATAGTGAGTTTCATAAGTATGTGGTAACAAAATTTGTGAGGACTCAATTTTTTAAGGGGGGGAATGTAAAATCTTGTGATTTTGTAATATATTCATTTGAATAAATACTTTTTTGATATCTTTCTCCATAAGGAACACTAAACTTAAATGGAAACCATGATACATTTAGATAAAAATATAATTATTAAATATTACCATTAAAACCTAGTCATTGAATTAGCATGTATTAAAATTATTAATCACATTATAAAATATATGTATAATTAAAATAAAATCTACCTTTAATACTAATGAAATTCAATATGTATAGCTTAAACAACTAAGAAAATCATTTTATTATTAAGGATGTGGTTTTCTAAAATTGGGGTTTTATGTCAAAACTCTATGTATAATATGATTAAAAAATAATAATATAAATTAATAACATAAATAAAACATTACCAATACATTAATTATTTATTGATATTAAATACGAATAAAGAATAATTAATATTCTAAAAATCTATTTTCCAATATGAACAGTTTTCAAATATATTTTTGTATTTTAAGAAAATATTGAATGAAAAAAATTATACATTACTTTTTTTTCGAAATGAACATGTGTTTTTTATTAAAAAAATAATATAAGTTTAAGATTAATTTTTGGTAATTCTCTAAAATTATTAATTTTTAAGTGAATGGTGAAAAATACCATTTTTTAAAACACTATTGCTTTTATCACTTGAATATAAGATAACCAAAAAATTATTAATCCATTTTCAGGACTAAATAAACGGATTATTAGTAACATTATATATTTTAAAATATTCTAGTTTAATTAGAAAACTATATTTCATATTTTAGAACATAATTAATATTTTCTCAAAAAATATTTTTAATACAGTGTAGATTAATATTTTAAAATTATTTTTTATCACTTTTATAAATTTAATAAAGTAAAATGGATTAAAAATTTAGAATAATTTGGTCTAAATTTTATAATAAGGTCCTATTTATTTTTGGGCGTAAATACTATGTTAGGTTAGGTAAAAACTAGTTATCGTGGTAAAAGATTTAATGAAAAAAAGTAATAATTCAAGGGGGAAAGAACTTGAAACATGTTAAAAACCTATTTTTAATTGATTTTTTTTAGGTGTCCCTCAACCTTATCTCGTTTACTACCTGTTATTTATAAATTTTTCATCCAATTTCATTGATATTGACTGCCCAATATTGAAAGGTTTTAGATATTTATAAAAATTGACATCCCTTTTCACATATCAAAGGGGTACACCTCTCATCATTTCTCCTCAAACAAAAATCCCTTTAGTTCATGCCAAACTATGCCAAAAAATCTCATCAAAAATTCTATACACTTTAAGAAGTTTTTTTTTCTTAAAATACAATCCATCAATGTTTTAATCCCATTTTTGAAGTATATAATCCATGTAGTAAGGGATATATTTCTAATTTCTCATCTCTCTTATTTCTTTATGTGATTTTATTATTCCATAAATTAATTTCCTCCTTGTATTACTAATAAAATTAGTATCATTATTATACTTTTATGTTATTATAATGATGTTAGATGCATTAACTAACCTCCGGTTTCCATTACTAAAAACAAAAATGTTAATTGTGTGTTGTGTGTTGTGCAGACTACCACCTCCATGATGCAGAGTGATAAATTTTCCTGCACCACCTTAGAGGGATCCTCCTTATAAAGAAGTAAATATATAATTATTATATTTATGAAATATTTTATATTATTAAATTATAAACCATATTAATCATTTCACTTATTCTATGGAAAATAAAAATCATCACCCACGTGTACGTGTGGACTACCACATCAAAGGAACACTCAATTTCCATATTTTATTTAATAGAAACCTTATACATCTAGTTATGATAATGGTTTTGATAGATAGACATGATTTTATAAGACATTAATATGGTTCTGTTAAAACAATTTGACTAACCAATTAATAATGTTAATGATAAATAATTTTTATAAAATTATTTGTCTCAAACAAGGAAACTATGAAGAGAAAACCATAAACTCATTTTATATTACATTTTCATATTCATTAATTCATCTTTTAATTACTTATAATTCTGATATATCACAAAAATAAGAACTAAATATGATCATTATGCTTCAGGTATAATTATTTTACAACTAAACCACCACATAATCATCCATTAATCACGGTATGTTCATGTTTGGGTCAGTTTGACCATCTACTTGAACAACACAAAAAAATTATTTCATGGATGAATATGAATATTTATTTAATGGTATGATTTTATATAAATAAGAAAATAATTATTTAATTTTTTTTCATGGAATGGATACATCAATATTTATACTCATTAATTAATAAAAGGTCATTTTTAATCCAGAATCACCAATACATGCTTGTTATATATTTCATTATCAAGGATAAAGAATGAAACAATCGTTAAAGGAAATTAAAACATAATAAATCATTATAATTAATAAATCATTATAATTAATAAATCATTATAATTCATAAATTATAGTAATATTAATGAACTTGGAATTATAATGTTTAGGATAAAAATTACCAACACCACTCCCAGAAAACTAATATAAATGATCAAAACTATGAACACCTGATGTGGGAAAATTAAAAAAAGTAAATGATATACAGGAATATAATTATTATACATTTTCCATGTTAGGTAAGAATATGGTTATGAAATTAGTTATTATAATAATTATTTTTGTTAGATATGAGGTTAAAGAACTTTTTTGGATATCAAGAGTTAAGGAATGTGTTTATTTGTCTTATTTTTAACTTTCTATGACATGTTAGATATTGTGTTTCATAAATTAATTTATAGGGTATATTCACTACCCAATTACTTTAATGTATGAAAAAATTTAACATTTCATGTGATTTTAATTTCTATTTCATTATTTTCCTCTCAATATCCTTTTATTCTTTCATTGAAATTTCTTTAAGAGTTTCATTGTATAAATTTTAGGCTCATTGATTCATAGTATTTTTTACATGAATATAATTTTCATGTATTAATTGATACTAAACTTCCATGATTTTAAATGTAATATAATTTTTTTAACTTTTGAAATTTCTTCTTATCATCAATAACCATGTCATTTATAAAGCATTTTCTAAAATAAAAGTGTAACATTGGTAAAAAAAATCCCTTTCTTACTGATGAATTTATTCTTCCATGTCCATATATTCCTTCACAAAAATGTTATACTCTCTTTATTAAGAAATATAATATGAATTATTTTCTATTATTATCATAATTTTCTTTACCCATTTCCAGAAGTATATTTCAATACCCTTTTTACGATGTGAGTTTTCCGATATAGGTATTTAAAAAAAAGGATTCTCATCCTTTCAAAATAAAATGTTTTATCTTCAACTTTACATTTTTTTATAACACTAATGAATTTTAAAGCATATTTTTTATAACCATTTAAAATATGGTTTTCAATATTCTTATCTTCCCCTTCACAGTAATGTTTTTTAAAGTAATATTTGTGTCATATTTTAAAAAAATGTATAAATGTTTTTGTGAAAACAATTATATTCACTTTTTTCTCCATGTTTTATATATCATGAAGTGATATTTTGATCATATTTTATTATTTATCATGATATTATTCTTTTTCAAAAATTATATTTTTAATATCCTATTATATTTTAAGTTTAAATTATGTGATGTTTTTAGAAAGTCTAATAAAACCATTTTTTCAATAGGATCTTTAAGATATTTTTATGATTGATTTTAAGTGGAAGACATCTATATGGATGATAATGAGTGGGGTCATATATCACTCTATAATGAATTGGTTTATGTTTTAGTCTCATGATATCAAAAAGTTAAACAGGTTGATCTATCCCATGAAAAATGGTAAATTAGGGGATTTATCCTAAGACAAATGGGTAAATTAAAGGTTTTAACCCAATCCCAAGGGTAAATAGAAGGATTATCCAAATATCAATAAGGTAAATAGGTGGTTGGTCCAAGCCTATGATGTGATAAATTTCCTCGTGGGTAACATTGAATTGTGGTTTCTATTATTATGCTTGTTCCACATTCTTATGTCATAATCTTATTCTTATGACTATTCTCTTGACTCGTGTTTAATATATCATGATTCCACCCACTTATGAATAGTATATTTCTATTAATTTGTGATCAAATGTCCTTAAATAATTAATTTTGTAATGATCTTGTTATAACATATTATTTTTAATAATAAAATTTCTCATTCCCATGTTTTATCATATGATTATGCTCTTAACCTAGGTGATGGTTCAATAAGTTTTCAATTTCTTTGAATTTGAGCTCAACGCTTTCCAATGTTTTACTTTATCTAGGTTATGAAGATAAGTATTATTTTTTAAAATTATATAAGGGGGTATGGAGGAGTTCAATTTTGGATGAATTATTTTATATTAATATGTGCTTGTATAAAATCTCTTTGACACTAAAATTTTAGTTCCTTGGGTTGTATGACAACTTATGATATGTGTTATTTAACTAATGATATTAATAATAAATTTTAGTTTTTTATCTTGGTTAACTTTATATAATGCGGGATACACCCATAAATATCCAATGGTACACTCCCCACAATATGGATTCCCTTACATAGCTCCTCAAGTATAACACCTAGCAAGTTCCAATATCACATGTGCACCACTCCTCCTGAGACATGCTCATCCATATTTACAACACAGGTCATTGATCAATCTCAAATTGATTATTCCATGGTATTTCAATACATATCTAATGTCTCAACTCACTATAGTTTGATATTTCCCATTCTCATCCAAAACCCCATGGAATGATTCTTTTAAGTACCTCACAAGTATCTTCTATTCTTAGTTTCTAACTAACCAAAAAATCACACTTCATCCCTGATCACATATAATCATGATCACATAATAAAACCCACTAGGATCTTGTGAAAATCCTCTATGAAATTAGAAAATAATGTTTTCTCACCATATTCACTAAAACACTCAGGTTCCTTGAACCTGTTAAATTCTTAATGGTCCGGTATATAGCTACTCACTGATGCACAAACCAAATTGGTATCTTTGATTCCCATCATTCACTTTCTCTCATGCATCAAGGATTTTAACAAAAATAAATTTTATCCCACACTCTCCTCTCCTGGGGAAGAGTGATACTTTAGATAACCTTTTCATAGGTCCCTTACCATTATCTAACTCAATATAAGTTCAACATAATTGGTGTATTCTCTTATATCACATGACTATGAAACCCTACTCACGCTCCCATGAGTTGTGTATTGTAAAACCTAGGCTAAAATTATAAAACCACTGATTTATTCCCCCTATATGTCAATATAATATAGCCATTATCACATTAGTTCTTAATTACAAAAATGTTTGGAATCTTACTGATTCTAAAGATAGACGCATAATCACCGACCACTTAGGAGTTGTTCCAAATCTATAAACATATACCCATTCTGTATCCCTCTTATATATAACTGTATAGGATCACAATAAACAAGTCTAGGAATCCAACTAATCATACCCACCAAAACATAATCGCAATTCCAATGCACTCAAATTAAATTATCCCAAAAACATAATTCATCTCACATGGTTATCCATATCCCTATAGAGGGTATTCACATCCTCAATGAAATAGGTTTTTTGGAACACCCACTCATTTTTTCTCATATATACATATCAGGCATTTCATTTTTATTCAACCAACCATACTCAAACATCCATCCTCATCAAGCATCTATATACTAGAATACTCCCTTGAAGACAAGGTCACAACCATGTGAATATAACTACATCATCTTATGATAATTTATATTTTGTAAAACAAAAGTCATATACTCTTTATAATTTGAATTCCACCAAGAAGATATATGGGAAAACACCATATAGGTTTTTTTACACTTTAAGTAACTAAATCCTATTTTTATTATAATTAATTTCTAATAACCAATATCTAAATCATGTATAATTAATCCATAACCAAGTCATCCAATACATTTACTAACCCACTAATGGTCACTATACATCCCTTCCCTAGAGTAAATGTATAGAATTCATTAGAGAAAATCCTTCATGGGATCGGTGAAACCATTCATCAAAATAAAATAATATGGTTTTGCTAAGTGTAATTAAACCAACATGTTATATAATAAAACACTATATAAGTTGTTTTTGGTAAATATATCAATAGAACCCTCTATTTTCAGTCATCTCCATGATATACAATCATATGAATTTCATTCTAAATCTACATATCGAAAATGATTCTTGAACCATGCATCTTTACACTATAGGTGAATTTAAAAATATATATATCCAAAAAATCATCAAAAATTATATTTTTCAAAAATAAAAACTCAATTTTAACAAACAAAATCAGAATTACAATCCCATATCCCTAATAACCAGGATCTCCCATCAGAAAAAGTTTTCATGACATGCTATTTTAAAGTCCAAAACAATCTCTCACACATCCCTATAACCTATCAACCATATCCTAAATATTAATAAAAATAACATATGCTCTAATACTACTTTGTAACACCCTTATCCTAATACCACAAATCGTTTTTATGATCAGAGTGTTACAAGATCTCAGGCACACCTCCCCATATGCTATAGGTTTCTGACTAGTAGATAGGTTCTAAGGTGACACCATGGGGAGACTATAACATCATATTTCATTCATAAAGAACCCAAAAATATTATAATATCTAGAAATCATCCATAAAATAAATGAAAGTATGTGTAAATCAAAAACACATCCATGCTATAACAAATGTAACGAAAAGGCATACAATTATACATCCGAATTGATCACCAATTAGTCCAGTAAAATATAAAAATAAAAAAAGAATAAAAGAAAATGAGGATATACTACCATACGTGACCCTCAACTCCTAACTCCGTCTAATTTATCTATCTCATCAGTGAAACACTAAAATCTTTTCTACCTGAACCCATGATCATAAAGTCTTCTTGAGTAACAAAGTGTCAGGGACACCCAAAAGGGTGTGAGTAAAACTCAATATTTCACCCCCAATTGTGTACCAAATATATATCCCAATTAATATGTATACATAATTTTTATAATCTCACTATAAATAAATATAATCTAGAAACATAATAAAATAATACATGTGTTAGCCTAAGGTTTTCTCCAAGAGTGAAGTGCTCAAAATAAGTTGTCATTTTTATTTTTGTTTTAGAAAGGGGGTGTTTTGAAATTTTTTATTTAAAAAATTAAAAAAGTAGTCAAAAAATGTTTGAAAATAATAAGATGAAATAGGAGATTAAGTTTGTTCTTGTTTTACAATAATATCATTATACAAGTCTTTAAATCTTTCAACTATTATTCTTAATAACTATTAGGTTAGAGAATTCATAATTACCTCCCATATCACCCTTAGTTGAATGGTTTTGGGGAGAATTTCCCTAATTGAAATATTAATTTGGTATAACTACTTCGTATGTTTGTAATAGTTACAATGAATCACCCTTAATCGACTTATGAAATACCAAATCAGTTAATGTTCTTCCTAAACAATAAATAGTGGCTCATACCCCTTCTACATGTGCTGAAAATTAATGAAAACTTCACCACTCAGACATGGTTTATTACTTCATATATAGATCAGAACTAAGTATTGGTATATGATGTGTCATCAAACAAGTAAATAAAAAATAAATATAATTTAAAAGAAATATAATTTTATCAAATATTGAGAACTATTATTGAGTATAAAAACTAGTTAAAAAAAGATATGGAATTTTATTCACTGGAATTATGAAGACTCTAAAATGGAATCCTTCATATCCATGGTCACTTCAAGGTTTTCCCATCCATAAAAATGGTAACTTAGATGAATGGGGAAGAAAAATACATTAAAAAACTATGAAAATATTAAAACAAAAGTAATAACTGAAGTTCTCTATGAGTAGTTCATATGAACTATATCCTCAAACCCTTTAGCCTTCTATTATTCTTGTAGGTCCTAAGTTTCTATCCTCTCCATTTATGGTCAAATCCCCAAGATATTTTCATGTTTTAAATCTTAATCTCGTCTTTTCTCTTATGGTCTTCTAATTTCCACCATGATATGGTCTTCTTAGAAATTCATCACTATCATCCTTAGTTCTTCATTGAAATAGTATACATATTATAATCCACATGTCTTGTTATGAATCGGTGTATACATGATGATTTGGTATTCCAAATCAATATTATAAATATTTATGAAGAATCGATAATTATCTTTACTTTGTTAATTTCTTAACTCATTATATGATTTCATAGGACTATTCATAGTCTTAAGATCTGTGTGGGAAGGTCATACAATCTGGACCATAGTCTTATAACAGGAAAAACTATTTGGATGGAGAAAAAATATTACAATATAGACTAGCTTATGAAAAATGGTGCCCTACTCACCTGAAGTTCACTCTCAACTCCTACTCTCGGCTCTGCCCTCTCCTCCTAGGGTTTCGATTTCTCCAGGGATGTGATGGGAATTCCTCCTCCTTAAGCTTCGGGTTTTTTCACAACATTTTCTCCTTCTTCGTGGTCATTATCCCCTTATAGGTTTTTTTATTTATTGCTTCTGGAGCTGTCTTGATTTTTACCCTCCCTACCCTACTCTGTTGGTCTAGCACGACACACATGACTCTATTTGGTTGACTGTAATGGTTATTATATGGGTTTAGGACTGTGGTGGTGGGATTAGATTCATCACGGGATTCTCTATTTGGTGGTTTCTTCCCTTATTGCCTCTTTGTGCTCACCAGATCTCTCTCTTATTCTTATTCTTCATAGGGTTTCATCCCCCCAATGTTGGAGCATTCTTCTTCTTCTTCTTCCTAGTGTTTCTTCCCCCTAATGTGGCTTCTTGTCTTTTGGGTTTCATCCCTGGTTCACCCTATTGGTTCCCTCCTTTAGATTTTCCTATTAGTGTTTCAGTCCCATTTTATTCTTCCTTATTCCATAGTGGTTTTGGGTTGTGAATATGGTTTTTTTGGGGTGTTTCTATGGTGTTCTTTGTTTTTCTGGAAATGGTTAGACATTGAGGATTTATGGTGTAGTGATGGTGCTTGCTCAGTTGTGGCTTGTTGTGGAGGCCCTTTACACTCATACACATCTCTAGCATCCAGGTCCTCTGATCCCTTCCAGGTCGGTCGGGTGTGATGGTTTCCAAGAGTTTTTGGGCTGTGTTGTTTGATGTGGAGGGGGTTCTAGTTGATGTGGCATGTGGAAAAATTGAGGTTTCTATTTTGTTGGAAAATTTGGTAGCGGTAACGGGCAGCTTCGGTGAAGGCATGGATTATAATGGCGATGGGTTAGAGGAAATCAGATTGCTGTGAATATGGAAATTTTTTCTGGATATTTCCTTCCTTGATGAAAGTTCTTTGAATAGTTCACTAGTTTTGCAGGAATCAGGAATTACTGAGGCAGGGGAGTTCATTTCACGATGGTGATAGTGGGTTATGGTGGTTTCGTCATGGGATTTCATTGGTGTTTTATGGTTGGGCTGATGGTGGTAGAAGTTTCAGAGTGCATTGCACAAAGAAGCTCAAAATATGAGGTTTGATATGCATAGTTTATATTTACTAGTTTTCATGGGTGTCCATGTGTATTTCATAATGTGAGGCAATGTTTCAAAGGTGATGTGGCCATTATTTTTAAATTTGAATTTTGTTTTTGAATTTTGAATTTTTTAAGTCATTGGTAGTAATGTGGGGTATGTGGTATGTGTGGTGAGTATCTGGATCTGAGTTTCTGGTACCCACTTGACTAAAAGTTTCTTTTAAAAATACAAAAAAAGGTTTTTCGAGACCAAATTCATGCGATCTAGAGAAAATTATTGTTATTGGGACCAAAATCTTATGATTGAGACCAATTTCATATGATTTTTCAATGGAAAAGTCATATGAATAAATCCTTTTTCAATTTTAGCCTTGTATCCATTATAAATAGTAGAATCAGTGTACAATTTACATAGTTATTCAAAAACTGATTTAAAACAATGAAAATAAGATTAAATGTACTTTTAATGATGTGATTCCAAAACAAATGGATGGATTCCCTAATTTATTCCAATGTTAATAAAGTCACAAAAACGCAACATTAAATTCATTTCCATAATTAAATATGAATTATTACTAAAATAAGGAAATGTGATGATTATATTAAATTAATTGTTTTTTTGGATTTAAAACATTATAATTTAATGTAATAAATATATATATATATATATAATTTTCTTTTCTAATATTACCACACTTAATCCTTGGTGTTATAAAAAAATAAACTTTTAAAAGAATTCCAAAGTAAAATTCATATACTAAGACATTGGGAGATCTTTTTATAACACTTTATGTCACAAGTTGTCGTGCCTCCTTAATGTTCGTGATTCTATATCCCTTATTTAATTCATTAAATTAATTTTCAATTCCTTTATCCTCTCATACACACTTATACCTAAATTCCTAGAATTATTTTTCTCAACAAACAATTATGAGTTTCAAGAAATGTTATTCTCATTCAAGTATCATGAAAGATTCACCATAGGCTTGATAAATTTCTTTATCCTAACCAATATAGTTAAGTATTTTATTTCATATCATCAGTTATTTTTAAGTTTTTTCTAAGTCTTAAGGTTTGGTGGATTATATTGATAAAATATAGAGGTGGATTAATATTTTTGTCTATATGTTGAATCATAATGAATGATTTTTAGTTTCCCTAAATAATGAAATCCAATTTATAATAATAATGTGATGATACATACCCACTCCCTTGAATTCAGTAAAAAATTATACCTTTTTAATTTTCAATAGTATCTAACATTCCTCTCCTTATTTCCATTACCTGATTATTTTAAAACAAATTACTTTGGTTCTCCTCTTGATGACAAATAGCTTGAGTTTGGATTTTTTTTCATTAGGTGTGAGACATGTCTTTCCCTAAATTAGGAATTATATTTCTCACATATGATTTGTTTTAAGTACTTTATTTCAACAGCTTCAATGCTCCATTTCTAATAGATTCTCCAAAAATTTTAAAAAGATACCAGAATTGTCAATGAATATTTTGGATCCTATACAACTCTAATTTTCCTCAAAACTCTTATTTATCTTTATTGTTAGTTTAGAAAATATATATTTAACATCAATGACATGTTTATACTATTTTCACCCGTACTGAAATGTTTTATATTTGTATTTAGATATGGTTTTAGCATTTCTATTCTATAATTATTCTTTATATTTTAGTTTTTAGTGGAAAAATGTTATATTTAGTTCAAACAAGGGTGTAATTCCATTCCCATAAGGGGATAATATCCATAACATATTCCCATACTCATTATTGTGATTCTTATTATAAAATATTTGAATTTTTTTAAAAGAATTCTTACTTTATATCAATGATATTCTACAAAACATATTATCCCCCTACAACTAATTTGGGTTTATCCAACATTGGGATTTATCAGAGCTAGCTAAAATCACTCATAAAGGGGGCCCTTTTATCAGCACTACTTAAAAGGTACTGATAAAGGGGGTAACTTTATCATTGATACTAAAAAAGGATAATAAATGGCACTCTTTATCAGTGCAAGTAAAAACGTGTGGATAAATGGGGAGGCTTTATCAGTGCTTTTTTACTAGCACTGATAAAGGCCCCCCTTTATTATCACTTTTTTCTCATACGGATAAAGTTTATATTTCAAAAAAAATATTTTATTAAAAACTCAATCTTAATATATAAATATATATATTTTTTTATAAATAAAATATACATCTTTTAAATATTTTTTTGATAAGGATAAATACACATTTACACTTAATATATAAGATATTATGTAAAAATTAAAGATAAAATAATTTAAAAAATATTATTAATTAATAAATTTCTAATTATTATGAATTAAAAGTCATTTAATAACAATTGTATGAAATAAAATTTAAATAATTTATTGAACAATTTAAGATAAGTTTAAGACATTACTTAAACATAAAATAGGAATAAATTTTAATCCAGGTGTCTATCTAGGCTCTACCACATATAAAATCAAATTTTGTGAAGTGATCAATGCCTTTTGGACAAGGGGGACCCCTGACACTCTTTTTAGGCCAAAAAAGTTCAAAAGGCCTCCAAAACTGAGTTTTTAGTCTAGGTATCTCAATTTTTTAACATTTGATTGAATTTTAACCTCATTTGAGGGGGGTCTTGTTGTCTTTTTCCAATAGATGCTAGATTAATTGCTAGGGATTAAATTCACATACATATTATGGTTATCAAATTTTATCTTTTTTCATAATGTAATTTTATTTATAATTAAATATGTGCACATTTTCTTATATTTTGTTATAATAACTGAAATATATAAATATATATTTAAATAAAATTGTTTTTTAATATATAACACATGTGGAAATAATTTTTTATTATTCATTTCATTTAAGGTAAAAAATATACATTTTATTTATCTTAAAAAATGAATTATTATGAATATATATAAAAATATAAGTAATGTTTATGTATAAACATGTGTGTGTCAATAACAAAAATATAAATTTATGTGTATATTCTAATATATATAAATAAATACATATATATCTAAATATTTGTGTGTTTAGGTGAGAAATATTAGTATCAACATGTGTGTGTATATGTGTGCATATCAATATTGTTTGTATACATCATATATAAATTTAGTTTTATATAAATATATCTTTATCATTAAATATAGTATATAAATGAATTTACAATAAAACTATATGAATAGATATACATAGATATATATATATATATGTATATATAATGTTTATATATATGTGGGTGTGTATTGATAAATAGATATATATTTGTATTTATATTCTAATATATGTAAATGAATATTAATATATAATATATTTAAATAAAATTAAGTGCGTATATATATAAATCATACACACATGAATAATCACACAAACTTATCTTTTATGAATATATTTAAAAATAATTTTATATATGAATAATAAATATGTATGTAAGTATATATAAACAAATAGATATTATATCATAAGACATAATAAAACAAGGAAGGGTAGTGGTAAAGAGGTTGAATTTTCACATGGAGGTCATGAGATCAAATCCAAGTACGTGTGCAGGTGGGTGAGAGGTTTTCTAGTGCTAAGGGGGGTCATGAGTTCTATAGAGGGGGTAGGTGTAGGGAGGTCAATTAAGTCACTAAGAAAGGGGATCTCAAGCACTGATAAATGGTATAATTTTTTTCAATTTTTATTAGTACAAGAAAAAATCACCGATAAATGTCATATTTTAACCTTATTTTGGTAGTCATTACTTTTTAAGCGTTGATAAAGACCCTTTAATATTTATATTAAAAGTGTGTTTTGTTATAGTTTTTCAATTCACTTTCTTCCCTTCATCACACATAAAGTCCACCTAGATCATGAATAAATATATAGATCAAGGTAAATAGTGATTTTTTTATTGTAATATGGATTCCTAAAAAATAAATTCATAGTTTTTAAGGGCTACATGTGTCAAATGTAAATATAGACCAGAAATTAATGTTCATTCAATGGGGGTCTAAAAATCAAAATAATTCTAAAAACATTTATAGAAAAAAAAATTCTCAAATATTCAAAGGTTGTTTCTATATTATTCAGTAATTTGTTGTTATTTAAGAATGTCTTACTTCTCTTAAGAAAAAAGGAATTGTATATAATATTTAAGAATTTTTTTAGAATCCTTTCAGGTAAGAGATTTAAATATAGGACTATATTTCCTGGCATGATATTCAAACTTCATTGGTCCTTGTATGAAATTCCTTTACTCATAATTTGAAAAAAGAGTTCTATTTAATCATTTATCTAAGGTGAGTAAATGTGTTATATATATTTCTCATCATTGGTTTATTTTAAATGTTTCAAGGGATTATAATTATGCTAAACAGGTTTCAAAAACTTATAGAAAAATGGATATAAATATTTTTATTTTAATATACTCATTATTTGAAAAAAAATGATAAAAATGTAAACTATAAAGGTTCCCTTTCACACACTTAAATGGTATAGTTTAATCAATGAATTCATGTATATTTATCTTCTAAATTCTATTTTAAATTGAATCATATCATATAATCATGTTTTAATGAGAGGTATAACCTAATTGGTCTTTTTTAATATAATGGTTGGAGGAGTGTGGCCTCATCTACTAGTTCTTGGGGAAAATTTCATTTAATTTCTTCAATAGATTCCCATTAATATTAAATGGTTTTTTATCCTTATTTAAAAATATTCACAAAACCATAGGGATATACATATTTTATTATAAATGATCCTTCCCATATTGAATGAAATTTACCTAGCATCATCATTTGTCATGAGTTATAGAGCATATTTTCCCCTTGAAGGAGGTATTTTTTTAATCAATTTATCTTCAACCACTCTTGTTCTCTCTTTTTAAATTCTAGGATTTTAAAAATCTCCTCTCTTAGTTTCCTATATTTCTTAAAATTTTATTATTCTATCTTTTTTAGCTCTTTCCATGCCTAGATTGAATTATTTCATACCCTAGTAAGACTTGTACTCGAAATCCACTAGTAGGTGAAAACTCATTCCATAAATAAGCATATATGTACTATTTCAAGTAAGGGTTAATAGGCTACACTATAAGCCCATAAATCATCTCCCAACCTTTATCTCCAACATTTTTGGTTTTTTCTTACAGTTTTCTCAAAAATTTCATAAAATTATCTTTTTAAAACATCATATTTCCCATTTTTATGAGGTTTATAGAGTGTTGATATCCTATAATTAAATCCATGCATCTTTAATAAATAATCCATGATTCTATTATTTAATTGGTTCCCATGATAATTAATGATAGATCTTGGTAATCCAATCCTATAAAAGATATTAGATATGATAAATTCACACACAACATGAGCATCCTTAGTTTTAGTGTGATTATCATCCAAAACATTTGATATATAATAAAGTAAAATAATGATGTAAGAATATACAAAAAACATGGGAAATGTCCATATAAAATTTATTCCATAGAACTCAAAAATTTCAAAAAAAATTATTTATGTTTTAGGAATTTTTTTATTTCCAAATGTATTGAGAGAATTTTAATTTCTCATATTTGTTAAAAAAATTCATCTACATCATTAAACAAGGTGTCCTGATAAATTCCTAACCATCGGACTTTCCTTTTTATCATTTTAGTTCTATAGTGGCCTTCATGGGATAGAGTGTGATAAAATTAAAAAATATATTCTATTTCACTTACAGGTAATGATCTTCTTATCACATGGTCATTGAACATTTTCCAATGATATGTACCTTACCAAATGTAAAATTTTGATTCATATTTAAATATTTCAATTATGTGTGGGTTGAAATGGATGGGAATTGAAAAGTTATAATGTAAATGACCATGTTAGTATACCAAGGTAACTCTCCTTAAATTAATTACAACTTCACTCCTGTAATGTGATCATTTATTAGGTTCTTGGATGGAATCTTGACTTCCACTGTATTGGGTAGCCTGCTTAGGTAGTCATCTACTTGGTCACTGGTTCCCTTATTTTATTTGATCTCAAAATTGAACTCCTATATAAGTAAAATCCATCTGACTATCCTCAGTTTGGATTTATACTTCTTCATCAATTTCTTAAGGGCTACATGATCAGAAAATATTGTAGCTTTATCTCTAAGAAATTGTGAACTACATTATTATAAATAAAAAAACTATAATGAATTATTTTTCTATGGTTGCATAGTTGATTGGAAAATAATATAGTATCCTTGATTAATATTAAATGGCTTGATATTTTACTTTAATCCTTTTGAAAAAATATTCTCCCATGACTAGGATATAAATATCACAAAGTTACTGGAAGGGTTTATCCCAATCTGGTGGAAACATTACAGATAGGGTGATTAATATTCTATTTAGGTCTTTAAATTATTACCTGCATTAAAAATTAAAATCAAAATCCTATTGTTATAAAATTAATCTATAATGGGGGAGAAATATTACTAAAATCCTTGATAATCCCTCTTTAAAATCCTATATATCCTTAAAAAGATCAAACGTGATTTACACAGTGTTGTTAAGGAAACAAATTTATAACTTTAATTTTAAATATATCCACATCACTTCCTTTTTTGACATGACATGCCCAATTACTATTTAGCTTTCCACCATAAAGTGAAACCTTTCCAAATTAAGAAAAATGATATTTTCAATGAACTTTTTCAAAACTTTTTCTAAATTTTTAACTAAATGATCAAATAAATGCACAAAAATAGTAAAATAATGTTAAAATTATTATATTTTTTCCTCAATGTGGTTTGAAAATATAATTATTATAAATATTAAAAATATACCAATAGAATTACACAATCTAAATTTATTCCTTTTTAAATTAATTTTACTAAAGGGAGAGGTAAAGGTAGTATTATCATAATCCTTTATAGAAATGGGAACCTATAAGTAACCTGAAGACCCATATAGAAAACAATATTTTTTTCATCCTAATATTATCTACATCATTTGTTCAATGAGAGGGATGTAAAAATGATCCTCCAAAGTGACCATATTTAACTTCCTATTTTCTATATAGACTCTCTAAATATTCTAAATTCTTATAGGGATTAAATTATTTTAGTCATTCTTTGAAATAGTCAAGCCTATTTTCTTAGGCACTACAATAATGGGTTTGACACATTTTGGGTCTAAAATGAGATAAAAAATCTCCTACTCTAATGAATTAACTTTAATCATCTTAACAACATCCATCGTTGTGGGATTCAACCCCCTTTGGGGCTATATAATGGGTCTGGAATGTTCCTTAAGAATAATCCTCTGTATAAATATTTTTGAACAACTACATATAATATTACCCAAATTCCAACTTATTACAATCACATTCTTTCTCAAAATATTAATCAATTTATATACTTTTTTATAAAGATTATTAGAAATTATCACACGTAGTTTTTCTCCTTCTATGAGGTATATATATATTAATTCAATGGGAAGGGTCTTTAATTAAACATTTTGTGGTTGTTCAAGAGATGAAATTAAATTTTCCCCAATTAAAAAGCTTGTATTTATTTCATATAACATGACATATCAGTTTCTTTTTTCATGGAATAAATAATCAAAAACATCAAAAAACTCAGAAGTACATCATCTTCTAATTTGAAGGAGGATTTTTTAGATTTATGGATGGATTCTTTTCCCATGGAATGTTAAATCATTAAAAATTTCCCTAGAGATAAATATTTTTCTAATATAACTATTTTTTAAACTAGTTTAATATATTCTATGTGGTAAAGTGTAAGAAATGAATAGTCATCTGAAGGGTGCCTCATAGAGTCATATATGTTCGGGTAGATAGTGTTTTCCCTAAACTATATGGTGAGTGTTCCTTCAAGTAAATTTATGATTATCTTGGTTATATTTGAGAATGGTCTCCCAAAAATTATTAGTGAGTGGGATGGTTATATATATTCCACAATTTTCCATAAATAGAAATCACCTGGAAATATCAAGTCTGAAACTCCAACTAACATAGAAAAAATAGATCTGTTGGCAAGTTAAACCACTACTCCTGTGGGTTTCGATTTTCCCAGGTATAAATATATAAATAAGTATTAATCCATTATCAAGACCCCACCCAATAGGCCTTGGGCTGTAACTCCCCAAGCCTTCCTTTAATATGTTAGGGTCTGGTGAATGGTTCTGAATAGGCATATCACATAGATGGGAGGACTTTTCCCAAATTACATATACATATGCACCCACAAACACATCCACGAAACAGTGCAGATATATAAAATATGGAAACCAAAAATCATGAATAAATATATCCTAAACTAGAGTAAAATAGATGTACTAAGAGCACAAAAGGGAAATGTGCACGCCCACCAAAAACTATAAAATCATCCAACCTGCTCAAAAGGAGGGGATTTATATCATATGAAACTACTGGTAACCTCCACATCCCAACTCCAGTAAACACCTCAGATAGTATATCTCACTAAACTTTGCCTATATTGGGTCCTATGGGGACCCCAACAAAATTTCTGAAATATGCACCAGACATGACACAAGTGTCAAAATCCTATGTAGGTTTGAGTATAAATAATACTCAGTAGGTACCCCAAACCCCAAAAAGAAAAGGGATAAACTAAAAGGCACTAGTCCACTCAACTCAGCCAGAGGGAACTCCAATAAGATAGAATCTCCATCTCGAACAGTCCATGGAAATACATGACAAGTTAGACCAGCCCACAATGGGTGTCAATATAGATTCATGATGACACCACAAGGTCTCCCAGAATCACCAATATATACTTGTCTTAGACTCCATATTTCTTGAGTTTTCAACCTCATAGCCAACTATAAGATTCTAGTTTAGATTCAAAAGGTGACAAAAAAGTAGGAGAACACACTCCATGATCTATTCAATCCTAGATGGTGCCTTTCTGAGAGGTACACTCCATCATGTATAATACTACCATTCCTGATGTAAAGTTTGGGAGAATGCTCTCCTTCAGGGACAACTCACTAAGTAAAAATTTAGTGCCCAACATTTGAGGTCATGACAAAGCTAAACAACACCCTATGTAAGTCCATAATAAACCATGTAGAGAGTCCCTCACCACTTAATTTTACACCATTGAGGTACAACTTCTCCATAATATGCATTATGTGAATCCTCTCTGACGAGAGAGAACGGAAGGACCCACATCTCTCCATTTCCCTACATCCGAGGGAGTATGAGATGCTAACTAACCCATGAGACCACTAATTCTTTTGAAGGGGGATTCATGCACCTAAATCTATCAAGGGAGCACTAAATCCTAACCAGGTATCGCAAGTGACTAGTGTAGGGGATCTCCCCTCATAATTATACTCAATATCCAATAGATCTCTAACTTCAATAGAGGACCTGATCTATGCTTCTACTCAAATATATGGGAGTACAACTCCATAGATAATGACCTACACCCCGGTACGATAGGGGAGTACCACTCAAAGGATATAAGACCCATGCCTTGATATTATGGGGGAGTGTAGCTCCATATATGAGGCCCCACTCCCTGGTCCAATATGGGAGTTCCACTTGATGGTTAGGGGACCCGCACCCTGGTATGAAATGGGAGTACCACTCTACCAACATGATCACTATGGGGAACCCACACCTTGATATGATAGAGGTGAACCGACCCCATACTAGAGGACTTTATCCCTAGTATGACCGGGGTGTACCAACTCTTATAGAATAACACATGTGGAGGAACTATCTGATTGAATGATATGGGAGTTATAACTCCAAAAATAGAGGACCCATACCCTATAATGATAGGGGAGTACCCACTCTATCTATATGGAGGACCCACACCCTGACATAGTAGGGGAGTACTGACTACACTGATAGAGAATCCACACCCAAGTATTATCGGTGAGTACCTACTCTATCTAGCTAATGAGTATGGAGGGTCTACACTCTGGCACGATAGGGGGTCATTATCTCCAACTACACGAATGATAAGGGGAACCCATGACCTAGTCCGATAAGGGAGTACCATCCCCATGAGAACTACCAAATGGGTAGATTACCAGCACCCACAACATGGGGAGTACCATATCTACTAAAGTAGAGATGTAAGGGAAGCCTATGGCATGGTCTAACAGGATATTACTAGTCCTGGCGTCTCACACTAATAACCACATCGATCTCCATCATCATTCAAGCATTACTGAAAGAAAAATCACTATTATCATACCTTTCATATCAAATATATCATGGGTAGGGGACCCGCGCCCAAATATAATAGGGGAGTACCACTCTTCTAGTCTAAATAGTCTAGGGGAACTACATCCTAAGGTGATAAGGAAGGGTACTAACCCCGACATCAACCCAGTGATCCACCCTAATCACTACCCATGATTGAGCACTACTATCATGGAATCATTCTTGAAACACGCTAGATCGTATCTTGTAGTCCACTATAGAGGCTAAAATTACATTCAACATGAAAAAATTCATAGTATAGGTGACTCATAATATTGAATCCAAACCCCGAATAAAGATATATATAAGGTAAAATATCCCAATAAGATATTAAGAAAGTACACTGTGTGCACTGGTTTCCACACATCTTGTGAACTCACCCGACCACCTATTTTTGTCACTTGTTTTCATGGCTTGGCTAGCCATGTAGGTGTACATGGAATGTACAGCATGTACACAGCATTTCCAGCCTCACCCGGCCCCATTCCATGTTCTTACTCCACACATATTGGCAACCTGTGCCTCACAAAGGTGTGGTCCACCAATTACACGGTGTGTCTAGGCTAAATAGCCACTTTCCCGTGTCATTTCCCCTGCCCATGTCCAAAATCCCATTCTCATGTACTTTCATTGTGTACTTCTACATGGCCATATACTATAGCATAGCTACCCTATCCATGTCCTCTATCCATACGACATGGGAACAGTACACAACGTGTGACCCCAGTACAAGGTGTGTATTCCCCAATGGTCATCTTCCCCGAATGGAAACAACACACAACATGTCTCACTATTTTATATGTTGTGTAAGTGGGAATTCCGATTGGAATTTCCCAGCGAGTCACACAATTCACCCATGTTTCCCACAAAACTTGTTGATAGAATTAAAGAGATCTCTAGAAACCATAATTAGTCTCTTCAACCTTAACACATCGCATAACAAAAGGGAATAAGACTAAAACTCAAATCTTCCTAACTCAATGGTGAAACACCAGAGCATATGTTTTAAAGTAACGCTCGGATCATGCTTCCCATTGATCTGATGATGATCGATGACAATAATGGAGGTTTGCAGCACCTCGCCACATTGATTCAACGTTTCATCATTTGTTAGATAAAGAGGAGAGGTAGAGGGTTGTGCTTATCCTATTATAGTGTGCACCAAATGTTTGGGGGAGGAAAAATTGATTTAATGAATTAAAATCAATTAACTCACTTTTAACACCCCTTTTCCAACTCACCCCCGACCGAAAACCCACTGCTAAAAAAAATTATGTTACACATTGGGTAAACACAATATTCTACACTCAACCCCATTCTCATAATTCCAATATGAGACTCCTCTTAGTAGTTATATCACATTTCAATAGAACCTTCATGCACATGAGAAAATATATTCGATGTTTTTAATATCACCACATCAAGGCTCTCTAGGCCCCTAAATCCAAATCTAACTCAATACCTAGATTAGGAAATACTCATACAATTATTTCAAAGTATTATAGGTCAAAACCTAAGTCATTAAATTCTCTCCACCTTAAGTATTTTCTTTCCTGAAAAATGAAATCCTAAGAATAAGGGAAAGAAACTTATCTCTTCACTAAAACTACCATGCCATCCTTCTCACCAAGGGTTCCCATGCCACTTACAAGCCCTCAATTAGGGGAACCACCAAGTAAAAACCAAACCTACTTCCAACTCCAACTAGGTCGACATTGTGTGACAAGAGGAAAATGTCACCTCAGTTGTGATAGGAGGAATACACCAAACACCACGGTCCATCTGCATTCATAGGATATAGTGGTACACCACCTCACTAACAAGATGCAGATTCCAACATAACCCTACAGTTCACATCCACCCCTGGATAGACTGCCCCATGACCTCCTCAAGTGTCTTGAATTCAAGGTTGATGTTGAGCACGCGAGGGTACCAGTGAAAAAATAGGGTCTCTCATGTGTAAATGTTAGGTCATACTAAGACCTCCGTTTTTGAACTTCTATCTATAACAAAGATCACTCGAACATAAAAACTAACACACAAACTAGTGACATCCTAGATGATTATGTATTGTATGTAACCAATCCACACTTTGGAAACATCATAGGGTCTAACTATGACACTGTGGAATGGTTCTACACAAGGAACTCCCTCCATCAAGGATTCCAAGCATATGGGTCAAGCAGAAAATATCAACTTGCAATGTCAGTACCTACTCCAACCTTCCATCACACAACCTTGACATGACCAGACATGTTTAAGGAACTCATCGACCACACCTCAACACTATCCTCTTTGGGAGGAACTGACTCATCTAGAAAGTTTGGATCACATTACAAAAATGAATCTCTATGGGAAAGTTTTTTTATTTCTTGTGAGTTCAGAGATTCATCAAACAAAACCCATAGAGGGTTCTGCTGATTCCCCATGTCACATTGGAAAAAATTTGTGTATGATGCCAAAAAAAATAGTACCTTACAATATTGTATAAAAATTAGTACTGTAGAAAGTAGAAATGAAATATATCATACCACTATTCATCCTCAGATCCTCCAAGTCAAATCCCTCTACAACATTAAGCTCTCCCCACCACTATCCTCTTTCTCCTTGAGCCTAGTATGGACCACTATGGGTGGTGGTGGAAACCATTTGAACTTCCCACCACCTTCTGCTGCTCTCCCATATCCTCTTCCACATCAGCAATCATACAGAACTCCCTACACCAAAAACATCCTCTCCCTTGGTGGTTTGTCAACCTGCTCCCTCTTAATAGAATGGCGAGTCAAAAAACTCTAGAAAGATGTCCTCATCCATCGCAATCATAGTAGACCCTATCATATGACTAACTTGATCCCTGACATAGATCCTACACTATAGTAAAATATTACTAAGACTACGCATGGTTTTGCCACATGCACTGCGATCCTATCATCTGTCATTTACTAACTACTACAGATACCACGGCCTCATGACCACCACCATATACAACATACACTCATCCCTCTGCCTGAAATCTCTCTACTACTATAGCTCTCTCTAGTGCCCCCACATAACTGGAAAGTCACAAGGAAACCACACATGCTCATATATCTCTATTAAGGCCCTTCTCAAAGGACTGATATATGATTAATGGGTCTCGAACCATATCTGAGTATCATGATAGGTCTGTGAACCTCACATATTATTCTACCATGGTCATGCTACCCTTTTGAAGCTCCAAAAGATCCTGAATACGCATTGACCTCAAAGAGACTGGGTAAAAATCTTCCCTGAAGAGTTTCTCAAACTCTACCCCGAGTGAGTGTCACATTATCATGGGTCTATGTCAATAGACTACACCATCACTCAGTAAAACCATATAGAGTTATTTCCACTAGGACCACCATCTGGTCGAGAGGTTTCCACACAAGGTAGAAAACTGGTGTGATTGCCTCAAGCCAGTCATTAGCTTCCTGGGGGTCGGGATCACCCTAATACCTCATAGGTCACTACCTATATAACTCAAACAGTGCACTTATCCTACATACATACTCATCATGAACTACCATTACAAGTATCTACTCATTGGGTGGTAGCTCAACTAGCATACCACCCAGAGGTACTACCTCATAACCAGTGCCCCTTACTGAAACCTTCTCATGGGGTGTATTTTCATCACAATCACATCATGGAACCTAGTATGGATATCATCACAGTGGCATCCTGAAAAGGAATCATTACATTTCACATTCAAAGGATATATCTAGATATTTTACTCAAGAAGGAAAAGAAACCCACAACCTAGTCATATATGATGCATCTATCATTATTTCCCTATGAATATTTTCCTAAGGTATTGAGTCAAAAATAAAGTTATAAAAGTCTTGGTGAATATATATTTTGGCTACTGCATCAACACCAGAACCTATGGCCTGAGATTAGAACTCAAAACACCCTAACATTATCTCCAAGCAACCAAAACCAATATCAATATACTACTATCCAAAAGTGGAACCCGCTCTAATACAACTATTTCATGACTAGACCCAATGAGTCACAAACCATAACTCCCCAATCCCACCTCCAATAGGCTAGAGGATTGAAACTAGTATTATGTATGCATATCACACAGATGTGGGCCTTTTCCTAAATAGCCTATATGGACGCACCAACAAACACCTCCTAGCAACAGTGCATAGATATTAAAATTGATAAAATAAAATGCATACATACATCTATCCCAAACTAGATTACAAAATAAGTACTAAAAGAATAAAAGTGAAAAACACATGCCCTCCAAAAAAATATAAAAGTGTCCAATATTCTCAAAATAAGGAGATCACTATAAAATTGAACTATCAGAAAGATCCTCAGTCAATCCATCTCACTAAGATATACCAGCCTTGGGTCCTCAGGGTAATCCTTTAAAAAATACTATGGTATTCACAAGTCACAACACGTTCAAGAAAATACCATACAAGTGTGAGTATAACAATTTTTACTATGCACCCCAAAAAACAAAAAGAAAAGGGAGAAACTAAAATGCATCAGTCTGCTCGACCCAGCCAGAGGGAACCCTAATGAGAGAGAATCACAATCTCAAACCATCCACAACTATACATAACCATTCATCTCATTCCTTAAGTGTTTTCAACTCAGACACATGATAACACCACAAGGACTCCCAAAATTATACATATATACTCATCTCAGGCTCCAAGTCACATGAGATTTCGACCTCATAGCCAGATATAGGATTCTACTTGAGACTCTAAAGGTAATACACAACTCGAAGAACAAATTCCATGATCTCGTCCATCCTATATATAAATCATCCATGTGATACACTTCATCAGGTATAACACTACCATTACTTATAGTATATTTGGAAGAAAACACTCTCAAGAGTTAAAATCACTAGGTTAAAATTTAGTGCCCATCACCAAAGGTCCTATCAAATATAACCTATTCACTAAGAAAAATCATAAAAACCCAATTAGAGAGGCCCAACCCTCACCGCTGCACATTGTTGATGGAGCACTGCTTCATACTAGGCACCGCATTCATCTTCTCTGATGAGAGAGAATGAAGGGACCCACACCTCTCCACTACCCTATATTCAATGGAGTAATATCTCCTAACTAACCGTTGAAACCTTTGACACTCCTAAAGAGAGTGGACCGCACCTCAATCTGTCAAGGTAGTACTTACTCCTAACCTAGTATAGCACACAACTAATGGAGAGGCCCACTCCTTGTAACTATACACAATAGCCGAGTGAGCTCCAACTCCAATGGAGAACCCACTCTCCGCCAATACTCAAAGACAAGGGAGTACTACTCCATAGATGGTGACCTACACCCCGATACAACAAGGGAGTACCACTCAAAGGATAGAGGACATGCACCCTGATACAATGAGGGGAGTACAAATCTATAGATGAGGACTTGCTTCCTAGGACAATATGGGCTACCACTCAATGCCTAGAAGACCCTATCCCTAATATGATATTAGAGGACCACTCTACTAGAATGATCATTATGGGGGACATTCACCCTGACTTGACAGGGGAGTACCGACCCCATGCTAGAGGACTCACTCCCCAGTATGACAGGGGAGTACCAACTCTTTCGTAATAATTTTATGGACGAATTTCACCCTGGAATGATAGTGGAGTTTCAACTCCCATGATAGAGGACCCACACTATAACACAATAGATGACTACACACTCTATATATATGTCACATATAGAGTACCTTCTCCCAAACATGGAAAGGGAGTACCGACCCCACATATACAGTACACACACCCCGGTACGATAGGGGAGCACCTAATTTATCTAGACCATGAGTATGGAGGGACCAAACCCTTTCTTGATAGGGGATTATTGTCTCAAACTACATTAATTATATAGGGAACCTACACCCTATTCCAACAAGGGGTACCATTCCCAAGAGAATTACCACATGGGTAGAGAACTTACACCCATGATGTGGGGAGTCTCATCTCTACCAAAGGGGTGAGGTAAGGGAAAACCACACCCATACCCAAAAGGGGAGTACTAGTCCTAGTGTCACTCACTAAGAACCCCACCAATCACCAACATTGGAAAATCTCCACTGAAAGGAGCATCACACTTATCATACCTCACATCACAATGTTTCCCCTGGTAGGGGACCAGCAATCTAATACAACAAGGGAGAACTGCTCTACTGATATAAAAATTCTAGGGGACCCACATCCTGAGGTGATAAGGAATGGTACCAACCCCAACATCCGCCCATTGATACACCCTAATCAATACATAGGGTTAAGAACCACTATCACAACTTCATGTTCGAAACACGCAACATTATATCTCGTAGAACACTATAGAGGCCATCATCACGTTCCACATAGAAAATTGATCATGATAGGCTACTTCATAATCCTAAATTTGAGCCCCATATATGGAGATACATAAGGAGGAAGATCCCAATAAGATCTCAAGAAAGTACATGTCATGCACTAGGATCCCCAAGACATGTAAACTTACCCAATCACTTAGTCATGCCCCCTGTTCGTACATGTTTACTGCCCATGTATGCATATATGACATGTACAACCTATACACAGCATGTCTAACCACACCGAGCATCGGTTCATGTTCTTCCTTCATACGGCTCAGCCACCCATGCCTCACATACGGCATATAACAATAGGCACATGGAGTGTCAAAGCTAAACATGCACTTGGTTGTGTCATTTCTCATGCTTGTGTCTGGCACCCCATTTTTGTGTACATTGAATGTGTACCTCTACATGTCCATGTATAATCAAAAGGCCATAATTTCCATGTCCTATATCCACATGACATGGGGTCACTACATGGAGTGTAACCCTGGTACATGGAATGTAGTCCCCAAAGGTCATATTCCTCAAATGGAAATATCATGTGTCCTGTATCACTAGTTTCCACATCATGTAAGATGGAATTCTGATGTGAATTTCTCTATGAGTTTCCCAATTCACCCTTGTTTGCCCTAAAACATATCAATTGACCTAGAGAGGACTTATAGAAATTTTAATAGGGCTCTATAACCTTAAAATAGTGCATAAAAAGTATATCATAACTAAAACACAAATCTTCCTACCTCAATGGTGAAATACTGGAGCTTCGGGTCCAAAACAATACCCAGATCATGATTCTCCTCAATATGAAAAAGATCGTCCATAATAACAAAGATTTTAAATACCTATTCACGTCAATTTAGCATTGTTCCATCCATTGTACAAAGGGTAGAGGGATAGGAGTGCACCTTTCATAATGTTGTGTGCACCAAAGGGTTGGAAAAATTTTATTTAATGAATCAAAATCAATTAAATCATTTTAATGCCACATCGCCAACTCATCCCAAATTAAAAACCTAGATCTAATAAAAATTATGTTGTGCCTTGGGTAAACATGATGTTCTTAACTATTCCACGGTCTCAAAATTTCAATTTGACTCCCTGCTCGAGAGTTATTTCACATTTCAAGAGAAACGATGCATGCATGACAAAATATATTAGATAATTTTAATATCATCATGCTTATGCACTCCATTCCATGGAATCACATTCTGACTCAGTGCCTAGATTCTGAACTATTCATATAAATATTCCAAAATCTTTTATGTCAAAATCAGAATCATTATAGGAATAACACAAGGAATTTATTTTCCTCAAAATATTAATATGGGAAAAATAACATACCATTTTAAACCACTCCTGTTACTCATAGAGAGTTTCTCCAAAAGATCTTATAATGGCATAAATCTCTTTCCTTATAGATTTAATCTTAGAGGAATTGTATAATATTTTTAGAAAACATATATGTAGGTCATCACAGTCATGAACCTTTTCTAGTTGTATGTTATGAAAACACTTCTTGGATTATCCTTCAAGTGAAAATGTAACACCCCAAGCTTCCACGGTACGATTCTCTTTGAATAATACAATAGCGTGTGTTTTATGCAACTTCGAGATTCTAACACACCGCAACCAATCAAAGTAGCCGTTATGAATAGTATTACCCACTTTTTGAAATTTTATAAATTTATCTCTTAAAATGTACTTCATTTTTGGATTTGGAATATCGAAATTAGCCTAGGTTGAAATTTTGGTACTTTTAGGATAACTTTTATATTTTAAAGAATAGTGAAAATTACTAAATTTTAATTAAAAACAACTTTTTTAATCAAAATAATTAACAGTGATAAATTATGAATTTGAGTGGTTTTAAAGTATATTTAGAATATATTTTTACCATTTAATACAATTTTGGTCATTGGACATAATTTCACATTTAAACCAAACATAAACAAGTGTCAGTCTTTTGATAGTTATTATCTCTTAAAAACACGGTTTTTGTTTTAACAACGAGAAATAATTTTAAATTAATTTCTGCCACTTATGTGTTTCGAATTTAGAAAAATGGATTAAATATTTATAATTAGGAGGTACAAATTGTTTAAATAGGTAACTTTTATTTTTATACAATTTGAATAATTACTTCGGTAAATATTTTATTTACCATGGTGAAAGAGTAAACCCGGTAAATAAGGGTAACAAAATAATATTATAATAATATTAAATTACCCTAAAACATGTCCTAATCCTATTGTATGATACATGTCCGACCATGGGAATGTTTGGGTGTATTTTGGGACCCCATGGATCCACTTGTAAGAGATAATGACACTTTATATTAATTAAGTTAAAGTAAATACAAAAATGACATAAGCATATATCTTTTAGAAAAACAATTTGTACATGGGGTTATATATGTTATATTTTCGACTATAAATATTCATTAGAAAGATAAAAATATTTCATATATAATGGTATTTTATTTATAATTTTTATACATTTAATAATTAAATTTATTTATGACACAATAATGATGCAGTATTTTCCTTAATAATAAAAGAATCAAATAATTGGTATTATAAAAGCCAAAATAAATATAATTTAAAAGTTTTGATGAAATAAACTAATTTTATTGGTTAAAATTAAATTTTATGATTGCTTAAATGAATTTTATTAGAATTAATAATGTTTTTAAGACTTTAACAAAAATCAATTATTGAATAGTGTCAAAATTGACATAAATGAGTTTTTAAAACAAATATTATTTTATTAATAGATATTCTATTCCTAAAATTCTAAGGTTCGGCAAAAAGACTTATATAATGGTAGTTGAATTATTAATGGACCAGTTTGGGGTGTCTTGGATGTATATATTAAGTTTATAAACTATATAATATAAAAATACAAAGTGACATGGTAAATGTCGAACTAATTAACTAAGAGTTAAAACTAAAAGATAAGGTTAATATAATGACCCAAACCTATCTAAAATCTATTGGTTGAAAGTATTTCGACCAATAACAACCTTATAATTTTAATACTCCACTTTGGAGCAACTATAAAATGAATATGAATTTATTATAAAATAATAATTTAAGTTTTCCCTAAAGATCCCTTCCTCCCCCTTATAAAAGGACACCACTTCTAACCAATTATTTACCCCTTAAAAGCCTTTTGGTTCGGCCAACCCCTGACCAAATATCCTCCCAACTTCCCTCAATTAAAACTAGTGGCCTTATTTTGATCAGAAATCCAACCTAAGGAGACCTTTTTATCAAATCAAAAGGAAGAACCCGAAGAAGAGGTAATGTTTTCACCACCCTCTATCAAGTTCCTTTCTTCTTCAACTTCTTCTTTCTTTATTATTTCCATTGTAAAATAATAACTCCAGTAACTTATACATACTTTTATGTTATTATAAATATGGTATAACCATATTCAGTATTCTATCCATCCTTTGAATGACATGTCACCATACATGCATACGTACGGCCTACCGTCTCCACGTCGTGGTGTAATTGTTATTCAATACACTATTTTTTGGATGGGTATAATAATGATGTGTAACACATTTAAATAATAAATATAACATAATAATGATTCTGTATATATGATATACCATCCAATTATATATTATTTTAATATCAAAATAATGATATTGTCACTCGTGCGTACGTACGGATTACCGTCTCCACGAACGCGATCAGATTCATTCCCCATCGTATCCATTCAAGACTAAATTATATTTGATGATTAAAAATAATGTTTAAAGACATAATATCATTATGGATATGAATAAGATACAACCTACCCATAACAAACATGGCTTACGTAACAAATCATATAAAGTAAAACGAATTCATTAACACCCGAAATGACAATAATACTATAATATTATTAACATAACAATGTTAAAAGATCATATATGATGTCATATTAATTAATATGATTATTTTGAAATTTAATAACAATTATTTCAGCATTATATAGGTAGTTAACCTACCCTCAACCAAGTAAAATTACAAGTTGAGGGTTTATTTCAAAATCTCATCATTATTCGAGGTTGTTTATACGTAATTATCTACTGGGACCTCTTTATCATCCACATCCATGATTCATAAAAATCTATTTCAAAACATTCTTACTATTTCACATAATGTTGGTTAAATTCATTTATACCCTTGTTTTACTTTTTTATAAGATGTTTATAAAGGAATCTTTCCATCATTTTCCAAACAAGGTCCTTTTTAACCTTTCCGACAAAATTAAGGTAAGAATGTCTTTTTTTAACTTATACGGCAGGTGCGGCTATTTTCTGCCGTTATAAAATCATCAAAGCTCCCCTTACAAATTATAAAAATATTTTCACAGTAAATTGTTTAATTATGTGGCTTTTAATTAATTTCAAAAAAAGAGATATTTCTCTCAAATTGTTTTGATTTCATCTATGTCAACATCCTTTGATGGATTTTAAGATTATTTGAAGTTGATTTATTATGATACAAAACTTCCATATTGTATTGAAGGTTTTGTGATATGTTTGACCATGGATGTGTTATTTTTATACCATTCATGGTTTAAAGAGAAAGTATTGACATTTCGTATGCTATTTTTAATACGAATATGTATTTAAACCTATTCATATGAGGAATGCATTGGACTTAATAAGAGATGGGTGGAGCCCGCTATAGCTCCTCGATGCATCGGTAGGTCTCATGAGACAAACTAGTGTCTTGGAACAAGGCCTTGAAAAAATCTTATTTGTATACTTGGAATAAGGCCTTGACTATGTGGTTATGATAGTCTGTCATTATGCATTCCATCATTATGAAAGAGAACATTGATATTACATGTGATTATTCGACTTGTAGAATATCCATGTGAATAAGTAAATGGCATTATTTAATTTTATTTTTTCCATATTATGTTGAAGTTCAAGTTTAAAAGGCTTTTTTTTAGTTATACATTGCCTTAAATGTTTATGCTTATTTATGAAAGTTTCTGCTATATTGTTATCCTTATTGGGCATTTGTGCTCACCCCTTTCTATGCTTTATTTTTTCCAGGATGTGAATAAGTATTTTATGAATGACCTGCAGGGATAGTATAAGGTGATATGAGTGTGGAGACAAGATGTTGTTGTAGTTTTCACTTTATTATGTAATGTAAGACTTATGAATGTATCTAGTGTTTCTAAGGCTACAAAAATAATTGGTCTTTTGAGACTTGATCTTTGGTGATCATGTCAATGTTATGTAATAATGCACCGAATCTAGGTAATTTGGGTTGGTGCGTTATAGTTGGTACCAGATGAAATTTAGTACAAACCATGGAAGCTAGATTTAGATAAACTCTGATTAGAGCACATAGACCTAAGATATAATTTCAGGATTAGTATAGAAGAACTTCCCAAAATTTTGGTATTGTAGAGATTTTTTGAGTTTTCTGAGCAATACATCCATGTCTGGATATGAGTAGATAGAGGTGGCTCTGGCACAGATGTACCTAGGGGTAAAACCCAAAAACATTGCTTTGAGCTAGACTCGAACAGGAACTGGTGCACGACAACGGGCCTTGCTGCACTCTTGGTTACGACACTCCCAGGGGATATGCTTAGGATAATTCTCATTTTCTTTACAAACCATTATTAATGATTTATGAGTATATATATCCTCAAAGAAAACATTTTTTTATGATTATGGATTATATCCATAAATAGTTCAATTTATGTTAAGTGTTTTACAAGTATGGTATTATGTATTTTGATTCATAAATTGTTCTAGTTTATGCCATTATTTAGAAATGGTGCCTAGTGGAAGGAATGGAAACTGTATCAATGCACACACTCCATGTATGGATTTCCCTCCTGGTCAAGATAATTATAGTGGAGCTGGTGATGCAACTAGTGCTGATCAACTAATCACCATACTGGGAAAACTCACTCTGGTTATGAATAATAACCTTACCCGTATGGAGCGCCCTGATCCAAAATGTGTAGGATCAATGTTAGATCTCTTCATGAGGAAAAAAACCACCAACAATCAATGGGAGTACAAATCCCTTATTTGCTGAGCAATGGATAAATTCTTTAGAGAAAATATTCCATGCCTTGGGGAGTAGTTAAAGGGAAAAAGTTATCATGGAAGTTTACCGCCTCACTAGAGATGTTGATTAATGGTGGTCATTTATTAAAACCACAAAAGAAGATGATGAAGTATCAAATATTGAATGGAGGGAGTTCAAAGAGCTTTTCTTAGAAAAATAGTTTCCCCATGACCATCGAACAGATATGGAAACGTAATTTCTGAGTCTGAGGCAAAAGGAGGATGAGAATGTCACAAAGTATGAGGATAACTTTACAAGGTTATCAAGGTATGATGGATATTATATACGTAACCCAAAAAGTAAGATTTATCATTTCTTTGATGGGTTAAAACCATTTCTTCGTCGAGCTTTAGTCTCACAATCCTTCTCGTCGTACGAAGATATTGTCTCATGTGCTATCAAGACAGAAAAAGAATTCTCTAAGTCTTATGACTTTAAAGAAAAGCAAGAGAAGAAGAGATCTTTTGATCAATCTATAAATAGAAATAAGGGGAAGAAGGGAAAATTTGAATATCATTATTGCAGTAAATGTGCGAAGAAACACCCTGGAACTTTCTTGAAGGGAATGGGAGTCTGTTACAAGTGTGGTGAAAAAGGCCACCAAGCTCGTGATTGCAAGGGGAAGAAATAAGCTACCGATGTTCAATGATACAATTGCAGGGATATGGGATATCATGAAAATGAATGTCCTAAGAGTCAGGGGAACTTACATGAGAAAAGGCCAAGGGATCAAGGCCAGGCTTATGCTATCACTACTGCTGAGGTAGACGCTCTGAAAGATGTGGTGTCAGGTAATTTAATGGTTTCCTCATGTTTAGAAAATGCTTTATTTGATTCTGGATCATCGCAATGTTTCATATCCTCCCAATTTTCTATGAAAATTAGATATTTCCAATTTTATCTAACAAGGGAGTTGTCAGTTAAAACTCTTAAGGGATGTATCATCACAACAAAGTTTTGTGAATCTGTTCCCATTAGAGCATATAAATGTTCTTTATCTGCTGATCACATCATCATACCTATGATTGAGTATGATATAATCTTCAGTATGTATTGGATTTCATACCATGATGTGAATATTTATAGTAAGAAGAAGGAGGTTACGATTTTTGATGATGATGATAAGGAACACCTTATCTTTAGAGCAGAATCGTCACCACCTAATTCTTATTTAGATCCACCCTCAGTAGTGCAGCTAAATACAATTATTGGTGAGGAAGAGAATGAAATGATTGTGGGTGAGGAAAGGAATGTTCAAATATAGGATGTACCTATTGTGAGATAATATGTTGATGTGTTTCCAGAAGATTTACCTAGACATCCTCCAGAATAAGAAATTGATTTTTCTATTGATTTAATTCATGGATCAAGGCTTATATCGAATACCCCTTATAGAATGGAAACTATGGAGTTAGTTGATCTAAATAAACAACTAGAGGAATTGAGTAATAAGGAATTTATTCACCCTAGTGTTTCTCTATGGGGAGCCCCTGTCCTTTTTGTTAAGAAAAAAGATGGATATATGAGGTTATGTATCGGCTACAGGGAGATCAATGCTATAACAATAAAGAACAAGTATCCCCTACCTCGCATTGATGATTTATTTGACCAACTGCATGGAGCTCAATAGTTTTAAAAGATTTAACATAACTATGGATACCATCAGTTTTGTGTAAATAAGGAAGACATTCCGAAGACGGCATTTCAAACCAGGTACGGCCATTACGAGTTTACAGTAATGCGTTTTGGGATGACTAATGCACCCTCTGTATTCATGGATCTAATGAACAGAGTTTTCAAGGAATATCTTGATGACTTTGTAGTGGTATTTATTTATGATATCTTGGTATACTCCAAAATCTACAAAGATCATGAAAATCACTTGCGCATTATATTGAAGACTTTGAGAAGACATGAATTATATGGGAATTTTAGCAAGTGTAAATTCTGGCTTCAGGAGATTTCTTTTCTTTGACACATTTTCTCTAAGGATGGAATCTCGGTTGATCCTTCTATGACAAGATCAATCCAAGAATTTCCAGAACCAATGAGTATAACTGAGGGACGCAGTTTTCTTGGATTAGCAGGTTATTATCGGCATTTTTTCAGAACATTTCCCGGTTGGCTAACCCATTAACGAAGCTCACACATAAAGGGGTTAAATTTTTTTGGACAAAATAGTGTGAATAATGATTTGAAGAACTAAAAATAAGATTAGTCAATGCCCCTATATTGACTCTACCATCAGGGAATGATGGGTTTGTTATTTATAGTGATGCATCGAAGAAAGGACATGGTTGTGTCCTTATGCATAATGATATGGTTATTGCCTATGCATCACGACAATTGAAAATTCATGAGCAAAACTATCCTACCCATGATCTTGAGTTAGCTGAAAAAATATTTTCTTTGAAGATATTGTGACATTATCTCTATGGTGAAAATGTGAGATATATACCACTCACAGGAGTTTGAAGTATATTTTCTCACAGAAAGAACTCAACATGAGGTAAAGGAGATGGCTTGAACTACTCAAGGATTATGATTGTACGATACACTACCACCTGGGGAAGGAAAATATAGTTGCAGATACTTTGAGTAGAAAGGATCATGGAGTTTTGAAAAATATGAGAGTTGAGAGGGATCCTATTTTCATGGATATAGTAAATATGGATATGGGAATCACCATGAAAGGTGAAACATCAATAATTTTTCAAATGGTTTCCAAACCATATTTACTATAAAGGATAAAGAGTTCTCAAACCTATGATGAAGAGTTTCAAAAGAATATTAAAGCTGTGAATGATGGGAGATTGAGCGACTTTGTGTATGAAGATGGAATTTTGAAATTTGGGAAGAGACATTGTGTTCCCAATATACTTGATCTAAAAAGTGAATTTTTGGACGATGCTCATAGTTCCAATTTCTCTATACACCCTAGGAGCACCAAAATGTATTGAGATTTGAAGGAACATTTTTAGTGGGACAACATGAAGAGGGAGATTGCTGATTTTGTGTCTAGATGTATGGTTTGTCAACAAGTGAAAGCTATAAGGCAACAAACTGGAGGAGTCATGCAACCTATTCCCATACCTGATTGGAAATGGGATAATATCACGATGGCCTTTTTCATGGGACTACCAAAGAATCCTAGAAAGAACGATGCAATATGGGTCATTGTTGATCGTCTTACCAAGTCAGCACATTTTCTTGCTATAAGGGAAGACTTACCACTTGATCATCTAGCAAGACTATATATTAATGAAGTTGTGAGACTTCATGGAGTACCCATATCGATTGTTTCTGATCGTGATCCACGTTTTACATCAAGATTTTGGAAAAGTCTTTAGAAAGCTCTAGATACAGAACTTCATTTGAGCACTGCTTACCACTCCCAAACTAATGGACAATCAGAACGGACTATTCAAACCATAGAAGACATGTTGATATCATTCTCACTTGACTTTCAAGGTATGTGGGATCAATATTTACCTCTGTTAGAATTTTCCTATAACAATATCTTCCATTCAAGTATTCAGATGGCACCATATGAAGCATTATACGAAAAGAGATGTTGCAAACCAACCTGTTGGGATGATGTTGAAGAAAGAAAACTGGTAGGCCTAGAACTGGTGGAGGAAACAATGAAAAAGGTGAAGGTATTCCAAAACCACATCAAAGAAGCTCAAAGTAGGCAGAAGAGATATACTGAAAACTGAAGGAAGGATTTGGAATTTTAGGTAGGAGATCATGTTTTCTAGAAGGTATCTCCATGGAAGGGTGTTATATGTTTCGGTAAGAAGGGATAACTGATTCCCAGGTACATCGGACCATTCAAAATTCTAGAACTAATTGGAGTTGTAGCTTACCGTTTCGCAATGCCGCCAAGTCTCTCCAATGTTCACGATGTGTTCCATGTATCACTGTTGAGAAAATACATGCCTGACCCAACGCATGTGCTCACCTATGATGAAGTAGAACATGAACCTGATCTATCTTATTGAGAAGATATTTTAAATATTCTTGATACAAGATAGAAAGTGTTGAGAAACTGGACGACTCTTCTAGTAAAAGTTCTATGGAGGAACCATAAGATGGAAGAGGCAATGTAGGAACCCGAAGAACTTATGTTGAAGAACCGCCCGAATCTTTTCATGAGGTAGTATTCTAGAAATTTTGAGGATGAAATTATTTGAAGGAGGGGAGAATGTAACACCCCCAAGCTTCCACGGTATGATTCTCTTTGAATAATACAATAGTGTGTGTTGTACGCAACTTCGAGATTCTAACACACCGCCACCAATCAATGTAGTCGTTATGAATAGTAATACCCACTTTTTGAAATTTTATAAATTTATCACTCAAAATGGACTTCATTTTAGGATTTGGAATATCGAGATTATCCTAGGGTGAAATTTGGTACTTTTAGGATAACTTTTATATTTTAATGAATAGTGAAAATTACTGAATTTTAATTAAAAACAATTTTTTTAATCAAAATAATTAATAGTGATAAATTATGAACTTGAGTGTTTTTAAAATATATTTAGAATATATTTTTACCATTTAATAAAATTCTGGTCATTGGACTTAATTTCACATTTAAAACAGACATAAACAACTGTCAATCTTTTGATAGTTATTATCTCTTAAAAACACTCTTTTTGTTTTAACAACGTGAATTAATTCTAAATTAATTTCTGCCACTTCTATGTTTTGAATTTACAAAAATGGATTCCATATTTAGAATTATGAGGTACAAATTTTGTAAATAGGTAACTTTTATTTTTATACATTTTGAATAATTACTTCGGTAAATATTTTATTTACCATGGTGAAAGAGTAAATCCAGTAAATAAGGGTAACAAAATAATATTATAATAATAATAAATTACCCTAAAACATATCCTAACCCTATTTTTTGATAAATTTCCGACCATGGTAATCTTTGGGTCGATTTTGGGACCTCATGGATCCACTTGTAAGTGATAATGACACTTTATAATAATTAACTTAAAGTAAATACAAATATTTCATAAGAAAATATCTTTTAGAAAAAAAATACATAGGGTTATATATGTTATATTTTCAACTATAAATATTAATTAGAAAGATAAAAATATTTCCTACATAATGATATTTTATTTATATTTTTTAGACATTGAATAATTAAATTTATTTATGACACAATAATCATGCAGTATTTTCCTTAATAATAAAAGAATCAAATAATTGGTATTATAAAAGATAAAATAAATATACATTAATGGTTTTGATGACATACACGAATTTTATTGGTTAATATTACATGTTAGGATTATTTAAATGAATTTTATTCGAATTAATAAAGTTCTTAAGACTTTAACAAAAATCAATTATTGAATAGTGTCAAAATTGACATAAATGAGTTTTTTAAAAAAATATTATATTATTAATAGATATTCTATTTTTAAAATTCTAAGGATCGGCCAAAGGACTTATGTAATGGTATATGTATTATTAGTGGACCACTTTAGGGTCTCTTGGATGTATATAGTAAGTTTATTATCTATATAAATAAAAATACAAAGTGACATGGTAAGTGTCGAACTAATTAACTAAGAGTTAAAACTAAAAGATAAGGTTAATATAATGACCCAAACCTGTCTAAAATATATTGGTTGAAGTTATATGGACCCATCCCAACATTATAATTTGAATAATCCACTTTTGATCCATTAGAAACCTAATATTAATTTATTTTAAAATAATACTTTAAGTTTTTCCTAAAGAGCCCTTCCTCCCCCTTATAAAAGGACACCACTTCTAACCAATTCTTAACACCTTCAAAGCCTTTTTTTTCCAACACATTCCCAAATATCCTCCCAACTTCCCTCAATTAAACCTAGAGTCCTTATTTTTATCATAAATCCAACCTAAGGATCCCTTTTTATCAAATCAAAAGGAAGAACCCAAAGAGGAGGTAATGTTTTCACCACCCTTTATCAAGTTCCTTTCTTATTCAACTTCTTCTTTCATTTTTATTTACATTATAAAATAATAACTCTAATATATTATACATACTATGATTTTATTATAAAAATGTTACAACCATATTCAGTATTCTATCCATCCTTTGAATGACATGTCACCATACGTGCGTACGTACGGCCTACCGTCTCCACGTCGTGGTGTAATTGTTATTCAATACACTATTATTTGGATGGGTATAATAATGATGTGTAATTCATGTAAATAATAAATATAACATTATAATTATTCAGTTTATATGATATACCATCCAATTATATATTATTTTAATATCAAAATAATGATATTGTCGCTCGTGCGTACGTATGGATTACCATCTCCGCGAACGCGATGAGATTCATTCCCCATCGTATCCATTCAAGAATAAATTTTATTTGATGATTAAAAATAATGTTTAAAGACTTAATATCATTATTTATATGATTAAGATACAACCTACCCATAAAAAACATGGCTTACGTAACAAATCATATAAAGGAAAATGAATTCATTAACACCTGAAATGACGATAATACTAAGATATTATTAACATAACAATGTTAAAAGATCATATATGATATCATATTAATGTATATGATTCTTGTATAATTTAATAACAATTATTTTACCATTATAAAGGAGTTTAACCTACCCTCAACCAAGGAAAAGTACAAGGTAAGGGTTTATTTCACAATCTC
Organism: Viscum album; assembly: GCA_963277665.1. NCBI lineage: Eukaryota > Viridiplantae > Streptophyta > Magnoliopsida > Santalales > Viscaceae > Viscum > Viscum album. The sequence goes on from OY728166.1 coordinate 302,082,692, forward strand.
TTCATTATCCGAGGTTGTTTATACGTAATTATCTACTGAGACATCTTTATCATCCACATCCATGCTTCTTAAAAATGTATTTCAAAACATTCTTACTATTTTACAGAATATGGGTTCAAGTCATTTATAACCTTGTTTGACTTTTTTATAAGAATTTTATAGAGTAATCTTTCCGCCGTTTTCCAAACAAGGTCCTTTTTAAACTTTTTGACAAAATTAAGGTAAGAATGTCTTTTTTTATCTTATATGGTGTGTGTGGATATTTTCCACCATTATAAAATCGTCGAAGCATCCCTTACAAGATTATAATAATATTCTCAAATTAAATTTTTTAATTATTTGGCTTTTAAATGGTTTTAATAAAAGAGATATTCCTCTCAAATATTTTTGATTTCATCTATGTCGACATCCTTTGATGGATTTTAATCTTATTTGAAGTTTATTTATTATGATACAAAACTTCCATATTGTATTAAGGGTTTTGTGATATGTTTGACTGTGGATGTGTTATTTTTATACCATTCATGGTTTAAGGATAAAGTATTGACATTTCTTATGCTAGTTTTAATACGAATGCTTATTTAAACCTATCAATATGAGGAATGCATTGGACTTAATAAGTGAAAGGTGGATCCCTCTATAGCTCATCAATGCATCGGTAGGTTTCATGAGACAAACTAGTGTCTTGGAACAAGGCCATGACAAAATCTTATTTGTAGTCTTGGCACAAGGCCTTGACTATGTTGTTATGATAGTCTGGCATTATGTATTCCATCATTATGAAAGTTTTTATTGATATTTCATGTGATTATTCGACTAGTAGAATATCCATGTGAATAAGTAAATTTCATTATTTCATTTTATTTTTTCCATATTATGATGAACTTCAAGTTTAAAAAGCTTTTGGTTTAGTTATACATTGCCTTAAATGATTATGCTTATTTATGAATGTTTCTGCTATATTATTATCCTTAATGGGCATTCGAGCTCACCCCTTTCTATGGTTTATTTTTTCCATGATGTGAAAAAGTATTTTATGAATGACCTGCAGTGATAGTATAAGGGGATATGAGTGTGGAGACAATATGTTGTTGTAGTTTTCACTTTATGATCTAATGTAAGACTTATGAATGTATCTAGTGTTTCCAAGGCTACTAAACTTATCGGTCTTTCGAGACATGAGCTTTTGTGATCATGCCAATGTTATGTAATAATGCACCTACTCTGGGTAACTGGGTTCGGGGCATTATAGAGAAAGGGAATTATCTCTATTTCACTTGTTCCTGAACCACTCCCCAGGTGTTTAAAAGAAGAATTGAAAAGAGTAAATTCTTTTATTTTCTTATATATATCATCCCCCACCATGCCATGAAATTATTTTAATATCTAAATTAACCAATTTTTAAATTTACAATTATTTTTAAGAGTATGAATGGAAATTTGATTTTGTTCATTAATGAATAGGGGTTTACACAGATCTGTCATGGTCTAATTCCAGTTTCCTACCATGATGGTAGGCTCATAGTTTCCACTTACTATTTCATTGTACCTGAATGGACCAAATGCCTTATCTATTTATTATTTTTGATAATCCACCTTTTAAGGGGTGATGTGGAACCCTTACAAGGCCCGAAGGCTTAGAGAAAATTACATGACCAATTGGTCTTAGAGGAAATCATCCTGAAAAGAGAACTTGGAACTACTCCTCCCCATCACATGTTATTATATCAGCTGTCTGCCTTCACATGACTGTTCAACTAGTTTTCATGTGCAGAGCTGCACATGCCTAATTCTGATGATAATGCCATACCCTCTCATTCTTCCAAATATGGTTTTCTCTTCTCTAGTGAATTCACCTACTCTAAATCCCCATCTGAAGCCTTTTCCCTTGTATTCTGACTGGAAAATATGCAGATTCATGTATCTCAAAGGCCTTGGGGTGGCCCGAAGACCTTTAGGTGGCCTTAAGGCCTTGTGAATCAACTAGATCGAAGTTCTTGGGTGACCCGAAAGCCTTGCATGACCCTAGGACCAAACCGGTGCCAAACGTTTTGTGTAACATGTAATACGGTAGATCAAAAATGCTATTTATTCCTTGGTTAATTTAGTTCTAGTGGTAAACCAAGTATTTATCCAAATTGATATCACTCAAAATCATTTGTCACTTATTATTTTCATAAGATAATGGAGGGTTTTTAATTTTTTTAATTTTTTTAATTTTTAAAATAAAATGATGCCATGAAAAGATGGTTTGAAAATAATAAAATGAAAGAGGTGATCAGGTCAGCTCTAGTTTTCTAATTTTATTATTATCATGGTCTTTAGAACATTAAAATATTCCTCTTATTAAATAGTATGTGATAGGATTCACAATCACTTACACTAGAAAACTTAGTTGAATTATTTTGGTGAGAATAACCCAAACTAAAATAATATCTTGGTATACCCACTTTCCAATGTGTGTAAGCACTTTATAGAATCATCCCAAATTAACTTAGGTAATACCGCCATTAGTTCTTATTCATTAAAAATAATAAAGAGTGTCAACTATCCCTTTAACACATGTTTAAAATCATTGAACACTTCACCACTCAAACCTAGATTATTCCATCATATATAGACCATGACTAGGTATAGGGAGATAATGGAACATCGATCAAGAAAATAAAAATATAAACATAACTAAAACCAAATACAATCGCATCTAATATTAAATACTAATAGTGGGTTTTTAAAATAGTAAACAAAATTGATTAGAAAATCAATAAAATTAAAAAGTCTCAATAATTCAAAAAGGTAAAACTTCTCTTCTCATATCACACAAAGGTTTTCCCCTCCCTATAAAGGGAAATGGAGATAAAGGGGGAGAAAAGAGACATTACAAAACTAAGAATATAGTAAAATGAAAGATATATATAAAGTTATCCATGAGTATTTTTCACAAAATAATTTCTTGAACTCTTTTTCCTCCCATTATTCTTATAGGTCATTTGTTTCTATCTTATTTGTTCTTGGTAAGACACTAAAAATCCATTATATTTTGAAATATACATCTTTACATTATTCTATGATCATAAAATTCCTGCCACAATCCAATATTCCTAGAAATTTATAGTTTTCTTTCTGATTTCTTGATCAAAATATTCTACATATTATAATCAATGTGGCCTCTTATGAATGGGTTCATACGAGTTGATTTCGTAGAACGAGGCTCTCCTATAAACTCTTATAAATCCCAATGAATGTTTTTTTTATTTTTCAATTTAACAGTGCATTGGATGATATCATATGACTTTTAAATTTCATATAATCATCCTAATAAATTCATACGATTAGGAAAAAAGACTTATGATCGAGGCCAAAATCTTAGGATTCAGAGCAAAGTCATATAATCTAGATAAAATTGTTATAATTGAGGCCAAAGTAACATAATCTTTCCTTATAAAGTCATATGATTGGGTCCTTTGTCAATTTCAGTTCTGTAACCATGAACAATAGTATAATCAACTTTAGATTCTCCCATTTATTTATAACTTTATTTAAAACAATGAAAACCATATTTAAATTACTATTAACAATGTAATTGTAGAATCAATTTATAGCTTACCTAATTTATTCAAAAGTGGATAAAGATGCTAACACCCAAGATTTAATCCATTTCCAAACTTAAGGTTGAATTATTTCTAAAACTAAGAAATTTAATGATTATATTAAATTAAAAATTTTGTGGGATTTAAAGAATTATAATTTAATGTATAATATATTACAACATTGGCTCTATCTGTGACACCCAAGGATGACCATACCTGCATCATCCAATGTTGGGTATCCCTAAGCATAAAGCATACCCATTAGAGAGGATGGAATTAAACCCTATAATATCAAATATATATAATCACTTAGGGGAATGAACACCTCACTCATATCATCTCATATATATATATAACACTCGGGTGGGGGTAGAGTGGTTGACCTAAATATCTCTATATCATATCTTTTAGAATAATTCCCACCTCATAATCCCATGATATATCATATTAGGTGGAATAACTCCAACCCTATAGTATCTCATTTATCCTCAAGGGGAATACTTTCCACCAATAATATGTTACCAATAATAATGGATTGAGTTAGTTTTGTAAACAATAAAGAGTGAAGTAGTGACTAAGATATTAATGGTCAAGGTTGATGATACGATGAGTTTAGGCATCTCAATTAGGAAAATTGAATTTGTTGACAATAGAATTGTTTAGAACACATGTTGAATATGACCAAATTGATGAAGTGCTAATTGAGAAATCTTATAGAAGTTAGAGGAATACCATGCCTTGGCACAAGGCCTATTGTGTTTAATACTACCCAACATGGGCAAGGATACACCCAAGAGGTGGTCGGGGTGAAGATAGAAAAAAAATATAAGAGAATAAAGATATACTGAATCCAGTAAGAATAGTTTGTGATGAAGAGAACCCATAAAATAATGATCATGTGGTAGTACATATTCATCAATTAAGGAAGACTATATCACTTATATTATAGTGTAAATTTATAGATTATTGGGATAAGAATCAACATAGATTGTTGATGTTATTTAATAATGAGTAAAAATACATATCTATAGATCCATATATTCATGGAGGAATATCATCAAAAGAAGATGTGGTCACTGAGGTGAAGTGATCACTAGGCTTTTCTTTATCCTTATTGTTTCATATTTCACAGACATTTTGTTTCTTATAGTGGATTCTATAAATGATGTGTGGATACTATGTGGAGTAGGTGTTTTAAATACATTTTCAAAGTAGTTGATGATACCTTTGGGGGAATAACCAACAAGGAAATGATTAGGAAAAGGTTTCAAGACTTATAAATGTAATGTGATGTTATTTATATATCACTTCTATATATGAGGAAAGGTTGAGATTTTTTGATGATTTGATTAAGAACCTTCACTGGTTCAAGAGGTTGAGTTTGGAGAGGATAAACTCATAAAATAAAAGAGGATCACTGATTCACCCACTCCTCATCTCAATAATCTTATCAAGTATAATCCCAAAAAATCGTATCTGAGGGTGGTTACCTCTTTGATATAAGAATAATTGAGAATCATAATTCTAGGAGTAAGTGAGGAGTTCTTATTTTTAATAGAACAAAATACCATTACTAGAGGAATAAGATACTTAACTGCCTCCATTCTGTCGGACTTGGGGTATGTGATGTTGCTAAAATTGGTTTTCCACATGTTAGTAATATTTATTATATCACTGATTATGACAAAAAAATATGTAGATGGATATAAAGGCATGAAATTTTATTTTGAAGTCTTTTTTAGAGAAATTATTCACCAAGGTGATGTATCTTGAAATGGAAAGGGATATGTGGTATAAATTGAGGATAATATATGAAATAAATATCAAAGTCAAGGAATTTAATATTCAAATTTGGAGGAGCATATTTGAGATCATTAGGATGGCTGAAGAGTAATATGTTTATAGTAATTTCACTTAGGTAAATAAAATAGTTTGTAATATTTATGGATTAAGTGAGAAACTTGAAGTTTATACTATTATAAATACGCTTTTAAGGAACTTTTTGGATTGTTATGATATAAACACATCATATTTTGAATATTGATATGATATCTCATTAGATGAGATAAATAATACTCTTATTATATATAAAAAGAGGATGTAACCAACAATTATGAAGTGGTAGATAATATAATTTTCATTTGAATCCATGATATAAGGGAAGAGTAAAAAACATGAAGACATCGACAATTCATAAGATGATAAAAATATCTATTTTATTTTTTCTCTCTTTTGAATGATATTCTTGAAAGGGAAATGTAATGGAATTGGTAAAAAAATTCCTAGATGTTTTAATTTTACTGGTTTAGTCCATATAGAAAAGTTTTTTCATGAGAAGTGCGATGAGGAATCTAAATCAAATAAGGAAGAAGAAATCCCTCAGAGGAAGAAAAAAGAGAAAAAAGGGTTAAATCTATCACCAGAATAAAATTATTTCTGTACAAAGATGATGGTTCATCTATAAATTCTAACAATTAAGTCACTCTATTTTATCATGTGGTGAAATGTTCACTTTCATCAAGTATTGATGATTATGGATAAGTGAAAAAATAACTTGAGTGAGAAATTAATGTTATGTTGGAATATTGTCTTGAGTAGATTTAAAAACTCACGAAAGATAAGAAAAATATAGAGAAATATAATAGGAAAATGGGTACTCAAATAAGTGAGTCTAGTAAAAGGTAAAAAGATCTTGTTAATGAATAAAAATAGTAGTTTTTCAACATGTATTCATCCCATATTGAAGAAATAAAAATCCAAAAGTTTAATATGGATGATCAAGGGAATATGATATTTGATCTTAAGGATAAATTGGATTTTATGGAAGAAGAGTTATCAAATACATAATATATCTATTTTTAATCTCAAACTGATTTTAAAGATGTTAAATAAGACTTTAGGAAATCTAATAATATTAGAGGATAGACATTTAATGGTGGTAGAAACAGAGGATTAAAGTAACAAGGTAAGCCTGAACCTATTCAACCTAAAAAAATTGTTTCTAGGGGTGTATGTTATAAGAGTAAATCTAAGAAAGATGAAAGGAAAGCATCCACTCATGGGAAAGAAAATAACGTGAAAAAAAAACTAAAAACCTTATTAAAAATAGTCCCCAAAGATGATAACATAAAAAATATTCTAAAATAATTTGGAAACATTCAAGAATATCTCAATTCAAGGGACATTTTGGGTTTTGTGGAAAGTATGGATAAATATATTTCTCATGTTTTTTCAATGTTTATTTACCTAGGAAGGGGAAAGAAAAAAGGATGGGTTTTTTGAGAATATAAAGATGAAAAATCAAAGAAAGAAATTTTTTTGAATGAAGAAAATAAATATTTTGAGAATAAATCCATAAGTGAGGAGATGAGGAATCTCTCAACCTAAGGGTTTCCCTTGATGCATATATAGGTCCCTCTTTATTCCCTGAATATTTTTTATATCTTATGATAAAATGTACATAATTTAAGGAGATTCTATAAGGTATCACTTTTATATAGAAAATAATATGTGATGTTCATGTAATACTTATCCATGATGAAGAGGATATGAGTGCATCCCTTGAGGGGGAGATCCTTTAATAATAAAGTCATCAAATTTTTAATTTTGGGAAAACATGAAAAATATAAAAAATAAGGTACGAAAATCACAATTTCACTCTATTATTATGAAAATTTTCAATATATTTTTCAAGGTAGAGTATCATTTGATCATTGGGTGAGAAAAGGGGGGAGCTATATATCATTAACTTGAACTTATTTGATGGTGTGTTGAGATGTTTTCAGGATATAAATATTAATCTTTGATCTCCTTAACAAGAAATCTAATGTTTTCTGAGCATGTTATCACATGATGTATTGTTATGAACTACTTAGAATTCCTTGATTATATCTCTCTTTTTTTCTACACTGAACTATCCCACATAGACTTTGAGTGGATTGATCAAATTCTATTTCCTATGGAACCATTTGATTCTATAAATATATTTAAAGATATTAAAAGGAGAATAAGATGTTTGAGAAGAAACATTAATGATGAACCCATTCATTGACCTTTTTATTTAATTATCAATAAGAGGTTGTAGTAATTTGGTATGATAAAGAACATTAATATGAGTATTTTTAAAAAAAAATACAAAGAGATATATTGTTCTAAATCCTAAAGGATTGAGTTGGATTTTTGGATAATAAGGAGTGAACAATTGAATAAGATATTTATGGTCAAGTTTGATCACAATTTGAGTAATAGAATCTCAATTCACCATGTAGGATGGTTGAAAATACCATTACTGAAAAAAAAAGAGGACCAAAGTGATGAAGTAATTCTTGGTATATCTTGGAGAAGGTAGGGGAAGAACATGCCCTATCATAAGTCATGTTATGATTATGACTGACAAACACAGAAAAGGATATACCTGAGAGGTGAACATGGTGAAGCTAGAGAAGAATCCAAGAGAATTCCAATCCCATTACATAAGGTATAGTGAGAATAAAAGGCTCAAAATTAGAATATGGATAGGTACCACCCCTATAGTGGTCCCCATGGTTAACACTTGGTTCACTTGTGTAACATCGATGAGCTCAAAATAGACATAATGGAATATATGGTTTGTTATTTTTACTTTCTATAGTTTTATAAGGAAAGAACAGGTTTGACCATGCTTGTGGTGCAAGTTTGGTGGTTTTGGTGTCTACCTATGAGAAATGAGGATTTGAAAAATGGATGGATAAAGTTGTTGGAAATAGGTGATGACATGTATTTTAGAATGACCAAATTGACCAACAACACACCTTCTATTAAGGAAGAAGTTTTCAGCAGGTAGATAAACAAGACAAAATTTCTAGATAATGGAGACCACAAGTATGATCTTTTATATGTTGAGGGAAAAAATATTTGGGTATTCTACACCAAGTTTTAGTGCAAGGCATGTCAGGCTGTGACATGTGGAACATCACTGGATTTATTGTGGTGATTCTTGAATTAATCTTTAATTCTTTCATAATAATTGAATTAAATTTTATATAATGATTTAATAATTATTATGTAGAGTATAACACATTACATTTGGTGGAATAAATATGGAATGATGTGGAATTATTCAATTCTACATGAAGTGAGATAAGGACCCATGAGTGGTTATGTTGTAGCAATTATAGAGGAAATTTTTGGGGAATTATTGAGGTGTTAATTGGTGATTTATGGATCCCATTAAGGTTATTCTAGGTTTCCCTTTTTTGGGAACATGACCATCCTATTTGAAGAAGGTAGACCAGTTTAAAGGGATAAGAGTGTGCAATAAGAGAGAATAAACCCATGTGATAATACTCTATGCATCTAATTAGTGAATAACTCGAAGAATATGAGTTTATGAAGATAATAATGATTGAAGTAGAGATCATGAGGTAGTATATCTTCATTAATTGAGAAATACCAGATCAATTAGATTCTAGTGGAGGTTTTGAGACCAATGGGATGAGCATCGACATTAGATGTTAAAGTTATTTAAGAAGGAGTACACTTAAATATCTTTTAATCCACCTACTCATAGGGGAAGATCATGAAAAGGTGAAGTGGTCACTAAGGTTAAGTGATCACCAGGGAATTTTATATCATTTCTGTATTATATGTTATAGAGACATTGTATCTTCTAGTGGACTATAGAAGTGGAATGTGGACACTGTGTAAACTCAAGGTTGTAAAGGTGTTTGTGAATTAGTGGATAAATCCATGTTGGTGGGACTAACCAATAAGGAAAAGAGTATTAATTGGTTCTGAACCTTGTAAATATTGTTTTTTTATTTATCTGTAACATTTTCAAATGAGTCAAGTTTTAGAGTCTATAACTAGTGGACGAAGAACCTTCACCAATTCAAAAGGTTGAGTAGAAGAGGAGAAACTCATAAAATAAAAAAGGATCACTAAATCACCCCCCACCCCCCCTCTCATTGATCCAATCAATTTGGATCCCACCATAATTTCATAGTATATCATATCAAATGGAATAACACCCACCCTTTAACATCTCATATAACATCATGGGGAATAAATACCACTTCATAATTAAATCATATATTATATCGGGTGTAATATTCTAACTCCCTGGCCCTAGAATCCTAGTGTCAGTACCTTATTTTATTACATTATTATATATACAAGTATCAAAATCCAAAAGGACCGATCAGTTTAGAAGTCTTGGAAAATGTATCACATATATAAACCTTACATTAAATTTTATAACATAAAATACAACATAGATAATGATTAGCTAATTCTATTATTCTCCTAACTTAACACTAAATATCTATCATAATATACATCTTGGCATCCTCGGAAAATAAAACATAAGAAAATGGTGGTCTTGAATGCTCAATAAGGGTAAATAATATAGTGTAAGTCTTTATAAATAAGAATAAAAGTTTAAAGGCAAGGTATAAAACTAAAACACAATCCTTTTAAACAATATCCTGATCATAATGTGGCAAGAATAAATCAAATAATTCCATTTAACATTCCCATTGATGTTCCACTAGTCTAATAATCACATGAAATATCAATAACTAATCTCATAATAAGATAATGCATATTGTCGTACATTTGAAACATATCGTTGAGGCCTCGGCCAAGACATCATGTAATAAATGGTTAAGTCCTCATCTAAATCCATATCTAAAAATAAATTCTAAAGGACTCAACCAATTCCATATCTAGTTTGTCTCATGAGACCTACTAATGCATCGATGGGATATAGAGGGCCCCTCCAGTCACTTACTAAGTCTAATCCATTCCTCATATAAAAGGGGTGAACCAAAACCAACATAAACATTTGTATTAAAAGTAGAATACAAAATGTAAATAAATTAACCATAAACCATGAATGGTATGAAAATAGCACATCTACCGTTAATAAAATCATAAACCCTTAAATTATATATGGTAAATGGTATCATTCGAGGTCAACCTTAATCAAACATAATATCCAATATAGGATGTTGACATAAATGAAAATACTCTAATAAAATCATTAAAAATTTCTTGAGGTAAAAACATTTTTTACTTTCAAATAATTTATTCAAAAACCACACATTTATAAAAGAATAAATTTTAAAAAAATTATTTTTGAATCAAAGTGTTCAATAGTACATTGAAACAGTTGATAAAAATTAAAAAATTAACATATTAAAATATTCACGTCCTTAGAAATAAATCCATAAAACCCATTTTGAAAACATGGATGTGGATGAGAATGTTTTAGAATAATAAATCTTAGAAACATTTAAAAAGATGTTTTAGTTAAATATCCCCTTACATAACACCTTAAAAATATTCCTTTTTAAAACATTTTTATGAAACATGAACATGGATGATAAATATATCCCAATAAATACTTACAAATAAACAATCTCGGATAATAATGAGATTGCGAACTTAACCCTCAGCTCATAAATTTCTTTAGTTAGATGTGCTTTAAACTCATTTATAATGGATTAAAATATGTTGTTAATTCATACCAGAACCATATCCATTATTTATGATATCATATATGATTAATTTATGACTTTATATTACTTGTTTATAAATAATTCCATGTTAAAGCAACGTTTTGGGTAATAACACTTTTGTTAACCATATGTGTTTTGACTTTTTATATTACATATATCATGATTTAATTACTTCTAGAATGTATAAAATGATTTATATATCATATATATTCAGTATATAAATATTAATATATTTATATTTATAATATATGGAATAGAATAAATTGTTCATGGAGACGGTTGGCTGTACGTACGCATGAACATTATTTGTGTTTTATTTTCATATTAAAAGGAAGAAAGTAAATGAAATATATATATATATATATATATATATATATATATTATTCTAGTAGAATTATTATTTCCTATATTTCATACTTATTCATTATATATTTTTAATAATTATTCTTGAATGGTTAATGTGGAAGATCGATCTTATCGTTTCGTGGATACGATAGGTCATACGTACGCACGAGCGACGATATCATTACCTTAATAGTAAAGGGGTAAGGAAATGGGTGATATTTTAATTATAAAGAACAAATATCATTTCATATTTATTATTTATATCCATTCTATTCATAATTTTATCCATCTAAATAATGTGGTAATGAGAAACAAATTACACCCCAACTAGAGACGGTAAGCTGTATGTACACACACATGGTGATATATTTATTCATAGGATGGATAAAAGGAGGAATATAGTTGTCCCATAATCATTATAACATCTCAAAACAAATATTATACTGTATTTATTACCTTATTATGAAAAAAAAATATGAATTGAATGAAGAAGAAGAAAAGAAATTGAATTGAATTGGTAAAATAATTACATATTTTCGAGTATCTCCTTTTTATTTGCACAAAAAGATTTATTAGGTTGAATTTTTGAACAAATTATGGCCTCTAGGATAAAGGGATGGATTTTTTAAGGATAAATGGTATTTTTTTCAAATCCAAAGAGTTTTATAGGTGTGAATATAAGATAAGGAGAGGATCCCTTTTATAAGAGAGGGTGGGTAAATTTAGGAAACTCTTAAAATATTAAATTAATTTTCAATTCCAAAGGGCTCCAAAGTGAATTATGTAGAATATAATATGAGGATGGGTTTCAATCCTCTAAACCAATTATTTCTAGATAGTATTAGGTCAAAAATTAATCTTATATTTGTTATTAAACCCTTAGATAAACACTTTAACTCTTACCGTGATAAATTGTCTTTTTACAGTATTGGGATATCATAGTAACTATAAAATGACAAACAAACCACAATTGGATAATTCATGAAATATATAACATTATAATTGTTATTTTTCAAAAATATATATTTTTATTAATTTTATATCATTTAATAGAATGATATTTTTTTTTAAATCTCATTTATGTCAATTTTGACACTATTAATTACTTGACATTTTAAAAAATCATAAAAACATGATTCCTTATAAATAACTACATTAAAACATCCTCAAAAAGTAAAATTAATCCAAAAAATTTTATATGGTGTCAAGTATTTCAAATTGTATTAATTTTAATATTATTAATATCATTTAATTGATTCTTCCTTTAATACATCAATTACTAAATCATCATTACGTCACCATTTAATTTAATTTTTTACTTTCTAAAATTATAAATAAATTACAATGATGTAGATAAAAATTTTATATTTATAAATATTATTTATAGTCAACCATATCACTTATATAACCTCATATTAAAAATTATATAGTTATTAAAATTTGAGTATGACATTTGGAACTATTCTTTAAATAAAATATAATAAATATCATAATCTTACAGAAGTGGCTTAAAAAGAATCATAATTTTTTCCTAAGGTTTATTTAAAAAAACACTTATCTAGTAAAATTAAAAAAAGTTTTAGGGTAATTTTATAATATTATAATATAATATTTACCTTTAATTACCAGATTTACCCTAACCGTGGTAAATAAATAAAAAATAACTAAAGTTACTGTTCAAAAAAATTATGTTGATCTAATTGGAATATAAACATAATAATTATTAAATCTGTTTATGTTTGTTTTTCTAAATTCAAATCATGTAAGTGGATAAATTAAGTTTAAGGCTAATATGGTGAAAAGGCGGGTAAATGAGATGTTTAAAAGTTGAGTGAGTTTTTATATCTAATTTTAATATTAAATGTTTCCAAGGAACTAAATTGAATTAAAATATATATTATTAATATATTGTGAATTTAAAAATCAATTTAATGTATAATAATATTTTAAACAAAAAAGCCAGTTTTTAACTAAAATGCAGTATTTTTCACTATTCATCAAAAAAATGAAACTCTTCATAAAATATCAAAAACCCACCCTAAGATAATTTTAATATTAAAAATTAAAAAATCAAGTCTATTTTAAAAAATAAATTTAATAAATTTCCTAATGTGTTTAATACTGTTCATAACTGCGTTTTAAATGGCTAGTTTTATAGATCATAGTGCCCTTGAACTCAGTGTTGCGTGCAATGAAAGATATTGAATTTATTTAAAAGGAAACATAATATAAAATATTAGGGTGTTACATTGTCCCCTACTTCAATAAATTTCATCCTGGTAATTTTTAAATTTGGTTTTGGTAACCAGGTTTCACAATTTAAAATTCTTTTTTTGAAATCCCACATCAAAACAAGGGTTGATAAAACATCCACATTAAAATAAGGAAAGTGAGGTTTTAAGGTTACTAAAGATAACTCATACAAGGGTTCTATTTAGGAAAACATGTACATGAAAGTAAAATCTAACAATCATGTTCTGATGTAGAGTTATAGAGAACATGATTAGGATAAAATTATCAATCACAAAGATCTAAATATATAATGATCTAAGGGACCATTTGATTCATTGGAAAAAGAACTAGGATAGAATTTTTGGTTTCAAGATCATTTCCCAGTAGTTTAAGAATCAATTTACTTCATAGACTAAGTAAACAAGGAAGTGTACTTACTTGACAAGTAAATTTTCATCCTTTAACTAATTTCTACCAAAAACTCATCTTTCTCTCTAAAAGATAATAATATTAAAAAATATTCTATTTATCTCAATCATATTAGGTTCCAAATGTGAACTTATACATTATCTTTCATACTATTTAAATATATAAAACTATTTTATAATAACTAGTATATAACCTAGGTCAGTGGAAGGTGATGCACCCTTGTCACCCTTTGGTTGCGGGTTCAAGTCTCTCGGCCTTACTGGGTGTGACAGGTAGTCTCCCAACCTATGTGTTTTCATTGTTATAAAACTAAATTGTTATAAAATTTCGAAATTAATCTTAATAAATAATATCCCATTTTAAACATAATCCATCCTATCCTTTAAACTTATCCAAAATACTTCTATCCAAATTAATATTCTAAATAGGTCTCTAAATTTCCAAAATCAGTATTAACATCATATTTTCATAAAATAACAAAAAATTTCTCTCATTTTAACATACCAAATAGATTAATACCTTGATCATATTAAAACCTTAATTAAAACATGCATTCTTACAAATACTTAAAGAATAAGTATTGTTGTACAATACTTATATATCTAATGATTCTCATAACCAAAATCTCATAACATAATTCTTGAATCTAGAAACAAAAATATATTAATTATTCCACTTATAATATCGTAATAGAATAAGCTTGAACATGATCCCTTTTCTTTTTCTGAGCTATATTTTCTTTTATTCTTAGGATAATAATTTTCATAATTTCTCATAACTTTATAATTTTATCATTTCACATTTACAGGTTCTTTCTTTCCCTTGAAATCATGATCATGAGGGCATGTCTTACTACACTTAAAGAAAACTCTTTTTTATTTTACTCAGGCACTAGGGTGTTTCCATCCATAATTTTCACATGTGGGAAAATCCTTCTTTCCAATGTTCCCGTTATCTATTTCTTTCTCCAACATTATATTATTATCTTTCTTTCCCTTAAAGTCATAAGACATAGAAAATCCTTTCTTTGTTTTGATAGAACATGAGACTATGTTTTTATATGATGATAAATTTTGTGAGACCAATTCCTTTTGGAGAAATTTCTTTAACCAATAAAAAAATGCTAAATATTACTCATTGGGTTAAATTTGTAGTTTGTAGAATGTCTTGTTAATCTTGTGAAGTTGGATTTATATTTAGAAACATTCTCATCCTCTTTTTGTCTCTGATTCAAGAATTGCCTCTTCATATCTTCTATCTATTCATGAGGGGAATAATTTTCCAAGAAAATTTCCTTAAAATCCTTCCATTCCATGAATTCAATTTCAACCTCCTCTTTCATGTTTTAAATCATTGATGACCGTTTATTTTCATCTCCTGGTAGAAAATAAACTGTCATGACAACCTATTCCCTTTCATTTCTTACCAAATAAAGAAATATCTTCTCTAAATAATGTATCAATTGTTCATCTACAATTTTTTTTTCATTAAATGTTAGATGTTTTTTATCATGAAGTAATATAACATTTCCCCTCTATATTTTGAATCAGGATGCTCCAGAAAGGTAAGGTTATTCTTTATAACCTAATTCAGTTGTCCCAGTATAGTTATCAGATGCTCAGCACTAGTTACATCTCCAGTTACAACATCATTATCTTGCATATGTTGGAAATCCCTACATATATTACATGTTTTGATATGGTTTTCATTCCTTCCACTATGCACCATTTCCAAAAAGTGGCATGCATTAGATTTTGAATCATAACATATATTTTTAAACTAGTAAAACACTTAACCTAAATTGAAATTTTTATGCATAGATAATATGGTAATCATAATCATTGTTTATTTGGGTACATATTTACTTTAGAATACTTCATAATGGTTTTAAGATAAAATGTGAGTTATCCTAATCATATCCCCTAGGATTGTCAAACCAAGTGCGTAGAAAGGACCATTGTCATGGACTAGGTTACACCGAGTCAGACCTGATGCACCTTGTCAGAGTTGTTACTCCTAGGGACATATATTACAAAACCACACCCACTTTTAGTATCCATACATGGATTTATTTCTAATAATACCCACATAATATATACCTTACTAAAATTCTAGAATGATATTCTACACTTAGCCTTAAATTCTTCCTTAGGGTTTTGTTCCCTAATCTATTTTTTCTAAATCTAGTTTCCAATATTGTTTCTAAACTTCCTTTGATTTCAAATATAATGCCCTGACCCCAGAATTATAGATTGAGTTCCTTAGTTTACTACATTAGCATAGATACAAGTACTGAATCTAAAAGGACCGATCAGTTTAGCAGTCTTGGAAAATAGATCGCATACATGAACCTTACATTACAATTAATAACATAAAATACAACATAGATAATGCTTTGAGAATTCCATTATTATCCTAGATTTACCCTGTATATCAGTAATAATACATATCTATTCATCCTAGGAAAATAAAACATAATAAATGTGTGTGCTCAAATGGTTGTTAAGGGTAAATAATACAGTGGAGGATTTAATAAATAAGCATAAACTTTTAACGCAAGGTATAAAACATAAACATAAGAATTATAAACATAATATTTGGAAAAATATTAAAAGAAAAAATAAAATAATTCCATTTAAAAATCACATGGATATTCTACTAGTCGAATAATCACATTTAATATCAATAACTAATCTCATAATGAGTGAATACATAATGTCAGCATTTGAAACATATCATCAAGGCCTCTTACAAGACATCTGAAAATAAATGGTTAAGGCCTAGACCAAATCGATGTTCGAAAATAAATGGGCATAGTCTTGGCCAAGTCCATATCTAGTTTGTATCATGAAACCTACTGATGCATCGAGGGGCTATAGTGGGCCTCACCAATTATATACCAAGTCCAATTTATTCCTCATATGAAATGGGTGAAACATAATCGACATTAACATTCGTATTAAAACTATCATACGAAATGTTAATACATAAACCATAAACCATAAATGGAATAAAAATATCACATTCGAAGACAATCATATCATAAACCTTAAAATAAAATATGGTAAATAGTATCATAACAAATCAACCTCAATAAAACATAACATCCAACAGAGGATGTTGGCATAAATGAAAATACTCTAATAAAATCATTTAAAATTTCTTGAGAAAAATACATTTTTAAATTAGAAATAACTTATTCAAAATCCGAAAATTTATAAAAGAATTAATTTAAAAATATATATATATTTTTTTAATCAATGTTCTATATACCACTTTGATACATTTGAGAGAAATTAAAAAATTAACAATTTTAAACATTCATGTCCTTATAAATAAATACATAAAACCCATTTTGAAAAAATGGACATGAATGAGAAAGTTTTAGAAGATTAAATATTAGAAACATTTAAAAAAAATATTTAAAGGGACCGCTATATAAATCCTTTAAAAGATTACTTTTTAAAACATTTTTAATAAACAAGGAAATGAATGATAAATATGTCCCAATAAATACTTATGTATAAACAATCTCAGATAATAATGAGATTGAGAAATTATCCCTTATCACATAATTTTTTTTACTTGGATGTGCATTAAAATCATGTATAATGGTTTAAAATATGTTATTAATTCATTCTATAGCCATAAAAATTTTTTACGATATCTTAAATGATTCATTTATGGCTTTATATTACATGAATATTAACAATTCCAAGTTAAAAGCAATGTTTTGGGTAATAACCGCTTTGTTAATCATAAGTGTTTTAACATGTTACATTAATTTGATCATGATTTAATTAATTCAATAATGTAAAACATGATTAATATATATATATATTCAGTATATATATATAATATGGAATGGAATACATCATTCATGGAGACGATAGGTTGTACGTACGTGTGAACATTGTTTCCATTTTCTTATAGTATTAAATGGATCAAAAGCAATTGAAATATATATATATATATATATATATATATATATATATTATTCTAGTCAAATTATTATGTCATATATTTCATACTTATCAAATATATATATATATAATCATTATTGAGTGGTTAACGTGGAAAATGAATTTCATCACGTCGTGGAGACGACCTTATGTAAGCATAAGAGATGATATTATTCCAATAATGGTAGCGAGATAAAGAAATTGATAGTATTTTAATTATTCCGAATCAATATCATGTAATATTGATTATTTATATCCATTATAATCATTATTATACCCATAAAAATAATGTGGTAATGATAAACAAATTACACCCCAATGTGGAGATGGTAAATCGTACGCACACACGCATGGTGATATTTTTATTCATAAGATGGATAAAAGGAGTAATATGGTTGTCCCATAATCATAATAACATCTCATTATATATATTATACTGTATTTATTAATTTATTGTGGAAACAACATAGGAATAAGAATTATAATAAGAAAATAAATTGAATAGAATTAGTAAAACAATTACCTATTCTTCGAGTATCTCCTTTTGATTTCCACAAAAGGACTTCGTAGGTTTTCTTTATTCCTACAATATGGCCTCTGTAATGAATTTAAGAAAGTTTTAAGGATAAACGGTCAGTTTTTTTCTGATAAAAATGGTTTTAGAGGTGTCAATAAAAGAGAAGGAGAGGTTCCCTTTTATAAGAGATGAGAGGGGAAGTTTAGGAAACTCTAACAATATTAAATTCATATAAATTAATTTTTAATTAAAAATGGCTTCAAAGTGAATTATTTAGAATATAAAATTAGTATTGGTCTAAATATTATCAACCAATGTTTTCTAGACTGGTTTAGGTTAAAAAATTGACCTTGTCTTTTTTATTTAACTTTTAGTTAAATACTTTAACTCTTACTGTGAGAAATTTTCTTTTGTACTCATTAGGGTTAATATAGTTACTATAAAATGCCAAAAGAAAACCAATTGGATCATTTTTGACATATTTAACATTATAATATTTATTTGGACGAAATATTTATTTTTATTAATTTTATATCACTTAATAAAATATTATTTATTTTAAAATCTCATTTATGTATCTTTGGACACTATTTATTACTTGACTTTTTAAAAAATCATAAAAACATTATTCCTTCAAAAAAACTGCATTAACTCATCCCTAATATATCAAATACATCCAAAAAATTCTTTTATGGCATCAAATATTTCAAATTATATTTATTTTAATATTATTAATATCATTTAATTGATTCTTTCTTTAATAAATCAATTACAGCATCATCATTGTATCACAATTTAATGTAATCATTTATTTTATAAAATTATAAATAAATTTCCCTGATGTAGATAAACATTTTATATTTGTAAAGATTATTTATTTTTTACCATACCAATTATATAACCTCATATTAAAAATGATATAATTATTAACATTTGAGTGTGACATTTTTAACTCTTCTTTCAATAAAATATACTAAATATCACAGTATTACAAAAATGGATTAAAAAGGATCATAATTTTAGCCTAAGGTTGATTTTGGTATAAAAACGCATTTCCAATTACATTAAGAAAAGTTTTAGGGTCATTTTATAATGTTATAATATTATTTTTACCTTTAATTACATAATTTTACCATTAACCATGTTAAATAAATAAAAAATTATTAAAGTTAATATTCTCCAAAACAATACTTTGATCCTTTTATACTCTAAATATAATATTGATTACAACTTTTTCTACATGTTTTTTCACGTTCAATTCACAAAAGTGGATAAATTACTTTTAACTCTAATGTGGTGAGAAGGCGAGTAAAAGTAACGTTTAAAAGTTCACTAAGTTTTTATATCTAATTTTAATATAAAATGTTTCCAATGAGTTACATTGGATTAATATATATTATTAAAATATTTTAAATTTTAAAAAAATTAATTTTTAATTATTATTTAAATAAAAAAGTATTTTTTTTAATTACAATGTAGTATTTTTCACTACTCATCAAAAAATGAAACATTTCAAAAAAAATACCAAAAAAATCACCCTTAACTAATTTTTATATTCAAAATTAAAAAATGAAGTATATTTTGAAATATAAAATTTATAAATTTCATAATTAGTTTAATACTATTCATATACACTTTTTAAATGGAATGTTTGAAAGATCATAGTGTGCTCAAACTCGGTGTTGAGTACAGCCCAATCTATTGAATTTATTTAAAAATAAATGTACCATGAAATCTTTGGGCATTAAAAATATCTCCCCAAACATAATACCTCTTCATAGATCATATCAGGGGGGATATAACCCCTCCCATAATATCTTATATCTCATATTGAGGGGAATTTAGAACCTACTATAATATCTCTTATCTCATAACATTGTCACGTGGTTTGGTGACATGTTGGAACCCTATACACATATCCTAGGTTGGTTTCTCCAGAAAAAAAACTTCTACTCATCAATGTATTCACTCTAGGATAAAATCAATTATAGCCTCTCAATAATAACTCAAGCTAGGTTCAACATGAAACTATGCACAAACTATGGACCCCTGTGTTATCTCAAGGTCCAAACACCAACACAAGTTCCTTAATCTCATTCCAACTCTCGGTTTGAATCCCATTGCTTAGAAGGAATAACATCCCTTAACATCTCCATGATCACATCATGGTTCTCTTACCTAGGTTGTTTGTACCACATAGGAATCAACCTAGACAAATGGAATAAATAACATATCACTCCAAGTATAAGCTAGGTTAGTTCTCTCATCGAACCTACATAAGAATACTCCCCAAGGAATCAAAATAACAAGGTGTCATAAATATCCTCTCCTTCTATGTTAAATAGGTCATTCCACTAACACCCAAACCCTCCATAATTCTACCTCGGGTATACCCAAAAACTTTCTCACATACCATTGGATGTTGAATACTCACACCAATCTCTAATCACATTTCTTAAAGGATATAAATTATCCACAGGTTTCCTATGGCCAATCCCTAGGACTACCATTACAATCTTCAACTCCCCCTATATAGATGTGTCTGAGGCCACATATAAAAATATACACTACATTCATTCATTGAAAGTATATCTATATTGGGTCCATGTATGTCATGTAATGTATTTATAATCAAGTCCTTATACATAGGAAGTTGAAAGCATCAAGATATTGTTCAAGAGTACATCATGGCCCTTGACACATTTATTTTATCAATAGGCAATGCTATATGGAACAATTTATTTTCAATTGAATTTTGATTGCATAAAATTGGATAGATTTTATATCATATAATATATAAACATGATGTAGAACTCCAGGTATATTTTTAGGTACCACCTACATAAATTAGAGTTACTCCCTTTAAACAAGCATGGTCGCACCCACCTAAACTTGTTTATGCCTCATATCGATACTCAATCCCCTATATCAAGTCACAAATTTAAATAATTAATAAAAAAATTATAATTTATTATTAAATTTTATAAAAAATGTCATAATGACCAAAAAATTACTAAATGTAATCCAATCAATAAAACCTCAGCAACGGGGTGCATTCTAGTCCTAACAAGCACTCAAACATAAGCCACACAAAATCCAATATTTACTAATCTAAATCAATTTCTAATTAAATCCAATTTTGCAAAATGACCAAAATAATTAAGTTAATTGAAATACCTTCAATGAATTGGTGATTACCATCATGTTATCATTGTCTTGGGACATCCTCTATTCACCACACACAAAATCCCCATCATCTTAGCTTTATTTCACCACACTATGGTGGAATCGATGTGAAAATATATCATGAAATCACACCAAATTAGTTACCAACAAAGGGGAAAATAATATTACAGGAAACCATAACCCTAAAACACAATGATACAACCACTAAGAACAACCCTCATTAAAGGGGGGAAGGTGAGGAAGTAAGATGATGTGTTAAAAAAATGTCACCCTTCACAGATTAATTTGATTTAAAATTGATGGGGTGACTATTAAATGAATGGCCTACCCCTTCTAAAAATAAATGAAACCACTTGTTCAAAACATGAAATTCCTCATCCATGTTTTTAAAACCCCTATATATAAGTCTCAACCTCCTATCCAAACACCATTGTGTAATTACACCTATGGTTCATGGTGTGATTCCCATTTTCGTGGAAAGTCCTAAGCCTCTAAGGGGTGGTCTCTCACTCACATGACATGGAACCTCCATGATCTCATCCATGAAATCCCTCATGGTAGGATGTCAAGGAGTGACCTAAGGGTTATGGCTTGAATATTGTTTCCTCTATAAAAAAATAAAATAAAAAATCATATGGATCTGTGACCCTTTTCATGGGGGTAACCATAATGGAATGAACCCTCTTGGTCATGTCATGGATACCCTTTATAAGGGTATTTACCTTAGAAAAAATCCACACAACTCTATAATGATGTTAATCCATTAGCCATAGTGTGACTATTTATTTCTCATTACCTATCATAGCATGACCCTCACCCCTCACAACATGATGGTCCACCTATAGGAAAACTCAGGTAAGGGGGTTTCCCCGACCCCACTCTAATTTTCACCCATGCACCTGAAACACTTCATAGTCCTTGATCAATATCCAAAAGTATCTCTTAGTGATGTTACAGTCCTCGTATTTCTATTTTGAGTCTCTATTCTCAAAACACCACTTCTCATTGAAAAAAAATCAAATTTACAATGAATTTAATAACCCATAAAAATATTGGTTGTTGAAACTATCTCAACCATTGGAACTGTTGTGTTATTTTTTAATGTTCTTGTAGATTTTTGTTGTAACCACCAAGACCACATTCCTCTACCAACACCCAGAATACCATTTCAGCCCTTTTTCCTCCTGAAAATCCATCTTAGAAACATTATCTCAGTTATTTTAAATGTGTTTACAAATTCCAATTATCAATCCATTTCCAAAAAATAAAATCATCTCCAATTTAAAACTCATTCGAAACTGACTTCTATTTGACTCTTCCAATATGAATTTGTGAAAGGTGTTATGAAATCTCATCATCAAATTTCTCAATATATAATACAATATCCAAATATTATCAATCCCTACTCATTGTCTCTCAGAAATAATCTTAATCTCAAAATCATATAAAATGATATGGGTGTCAGTAAATCCGCCTTCTAGTTCAACCCTTGAACACTCTATGTAGATGCAATCAAATAAATAATCAAATCAAAAATAACTAAACTAGATATCTATGATTCATGATTCCCACTTTAAAATCATAGTTTCGATACTAAATTCTCATCTATGTCTCATTAATAAGAGTCATTCTCAAGAATATGTTATCCACTGCAACCTTTGAAAAGTCCTCTATTAGGACTATATGAATTAGATATCCCAAGTAAGACTTGGTTTAAAATACCTCAACCAATCCTTACATATGTGTAACTTCATACTTTATCATATCTCCCTAATACCAATCTATCGTTTACTTACTTACCATAGTTTAAATTTTGAATCTTGTGTCTTATTGATGTAGGTATTGGATATTTCATCTACATATAAGTCTAAATGTGGCACATACTCGGATGTATCATATACTCTATTAATGTTAGAATACATAAAATATTTTTTCATCATGAAACAAGTACTAAAGAGGTCTTAAGTGTAGATAGATGTTACACCTCAATGGGTTTATTATAAAATAAATAGCTCGATCTCGATTGAAATATTTTCTCTTAGGGATGTCATTAAAGGTTCTGAGACACTGGTGAAGCATTGAGTGGATTCACAATTTTGGTTTTTCATCAATATAAATGGATAGATTAAATTATCTAGATAAATAATCCGTTAAATATTTTAGATAACATAATTCAAATTTAATTTATAATTAATTTAATTTTAGTAATTCCTCATTCATGGTATTTTTTATTTATCAATTTTTCATTTCTATGTTTATATAATTTTCCATGCATTTGAGAATCCATCTAATGATTACTCTATATATATCCACATTTCCATGAATATTGAAATGGACTTCTTAATATCCTAGATTATATTATGAAATGGATCAAGTGCTCAACATTTTTTTCATTGATCACTGTAAGGATGTCTTATTTTCTATCTCAATTTTTTTGAGGGAAGAATGGGAGAAATTATATCTAAGACTTTAAAGATTTATTTTCATCATTGTCAATATATACCATGGAAAATGACATGTTTTAGATTATATAATTATTGTTAAATAAATATAATTGCACAATTTTTGTTACTATATTTTTTAATCTAAGTAATACCCATGCCAATATAATAATACTAATACTATTATTATATACCATGATATGTGTTAAATATAATATAATTTCATAAATTAATTAATTAAAATTTACTTAAATGATATAAAATATATCATTTAAATTGGATTATTAAACTCAACCCATATTCTCCCATGTAATTTATTAAACCTTGAATATTAATATATATGTGTTCAATAAAATATGATTAATATTATATTCTCTCAACTTTTGAATAAATATTTATTTTAATATTTATATAGCATGAATAAATATTTATTTTACTTCATTCAAAAATAATAATGATTAAATAAATATTATATTCATTACCTTGTGAATAATTAAACATGTGATAAAATTCAACTAATATATTATAATACCAAATATATTATGATTGAATTTATACAATCATATTTTTCTTGAATAAATACTATTCCACAGACTAGGGAATTGATTTTAACTTAAAATTATTTTCAATAGAATTTATTGAGATTTTGGATACACTTAGTGTGTGACCCTCTAGGACACTTTCTCAATGGAAATAGGATAAACATACCTAAATTTCATGATAAGAGTCTATAAACACATCAAGGAACCCATAGCGAAATAATTTAATGCAGCAACTAGAACAATATTCCTATAAATTATACTCCATAGTATAATCCATTTTCAACTAATATCTCATATAATAGGGTGCATACTAGTGTCATCACCTGATATGGTTGATATTTCTTTCTTTGAAATTTTGAAATGAACTAGTATATAAACTACCATGGGCAAGGATTTTCTCATGTAGTTCTATTTCTATAAAAGAAACATAGATTTATTCTTTCATTAATATAGAAGGGAGGAGTAATTTCTTTACCATCCCATATATTTCAAATCACTTATGACACACAAAATTTATGCTACCTCATTGTGCGTGTATATCATCACTATTTTCATCTATACATCAAATTATATGATTCACAATACACATTAATAATGAAATATTGTTTAAGGAACAATACCCACATTTATGTATAGGAATATCCCATCATTCTTAAAAGATGAGTAATTCTTATTGGTGTTTCTATCCTAATGACATCCCTTATTAAAGATCAATAAGTGAAAAATTCATAAGAAGAAGTCTCAAACGTAATAATTCCCTAATGAGATCAAACATTAGTTGTGTACTATAATAAAAAAATATTTAGACCATAGGATATATTTATTTAATAATATTATCATTTCATTTCTATGTTCTCATTATATAAATGAATTTTTATAACCCTTAGATGTGAAAAATATTCAAAGGATATTATCACATAAATTTTATGGAGAAGAACAATTAATATATGATAAGAATAAATTTATTTATATTTTTGTTATTAAAAGTAAATAAATTTAGTTGTTTCTAGGGTACCAAATCCAACAGACTCTCACTTTCACTATATTGATCTACTAATAACACTTAATTCAATAGATATCAAATGATGTTCATACATCTATTTATGTATTGATTTAGAAAATGGGTTTACCATATTTTCTTATATGGATACCCTACTCACTATTACGTCTTCCTCATAACTAAAATATCTTAATAGGTGATACTTTTGAAGTATATACATCATCCATTAATGTGACCTAGGATCTTTTTCTATAACTATTACTATGGTATTTTCATAATACAAGTTATTGGGATCTATACTATTATGTACTACACTAATATTTTGGATGAAGTTTTTTATCCATATAGCTTATACAGCTACATTAAAGATGAAATATAATAATATTTTTTATATAATTGATGATCATTGGATTATTATAACACTTTTACGTAATAGCTTCTTCATTGAGGAAAAACACATATCCCAATTTTTATTTCAAACCATTCTGATCTATTTGGAAACTATTATTTTTATACCCCCTAACAACTATATCCTTATCACATCCATACACCAGATATATATCCTTTATATTACTAAGGTGATTTAGTATAGTTATATAGTTTACCAATTTGGATATAATATATTTACTTGATATTTTACTATCACTCTCAAATCATAGGCAACATCATTCCTGGTATATAGAACAATACACATGATAGATCCAATCACTAATGCATAAAGTATTATACTTATCCTCCCTATCTCTCATCTTATGTTTGAGGATACCATGTAACATAGGAAAAATACTCTATTGGATTGTTTTATATTATATATTTTTCATAACTTTTCAATATGTATACCTTTACTTAGCCAAAGCATGTCACAAACCAACCCGATTCGACCATAAATGGTCATTGAATCCAGCCCATGGAAAGTCCCGAAGGGCATTCTTGATCCAAACGGGATAGAAACTTGTTTAGGGAATCAACATAGAAACCAAGGGAATGATTTCACCCAATATAAGTAAATAAAATTGAAGAAGCTAAATAGATAATCCCAATAATAAATATATTTCCAACTAAACAACTTTATATAAAACAGAATATACAAAAAAAATATACAAAAAAAACCAAGCTTAATATGATGACCATAATCTCTCCATGTGACCTCGAGGGTCACTCTCCAATAACAAAACCAACCATTTACCATGGATATCGAAACCATGATAAAAATTTCACCACAAGATAAAAATAAGAACGATTAATAAGTGTGAGTATTAAAAATCAGTAGGCATTCCGGAAAAAATCTATTCCTAATGAACATCATTTAAAATAAATGGAACGTCAAATTCAGGTTTGAAATAAAATATATAAAAGTAATCTTTTTCTACAAATTTTTCACTATAAACCCAGACACGGTCCATTTCCCTTTTTCTATTGAGAACCAAATTCTCTTCCAAGATGGAGATATAAGTAATTTAAATAATAATGAGGACATTCCATTTTAAAAAGAGAGAGTAATGATGTGAAAACTATTTCCAAAACAATTTTCATAATTATTTTAAAACAATTACATAAATTTTCATAAAGAATAACACTAAACAAGAGCATAATTAATAATCACAATAAGAGAAATGGAAATAATAAAAAAATAGTATCCAACTAATAAACATCTCAATGATCCATCATAGACAACTAAGTTCCAATAGAAGTGGGAGAAACCTAAGAGCTCATGGATAATCTAGAACATACTTATTATTTTTTTTAAAGGTAGGTTCTGGTCAAAAGACCAGAACTAAGAAATTTATTCAAAAGAGAAAGTCACAAACGAGTTACAACAGACGGAAAGAGGGCAATTTTCTAGAATCCTTAATAAAGGCAGGAATAAACTCTGGCGGGAGTTCATTCATCCATGTGATCTCATGAGAGACTCCCATGTTGGCAAGTCCATCCGTGACCATATTAGCCTCCTGCTAGGTATGTGTGGCAATAAAATTGATGTCATTGAGCGTAGCGAGGCAATCCATCCATCTAGGGGTGAGAGGCCATGCCAGATGAACATCACCCTTCCAGATGGCTTGCACAATGGTAGTGGAATCGCTCTTGATCCAGATATTCTTCCAGTTGAAGCGCTTTGCATAGGATACGGCATGAATGGTAGCAAGCATCTCGGCCTCCAGCGCAGAAGCAGTTCCACAGCTTCTAAAGAAACATCCAAGGATCCGGTCTTGATGATCTCTAAAGATTCCCCCACATCCAGCAAGACCGGGATTTCCCTTTGAAGCTCCGTCCACGTTTACTTTAATCCAACCAGGAGCAGGTGCCTGCCAGAAAACATCAATAGTGTATCGAGGTTTCAGGAAAATACCATTGACGCCAATTCGGCGAAGGGTTTCAAAATCTATGACAGAATTGTCACAACAATCTTTTTGTATCATAGCCGCTTCCCCCATAGCCAGTAGAATCCTCATTTTACCTGCATTAATATTAAATGAATTATTGTTGAAAACTGAATCATTTCTACCATACCAAAGAATATTCATAAGCTCCGCAACAGCCATTAGAAAGAGATTCTTGATTTGAGGAGATCTTGGGAATTCCAACGTTCTTTTCAATTGAGAGAGAATAAAAGTATCTAGAATCCATCAGCAATCAAAAAGGTCAAAAATGTAATGCCAAAGGGCCATAGCAGTATCACAAGATAAAAAAATATGATTGATGTCCTCGCGGTGTTGGTTTCATAATCTACATTTAGATCAAAGGCTAAAGTCGTTGGATTGCAGGCAGATATCAGTTGTAATTTTGTGATGAGCAATACGCCACATAAGGGTAAGGCGAGAAGGCTTAATCCAAGATTTATTGAGGTTAGAAACCCAATAAAAATTTTCATCCTTATTAGGGAATTGATAGCGATAAAACTTTTTAGAGTCTAACAGGCCATTATGAGCAGGTTCCCAAATAAGGAGATCCTCATTGGAGGTGAAATAATAATTATCCACAATCCCCTTGATAGGATCTGGAAGTTGAGAATCAGGGGAATTGATCATCTCTCTAATAGAGCAATTTGAAGTATTATGAGAAAAGGTATTAGGCATATCAGTAATGAGAGGGTAGCCAGTCGAGTTATCAAACCAGAAATTTAAAGAAGAGTTTTTACTAACAAGCCATCTAGAATTTTCCATAATAGAGTGAAAAGAATCTTTTATCGAAGTCCAGATAGAAGAAGTCATATAATTAGAAGAGCCAGACTTAAGCTTATCAAGGAAGTGGCTTTTGAGTAATCTCATGGAGAGAGAGTTATTATGAATGAGGGACCATGTGAGTTTGGCATGAAGAGCCTCATTAAAAATTTTAATATTCTTAATACCGATTCCTCCATTTTCAATAGGTTTACAGTAAGTGGCCCAAGAAACTGTAACTAATTTCTTTTCCAGAGTACTTCCACTCCAGATAAAATTTCTGATAGCTGTATTAAGTCTTTTTATCAGCCCCAAAGGCCATTTGTAGACCATCATGGAATAGACAAGCTTAGATACAATAGTGGATTTCACAAGGAAAATTCTTCTAGCCATAGAAATGGATTTAACTTTACAGGAAGAAAATTGATTTAGAGTTTGATCAACAAGGCTAAGAAAATAACAAGCTTTGGGCCGACCCCAGAACAGGGGAACACCAAGATAAGTAAAAGTAAGGGATCCTTCCTTTATCCATAAAACATTGGTGATATGAGATTTCCTATTAGAGGGGAAGTTTTTACCAAAGTAAATGAAAGATTTTTTCCAGTTAATGTATTGACCAGAAATCTCCTCGTAGTGATAAATGATGGATTTAAGGTTATTGACATTTCTTTTATCTCCCTGAAGGAAAAGGATAATATCATCGTCATATAGAAGGTGGGAGGGAGCATGAAGATTCCTGGAAGCAATGATAGGTTTGAGTCTGCCTTCCTCAACATTGAGGGAGAGAAGTCTACTAAGATAATCTTCGTCGATAGAAAAAATGATCGCAGAAAGACGATCACCTTGCCTAACACCTTCAGATCATTTGTAATAACCCCTAGGAGATACATTAATAAGCACAGAGATGTTTGCAGAGTTGAAGATGATTTTAATTTTATTAATAAAGGAGTCATTGAAGCCAAAACTGGAAAGGACCTTAAAAATGAAGGTCCAGTCAATCGTTTCGAAAGCCTTAGTGATGTCAAGCTTAAGAGCAATGTTCCCACCTCTAGTATTTTTGTTCAATAAATTGGTGGATTCAGAGGCGAGGCAAATACAATCTTGTATAGATCTACACTTGATGAAATCAAACTGGTTCCAGGAGAAAATTTTGTTACTAATATTAGAAAGCCTATTAGCAAGAATCTTGGTGATAATTTTAAAAAGATAATTTAAGAGGGAAATGGGACGGAAGAGGTAAATTTCATCCGCATTATCAACTTTAGGAATTAACTTTAGGAACTAAGAGTTGAGAGTGTGTGGAAGAACACCTTTTTCAAAGAAAGATTTAACTAAGTTGCTGAAATCATTTTGAAGGACATCCCAATTTTTTTGATAGAAACCATTGTTGAAACCATCGGGGCCCGGGGCACTATCCGGGTTTAGACCAAAAACAGTATCCTTGATCTCAGAATCAAGAGTGATGCAGTTAAGCAAAAAGTTATCCTCAGAAGTCACCATACAAGGAATAATGTTTGGAAGGATATCTTTGTTAATTCTAGGACCATTGAAAATGCCAGTGAAGTATGAAACAACATAATTTGCAATCTGTTCCTCAGACTCAATGATTTTACCCTCAACTCTTAAGCAAGAGAGAGGCTTACAGGTTTTCTTAATCCGTTGCAGAGAGTTGTAAAATTTGGTGTTTCTATCCCCATCCTTGAGCCATTTAGCTCTGAAGATTTTCTTTTTTAAATTATCCTTAAAGTTTAGAAGAGAGATCAATTTAGTAGAGATGGTGATTTCATCCTGGGGGTCAGAAATGAATGAAGTGTTGTTAACTTGAAAGAGGGAAAGATCCTTTTCTAAATCTTGGATATCTTTGTTAATTTAAGCTGTTTTATCATAAAACCATTTTTTAAGAATGTTCTTCAGATTTTTCAACTTAGTGGTGAAAACAAAAGGAACCCTGTGATTGCCCATATTAGTCCAGGATGAATTTATAAGAGAGACACAATCCGAGTCAGAAGACAAGGCCAAATTAAATCTGATAGAACATACATATAAATGTTGACTCATCTAAGAAAGAATGCCTCAATTGATGATATCAATAAATAGCTTACCTGTTATAAATTAAGGTGCACTATCCCATATAATAAAACTCAATAAGTATCACTCAAGTCACAGCAAGGATCAATTTCTTTCCACACAACTCATAGATCACAAAGGAGTCCACACCAAGTATATCACCATTATTGTCAAAGTAAATGGGTCCTGAGGATTCCAAAACGAGGATGTACCACCCATTCAATATAAATAATTAATTAATATTATCCAATTAATGTTTTCACAATATTCATTTTCACAAATTTCAAAAAACTTCCAAATGGGCCTCAAGATGTAGTTTTCAAAGATTGAAATCAACATTTTATAAAAGGATAAAAACTTACCATTTTATATTTCAAAGTCATTTATAAAAATACCATTTAAGTACTCACACCACGTGGGCAAACCAAAACCACTTTCATCTAAATTTCATATGGTCCACTCATCATTATCACAAGCCAAAGATTTTTCAAAGAACGAAATACACACCATTTTTAAGGACAACACCTTTTTAAGTCCATTTAAGGAACCGAAAACCGCTATTTATATGTCACAAACATATTTAAAAAACCAATACATGCTTTAAATATCACAAAATACTCACAATATCCCATCTGGTATTCTATAAAACACTTGGTGTGTAATATTTAACAAAACAATTCTACTCACTTCATAAAAAGAGAGAAATCTCCACTTTGCATGCCAAAATAATATTCCAAATATCATACATCAACATTTTCCATAAAAAGAAGATGAAAAAATAAATAAAATATTTATTCTTAAATTATAAATTCATGTGAAAAGGGAAACCTATTTCAATCTCACAGTGCTTCAACCACACACACCGGAAACCACCTCACGAAGGATCCAAGATCAAAGAACAACAAAGAGAAACCTTAAACAAGAAAAATCCCAATCATACACCAAGGGGATACATGCACCCTAGGTCCAAGATACCATGGTTGAATAATAAATTAAAATCAAATTGAAGGATAATTAAGAGGGAGAATAGGAAAGGATAATACCTTAATAAATCTATCCCCATACTTGAAAAAATCCCTAGATCAACACCAAGGGAAGAAGGATGAGGCCTGAAGAACCAAGGAAGGGCTCCCCTAGGGTGGTAAAAACCAGGAGGATGAAGAAATGAGTGGATTGGGGCTAAAAATCCTAATATGGTAGAATGAAAATTTCACATTTTTAATGTCTTTGGCACTATGCATGGTTAGGCCGCATGGTTTCCCAAACTGTGCACGGACCATGCACCCCTTAAAGGTCACAAGAAGCCCCCTGAATGGTTTGGCCACAAAGTTTTTAAACCATGTAACAACCATGAGAAATGTTTATATCTTGAAACATATCCTTCTTGAATGCTTCCCACATGGTTTGATAAACCATGTGCAGTCTATGCGCCAAATCACTCCCGCCAAACCTCAAGTCAAATAGTTTCCTAGAGGATGATGCATGTTTTACTCTAACCATGAACCAACCACATTTCACCCTTCTTTCAAGCTAAAAACTCAGATTTTCACTAAAAATTCATTGCGGAGACTAAGGAATAAACGTGGTACTAAGGATAGTTAAAGTATTATCTCAAAATTTAAAACTTAGCACACTCGGAACTCAATACAAAAAATCAAGATCCAAAATATGAACCGGAAAAGGTGATGAAAACAAAAATCAAGGTGTGATCAAGAATACACTTATATCTATCTTGATTGATATTGATCCATATAATATAGGTTATTTCACCTAACTCTTTTATGGAGTCAAATATATTCAAACATATCTTAAAAAATTGGATGACTAGTATCTCATTTCCCATAAGTAATATATCCCAGAAATATTACACTAAGAAAATGATATCACTCCCACTAAACCACCCATAGACATAGGTAACACATTCATTCTTAATAAAACCAAACTCCCATATGGATTCATTTAAATTAATATTAAATTACCTTGATTGTTTCTCCAATCCATAAATGTATCTCTATAACCACCACACCTTATTGGAACCTTTGGTGTCACAAACAATTCTGGTTGTGTAATATAGGTATCTTACACAATTTTTCCATTAAGTAAAGTAGTTTTTTCATCCAATATAAAAAATTTATAATCAAAAAAATCCATAAAGTATTGTATAATTTTAATGGATTTTAGCACAGAAATTGGTGAAAATATTTAAACATATTTTATGCCTAGTGTTTCATGTAATATTTAGAAACTAATCATGCCTTATAGATACTTAATTTATCATAAATTTGTAGTTTATTATTGAATATCTACTTACAATAAATTGGTTTTACATCAACTAGAGTATCTACCAAGCCCCAAACATGGATTTTATACATAGAATCTATTTAAAAATTCAATTACTCCAGTCATTGAGATAAATTTTAGTAATTTAATACTTGATTATCGGATAAAGGTTTATTATTTTAAAATAATAATGTTTCACCTTCTTTAGTTACACGAAAAAAATATCTCTATATATTTCTAAACTCACCTGTATTCCTAAGGATTACTTGTTTCTCCAGAATATATTTTTTCATTATGAGTTATAGAATTTGTTCTTATGTAAAATCTTGGGTATCTTAAACCTCAACTTCCATAGAGTCTATATTTATCCCATAATTTTTTTAGAGATTTTATCTCATTATGAAAACATGGAAAGTATTTCTGTGATTAGTTTTTATCTAAGGGATTGTATATATAATATCATCTTGTCTCTTTGTGATATCTTATTAGGATACACCTTGTAACTTGAGATTCAAGTTTTTTTACAATTAGCCTTAAAAAATACTTGATGCCCCACACATGTATATGTGAATAATTGGATTTGTTCTCATACCATAAATCATATGGAATTCTATTTTCCACTTCGGTTGGAACCTGGTTTTTTGTCTGTTTCTCTAATTGTAGTGCATATCCCCAAAAAGAAAATTCAAGGCTTATATGACTCATTATAAATATCACTATGTCTAAAAAGGTTTGATTATTCCTTTCAAAAACACCATTCCACTATAGTGTAAAAGGAGGAGTGAGTTATGGTATTACCCCAAACTCTTTTATATAATTAATGAACTCTTTGTAAAGATATTATTTACCTCTATTTGATCAATTTATATTTATGTTCCTAACAAGTTGATTCTCTACTTTATTCTTTTATTCCTAAAATTTATTAATGGAATCATATTTATTCCTTATCAAGTAGATATATACATATCTATAGAAATAATCCATAAAATTAATGAAGTGTGAGTATCCACATCAATTTTATACTAGAAAATTTCAGCAAACATATATCTGAATTAATTCAATAAACTCTATGGCTCTCTCACCTTTTCCACTAAAAGGAGATTTAGTCATTTTACTCTAAAAATAATCATGAAATATATCAAAGGTTTTAAACTCAAAATAATATAAATATCCTTATTGGTATAATCTCATCAATCACTTATCATTTACATTACTAGTTTAAAGATTCTATGGTGTAATAAGAGTCTTGTGAACTTTAATTTTCATCAATTTTTTGGACTTTATTTTAATATTTTGGTATGTAAATATTGTTATTAATTTTTGGAATTCCATAACATATGATATATTTATAAAATTATTAGATTTTATCTCTGAACATGAAAATAAATCCATCCATTTCTAAACTTGACATTGAAATTTTGTTTTTAGTTACACTTGGCACACAATAATAGTTCTTCAAAACTAAAAAACCATTCTGGTCAATAATGTGAGATAGTAGTCTCCTATATCCAACAAAAATAGTCTTTATCCAATGGAAACATTAAGATCTACCACACCTTTAGTAATATTCCATAGTTTACTTTTATTATGTATTTGAAAACAAATATGTAAACCAAATGTTATATCAAATACCTAATTCATGTAAATTGAAAGATTGCATTTGATAATTAAGGTGCCTAAAGGTTCTCCTTGTTTCTTCAGTGAGGTATAATTCTTCTTCTAGGGACCCTCTTTTCCATAATAAAAAGAAAAAATATCATTTTATTTACCCTCTCTTTAGATCATTTTCTTATTTAATGGGAATTTCAAATGTTTCATCAGCTTAGATCCTTCTTTGGACATTTTTTCCTTTACTTTTTTTTAGAATAATGACTAAATAACTCTCCATCTTCAGGTCTTTATCCTCTTGGTGAATCAAAGTTAAAATATCAGAGAGTATATTTAATATATTTTTCATGTTGAAATTAAAAATAAAGCTCAATAATCTTTGAGAAATAAAAGAAAAGATAAGGTCTATTATAGTGGAAATCATCTATATTTTCCTTCAGATAATATGAAACAATGCCTTATATAAATACACATATCTTTTTAGGTTTGATTTATTCATGTAAAAGGAATTAAATCTTTTATTCTTGATCCATTGAGTGGATTCCCCAATTATGAAATAATTTTCTTGTATTTCCTCAATACTTTCCTCCATGTTACACCAAACATGATAAAATAACTTATCTTAATATTGACTTGGTTATGTTGACCCAAAACATTAATTATAACCTATGGATAATTTAAGGTAATTTTATGTGGTCTATACTAGTACTTTGTACCACTGTTTTATTCCAACTCATGTGATGGGAAGTGTTTGTTTGCTTAATATTTTAAGTTGATGGATTTTTTAACTTATTCATAAATATCCCTAATAATTTAAAATATTTTTCCTATTAATTATAATTTTTTAAAATATATTATTTTATCCTTTGGATACTTGTTAATTACTTTATATGGTAACTTAACTAAGTAATTAATTATACTGGGTAAAATATATCTTATACACATTATTTATATTTTATCTAAGAATGATTATGAAATTTTTTATAATATGTGTGCAAATTTAATTATCCAAATAAACCATGAATTTTCTAAAAAAATCATGCTCTAATAATATAGAATAAATACATGAAATTATCATTTGTTTTATATATTTGTTGGTTTATTGAGTGGTGATAAACTAACTATGAACCTAGGGGAAATGACTCCTTGATACATATAGTGGATCGAGTTGTAACATCCACAATTCATTTGTGTATCTCTTTATTTGGATTCATCTTGGCTAAGGTCCTAAACTGTCTCCTCTAATTGGGATCTCCATCCTTTACAAATTTATACTCGCATACAAGTGAGTGATACTGGGGGTTTTGGGTTGCATTAAATAAACCTTGAACACAAAAACATGTACATAATAAGGAGTGATATATGATTCATAGATCATCATATTTAATTTAATAATTATTATCAAATAGCAACCAATGAAATAATAATTAAATTAAATACCTAAATCTAGTGTATACACATGTCGTTAAATGTTCATGATCATTTACAACCTGTAGTTACAAACACATTTTGTATATCCAACACTCATATGTAATCATCCATTTTATGATAAATTATCTTGAATTAAAAAATTAAAATAAAAAAATATCTTATATTCTACCTAAATTCTTGTTCATGAGAGTTTTAATAATCCCATAAATTATTGTTAAATAAATTTAATTTTTAAATATAAAATAATTAACTACATGATCTGTACTTTAGAGGTTACATAGTGTATACTTCTAGAAATATATTAAATCCAATTTCTAAAAATTTAATATATCACATGTCTTCTATGTCATTTACCATTTACTACATGATATGTAATTATACATGGTGTGCCTCTACATTCACATCATGTTGTTTTACATAATCAAATTTAATAATTTTCATGAAATGCATGAACACATAGCACACCATTAATGTACATAGTGTGTATCACTGGAATACACGTATAGAACACAACATTTAAGTAAAATTTATACATCATGTGTTGGAAATAAATATGTAGTGAGTAATTACATCGTGTGTTAACCCACATGACGTGATGAGAATTACTTATGTGTACCTTGTGTGGAATGTAACATGTCTCGTTTTGTGTACACTAGCTGCATGATGTGTAGTCCGTGTCATGGTTAATTCTAAGTTGTAAGTCAATAAACATAGTGTAATGATACCATATATCGACTGACACGGTGCATTGTGAAATATTATACATGTAACTTTTTGGGGGATATATGATGTGTACTCAACAATTACAAATCATGAACTCATTTCCAAACTAACACACCATGAAAAATACCATGTGAACCATCTATAGGTTTACATGATGTATACTAACTTACTATCTTTCATATAAATTTTTCGATTAGCTAGTAAAATTTTAACCTTAGGGTGGGTTCTTAAAGTATTATTCACATGTTTTTGGAATATTCTTAGTCATACAATGTTTAATTAATGCATTGTTTTGGTGGTTGGACTCAAAATGAAAATCTTGATATAATTACTAAAAAACCAGCACATAAAATTGATCAAATAAATTATGAATAATTGTAAATTATAATGTGATCATTTTCAAAACATTTATGGTTCTGAAGATCAATGGGATCATTGGGTGGGAACACATTTTTTCTTCTATGTTAATGGATAAATCCAAAGATAAAAAACAAAAATACCATAGAATCCCATAAATAGGATGGTTTTTATTTTATTTATAATTAATTTAAATATACAGTTACCTCATCTATGGTATTATTTATTGATAAAATCTCCATCTCTACTCCTATAAAATTATTACTGTGTTAGAGTACCCACTTTAGGATTCATCTAAATGTATCCACATACTTTTCACAAGTCTATGAACAAAATTCATAATCTCTTTAGTGATATTGTGAATAGGATCAATTTCTTAGTGTTGTTCATCATTGATTTCTATGAGGATCATTGTTTCCTCTCTCGGTTCTTGAGAGGGGGAGGAGATAAATTCTCTTTGAGTATTGAAAGAATTATTAACAATACTTTCAACATTTACATTTAAAAATGACAAACTCTTTATTATATACATAGAGTTAAATATAAATAATTACACAAATTCCATTATCATATTATTTAATCCAAGTAATACTTATATCAAAATAATAATAATAATATTGTTATTATATCCCATGGAATTAATTTAATGTAATATAATTTGTTAAATTAATTAATTAATAATTATATAAATGATTTCGTATCTATCAAAACATTAAACATAAGTTATATTCTCGCATAGTGTCTGAAAAAATACCCTTAAGAGTCTTTATATGTTTTGTTTTTTGAAAATTTTAGTAATGGAATGTTCAACATGGATGACAAGGGAAAGAGGAACTCATGATGTTAAGTCTAGATGTGTACTAGATAAAATCTTGAGTGTACTGGTTGAATATCATGATGTACGAGTTTCTATTTTTTGGATAAGTCAAAATCCAAAGGTATATTAGGAATTTCATAAGATTTATTATAAGTTTTATGGTTCATTTAAAAACTATATGGTTCATTTTTCAGTAAAGGCATGGAATCAACCCTTTATTTATATGGTTCATTTTCTAGAAAAGGAATTATTTGTAAGGTTGAAAGGATGTATTAATATGTTTATAGATTGAACTTCATTAGGGTTACCTAACTTCATAAGGTTTTTTTAAGGTTGAGTGAACTTATTAAGGTTGATCCGATGACATTATAAGATTGATGGGGAACTTTTTATGGTTTATATAACATTATAAGGAAAATTTCTAAACTTCACAATGTTTATTTCATAATCTCATAAAGTTATTTTTCTTAATTTCATAAGTTTTATAGGGAAATTTAGCAAGGTTGTTTCTCTAAATTCATAAGGTTCGTCCCAGAAATTTATATGGTTCATTTCCTTAATATTTCTTGACAGAGGATCGGGAAGAGTGGTAGGAAAGTGTATTATTAATCATAAAATATAATTAACAAATTTTTAATTTATGGGAACAAAAAATGTATTCAGAGAAAAATAGTATTATTTTGTGAGTTAACCAGTAATTTAAAATGTAAATTTTTGTATTCTAAAATTCATACCATGAATCAAAACAATTTTCAACATTTCTACATGAATGGAAAATTATCAATCATAATATATGAGTGATAAATCAGTAAAATTTGAATGAAGAAGCTTGGGGTTTTTTGTAAAATGAATGACTATGAATCATGGGAGCTTAAATAAAATTTCACATGATCAAGATTAAATGAGGTTTTGGATATTTGAAATATGGAATGATATTTATTGTAAATATTTAGTGAAAATATAACAAAATAAAAAAGAAGAAAAATTAGTTGAGATTATCATGATACCAAATAGGTAATGGGAGAAGGAGTTCCATACCTCGACTAGAAAGGAAAAATTAATTCTAGGCATGTAGTGGGAAGTGAGAAACAAAGAATGTGTTAGTCTAGGGGTTCAACTCATTTTTAATTTAATGGATTCTATGTAGATTAATACACCATTTCAGTTGTAATTGATCATCCGTTGTTCATGGAAAGAAGGGAAGTTAGTAGAATAGTAATGAATTCCATCATGTAGTAAGAACAGTGAGTTATTCATATTTCATTGAAGGTTGTAAACTAATATGGGTAGTGAAACCACTTAAAAATTATAATCAAAGTAGTGATATTAGTGTTTCATGTGTATAAAAACATTTCCATGACTTCTCCTTATATTATCATGTTTGGGTGAACAAAGTAACTAAACATTGTGTCTCACTTTTAAAACTCTTTTTACTCCATATCATCTGTGTGTGTGTGTGTGAGATAGAGATAGATAGGTTCCCCACAAAAAGTGATACAATATAATTATAAAGGGATAATTTAAAAAATCACATACCTAAATTACCCCCCCCCCCAGGTTATTATCCTTGTTTGGTACCAAAACGTGGTATCTAAACAAAGTTTCTTGGTAGAATTTTCTCTTTATGAAGTTACGATAGTGATTTTGAAACACATAGGAATTCAAATCTTTGAGGGTGATAATTTATATCTACAGAAAATCCCAATTTAAATATACTTTCGATCATTGTGAATGGACATATACATTTCTATCATGCACTGGATCTTGACCAACATGGATAGTGTAGCCTTTTTAGATGGGGATCACAAGGAGTTGCATGTTGACTCAAAGGAAATTTTTTTGTCCAACATAACTTCGGATAACTCTATATATAATAAGGTGATGTAATGAAAAACGTTTCATTAAATGTGGTTAAAAATTCATAATAGTTATGATGTAAATTATAAGGTTCTATAGGAAACGTTTTAGGTATCTTGGTGTAAGTATGAATATTTTATGTTGATACTAAATCAGATAGTTCATGTGTTCTTTGATCTTGTGAACATTCTTGTAAAATATGTACATGGACATGGAGAGATACCTGATAATATTAAAATCAGGAAAATATTCCTGATTATATTTTCACCACATTTCCATATAAAAGTGTCAGTTCTTGAAAGAAAATATCAAAAGGATGTGGAACTAGAGATCCTTCATAGTACACTCATTTCATATGAAATGAGAAACAATGATAATGAGTGTGTTCCAAAATAAAATAATCAATGGGTTTAATTCAAGGCTATGAATAAAATATCATTGAGATATAATCTTGAGTAATAAGAAGTTGATTAGGTGATGTATTTTATTACCTCTAATATTAAAATAGGAAAATGTAAATTCAAATTCATGCATCCACTTAAAATTTTATAGAATATAAAAGTCGGTAATCATGTTTCATGTTGTTTAACAATTTTGTTAGATAATGATGAAGTGGAATAACTCCTTTAGAAATATTTTCAATTCATGGAAATAAAAAATAATATATATTAAAAAATATTCGGAATAATAACCTATTATATTAATTATATGAGAGTTAAGAGGAGAAAAAATTTAGGGAGGTGGAGGATATAGATACCTTGGTGAAGAATTAATTGTGGATTTTTAAACAAGCCTCCAGTATGTGATATAAATGATTCAGGTATTTTAATCAAGGAAAGAGTTGACCTTAAAGCTAAACTTGAATCTAATATTGAAGAAATTGAAATTTTGATTTCCAAAGCAAAGAAATAAAATATATTTTTACATGAATTAAAACACTATATGTAGTAAAAAGATGTTTAAAAGTCTAAGTTCAAAGCTAAAGTTGAGTACATAAAATCTAGAAATTCTGGGTGTTTGATAAAAGAAGTTTTTTTCAATCTCAAAGTCAAAGAATATGCCTGAATTATTGATAACTAGACCAACTCTTTGAAATATCATGTAAAAAGGATTAAAAATCTAAAAGGTGAAGTCACGATGTTACAATTAGATCTTTAAAATCAAAAAATACTCTTAACCCCCATCATGACATTGGGTAGTTGAGGTAGACAAGAAACTAAATTAGTTAGTGAATTTTATGATGCGTTTACTAAAAAAATTGTTACTTTCACATAAGTATAGTGTTTCAGAGACTAAAAAATTTTTTGTGGGGATTGGTCATGAGAATAAATTAGTGTTGGTTTTAATAAAACCCCAACCACCCACACTCTATAATAAATTTTATTTACATGAATCATAAAGTTATGAGAGAAATATGTTTGATATAGATAATATACATAATAAGAAACCAAAAACATGGTGTTATTATTATGAAAATATGGGGAATAAAAAATATGTGTGTTATATAATGAAAATATATTTAAATGATTGGTATAAACAAAAACCAAAAAGCAGAATAAAAAAAATTAATGCATATTTCTTTTGATGTGAAGTTTACACGCATAAATCCATGGAATTGTCATCAATGGTTTGAAGAAATGTTCCAATGGAGACCCCAAGAATGATAAAAAAATATTTGGAAGCATCATTAGGAAGGATAAAAACTCCAAATAAATATTCATTCTTGAAATATGAGGAAGAATATATGGATATATAGGTGGAACTATCTGATTTACATCTAAAGGAAGTGAAGTAGTGGATGTGGATCAAGAAAGGAAAAGTTAAGAAGGACAATATCTAAAAACTTTATTTTATAAAAACTGATATATCTAGAACATGTATTATTAAAAGTGTCTATACTTACCATATTATGAGAAATAAATATATTTTCATGAGAATAAGGTTTGATAAAGATGGTTTATTTCATTTGTGAATGATTAAAGGATAAAAGGAAGGCCACGATGGGAGGAAGATATTTCATGTGTATATATATCTCATTGTTTTAAGTCCTTAGTCACAACTTACTTAGTGTAATTAAATTTTATAAATTATTGAATTTGGTTAAGTTAAACTAGAATATTTTAATCATTTAATTAAATGGTGTCACTACATTTTATCAAGAAAGCAAACCCAATGGAAATATCTATCTCATTAATGGAGAAGTGGATAGATTTTTTCTTTCCATGGAGGAAGAAAATAAATTTTGGCATAAATGCATTATGAATTTGTTACAAAAGTATTTAAAGGAATAAGTGAAAAGTTAAGGATCATGATATATCCCTAAACTCTCATATTATCCCACTCGCACATGTGATACTTGTCAAAAAGGGAAGATAATTCTAAATATTTAAAGTCCAAAGGAGAATAAATCAAAAAAATTACTATAGTTGGTGAATATCGATGTGTGTTGGCCAATGACACATATATCCATGGATTTAAAGAGGTTTGTTTACTCTTTAATTAATTATTATAGTAATATGTAATATTTTATGGTCATTAGTCACAAATTTGAAGTGTTTAAATGTATTAAATGTTATTATTTGTAAGGAGAGAAGTTGCTTGGGATACAAATTCAAAAGTTCCACACTGATAATGGCATTTAATTAGTTGATAATTATTTTTAATAATATATTTATAATCATAGGGTAAGATATTAAGTGTTGGTAGTGAGTAAGCCTCAGAAAAATAGATTTGTTGAGAAAAAGAATCATATTTTCAATAATATGGCTTGAACCATGATCATTGAAAATAATATTCATAAGAATTGTTATAAGGATTTGTTTTTTACATAAATATATATCTCCAATAATAATTTTCTATGTCCAAATGATGAAAATACTCACTATGATTTATGGTATGGGAATAATCCTATAATAAATTATTTTCAAGTATTCGAAAGTAAATACTCAATTCTTAATAAGGAGAAGAACCATAAGTTTAAACCCTCATGGATATAGAGAAATTAAACATGGATATTCATCCAAAACTAAGGCAAACAAATTATAAAAAATATTATTGGGAAAATTATTTAAATTTAATATGTTACTATTAATGAAAGTGAAAAGCATTTTCTAAATAATAGGTAGATTTTGAAATATAAGAGTTAAAAAATTACTGAATAATATAATGATGAATTGAGAGGACCTTGGGGAGATTATGAGACTATAGAAGACTCATAAAAATACACTAATGATGAGTAAAATATAGTAGTTTTATTTTCAAAAAAATAATTTACTAAAATTAGTGAAAACAATATTGTTGGTGATCGGAAAACTTTGGTTCAAACTAAAAGAATAAAGTCTTAATAGAAAAAATATTTTCTATATCAAGTATAGACTTAAATTTTTTAATAGTATATTAAATATAGGAATTTGGTCAAGGTTTTGCATTAAGAATTTGACCCAAAAAATAACCAAACGAGGGAAGTTATTCCAAGGATTGAGATAAGAATTTCATCAGAACCAAGTGGGTGTTCAAGAATAAATTCAATAAATATTGAAAGGTAACATTAAAAAAAGAACAACTAGTGTAAAAAAATTTCCCATGTTTAAGGTATATATGGGGATTACACATTTTCATCAGTGGGAAAATTCAAAACTATACAAATGTTTTTATCCATATCTATACAAAGTTGATTCAAGGTGTATCAAATGGATATTAAATATGTATTAATAAAAGTTTTCCATGATGAAGATGTATAAATTGATCATATGGATATATTCTTTATGGATTAAGATGAGAAAAAAGTGTGCCTATTGAATAATTTTGGCAACACTATGGATTTTTGTGTTGGATTTATTGAAAATATATAAATAAAAAAGATGGTTGTATAGTTTGATGACCATCATTGAATATGGATGAATACATGTTTAAGTGTAACTTAGGATTTGGAATTGGATTTCATTCCTTCAAAATTTATTCTTGAAGGATTGTTATGGATTCATCCTTGAAGGATTCACAAGGTTGCCATATGTCTACATCAGTTTGGAGTTGTTAGAAAATGGTTCTCTATGTTTATCATGGTCCGATGTGTTAAAAAATATAAAGATGTTTGTATGAAGTTTATTATATAGTATAGAATAGTTTATGGGGTGATACATTATGTATATAATATGTTTTTAAATTTTTTGTTATAGTTTTTTGTATTTTTGGAAAAGATAGTTTTCAGCAGGTGTTGGTATTTTGAAAAAGTATTTGAGCGTATGAATTTTCTATCTGAATGTATGTCTTTGTGACTATTTGATTTTTTTTAAATTCTACATTATAAGTCATCCATTCTATGTCTTCCAGAGTTATCTAGGAAGTTTTCAAAGGACAAATTTATGACTTTTATATAGATCATAATACTTTAGGAATCATATGACTTCATTTATAAGACTTCAATAAGGTC
Source organism: Viscum album (assembly GCA_963277665.1). Lineage (NCBI taxonomy): Eukaryota > Viridiplantae > Streptophyta > Magnoliopsida > Santalales > Viscaceae > Viscum > Viscum album. The sequence continues at coordinate 302,127,162 of OY728166.1, forward strand.
ATTAGACTTCAAGGCCATCATATAACTTAAACTATTGTAGGAAAATAGAAAATTATTTCTGCGTAAGTTATTATAATATAACCTCACTGTATGTATTAGTCTTGACCATATTACTTCATTCCATATTAATACGTGGATATTCTAATCATAATAATTTAATACTTAGAGAATTTAAATAATATTGAACTATAAAACTTCATTATATAAATAATCATGGATTAATTATGGTATTATCTATGATATTTTAGAAGTGTATTCTCTGACTTTAGATAATAAAATACCTATTTAAAATTAATTCCAACATTATGTATGTTCAAATGGGATCCATGATTCAAGAAAAAGATGAAAAAATGAGTTTCAATGGATATTTATATAGAATAAATGAAAATATATTACATGTTGAAAAGGAGTAGTTGGACTATGCATAAGTAGTACATACATGGTGAGTTACTAAAAAATATATTTATTTAAGGATGTGTAGTCAATTGAGATCATAAGTTTAGTGGTTCTAGTTTGTCCACATTACACACCAAATAAGTAGACGAAGGAGGTGATGTGGAATCATCTATAGTACACATCATTTGTGTATTTTAATACTCGGTATGGCAGTAAGATAAGAAAACTAGAATTTCCCAGATATGGGAGAAAAGAAAATGATGTATAGGTTTAAGGATATGACCTAACTCATTATGTAATATCTTGGTAGATAGGATAGAACCCAAAAATATATCTTCATATCTTGTGTTTTATAATAGTTGTCTCAAAATAAAAAATAGTGAGAGAATAGTAGGAAGAAAAAAAGTAGTTTTCATATCATTATAAATATGTGAAAGTTCTCTTAGATGAAAATGGTATATAATTCAAATGAAGGAGAGGTATTTTTAAAAAATAATATTTCCACTACATATCTATTAACTAAGATAGATACTCTCTGAATAGTGATGATTGATATATCTAAGCAATAATGATACCCTGCTAAAAATAATGATACACGTATAGGTAGAGGGAAGAATTCAGTTATACATTCTTAAATATTTACAAATCAAAGAATAAGTGGAATTGATTCCATTTAGAAGGCCTAGTATTCCAAAAATAAAGAGTTATTGCGAAGAAATCATGTGAAGGAAGCTCTAGTGTTAGTGATGGAAAGTGAAGATCCATATTTATTCTAGGAGAAAGAATAAAACATATATTTAGAGAAGTTCATAGTAGGCCTATAAAGAATCAACCAAGTAATTAAATAGTATATAAACCTATAAATGAGGATGCATTCAACCCATTTTTTTGAATATGACAAGACTTATATGTCTATAAACTATGTGTGGTATTCCCTGGAGTAGTGTGTGTAGAAGAAGAAGAAGAAGTGATCTAGTGTAGTCCTTTATTGGATAAGTATGTCAAGATATAGTAAGTGAGGTAAGTTAGCCTTGGGTAGTGGTGATCTAAACCAAAAAAAATTGTAAGGGTAGTGAGCCTAGTAATGGAGTGTCCACATCCTTTGTAACCACCAAACAACAGTGAGATTAGTGGTTAATTAGTGCATCATCACATTCATGAAAAAATGCTCTTTAGACTAGCCTAGTGTGGATGAACTATGTAAAAATCATTATATCCCTGTATTATTTAATTTACTACATATGTATATATAGTTCAATGAGGCAAAGTTAAAGGAATTTGTTTAATATGTTTTCTACCTTAGTGGGAACATGATCAAAAATAAATCAATGTGAAAAAATGTTATAATTTGTCACACCTTGATTCACCACCCCACACTCAGTCTACCTTGGGGGGAATAACAACTAGTATCAGAGCTATAGGTTCTGAAACTGTATTCAACTAAAAGATTATATTTTAAAATTCTTTCATAAATGAAGGCTACAATTAAGATACTATTTTTCAATACTATAAATTTTTTTAGGTGATGAATGGATTTAATGATATACAAGTAAGTGGTTATGGAAGTTCCTTGATAAGTTTTGAAAGATGGTATTATAATTTTGATTTGATATAAAATTATATTTTATAAAAACTAATGGATTATATAAATTTATTCTTTTATAAATAATCCCTTAAAGTGATTTATTTATGAATAAATTTTTTGGTAATTTTCTCATGGAATGTTCTCCAATGATATATAGATGAAGTTAGAGTAACTATATGAAAAATAAGTTGAGATAAATAATATTCTTAGAGTTGGTCAGGAAGATAATCTGGTTATCAAAGATGATGAGAAGTTCCTCATGTAAAAGGGTGATAAGAAGAAGAAAACCACTTAGAGTAAAAACTCTTTAACATTGGTAATAAACTAGGGATCTACTATTTTATCTGATTCCAAAACCGGTGAAGAAAAATGATGTGTACTAGAAATTGTATACTATCTTATAGATCTAAAAGGAATAGGTGAATCTAGTAATGAAGTAGAAACAACATCAAGTATCCAATCCTATAACTGTTCTTATAGTATTCAAGAGGAAAGACCATGTCTATAAGAAAAAGTGGAATAATGGTAATTCATACATGAATTGAATTATGAAATCATAGAAAGATTTGTACATGGAAAATAAAAGGATGAAAAGAGAATAGGTGGATTTAAGGTTTGACATAAAGAAGATGGTCATAGGAAAAATGATTTTTTGATAAAATTTCTCATGAAATAAGGTATCAAAAGGCTTCTTAAAATAAGTTTAAGAAAATAAATATTCTATTCAATAATCATTGTGAAAAAAAAACAATTTGGTATGGAATATTCCTTAAGAATGAAATTGATGGCTACCTAGTTTGAATAAAGGGATAAGAAGATCATGAAACTTGAAGAGAGGATAAAATTATCAAATAAAAATAATAAAAACCATCATACGGTAGCCTCAATAATTTAAAATAGTCCAAGATATAGATCTATGAGAAAGTACAATTTTTGTGGTAAAATTTTAAACGAGTAGAAATTTATTGAAAAATCCCTAGGTAGTTCCTCATAAATAAGGTATCTAAGAGTTGATACTTTTTTTGAATATATATTAATATTATTATCTCTTTATTTATAGACCAATGGCCCAAAATTGAAAATAAATTTTTCACCTAAACATCTCATTTAAAAAGAAACATCACAATGTATGATTACATTGTTAAATTCTTTATCTATTCTAACCCCAATAACAAATAATGTTATTTAGTAAACAGATAACCAAATATTTCACAAGGGTATCCCCCATTACTAGGATATACAAGGAAAGGGTATACTCTAGGAAGAAGTGTGTTATGTTGTAAAATAGGTTCATTATTTTCAAGGAAAAATATATAGCTCAAAAATTAGTGAATCAATAATATAAATTAGTGTAATCACATAATCCCTCTAATAATGAAAGAAAATAAGTGTGGATAAAGAAGAGATAAGTTTCTCCATACTTGAGGATGTTGGAATAAAAAGGGAAGAATAATTGATCAAGGAAGGGAAAATATGAGATAGTTCTCATGGAAATCATGGATAAATCATTTATATGTTGTCTCAAAGAAACCAAAAAATGAAAATAAGTCAATAATAGTGTTAATTTTCCATAATGGATAAATAAATACTATGATAGAAGTTGTAGAAAGGCTTTAAAAGTGGGAAAGGGTATAAGTTAGATTTCTCTGACAATGGAAGAAAATCCAAAACCAATAAAGAATACCCGCCAAAAAATCTATCAAGATAAAATTTTTATAAGTGTAATCACTCAAGGGAGAGACATTATAAAGGAGATAAATAAACTCACCATGGAGAATGGTTTAGAAGAAAATGAATTAGATGATTTTATTAAATTACTCTCCCTAAATCTAAAAATGGAGAAGGAAAAGTGGAACAAGAAAGGTTGGACAAACTTAGTTGGTTGTATTCATCAAACTGAGGAATATGGAAGGTAACCCTCTCCCCACGTACATCTATGTTTACTAACTATTTCAAATAGGTAATAATTTTGGGGGAGACATTTTCCATGGGGTTATTATGCTATAAAATCACATGTTTGGAGCTAAAAGATAGGTATTTTGTGATGGAAAATGATACATAAATACAAGGTGTCATAGGTTTTTAAGCCCTAATTAGAATCTGGAATGAGTATAAATACTAAGACAAAATCTAATCTATCTATAGGTTTCAAGAAACCAAGTTTCTCAAACTTGGAACCTAAAAACTTTCTTGATGGAATTAATTTGTTTTATAAATCTTAAGTAGTTTGAGGAGACTATACAAGATCAAAAAGAGGCTCTAAATACTTATAAGAGTCTATAGTGATATCATGCTGAATCTAGTGTAATGAAAGTTGAATATAGATGATAAATTAGTCAAATAATCCCACTAAAAGAAGGTGTACATATAATGAGTCTAAGTAAAAACACAAAATATTATAATGTTTGTCTTTATGATATAAAAATTTTATGAGCTATTTATCAAATAAGAAAAACTATTAAATAGAATGGGGAGTTGAGGATTAATTTTCAAGTTTATTTAGACTTATCTAGACAATGGGAAAGTCTCTAAGCATCTGGAAAGGATGGATTTAAATTTTTATCACTAGTACAGTTCTAAAAAGTGGTTTCAATTGTATCTTCAAGTGGTATGTTCTCACACTCAGTGTTTTAATTCTTATTTATTGATGATTTGGGGTGATAGTTTGATGATATCATATATTGGTTAGTATTGATAAAAATTAGTGGATTTTACTTGTATGTTATTAAATAGTAAACCATTGAGTGGTGTGTGTATCTTTTAGGATGCTTTCAAACACTATTTCTTCTACATCGAGAACCTATGAAAACCCAGATTTCCAATGAACATTTTTATGGAGTTTTATTATTATATTAAATATGTGAAAGGTAATTTGATTTGTTTAGTTTTTTTGATAATATTAGCTAATAATTTATTTATATATTTATCAATTAAGTTTTTTCCCAATATATGTTTCATGAATAATTTAATTTTTTTATTAAAATGGTTTTATGAAATCTTGTTTTCTATATTCATGATTTATTTTATATATATAATTATAACTACATTACTTCCATAAATAGTTTTATTTTAATGCTAATTAAGCCATTATTATCTAATCGTTTTCAAAGTATGATACATGCTTTTATAGTTCCAAAATTTTAACATATGACCATTTGAAGTAATATCATATATAATTTTATATAAAACATTTGATGAATAATTAAATATCATGTTTTCACTAAAAAAATACATTATCGTGAAATTGTATACAAATTATATTATATTTTACTTGTAGATGGTTTTTACCATATTTTATATATATATATTAATAGACAAAAAAAATTATTTTAAAAAAATTCAAGTAACATGTTTTTTTAATAAAATTAAATTATATAATATTTATTATTTTAAAATTTAATTCCTCATTTGTATGTTGTATTATTATCAAAAAAATAATTTAATAATGTTTTTCTGAGAAATATAAAATATTTATTTTCATATCATTGTAATCATAATGAATATAATCTGTTTCATTAAAATTATTTTCTTGATTATGTAATTAAAATATAAATTATAAATTACTAGAAGAATAATTTCATAAAATAATTTTTTTAAAAGTATAAATAATTAATTATCAAATATATAATAATTAAGAGATGATAAAAAATTTAAATATAATCACACATAACAAAAGAAATAGTTTTATTATAAATAAATTTTTTCATATATTATATGATTTGATTTAAAAGTTTATTTCATAAATTTTAGTATTTTTAATTTGATGAAAAGTGATTTATTTTATAAATTAACAGGTAAAAATTTTCTAATGGGGAATTTTTTATAATTCTCAAAGACAATCGAATTTTTATGTGAGAATTAAATATGGTATGAATGTATGGTAAGTTTTATGACATCATAAAGATGTAAAAGTGGTGTAATAAATACTATAAAACAATTTATCAACCAAAATATATTTTATCATTAATATAATGCATTTGAAATTAATAATATTGTTTTTATTAACCTATAATGAATCTTTCAAAACCCAAAGTATATTTTAAGTTATTAAAAACAATTATTTATAAAAATAAATCTTGCCCATGTCCAAAATAATATATACTAAAGTGGTTTCAACTCATTAAAAAGTAAAATACTAAAAAAAACACTTCCCCTTTCTAGAAACAATGGTCTAAACCATGAGAAGGCCAAAGTTTTTTCATTTTTTATTAACTATATGTCCAAGGATACATTTTAGAAATTAAAAAATAATTCCTCATATTTTGATATAAATAATCCTCCTTCTCTCATTCCTCCAAACTCAAAATATATTTATAATTAATTTCCTCTCATTTTCCCTCTCAAGAGTATCTCTAAAAAGTTTCAGGGGTTCTTTTGAGTTCCTCTCAATCATTAAAAATCTTCTTCTCAAGGTAAGGGTTCCTAATACTCATATTTCCTTTTCAATTGCAATTCCTTTTTTATAATGTTGTTTAAAATTGTTTTCATATGCTACCATCGCTTTAATTCCATAGTATTATCATATATTTGATATATTTCTAATTATTGATTATTTATTCCACCTCATTATACCCCTTACCTAAGATGTTATTATACCAATTCACATTTCCAAATTTTTATCTTTTTAAATTTCTAAGTTATAATTCATGTTTTTTATTTGTTTAATTTTATTCTATTTTCTTAACTTATTATATTAATGTGAGTATCCTTTTCACTCACATCATTCCCCATCAATATTTTGTAACTATAATTAAACATTCATGTAGCCATAAAACATCCTAGAATTTTGGTGACGTAATGAAGTATGTGGTTTGTAGAAATAAAATACCTATTTTTATATGAACAAGTGAATGTGGAACTAACATATATTCACCTAGTGGTAATAATACTAAAATATATTAGTATGGTAATAATTCAATATTCACTCGGTGCACAATAAGTGTGCCTTGTTACATGCATAGTTTGACACTCTTGCGGGATATGTTATGGATGAATCACATAATATTTAAAAACCCATAATTAAGGATCATTTCTTACTAATATCCTTATATCATGAAATTAATCTTCCTTAATACCTATTTATCATTACATTGATAATGTTACTTTCAATAACATTATGAATATCCTATTTATTTTAATTTGATTGTGGGATTTTCACCTAGATACTAATACATCAATTAACTAGGTAAATTATTGATTAAACCATATACCCTTTTACTTATATGGTGTAAATACTTTTTATATAATTATCTTAATTAAGGGTTATTTACCTATAGAGTTACCTAAATTTATTTAATACTCATCTCACTTCTATGGGTTTATCATGTTATGATTATTAATGGATTTATGTATGTTTTTCTTATGTGGAACACATATTCTTGTATATATTATGATGTGGTGGGTGGGACCAGAATTATGAATCCCTTCAACGCATTAGGCGATGTTTTAAATCTCATAAGATGATATATATGGTACTAGGGAGTAAACCAAAACCATTATGGGACTTCATCAACTATGTTGTGTTTTATTAAAAATAATCTTGGAATTATGCTTATGGTGTCATCTTTTATATTATTTCCACATTCCTATGGCCATCATGGTTATCCTACTCTTATGAAATCTTGTATCTTATTCCATGTTTCTATGATTGATTTCGTGTTATATTTATTGACTCTCATAACATCTCTCTAAATTTTATTACAAGAATTTTGAATATGCTCTCATGATTCTTTTATCACTTCATATTCCATACTCCTTTAATCAATCCATTTATCACATGATCATATCTACTATTTGATTATGAAATGTTTTCTAACTGTAATTTTTTACCCCTTACTGGGCATTTAATCTCACCACATTCATATGATTCCCCATTCCCCATAGAATTTCTATAAATGGTTACATATATGTGAGTTATATGTGTGTAGAATTTTGGTGGAAGAAATGTGTGTTATACCATAATTTTAGAGTGATATATACTTAGTACCCAAATACACCTGATGTTTTATCTTGGCATGTTTTTTGTAATTCAAGTGATGTATTAAAATTTTGTATATTTCAACACCAGATTTGGATGTGTGGGTCTAGGGGAATATGAGTACTATCTGGTAGGCTTGGATAATTTTTTGATGACTCAAACGATAAGTTCTAAATTCAATTACTTGGTATCTTTGAGTTTATATAGATAAATTTGAGAAAGTGAGTTGTAAATGGATAAGAGGAATTCTTGATTTGGAAATTCCAACTATAATTTTTTTATGATGTTAAAAACCTAACAAGTGGGGCAGTTCTCCCATAATATAGGAGGATGAAAACCCCAAGGTTGAGTTCATCCCTATTCTCAAAAGGGTAAAAGAATTGTTAGTCCCAATTCGAAATTAGAAAAATGTGTTTCACATAGAGGTAAAGAGAAGTACCTAATAAAATGGGGAACATGATTTGATAAGGGAGTTCCTATAATGAAGGGGGGGATAAAAAGACGCCAAAATAGGGGAGATAAAAAAAATAAAATCTACTTGCTTGTATAACCTTGGTATTTCATTGTAAATTAGGGGTTTATAAGATTTTTAAGAGGAAATAGAGATATATTTTAAAAAAAATCTAAAGGGGAGATTATTGGAAACCCTATAGATTTTTGTATTCGATTTGTTGATAAACATGAAAAAGAGGGAGAGATGTATAGTTTATTGATCATCATTGAAGATATTAAAATGGATTTTGAACTGGAACTTTTAATATGGAATTGGATTTCATGCCTTCCAAAATGATTATTATAGGATTTTTAGGGATTCATCCTTATAGGATTAATGTGGGTGACATATTTCTAGGTCAGTTTGGAGTTGTTAAAAAATTGTGATCTATTTTTATCATTTTTGGATGTGTTAACAAATCTAATGATGTTTTTTTAGAGTTTAAAATGTAGTTTAGAGGATTTCATGTGATGATCCACGAAGTCTAGAAGAGGTTTTGAAAATCCTTAATTTAGTTTCTTGCATATTAGAAAAATCTAGTTTTTAGAAGTTATATGTTTTTTTAAATTCCATGAGTATGTGATTTTTCTGCATGAATTTATGTCATTGATTTTTTTGGATTTTTATAAAACTCTCCATAATAAGTCTTCCAATGTATTCATTCTGGAGTTAGCTGGAAATTTTCCAAAGGCTGAAAAATTGACATCAATATAGATCGTAACACTTCAGACAATATATGACTTCCAATGTAATACTCTAGAAAGATCATAAGATTTCAAAGAAATATTATGACTTAAACTAAGGAAAAAATGTAATTTAATTGAATGTAATTATTCATCATAATACTTCATCATAATACTTCATTGTATAGATTTGGACTAAGTATATGAATTAGGTTTAGCATAATATGTGGATAGGTTGAATGTAATACTTCAATATTTATAGAATTTCTAGAATATAAACCCACAACATTTATTCAAGGAAATAATAATCGATTATATTTTATATTATATGTGATATGACATAAACGTATTCCATAATTTTAAAAGATGAAAGACCTATTCGAAATTGATTCAAAAATCATGGAACAATAAATGGGATCCATGATTCATGCCAATGATGAATAAGCGAGTTATAGAATATATTTTCATAGAATAAATAAAAATATATTCCACACTATAAAGGAGTAGTTTTACAATGAAGAAAGAGTATGTGCATAGTGAGTTAATCAAAATATTTCTCTAAGGCCTTATGATCAAGGGATATCACATGTTCAGTTTTTTTGGTTTGTCCACATTGGAAGCTAATAAAGAAGATAAAGGTGGCGATGTGGAAGATACTATATCAAAAAAAAATGTATGTATTGTAATACATTTTTTAGTAGTAAGATGAGAAAAATAGAATTTCCCAGATATGTTAAAAAGGAAAAGGAATGAGTGGTTTAAGTATTTAAGCCAACTCCTTATAGAAGATCTTGGTATATTCAATGGAACCCAAAAATATATCTTTATATCTGATTATTGTTAATAGTTACCTCAAAACCAGAAATGGTGAGAGAATAATAAGAATTAGAAAAGTGTTTTCTGTAATATTCCAAATATGGAAAATTTATCTCAATTACAAAATAGGATATCTATAGAAAGAAAGGGATGTTTTAGAAAAAGAAAAAATTCACTTCATATATGTAAACCAAGATAGAGAATCTATTAAGGGTGGTGATTAAAATATCTAAATAAGAATAATAGATAACCTTATAAAAATAATGATACACTTGCTGAAATATGGGGAGGAACTCGAATGTATATTCTTGAATATCTACACATCAAATAATAAGGGGAACCAATTCCATTTTAGAGATTATATGTTCTGAGAAGAAGGAGTTACAATGTAGTAGAAAAATGAAGGCTTATATAGTCTCAGTGATAGAAAGTGAAGTTACAAATTTATTTTGAAATTAATATTAGAAACTTTATAGGAATTAGTCTATAACACCCTTGTGAAGAAGTATCTAAATAGTTTAGCAGCACATCCATCTAGAAATGGGGATATATTCAACACATCTATTATTGAATATGAGTATATCTACATTTTTATAAATAGTATGTGGTCTTCCCTAGAGTAGTGATAAAATAATAAGAAGAAAAAATGACTTGGTGGTGTCATTTCATTGAGAAGTGTGCAAAGAGATAGGAAGTGAAGATAGTGATACTTGGGTGGTATTAAGAAAATCCAAAGCATTATAAGGGCAGTAATACAAAGAAAAGAGTTACCAAAATCTTTTTAACCATTGAACATTAGTTACCATAGTGGTTAATTGGTGAATTAACACATTATTGACCGCATTCTCCTTGTACTAGCTCAGTGTACATCAATTAAGTAAAAATCATTATGTACCTATATGATTTATGTTCCTTCACATTTTTTATTATTCAGTGAGGTGAATTGAATGGGATTAGTCAAAAAGGGATCATACCTAAGTGAGAACAAGATCAAAATAAATAAATGTGACAAAAAGTTTTAAATTTGTAACACCTTAATTCACCACCCCCCCCCCCCTTGGGTGACTTGGTGGACTAAAACATTAAGCATTGTGTGGTATAAAGTAAGAACCAATATCTTGGTACTCTCTAATTGACCAAAATTTTAAGAATATTGGGTTCTAAATAGGATTAGAAAATAATAATATCTATATCTTTAATTAAAATTATTAAAGAATATTATTACTTATCTATGTGGATGATATCACTTTTATAGGATCATATGATGAATAAAGTAGGTAGTTTTTGGAATATATGATGTGTGAATTGAATATCCATGGGAAGATAACTAAAATTTTTCCTTTCCTTACAACTGATTCAAGTAATGAATGGGAAATTCATTTATCAAATTAAATATTCCAAATATTTATCAAGAGGTTTGGAATAGAATATTCTAAACCAATTAAAACTCTAGTGGATACTTGGAAAAAAAATCAAGGGGTGATGGTGACAAGGAGTTCGATGTTATAAAATATATACAAGATATTGGGAGTCTAGTGATTCTAATATCCACATTACTAAATATAGTGTTTAACACATGCCAAGATATACGATACCAAATATGACCCAATGAAATTCATATTCTTTAAATGAATAGTATAGTTCATTATATCAATAATAAAATGGAGTTTGGGAATTTTTTTACAAAACATTACTTCAAGAGTTACTAGGTTAAGTGGATACATATTGGGTAGGTTCAACTGATGACTGAAAGAAAAAATCATGTTATTATTTCAATCTTGGAATTTTAGGCATTTATTGGATGAGTAAGAAGAAAGACTATTTTCTCTTAGCATTGTGGAGGTTTAATATATTAAGGTTACTCAATAATATACTCAACTATTATGGATGAAATAACAGATTTAGGATGTTGGAGATGGTGTAAAATATTCTATTTCTATCATGTTTTATAACTCGAGTATTGTCAATCTTAGAAAAACCACTACCAAACTTCAAGAAAAAAAATCACAACAAGATAAATTATCTATTCATTAAGGATAATGTTGATCAAGGTATAGGGAAGATATTGTGACTACAAAAATTCAAGTTGAAAATATTATCACAAAGGAACTACCCAGAGTAGATTTTGAAAGGCATTGGTTGGCACTTGGAGTCCAACTAACTCCCTCTAACTAGAAGAGTTCTAAATGGGGTCCCCCCCCCATTGGATTTTATATGTATAAATAAGAATAGTAACCCAATATTGAATTGACTATTTTAATTTCTAATTCAATTTTTTGATATTTAAATGAATTTATCTTTGGGTTCATTAACAAATGTGGATCGTATATCATATTTATATTCTTGGGAGAATCCATACATTAGTTGTGATGATTTTTTGGTCTATAAGTGTTCTTTACTATTGAGAAAGGGGGGATCATTCCCATAGAATAGATTTTAATAGGGGAGAGTATTTAATTTATTTATCAAGGAGATAAGTTTTAGGTAGGAAATTTAAATTTCATGGAGGAAAAAAAATTTTGCATAAGGATATATTCATTTAGATCTTGTTTATTACAGCAATATTGACTCAAGTGGGATTAGAGTTGGTGATTATTATATTATTAATACACTCTTTTAGGGTAAGAATATCATATTGGGTTTTTGATCAAGTATGGTTTTTTATAATTTTTTTGAATAAATAATTTGTTAATCTATTTTAGAGTTGTTAACAAACCCAAAGGGGAGATTATTGGAAAGATCCCCTTTGGAGTGTTTTGAAATTGTGTTTTTTGAAATTTTTGGTAAAGGAATGTACAATAAAACTCACAAGGGTAATAGAAACTCATAATGTTAATTCTGTAGGTGTTCAAGAGAAATTATAAAGTATATTGATTCAATTCCATGATGTATGGATTTTTGGATTTTGGATAAGTCTAAATTGTAATGTCAATCCAAGATTTTATAAGGTTTATTAGAAGTTCATAAGGTTCATTGAACAACCATAAGGTTAATTTTTCAAAAAAAATCATGGAAGCCACACTATGTGCATAAGGTTTGTTTTATAGTAAAGGAAATATTTGTAAGGTTGAAAGTTTAGCTTTGTAAGGTTTAATATTGGACATCATAAGGTTCAACTAACTTCGTAAGTTTTATCATATAGTCGATAGAACTTCAAAATTTTGAATCCAAAATTTCATAAGATTAATGGTGAATTTAATAATATTGATGGAGCTTCATAAGGTTAATTTCCAAACTTCATAAATTTGATTTTAAAATATCATATGGTTGTTTTCACTAGCCTTATAAGATTCATTGAGCTAATTAATAAGTTTGTTTCTCTAAATTTTTAAGGTATATTAGGGAACTTCAAAAGTTTCATCCTCATAAATTTAATAATAGAAGATAAGATAGAGAAGTAGAAAAGTGTATTATTATTTGTAAAATATGATTAATAATTGGGTAATTTATGTGAATGTAAAATCAATCCAAATATTAAGGAGGATTATAATGTGAGTTTACTGGTAATTTAAAATAAAAAAATAACTTTAGAAATCATTTCATGACTTAAAACAACCCATAAAAGAGAAACCTGGATTAACCTAAATCACAGAAAACCCTATCAAGATCCTTGAACAAAAATTTCCCAAATTAAACCATCAAAATTTTCATAAACTACTAATATATCATAATAGAACAAAATAAATGAGTATAAGAGGAAATATCACCTCATATCATGAATAAGGGTTTGCTTAAATTGGGGAAAATGATGAATAGAAGGGTACTAAAAGGTGTCCCAAAACGCACTAATTCCATCGAGGGGTTTGAAGGAAGATGGTGAAAATAATAGGAATTCGAAGGCATTTGTGAATTTATATAGGCTGTAATTTCATAACACCATTCCATAAGAAGGGAGGAAAGCTAAAATGGTTGGTATTTTCATAAATACCCTGGTTCAATAGGGGTGAAAATAATATAATAGGTCTAAGTTAAAGGAATATCTAGAAATTTTGCTACAGATCCCACATATATCTTCCTGGTCAACCATCCAAATACAATAAAAATAAGGGAGGGTTTCGATGAATGGTACATCACCAAAATGAAATATCTTGTCTTCTGAAACTACAAGGAAGAATTCAATCCTAACCATGGTGCATCAGAAGTTCCATGGTTTAGTGATATCCAAAATTTATAAACATCTAAAACCAACCACTACAGACTCCATTCCGGAGCAGTAGTAACTATTTCCTAATCCATGTACTTCCTTTAATCACAATAATCCCTAGACTAAAACCATGGAAAAACTCACAATACATAGTTAATGGATATCTAGAAATATATAACTAAGGATTATCCACCTCCAAGATCCATGAAACAACCACCAAGGCCACACCAAAATGCACTCAATATTAAAAGGAGTCTCAACTCTAGCTCCACCACCCTCTCACAAATCTCCTCCAAACACCCAAAATCCACAAATTAATGTGTTGGAATGGTCTATGTCATTATATCAAATACCTCTCAAACAATTATTATCATTGAGAATAAAAAACAACCCCATATTAAAAAAACTACATACCAAGACACTCCCACGGGGAGATACCTCTCAAAATGAATAACGCTGCCACTAAGAACAAAATATCACCAAAAAAACAATTCCAAAAAAAATAATAACTTCCATTCAATACTTTTACTATAAAAAATCTTCTAAAACATTTAAGAACAAAATCAAGAATCTTAATCATTACAAAAAAATCTCAAAACATCACCGGATACTGAGTGCACATCTATGACTGATTTTCCCATGTTCTATCTTCCATGACACCATGCATCTATAAAAATTAGACAAATGGAATATCTTATCTATATAGAACCTTATCTTAAATATCCTATATCTCATTATGTCTCCCATTTAATTTCACATCATCACCAACATCCAACTCCCCCCAATCGATCACATGGTAATCATCATGAAGATATCTATGAAGTTGTGATATGTAAAAGAAATCATGTATCTAATATATCTTCATGGGAAGTTCCAGCCGATACAACCCATTTCTGATGCAATGAAACACAAAAAAAAATAGGGATAAATCTCAGTCCATTAGCCAAAACTCTTCTAAAAACGATGATGGGAAACTCTAAAGAAAAAATTATTACCAACTTAGAACTTTAGAGGTATCTGAAACTAATCAGTATATGACTTTTGATGGGCAGGAACCACCATCATCTTCCCCTTCATCATTTAAACCTTTTATGTTGTTCTATTTGCCACATTGTGTCCAAGAACCATTGATTCTGTGATCCTATTCTAGTTTAATGTAGATCAACAAGGATACTCTATAATTCCTCAAATAAATCAATACTAACAAAATAATGATAAATATTATTATAAGAAAACTCGATCAAAGGTAGTTGATTTACCCATGATCCGCCAAAATCTAGAACACAAGCTCACATCATATCCTCCATAATTTTAATGGTATAATCCATCTTCTGATATGTTGAAGGATAGAAGACAGTGTTACAATAGATCTAAGAGCTAAAATTACATTAAAGATCTCCCCAGAACCATGAGGTAAAATAAGGATCTTAGTATGAAATGATGGTCCTCAATACCTTGTGAACCCTCAAAATATTATCTAAATACCACCTTTCTAGAACATATACAGTATCTGGATTTATAATCAATAGAAAATGAGCTTACTTCATCAACCATCCCATAATCACCCAAATAGAATTATATCCCCATGGGTTTAGGGTAAACCTATGAAAATATCCATCAATATTTTACTCATGTTTTCACTCTAGGACATCCAATGACTACAAAAACTCACCAAGAACTTTATAATATGCCTTTTCATATTGGGAGATTAGGTATCATGATATGAAATATTCTACAGAAAAATTTCTCCCAAACCACTAAAGATGGATCCTTAAGACATGATACATCTTGGATATAGTTGGATTCATTGCCAAAACCAAACTATTAAACTCCTACAGAAACTCCTCACACATCACTATATGAAAAAATAATCTCTATTGAAAAAACAAATTATGTTGATCATCCTATGACCATCCCACAGGAGCGTCACTATGAATAACACAATCATGTATTACCTCCACCTCCAAGTCACCCTATTAAAACTCCTCCACCTACAATGAATATTATTTATCCACTATCATGTGGTATAGGAAACCTCTACCACAAGTGTTCCCCACATCTATATGTATCACTGAAAGAACATTAATTGCCTTCTAATAATCTTCAGACTCTCAAATACTATCTCCTAGTGAAATTCTACTCATTGAATCAGTTTTTACATTACCTTTACCTAGGGTATAATAGATCTCAAAATCATAGTCTTGTAAGAACTCTTTCCACCACCACTAATATAGGTTCATATCCCACTAATAGAAAATATATATCGTGATCTTGTGATATGTAAAGTCCAAAAAATAGTCACCGATGAGGTAATGTTACTATATCTTTAGAGTAAAAAAATACAATCGCTAACTCAAGATCATAAGTGGTGTAGTTACACTCATAAGGAAGTAAGTTCCTAGAACCATATGACATCACATACCATTACTTCATCAAGAAACATCCCAAACTAAGACAGGAAATGTCACATGAAACCTAAAACATCACTCCATCCTTTGGAAGATAAATAATTATAGTAGTAATCAACTTCTCCTTTAGGTTATTGAAAGTTGTCTAACACTAATTAGTACATAAGAAATATTGGTACTTCATAATCAAGAATATCAATGGGGATACAATCTAAGAGAATTTAGACTTGAATCTGTTATAATATCTTGTAAGCCTAGAAAAAATATGAAACTCTTCAAAATTCTTGGGTGTTTCCTATAAAATAACCACCTCAATCTTCAAATAATCGACTATCATCCCGTACTGGGACACCACATTGCTGAAAAAATGAAATTCCTACATCCAAAACGTACACATGGAAATCTTCCCCTAGATTTTATGGTGTTGAAGGACCTATAAGAAAGCACTAAAATGCTCTACATGCTCCTACTTCTATTATGAGTATCTAATAATATCATCAATGAACACTACTATGAATTGATTTGGGAAATCACAAAACATAGAGTTCATGAGTCTCATGAAAATAGATCAGATTTTCATGCCACCAAATGTCATAACTAAAATATTGAAGTGCCAATAATAGAACTTGAAAGTAGTAATTGGGATATCCTACTCTTTTTCCCTCATCTAGTGATATTAGAATCATAAATAAATCATTGAAAACTAGTTGGTGGACTTCAAATAGTTGAACATATTTTAAATCCTCACAATGGGGTAATGGTTCTTGATTATTTCCTAATTCAATAATTGATAGTCTAAACACAAACATAGAGCATCGTTTCCCGTATTATAGAATAACACTAGAGCACCCCATGGTGACACACTAGCCTATATAAATCCCTTCTATATCAAATTTCTAACCTAGATCCTCAATTTCCACATCTCAGAAGGTGACATCCAATAGGGAGTAATTGAAATTATAGTGATGCCAGGGTGAAACTCTATCCCGAACTTGATTTCAGGTCAAGGAGATAGGGTAAAACACCTAATAGAATGCACCATAAAAAACATAGATTACTCTGGTAAACTTCAACATTGGTTCCTTTACTGAATCCAATGATAGCACAATGAACTATGAAAAAATATGATTTTAAGGCCTATAACCCATCTAATGATCTAACTCACCAAAACATATCATACTTTGTACCTCTTAATCATGGAACATTACTATCCTTTTTGAAACAATCGATGATGAAACAAAAACAATATAACCAGTCAATGTTAATAATAAAATTTTATGGGTGTATCTGAAGTATAAAGAAATCACTCAATGATTGATATTTCCCCATCATCAGTTCACAGCCTTGAAAAAAAATCAAGCAAGCTCATATGAACTCTAAATAGAATAGTCAACACCAGGGGCACTAGAAGAATCTCCACCTTGATTCCAATGGAATAGAACAATGTGGGTGAAATAAATAAGTGAAATGGTCCATAACAAAATAAATAATAATCCAATGTATATGATAAACAAACAATACCTAACACGATCTATGGTTCATCTAGCACTGGAATCCTTATAGAATGAAATTTTCCATGTTCAGCTGAAATGCATCACTAGTGATGACTACCTCTATAACCAAACTCATCCCTATATCCTTGAGGGATAGGGACATCATAGGTTTGACTTCTTATAGTTTTATCTCTTCTTAGTGGAATAAAGTTTTGTTGTCCCTACTATTGATACAACCTCTTAGACAACTTTTGTTACTCGAGACTGATATGGAATATGGCCTCCCATGCCATGATGAACTCTAATAATGGTCAATAATTGGTATAAATAATGTCCATGAACACTATAAATGAAGTATAAAAGGATTAAAACTCCCATTGGATGCATGGTAACTGCTATCCCTAGAGAAATGTGAAGTCAAAAACTACAAAATTTTACCCCCATTCAGAAGAAATATTAATTTCCTTAACATATTCAATCCTCGACAAACAACCCTACTCCTTGGATAAATATAATTACTCCCCTATTAAGATGATCCTGACTACACATGCACCCTATCAATCTCTTATCCTTCTTCTAAACCTCTAAATACATAGGCAACGTAAATTGGGTGACTTCATATCAAATAACTAGGCATGGAACCTCATCCAAATTCTACAATATAAACTCCTCATCAGTAAAAATATACAAGGAAAATAATATGATATCTCTTAATTTGATCTTGAGGTATCAAACACCCAGGATTCCCTACTAAAGTGATAGTAAGACTTGTTTCTTGGTTTA
This sequence comes from Viscum album, assembly GCA_963277665.1. Taxonomy (NCBI): domain Eukaryota; kingdom Viridiplantae; phylum Streptophyta; class Magnoliopsida; order Santalales; family Viscaceae; genus Viscum; species Viscum album. Next base: position 302,145,940 of record OY728166.1, read on the forward strand.
CCTCATCATTGAATATTGGAAATCGGTACAAACTATATTTATAAATCACCCCATGTTTCATATGCATCCTTATGATCCCCAAGGTTTAGAATCAACCACTAACATAATACCCCACAAATCTGATTAACCACCAATAGAACATGATACTTTATTATGGATTATATCAAACTAATGGTGATCTTCAGCTCTTTCATCTTTATCTTTGACTACAGATCGGAGACACTCCCCTCATAATTCACTAACCCTTGATGTTTATAAATTTACAAATTCCTTCTACAAGCCTCATCCTTTTCATCTAGATAAAAACTTTTATGGTTAACTATATTTCCCAACTAAAACCCATGAACTGAAACCACATGTAGACAAATAATAGTAGGCATCTCTAAAAATAAGGAAAAAACACTAAATCCCAGTAACACAGAATCTATTTAAGATTAATTTAATTAAATTAATTTTAACTTTGATGATATCTCACCAATTAAAACAAAAGCACAAATAATCCTGATAAATGTACTTCTCCTAGGTCTCTACCCTATAACTAATATTATCTCACCTAGAGAATTCATTAAGCTTAAGTACCTTACATCAGATCATAGAGGGGAATAATCACCTATGTACTATCCATTATCCCTTGTTACATTACACACTAAGTTCAACTAACACGTTTTCCCTACCAAATTCATGAAATACTTATAAATTATTAGATTTAAAATATATCTTATATAGGGGGACAGATCCATCTATCCAGACCCTTTATGTGTTTATAAATTCCTTTATTCTTAGAGGATTCCTAGAGTAAGTCTCGATGTGTTTGGAATCTAAAAGATAGAAGTAGGAAGAGTTTCATGTTCTGAAGCAATGGTACATAGAATGGATGAAATCCTGAAACACGGCCAATTTAATTTTCTATGTGGAGACATCAACTACATGAAATTGGGTAAGTGACTGGATCAAATACATAGTTTAATCGGCTACATGAGATAAATGGATATGCAGATCGGATGCATGATAAGAATGGATACATGGATTGGCTATGTGAATCGGTTATGTGTAAAGATCGGCTATGTTGGTTTGATATGTGAGAAATCATCTATGTGAGAAATCGACTATGTAGATTGACTACATAGAGAATTCAACTACATGGGAATTTCAGCTACATGGGGATTTTGGATACATAGGGATTTCATCAACATGGGGCTTTAATCAATGTAGAGAAATTGGCTATGTTGGTAAATCAGTTGTGTTTGAATTCATCTATATAAGAATTTCAGTATGTGGTGCTTTCGGCTATATGAAATCACCTATGTGGATATTTCATCCAGTTTCATGAAAATGGCCAAGTATACCTTTCAATAGTGTGAATAAAGGTTATTCAAAGGATTTTCATCAAATAAAATTATATCTTTGATTTTTGGTAATTACTGAGTCTATAAACTTGTCCTTTCACATGGAGTTTAGTGAGTTTCCCAAAATTTGGAATTAAATATTTTGTGATCTGGGAGACCTACTCATCCTATATTTGTCCACTCAAAAACAGAGGTATTTTCCTTTATTCTTCTATACATAAATTTTCTCAATAATTTACATTCCATATTCCTTCCCTTATATTCATATAACCCTTATTCTGATGGCTTGAGTTCTCCAACGGCGATCTCATATTGCATGTGCCCCCTGTTTTGGTGCAATGATTTTCATAGAGCTTATTTCTTCTAGGTATAGGATTATTTACTTCTCCAATTCATTTATGTGAAATCATAAATTTGTCATGGTTTATCCCTTTCAATTTAAACTTAATTAACTAAATAATTATTGAACTCGATTAATAATGAATTGGATGGCAATTAATGTTGATGGTTTATACCGTGATAATGGTTTCCACTAGTTTTACTAAAAGGTATCCTATCTATAATGTGATTGTTAGAATTTTTTTACAATATATATTATCAATTTTTTAATGTAAAATGGTAAAGAACATAAATCTTGAATTAACTGATAATTAATTGGCTAGAGAATAAAGAGGCATGGTATAATGAATTTGGTGAGTATTATAATTTTATAAGGAGAAAATTGATACTAATAAAAATTTTAGTTGAATATGTTATTAAATTTTTTGATGGAGTTTGTTAAATAATATGAATCATTTTGATGATTGTTGATGAAAATAATTAAAATAATGTTAATGAAATGTAATTACACATAGTTTATTGAAACTAGAATTTATACTTGGAAGCATATTTAAATTAATGGTTTTATTAATTTAGTATCTTATTATAGATAGATTCCTTATGTTTTCTATAGTTGGAACCTATGAATAATGAATTAGTTGATTCAATATGTAATAAAAACTATTTGTGTGAAAGAGATAATTTTTAGGGCCTAAGTTTCAGGTCTCCTTGAGAAGGATGAGTGTCTTGCGTTTAGATTTGTGAGAGCACGTTTATGTGTAAAGGTTGAATGCATTGTTTTAGGGCCCATATTTTCATGTTGGTTATTATAGTTTGTTTCCTCCACATTTTTTGATGTGATCTAGATGTGAGCTTCACAATGTGATGTGATATGGGGTGCAGAGGACAGAATGTGATATAAGCCTCAGATGGCTGATGTGATGTGGGTGGGGAGGCCTAGATGATCTGAAAATAATTGATTCTTATGATAGTGAGATGCATCAGGATATGGATGTGGGTATCTAGGATAGCACTATAGATGATGGAATTGGTTGAATATGGTATTACCCATTGATGTGATGCTGAGAGATTGGATGCTTGCTTAAGAATCTGTTTAATGGTTGATGGTCGGGTTTCTTATTTTTATCTTTATTCCTTTCCCAACTTCTTGAGGTAGATGTATGTTCTTGGTTTCATGTTTTGTTTTTGTGATAGATTATTATGGTTTTACTGGAGTTCCTATAATTATGGAAAGTATTAATTTCTAATAAATTCATAATCCATGCTATTGGTAATGATGAAATGGAAATGCTGGAAAGATATTAATCTAGAGAAATCATATACTCAGTTTGGATTATGCCTGGAGAGCATGGACTTGTGTTGATAGTTAATGTAATGTAATTTGGAATAATTTTAAATGGTTAATTTAATGCCTAATAAATTAAGTAATTAAAATAAATGATAAAAAGGAAGAATTAATTAATGTAGATATTTTAAATGCTTGTGTAATTATAGGATATTTTTTCTTAATAGTGGAAACTGAGATTCCAAGAAACATAAGTTTTATATGAGTATAATAATGTGTTATTACCATAGTGTGGTTGTGAGATATATTATATCATGTATATTCTGTGATTTCATCCACTTCCCCACCCATCCCGGTTAGGGAAACTAACACCCAATAGACTCTAGGAGGGGGTTTTCACCAACATCCTTGTGAGAGGATGGATGGATAACTACCCCCTCTGGCCCCACTCTCTTCTCCTTGTAGTTACTTATACTGGTATGCATGATGTTTAGGTTTCCCATATTTGTGTGTAGAGGGATTTTTTGGATTGTTTTTATTTCACACACATTTATATCCGAATCTAGTACCCAAAAGATGATTATAGGTATGATGTGTATAGGATTTTATGGATTGAGGTTCCTTACTCATCTTATGGGTTGTGATGGGTTGAGGTATAATACCCGATGTATAATAAACTTCATATAGGTTGTGGTGGCTTCAGAAACAACTTGGTTACTATATATGGATAAATGGATTGGATTACGTGATGATGTGATGCATGAGGTTCATGTTGTGATGCCTTTCCTGGGTGACTTTGGGTTGGGTAGATGATTTTGGTGCAAGATGGATCGGGACATACGACATTGGGGAAAAGCATAAAACTAGTGGGGAAGTGGGAGTGGGGTACCCTTTATGTTTCATTATTATATTATATGTTCTCTTGTATGCAATACTTTGTTGGAGTTAGCCATGGTGAGCATGTGAACATTGTGTACCTATTTAGGTTAAGAGTTAGTTTAAAGGTTTTTCATTTTTCTATAACATGATTTATTTATCTCTTTCATGAGAGGATCTAGGGTGGATCCCACTTATTATACTATTATGCTAACCCTATGTATATATAAACTATTTTTAGGTTAACTGGAGAAGTTTGGAGATCGGGATGGATATTACTAGCTCGTGGTTTTTCAGAATTTATTTGGTCTTTGTTGTCACTATTGTCTTTACCTTTTTGATACTTAGAATTTTCCTTTTAGTTTTTATAGTACTATATGAAATTTCATTTTCGAACTTGGGATTTAATTATATATATGTCTGAGTAGTTTTTTATTATTTTATTTATTTTATCTCTATCTTCTTCATGGTCTCTTAAAGTGTAATGCCTACCATAGGTGTGTTTATTATACCCTCGGTGCTACTCACCAACTCTATGCCTATTGAAGGAGGTAATTGTGTAGTCACCATCTACCTTTCCTCATTGTCATGTTAGAAGGGATACTATTTGGGTGGATGGGTCATGATAGAGTGGTATTAGAGGTTCCTGTTTAGGGATATGATGGAGTTTGGAGTTATGAACATGTGATATTTCATTGTTTGATAGGTAAATATTGTTACTTAAGTTTAGTAATCAATGTAAACATGAGATATCAGTTGATAAATAGTTATTTAGGTCCCCCTATGATATGATACATTGGACTTTATTTTTAAAAATTCTACTAAATTAAGTTATACTGGTTGTTGGGTTGAGACCTATGAAAGTATCATGCATCATTATTCTTTTCACCTGTGTTTGAAAGGGGTAGAACTTGGGATAGAAAAAATCCTTAACAAGATAATAAAATAATTAATTAATCTTAAATATTCTATATTTCAAGTTTAATACATATACCTATTTTTTTTGTAGGTATAGCTATAGGTCAACTCCCTTGTTAAGTCTGTGTTGAAGATGTTTAGAAGGATGTGCTAGTAGATCATCACAGAGTGTAGGTCGATGAAAAAGACACTTGGATGAGGGTACGTTGAGAGTTTCAATGCTAATTATTGAAAAAGTATGAGGGATCCATTTTAGATTCATTTATAGAAGACTGTTTATAGGAGGTTGAGATATATTTCAATTCGATTTGTGCTCAAGATGATCACTAGGATTATTTGACTAAGATAATGTTTTATAGAGTATTGAGTAAGTGGTGGTTCTTTTTATTTAAGGATTGTGAGGATTATATAGTATCATGGGATAATTTCTAAGACTTTTTCTAAGTATACTTACTTTCTTTAACTGCAAAGGTGTACAGTCTCTATGATATGGTTACCCTTTGACAAGGAGTGCCAATGGGAGAGAGGTTGAGATCCGTTTCAGGACCCTTCTATGATATTCTTAATAATCGTTTCTAGATATATACGTCAGGGTGGGTCATTTCGAGGAGGCTTTGCATCCAGATATCTAACACCATGTCACCCCATTTATGCTGAACACATACCTCAAGGTGCTAGAGATATTATTGTATATTGATAGGATAGTAGCTAAAACTATATCATCATGGGAGGGGAGTCATCATGATTCCTCACTAAGGAGAGATATGGTCTGTAGTTCCCGGTTTCCCGGTCGGAAGATCTTTCGATCAAATAGGGGTAGGTCCCATCCCTTTTCATATCATTTCTCTAGGGGTGGTGACTTTCATACCTATTCTAATGGATCATATGTGTATGTTTTTAGAGAGTCATAGGTCATCAGTGGTGAGAGTGTCTTGTCTTTTTGAGTATTCCTCTTGTGCTAGGTATCCCACTTTAGGTTCCACCATTGAGTCCATTTCATCCAAGGTAGTAATAATAGGGTGCTCTAGTTTGGGATCTGGGGGAGATGGGGAAGGAATATTAAAACTCTAAGATCCTACTAATCCTTATAGAGTAGAGTCTAGAAGTAGAGGTGCTCATAGGTAGGGCTATAGAGACCATAGATCAGGTCTTGGTCAGCTTCATGCTTTAGTGTTACCAGTTATAGGCAATCCAAACATTTTTTGAGGTACCCTTTTCTTGTTTTTTTACAGGGACGTGTGATTTTTTTATTTTTTAGAGACACACTCCTTTACATCACCTACCCTTATCCATTCTTTTGGACTTGAGGTAGAGAGGCTTCCAGTTCCCTTGGCATTGTCTACGCTAGTTAGAGGTTGATCTGGATTGTATAAAGTATGTAGATATTGTGATCTAGTTATATATAAGTACAATTCTTGGGAAGATTTCCTATATTTAAAAATAAATCCATAAAACATTATCATTGGAATGGATTTTCTATATTCTATGTAGTATATCATGGAGTTCTTTAGGATGTGGTTGTTTCTTAAGAAGCCCCCAAGATAGTGGAAGAGGTGTATAGTTTCCTTAGACTTGTAGGATATTAATGTAGGTTCATAGTTAATTTCTATCATGTTAAAACTCCTATAATAGCCTTGACTGAGAAGGATCATTCATTATTATGGAATGAACAGTGTAAGGTAGCATTTGAGTACTTGAAGGATATGTTGGTTAGTACTCCATTCCTTTCTTTTCTATCAGAGGGAGTTCAGTTTGAGGTTTTCTATGATTCATGTCTTGGATTGGTTTTTTTTCTAATGCAATATATATTTAATGTTTCTTATGGGTCTTGGTAGTTACATCCCCATGAGAGTAACTATTCCACCCATGATCTTGAGTTGGCATAATTTTTGTTTTCTTTGAATTTGTGGAAACATTACCTCATTGGCAAGCATTTTTTTGTTTTTAGTGACCGTAAGAGACTTATGAAAGTCTTATACTAGCATGAATTAAACTTTTCTTAGCATTATTGGATGGAATTATTTCTGGATTACAACTTTAAAATTTCATATATTCTAGGAAAGGAAATAGTTGCAGATGATGTGCTAAGAAGGAAGTCACATAGTGATTTCATGCATGAATCTAGAGATTCCTAGAGAGTGAAGGGAGTAATCTTAGTGATACGTCTAGATATGTGAGAGTAAGAAGGTAAAAGTTATCTTTTCCAAGTTATATTGTAGTCATATTTGGTGATATAGGTGGAGGAGTCCTTGCTAGGGGATTTTGAGGTGTAGGTATGGAGAGACCGAGTGGTTTTTTAGAAATTTCCCTAATGGTTTTTTTGAGGATGGACAACACTAGGTGTTATTACAGGGAAGACTTTTCATTCCTTTGTCAACCTGTGATATAGTTATCTGTGAGTTCCATATCTTACCTTTGGTGGTACATCCTGGTTTGAAAATGATGTACTGGTATTTGAGAAGTCAATTTTGGTGGCTTGGGTTATAGAATGCAGTTGAAAAACATGTTTCTGGATGTTTGGTTTCACAAAAGGTGGTGGTCAAGCATCATGTTCCTATTGGTTTTCTCTAGCCATTGGTTTTTTCCCAATAAAAGTGGGAGGACATCTCTATGGACTTAAATACCATTTTTCCTTCAGCTCAGTGAGGTTTTGATGATATATGGGAGATAGTGGATTCTTCGATGAAATTAACTTAAATTATAGTGATCAAGGAGTTGGGGTTGATGGAGTTTTTGTCGAGGTAGTATCTGGAGGATGTGGTGTGACTCCACAGAGTCCTGAGGATGATCATCCCTGATCAGGATCCTTATTTTATGTCTAGGGCGTGGAGAGGTCTTCAACATTCTTTTGGATCTTATTTAATCCTTAACACTACTTTCCATCCACCGATGGATGATCATATAGAACGGATTATCCACACTCTTGAATACATTTTGTGCTCTTGTGTCCTATATTTTAGAGTTTCATGGAAGAGGCTCTTTCCCTTGTCTGATCTTTCTTATAATAATAGTATGCACTTCAGTATTGGTATAACATCATTTAAATATTTTTATGGATGACATTTCCATTCTACATTTTACTAGGCTATGTTTGGTGAGGTAGAAATTCTCCAGCCAGAACTAGTAAAGAATATAACAAAGAGGGTTAATGTAATTCACAAAAGGATAAAGGTAGAATAGTATCATCACAAATCCTATACAGATCATAGGAGGATACCTCTAGAGTTCAACATTGGAGATCACATGTTCATGAAGGTAACTCCTCATCATGGAGAGTGATAGTTTGGTCATGGGAGTAAGCATTCTACCTATTTTTTTGGGCCTTTCATGGTTTTGGATCATGTTGGAATCATGGTGTATCAGATATGACTTACCCCATATATTGTCTAAATACACAATTTTTTAAACATTTCGAAGATTCATTGTTTTCTTTATGATGACTCTTATGTCATCGATTGGAAAAATATAGATGTTTATGATGATTCGACCTTCAAGGAGAGGCCTATGGAGATCTTGGACTTCTAAGACAAGGTCTCACAATGGTATATTATTCCCTTGTTTCATGTCTTGTGGTGGCACAGTGGTGTGGATAAGAGTACTGAGGAATGTGAGTTACAGATTCCTACTCATTACCCCGAGTTGTTTGATGTCTATCTTTTCTCTTGTAACATTGTTCGTTTGGTGTATATTGACCATTCTAGTCTATGCGATGCTTTAATCTTGTTCCTTGTTGTGTATTTACTCTTGTTTGAGAGTTATATCCCTTAGAATAGTGTTTAAGATCTAGTTGATGTTGTTTTATGGTTTTGTGCTTGTTTCTTATGTGTGAGGTAGTTTATCTTCTATGATAGTGAGATCCTTTAAAGGTATCTCGTGGTTTTCTATTTGGATGACCCCTTTTGGTCTTCTCTCTATGTTTGGGTATGGATTATAGAGGATGATAAGTTTTTTATAAGCATATTATGTAGGGGTCCAAATTCGTCTCGTATAACTCTTTGCATTTTTTCAAATCCCATGGTGCTCGGTGGAAGCCTAGTCTAGTTCTAGAGGTGTTTGGATGATAAAATCTAGAGGTGGGAAGAGTTTTACATCATGAAGGTTTGGTTCACAGCTTGGTTGAGAGCCCAACTCACAACTAATAGAATTAGCTATGTGGAGCCATCAGCTATGTTAAATTAGGTACATGGTCTGAATGGATATGTGGATAAATCATCTACATGAGTGAAATGGCTAAGTGGATTGGTTACATGAGAAAAATGACTATGTGTATTGGCTATGTGAATCAGCTATGTGGCTAGATTGGTTACATGGGTCGGCTATGTGAGTGATTTTCTATGTGATAAATTTTCTATGTAGATCATCTACGTGGGGAATTCAGCCACGTGGGGGTTTTGGATAAGTGGGTCTTTCATCTACATGGGGATTTCAGCTATGTGGGGATTTTTTCAATGTGGGGTGTTCGACTATGTTGGGAAATTGGATACATGGGGAAATCAACTACATGGGAATTTGGCTATATGGTACTTCCAGATATGTGAAATCTCCTATGTGGATATTTCTACTAGTTTCATGAATACAACCATATAGACCTTTCGATGGAAAAAATCACAGGTCTTTAAAGTATGTTTATTAAATATAATTATATATCTGTTTTTTGGTGATGACTAAAGTTATAAATGTTTCTTAACACATGGACTTTAGTGAGATCCCCAAAAGTTGGAATTAAATATTTTGAGATCTGGAAAACTAAATCATCTTATTTATGTCGACTTAGAAAGGGATGGATTTTCCTTCTTTCTTCCCTACTTAAATTCTCTCATGAACGAATGTTCCAGATTCATTTCCTTGGATTCATGGAACCCTTCTATCGATGTCTTGAGTTCTCCAGTGGTGATCCCATCTTGCGTACACCCCTTTTTTTGGTGCAGCGAGTCACGAGGAGCTTATTTCTTCTAGATAGTATATTTGTTGTTGATACTATTAATTAAAATAAATCATAAAGTTGAAATGGTTTATCCCTTTATATGGAAATGGAATTAACCTAAAAATTCTTGAATTGGATTAATAATGAATTTTATAATGATCAATGTTGTTTATTTATAATGTGATAATGGTTAACTCTTGTTTTTTTAGATAGTATGTTATCTATACTATTCTTGTTAGCATGTTTTTTTATATTATGTATTAGCATTTCATTCTTCATGGAAAATGGTAAAGAACATAATGTTGTAATTAAAAGATAATTAATTTACTGGAGAATAAATAGGCATGTTGTAAAGAATTCATTGTTTCTTATAATTTGATGATGAAAAAATTGATATTGATTGCATGTTTAATTGAATATGTTATTCCATTTTTTGATGGAATTTTCCAATGAATTTAAATTATGTTAATACTTTTTTAGGAAAATAATTAAATGAAATTTAATGAAATGTAATTCCACATAGTTTTTTGAAATTGGGATGTATGATTTAAAGAATATTTTAATTAATTTTCTAATTAATTTAGCATATTGTTATAGCTTGATGCCTTAGTTTTCTCATAGTTTAAACCTATGGATAATGAATCGATTAATTTAATATGTAATAAAAATAAGTTTTATGACAAAGATAATCATTAGGGACTAATTTTCCCTTCTGGTTAAGGACAAGTTCCTTGAGAATGAATCCATGAGAGCTTGTCTATGTGTGAAGGTTTGATACCTTGTTTAAGTGCCTAGATTTCCTTGTTGGTTGTTCTTGTTTGTTTGTTTATTATTTTGTTATATGATTTTGATGTGATCTTCTCTATGAGATGTTCTATGGGGTAGGGAGTCTTGGATGTGATATGAACTTGGGATGGCTGATGTGATATGGGCAGGGGAGGCCCAGATGATGGGGAAAAATTAGAAGCCTGGGATGATGAGATACATCATGATATGCATATGGGTTTTGGAAATAGTACCAGAGATGATCGAATGGGTTTCAGATGGTCTTACCCATTAATGTTATACTAAGAGTTTTGATTCTATCTTATGGATTATTTTAATGGTCAATAGTAAGGTTTCTTGTTTTTATCTTCATTTCATTCCCCACTACTTGAGTAATCTAGATGTGATTGGTTACTTGTATCCTCTTGTTGGTATCTTAAGATGTTTTTCTTAGAGTTTTTGGAATTATGGAAAGTATGAATGTTTAAAAAATTATTAACCCATGGGGTTAGTAATGATGGAATGAAAATGATGGAAAGATGTTAATATTGAGAAACCATTGACTCTATTTGGATTATTCCTGGAGGGCATGGACTTAGAATGCTGGTTAATGTAATGTAATATGGAATAATGTTAAATGGTTAATTTAATGGATAATAAATTAATTAAGGGAAGGAACTGATAAAAAGGGAAAAGGTAATTAAATTATATCTTTTAAATTCTTGTGTTCTTATAGAGTATCCAGTCTTAGTAGTGGAAATCGAGGGTTCGAGCAACATTATATATAGATGAGTCCAAGACTTTGTTATGACCATAGTGTGGTTGTGAGATATATTATATCATGTATATTTTATGATTTCATACACTACCCCACTTATGTCAGTTAGGGATACTGACACCCAGTGGACTCTGGGAGGGTGTTTTCCCCAATATCCCAGTGGGAGGATGGATGGATAACTACACCCTATTGCTCTTCTCACTTCTCTTAATAGTAACTTATACTATTATGCATGAAGGTTAGGTTCTTCATATATGTGTATAAAGGGTTTTGATGGCTGTTGGTTATTTCTAACACATGTATCTCTAGATATAGTATCCAAAGGGTGATTATAGGTATGATTGTATAGGTTTTGATGACATTAGGATCCTTACTCAGTGTATGGGTTGTGGTTTGAGGTGTAATACCCAACATATGATACACATCATATGGGATGTGGTGGCTCCAAATAACTACTTGGTTACTATATATGTATATGTTTATGGTATGTTGTTGTTATTTGATGCATGGGGTGAATGTTCTGATTCCTTTCCCATGTGTCTTTAGGCGGGCTGACATATTTTGGAGAGAGATGGATCAAAATGTTCGGCATTAGGGAAAAGAAGAAACTAGTGGGGAAGTAGGAGTAGGTAACCCTTGATGTTTAATTATTATATTATATGCTCTCTTGTATGTGATACTTGGTAAGATTTATCCATGGTGATGATAGAAACTTAGTTTACCTATTTAAGTGATGAGTTAGTTTTATCATTGCAAATTGTGCTCTAACATTATTTTTTTATCTTTTGTATGAGAGGATCCATATAATATCCTAATAACTATAGCATTATCATCACACTACATATATATAAACTATCTTTCAGGTCATCTAGAGATAGTTGATGATTAGTATGGATATTATTAACTCATGGTTTTTCAAGAAATATTTGGGATTTGTGGTCATTACCATCTTTATATTTTTTATAATTGTAGTTTTTCTTTCAGTTGTTATACTATTTTATGATAATTCATGTGTTAACTTGGTATTTATTTTATGTATGTATGAGTAGGTGCTGATTTGTTTATTTTTCTTATCTCTCTCTTATGAATGTTCACTTAGAGGGTAATACCTCTCATATGTGTATTTATTTTACCCACAGTGCTAGTTGCCAACCTAAGGCCTATTGAAGGAAGGACTTGGGTAGTCAACCTCTCTCTTCCCTCATTATCAACCATAAAGGGGTACTCTTTGGGAGTAGGTGGTGTTGACATCATAACTATCATCTATAACACGAATACCACATTTTCATGACTCTTCCTTTATTAGGACCCAATACTTGGCCTACAGTGAATACAAGAGTGGACCCCAAAGCCCACCTCTAACAACCCAGATGGTGGAAACTACCATTGAGGATATACGTCACAAAAATTGTATTCATTTCCCTCATAAATCCCAATTATATATAAAAAATCCACCAATCCACACCAAAATATAAAAATAAACTAGAATCCCATATTAAACATTATGAATGATAATATCATATAAAAAACAAATATCAAAAATGAAAATACCAAAATAAACTCCTAAGTAGAATATTTTTTATGATTACATTTCATGGTTACCTAATATTTTATATTAATTTCTCTTCATATAGGTTAATTGATGTTTTTGGGAAGTTTCAACCCAAACATTTAAAAATGTAGAAGTTTTCCCTTCATGTATAGTTTTAATGCATGGTTTAAGGGAAACCATATAGATTGATTTATATAGGTACTTTTCCTATTTTTTTCTATAAAAAACAGTTCATATAAACAAGTAGAACATGGTTTGGTACAAACCATGTGTGGATTATGAGAAATTATGTGGGTTATTTTGGAGCTCGTAGTACTGGCACACACCTCATGCATGGTTAGAGGTAGTTGTGCAATAAGCGAGTGATCAAGTCAGAAATTTTAAAAGATTATTTTTTCATGGTTACTCTATAGTTAAGAAACCATTTATCTAAAACATGTGAGTTTTTATTTCTTTTATAGTTTTATCCAGATGGTTGGGGCATGGTTTGGAAAATCGTTGGTCCAAATCATGTTATCTATCTAGTTTTCATTAAATGGATAAAATGTCCATTTACCCCTAAGTACATATAACTTTGGACCAATATTATCTTTATATTATTAATATGAATCCGGGTTCTCACTTATAGATATCGTCTCCCCCCCCTTGATTTAGATCCTTGTTATTCTCGGTTTCAAGTATTTAAGTCTCTCTTTCTTTATCCTTTCTTATAATCTCTTTTCCTCATTTCATATCTCTCAATTTTCATCAATCCAAAAAACCATAACCATTTTTTCGGATGAGATTATGGTTCAAGGAGGTTTTCATTATTGATATTTGGGTTGTTAGGGGTTGATCGGGATGTCTCTTAGCTCATTTGTGCGTTCAATATTGAAGGAAATGAGTTTCAATTGTGATTCTGCTTGAATGAGGTGGTTGTTTCTCTAGAATTCCCTTATAATTAATTTTATAAATATCATATGTGTTTTAAAATAATTTATTTTAAATTTATAATTATATAATAATCACTTTATATTCAAGAAATTATTTTCAAATGGATTTTGTGCTTGGCATAGACATATCACAAGCCAAGTTCTTATGAAATTACTCAAGTTTCTTGTTAAAATGAATCATGTGTTATAAAATGTTTCTTATGAAATTATATATTTTTGTAATACACATGTCTGTTTTTAAATTATTTTAATATTTTTTAATACTTATAATGGTCTTAAATAATATGTTAAGTGTTTGTTAAAATGATTATTTGGCATTCTTAAGGGGTGTAAATGTTTTTAAAGAATATTTGATGTTAGTTCCATTTTAAAAATGGGGAGTTTAATGTTTAAAGGTGATTTTATAAAATTAAGTGATTTTAACTTCATTATTTCTAAATGTTTCTACGACCATTGGTTCCCATTGTGACTTGAAATATTTTTTAATGGGAATTAAATTTTTATGAAACGGTGGTTGGAACTAATTTCTTTCTAAATGAAAATGGGATTGTTATTTTTCTAAAGGAATATATGGAAATGGATAGATTTATAAATGGGATTTTAAACTTTTTTTTAATCAATAGTTTTCAAAGGATATTTAAATTTTGGTTTTCAAATGGAGTAAAAATGGATTTTATTCCCAACATCTTCGGGTAAATACTAACAGTCGCTTTAAGTAAAGTTGTTTTATAAATGTGTGAGATCCTCTTTTAAGCCTTGTGTGACTATTGTTATGATCATTGTGGATTGATATCACTTAAGGGATGTTTTATGTTATTTTATATTTATGAGATTCTTATGAATTGATGTTAAAATAAATTTTATTCTTGTAAGGTTATATGGTGTGAGGTGTGAGTTATTTCAAATGACCTATATTTAATTAATGTGATTATTTAATTATGATAACCTCCATTTTACTTTTAATGGGTTTCCTAAAATGATGGTAAGTGGCCTATATAATAGAAATACATGGTTTATAGTTTTGGGATGACTAGGTAATATTTCTTGGCTACACCTCATTGGTTATATTGAGATGGGTAGTGGCTCATGTGATTTATCAACCTTTTAGTATCCCATGGTAGTGGTATTCTCTTGAGTGTTTTATTTTCAAATAGTTTTAAGGAACTATCAGGGATATGGGTAGGATCGGTAGTGTCATCCTATTACCTTTTCTCTAATTTAGGTCTTTTTTACTATATCCTTAGTATATTTTGCATGATCCTTAAATCCCATTGGGATGTTTTAGGGTATTTCATTTTAGGGTTTGATTATATTCCCCTATTCCATTTTGTTTTATGGAAGCATTACCAGGTTATTTTCCTAGATTATGATTCTTTGTTTCCTTGGTGCATATGTGTGATTGTGTAATACCTTGGGTTTATTTTAGTTCACTTTTAAATTGTTTAATTTTAAAAATTATTTTTAAAATATGGTTTTAAAGGAAAATAATTTAGTAATTTCTTATTTATGTTTTAATAAATAGTTCTTCCTTGAATTTTTTTTATGAAAATAGAGTTTTCATGAAGGTTTGAAAAGAGGGATAAAAAATTATTTGGGTTGTTTTACGTATTTTTAAATTCCATCTTTACTTGGTTTGGAATTATGAATTTAAAACTGTTAACCAGACTTTTATTTATTTTATAAAAGGGGTGGTTAATTATAAATGTGTAAGTGTAATGTTATTGTACTTTTCTTATTAAGATTGTAAAAAAACCCTTTTTTATATCCTATATTAATAGTATAATTTTATTAACTACATTACTAATTGAAATCCATAGTCTTGTTAGGAAGTGACCTATTAGGTTGTTTAGATCATTCTTATGTAAATATTCTTATGGTTTTAATTTCACATACTTACTTCAGTTTCCTGTTATGGGTTTTTCCAAGGATTGATGGTGGGATGTGATTAGAAATTATGGATCCTTGGTAGTGTTTGAGAGTTGTTCGAGCTCTATTTATTCTATCTATTTTTATTTGGTACTTTGTATCAGCATTTTTTTTATTCTGATTTTTATCTACTTCAATTTTTTATTTATTTAAGTTTTTCATTATTTTATGAATATTTATTTTTCATTATATGTTTAGGTGATTAGTTATTTATTTCTATTTTTGGTTTATTTTATATTGATATCTAAGGTTAAAACTATTACAGAAGAAAATTATTGATACCTAAGGAACAATTTCCAGCCTTTGGGGATCAAAAACTCCCTTTATGATATTTGGAGGATTGGTTTTGGTGTCGTTTTAGGTGGAAGATCAAGATTTTTTGTTACAAAATGGTATCAGAGCTTAGGTTTATCATTAGGTACCTAGTTCATTGAGATAAATCTATTTTTATTTGGGTTTTCTTTGTAAAATTTATTTATGACTATCATCAAGGATTAGGAGGTTGTTTATTAGTGGGTTCTTGATCCCCACCCTTCATGATGGAACTCGAGTAACCATAGTTAGTTGTGTTGGAATTTTCAATTTTTAATTTCATCAGATTTTCTATTTATGGTGTTTTTATCCCCATGGAATGCGGTAAGTTTCCTTTTGGGTTGTTTTGTTTTTTTGGTATTGGAATAGTAATTGGATCGGTGGCGTAATGTTAGCTTGAATTGACTAAACGATCGATCTTGAAAATGGTATAGATATTGTTTCATGATTGGACCATGGCTTATCAAACCATGTGTTTGAGGCAATAATTATTCTATATCCCATTTAAAATGTTTTTTATAAAACTCTTGAAGAATTTACAGTAGTAAGAAACAAATTGAGAGGGTCTTTTGATATGTTCATCATTTAGATAAGGCTTTTTGGGCTCTATAATGTGCCTCCTTTGGTGTGATTATTGTGTAAAAATTGTATTTTTATGTGGAAAACTAGGATTTCATAGTAATTGTTTTAGTTTTCAAAAGAACCTTGGGTTTTTTTATAAAATAGGTTTTTGATTTCATGAAAATGTTTTTTCATGAAATTTAATCCATTATACCAATTTATATAATTGGTTTTTTTTATGAAAAGTTTTTTAGTCACCTTTGTTTTAAATTGGTTTATTTTTTTAGAAAATTAAGAAATCATTTTGTTTTAAAACTAGTTGGTTTTTTTATTGTAAGGTATTTGGATCCCTTTTGGGTGATTTTAAAATGTTATTGTTTTAATTTAATGAAAATTAAGTGTTTTTAAATGTTTTCAATAATTAACATTGATAATCTAAAGTGATTTCTATATTTTAAAAATGAATTTTTGGTTTTAAAAAATTAGGATAAATATTTTAAAATTATTTTAGGTAAATTGGGATTTTAAATAAAGGGAAGTGATTTAAAATGGCTGGGTTCTTCAAAATACCCTTGTATTTTTTAAAAATGGGATTTTATTCCTTTGGTTATGTGGTGGTTCTTAAAGGGGAGTGTAATTTTTGAATGTGTTTTTCCTTGATTGATTTGTGTTATAGATTTTGTCCCTCCATGTGGGTTGGGAACAATTTTTTTTATTTAGGGGACATGACCAGGTTGGGTTTATGTTTCTTATTTATATAAAGTATACCTCCCAAAAATATATTAAGTAAAATTGGAGTCTTTATCTTTAGGGTAGCTTTTCCCTTGTCCATGTATATTTCCTAGACTGTGAGTGGAGTAAAAAGTGTCATTTTGATTTGGATGTTTTAAAGATAATGGTTGTTAACCATTTTTATGTGGTTTGGTCTCCTTGGTTTTTTAGTTGATGGTTAGATTTTAGTATTCATGTTTGATGAGTTTAGATCCTTGTAGCCTTATGGTGGATTTTGGTTGGTGTGATCCTTTGGATTCTCTTTGAGTTTCTATTGTTTGAGTGGTAGTTGTCTTGAGATGTTCATTCCTCATTATTCTTTGTACCTTGTGTGGATTTTTTGGGATGTTTTCCTTAGAGTGAGGACTATAACTGTTTTATGGCTCATTTTTTTTGATATTTAATGTCCTTGGATACTTTATTTTGGTGACTAGGAAAGGCACATAACCAATTGAGATTATGAACTATCTATTTTTTGTTTAATTTTTGTTGAGTTCATCATGTGATGTTAACCTGGGTCTGATGTCCTAGTTATCCCATTTTTTCTTTTATGTGGGATCTAAGGTTTGAGCCCCCAAAATTTTCTTTTCTTGATACATTTCTTTAGTAACTATGTTCTTTGGGTTTTTTAAGATGTGGTGGTTTTGGTAACCTGTAATTGTGTCCTTTGGTTGTTTTGGATATGATGGTTGTAGATCATTTTGGACTCCCAATCTTTTGATCATGGATATTATTTGGATTTGTGTTCTTCCAGGTGTTTCATGAATCGTGATTCCTTTTTAGATTTGAGCTAGCTTGTGTATGTTTTTAATTAGTGGAATCTTGTGGTTCCTCTTATTATTTTTAAAAATCATAGGTATATTGGTTATTCTACTATTGTAGGGGTTTTTATTTAGTGTTTCACCATTTAGATCAATTATAAATAGTTCCTTGTTTAGTCTCCCTACATTTAATGTCTCTTGTTGGATTATTTTGTTTGATTCCTATTTAAGTATTCCATCATTCTTTGAGGATTTTAGTAGGTATTAGATAATGGACCTAAATATGTATTTCATGATCTTGGGATCTCTTAAGTTTTCCCAACCCTTACACATCTTGGGAAGGAGTGATAGTCTCTCATTTTCCCATCTACCTTTAATTTGACTTGGGACATTCTAGGGGTAGAAAGTATCATGGTATGGAGAATTTTGATACCCACATTTAACCATTAACATATATTTTATTGAAATTTTATCTTGATGTGGGTTAATTTAATATTATATAATATTTCAGGATAGAACATCGAAAATATATAATTATTTCCTCTGTGAGTAGTTTTCACATATGGTTTAGGGGAAAACATGAGGCTAACTCTATGTAGTTACTTTTACAATTGTTTTTTATATCACATGATTGGTATTCATTGGTACCTCATGGTTTGGTAAAAATCATTCAAATACTATGAAACATTGTTCTAGTCCCTTTGGGGCCTGAAGTGATGGTACACAACTCACACACTATTAGATGAGACCATACTACAAGAATATGATTAGGTCTATAGTTTTAACAGATATGGATAGCATGGTTTTCAAATGATTATTATAAAATGTTTCCAAACCATGTGATCTTTTCTTTATTAGATAGTACCATCTACATGGTTGGTGACCGGTTTGGAAAAATCGTGCGACCAAATAATGTAGTCTTACTAGTTTACATTAAATGGGTGAAATTTCCATCTCCCCCCCCCCCTCGAGATTTATGTATTTTTTCCTATTTTCTATTTTAATTTTTTGAATTAAAGAAATGGGTACACATAGTGAGCTCATACCATATTCCTACTTTGATTTAGAGGCTTGTTCTTCTCAATTTCAAGTCAGTAAGTCTCTCTTTCTTCCTCCTTTCTTCTCCTCTCATCTTTTATTTCCCTCTATCATGGTTTTTCCGACTCCTGTGAACCATAACCATTTTTTAGGTTGGGGTTAGGGTTCGTAGATGTTATAGTGATGGTTTTTTGGGGTTTTATGGGTTGATAAGGAGGTTTATTGTATTGGTTGTGCATTATCCTTCAAAGACAATGAGTTTTAGTTATGATTCTACTTGAATGGTGTATGATTTTCTTTTGAAATTCCCTTGTAATAAATGTTATAAAATTCTTGTGTGTTTTAAAATGATTTATAAAAAATTTAAAATTATATTTTAAGACCTTTGTAGGCTTGAAATTTTTTTCAAAAGGATTTTTTGATTGGTATAGATGTATCACATTTCTAGTTCTTGTGAAATTTATCATGTGGATGTTTTAAAATTATTCAAGTGTTTTTGGAATATTTATTATGAAATTATATATATATATATATATATATGAAATACCCTTTTATTTTTATAAACATATTTCAAATGGTTTAAAGTCATTGAATGGAATGAATTCACATCTCAGGTGTTTGTTAAAATTATCATTTGGATTTCTTAAAGGGGTGTGACTATTTTGAAATGATATTTGATATTGGTTTCATTTTAACTAAGGGGTGTGTTATGTTTAATGTAATTATTTTAAAATGAAGGTGGTTGACCTTCATTGTTTCTAAATGGTTTCCATATCATTTGGTCTTGTGGTGACGTAAAATGTTTTATAAATTAAATTCAAGTTTCATGGAAGGGATTTTGGAATCAATTTATTTCTAAAATAAAATGGGTGTGTAATTATTGTAAAGGAAGTAATGGTAATGTTTTGATTTCCAAATGTTATTTTTAAATATTCTTTGATAATTTTTTTTCAAAAGGACATTCTAAATTTGGTTTTTAAATGGTGTGAAATGTTTTTTGTCTTCCCTAGAACTTTTTGAAATCCTAGTTGGAAATTTAAGTAAATTTGTTTTATTAATGTGTGAGACCATATTTTGAGCCTCATGTGACTGTTGTTAATTCTCTTGTGGTTTGAGATCCCTTAAGGGTTGTTTCATATTTTTTAATCTTTATTATATGCTTATGCATGGATTGTAAAAAATGGATTTTTTTTCTTGCAAGGTTATATTCGGTTCGGTGTGAGGAATTTCAAATTATTTATTATTAATTAATGGATAGTTTAATTATTATTACCTAAATTTTAATTTTCATGGAAGTCTTAGGAATATATTAGTGAACTATATGAGACAAATCCCATGTTTATAGCAATGGATTTACTAGGGAATGTTGTCAGGCTACACCTCATTATTTAGAACGAGATTGGTAGTGGGTCGTGTGATCTAGAAATCGTTTAGTGTAATGTAGTAGTGGAAAGATCCAAAGAGTTTTTTTTTTGGATAGTATGATAGGAATACTGGGGAAATGAGAAGGATCATTAATTTCATATTAGGTTACTTATCAACATTTCATGTCTTTATTTATAGATCCTTATGACTTTTCCCATGATTCTTAAGTCCCTTTGAGACATTTCAGGGAATTTTGTTTCATGTTTCAATTGTATTCCCCTAGTTCGATTGCATATATGGAAGCATTGTTATGTTATTTTCCAAGATTATGCTTCTATTTTATCATGGTTCTATTTTTTTATTGTGTAACACCTTGGGTGTGTTTTGGTTAGATTTAAAATTGATTAATTTTAAAAATGATTTGTTTATTTATTAAATTGGTTTTGAGAAATTATTCACTAATAAGGTTTTTTATGAAAAATTAGTTTTCATGAAATGTTTGGAAAAAGAGATAAATGATGATTTGGTTTATTTTCCATGGTTTTAATGACCCTATTTCATTGGTTTGGAATGTTGAATTTAAAAATTTTAACCAACCTT
Source organism: Viscum album (assembly GCA_963277665.1). Taxonomy (NCBI): domain Eukaryota; kingdom Viridiplantae; phylum Streptophyta; class Magnoliopsida; order Santalales; family Viscaceae; genus Viscum; species Viscum album. Next base: position 302,166,989 of record OY728166.1, read on the forward strand.
GTCTTTATTTTATAAAATGGGTGGCTATTTATAAATGTGTAAGTGGCATGGTATTTCACTTTTTTTAAGCATGTGAAAAACCATATTTTATATATTATTTTCAAAATAGAATTTTATGAACTATATTACTTAGGGATTTCCATTGTCTTGGCAGGTGACAACCAAATGAGGTGTTTATCTCATACCTATTTAAATATTCTATAGTTTTTCATTTCTCATATATTATTTAGTTTCTTATTTCGGGTTGGTATATGGATGGCTGGAGGGATATAACGAGTTATCGGGGGTCACTAGTGGTGTTATTGGAGTTGTTCTAGTTTTATTTCACTTTTTTTATTTGTAATGTTTTATCAGCATTTTTTCTAGGGATTCTTATTTTTTTCTGCTTCCATTTGGTGGTTATTTTAGTTCTTTATTACTATATGAATATTTATTACACATTCCATGTTCAGTTGGTTGCTTATTTTTTCACTACATGTTTTTTTATACTGATATTTTAGGCTAAAATTATTCCCAATGATAATTATTGATACCCATGCACTTGTTTTCAACCCTTGGGATTAGGAATTACCTTTAGGCCATGTATAGGACCAATTCTGGTGTTGATTCATAAAATATCTTGGTCCTATTCATTACAATCTTTGACCACATCTCTCACCTACAAGCTAGTAATATCCATCTCGGTCTCTAAAATCACCCTAGAAATCTGAAAATAGTTTATATATATGGGTAACTAAATATGTATACATACTAGAATCCTCCTTGATATATCTTATGAAAATATGGAAGAATCGTACTAATGATTCATAGAATAATTAACAGAACCATCATGCACCTTCCACGGAAACTATCACCCATCCTCACCAAAGATCACTCACCCAATAAAACATTCAAGTATAATAACATAATAATAATCATATAGAAAAATGGGAACCCCACACCAACTCCCCACTAGTTTTTTTCTCCCACACCCCAATAAAAAATTTATTATTTCTCTCATACCTTCCGTATCATAAAAACCATATCTAAACAACGTATCTAGTCACATATAATGTGAGTTAGATTGTATCCCTTCCTACCCTAGCTCATAAAGGGTCTAATTTACTAGTTAGCACCAATCCAAATACTCATGTCTCCATTGATGTGGGTAGAATAGAATCCATACCTACCATAACCTGTCTAGGGGCTAACATACTCATTGTCCCCAAATTACTAACACATCTGCATAAATATATTCATCATGGTAGGTTATTTTGAACATGAAGGACATAAATCTCATAACATCACCATAATATACATGATACCTACTATATATCATAATTATATCCATATCATGTTTGGAAGAGAGAGTCAGGAAGAGGGAGTATCCATCCATATATTCCCTTAAAAACCTTCAGTTTTATAGAAAACACCCAGAACATAAAACATTTGGCTATTGGTAAGGATATCATACTCAGGTGGGGTCCATATGAAATCATAAGAAAATAAAATTATAATAAGACACACAAAATTTGAAACTAAAATTTTCACAGAAAAATAGTCTTATCATATCCCACAAACATCAACATACTTTTATAGCCTTTCAGGAAAAAATATTTCCACCTTTACCTAATCAACCATTTTACATTTCTATATGAAACAACCAAAAAAATAATTCGTATTATACTTATTTTATCATACAATCAACCAATTTTAAATTTACTGTTTACCAACCATTTTACATTCATTTAAATTATTATAACTTCAATCACAACCCAAGTTTTATTCAATTTCATCTTACACCCATTAAACATTTCATTGTCAACATAATATTTAATAGATACTAAGAAACTACAAAAAAATCACAACTATCTACCAAACACAAAAACAAACTCTCCCATAACACATCCCATACTAACCATAGTAACTAGCCACATAAACCAGCACACAACCATATATCAAAAACACCCACCACATCTATAAAATGTTTATTTTCCATGAAAAATATCTACATCCTTACTACCCAACACACCATTGATCAGAATCAGCCACAAAATGTACCACATAATAGCCTCCACAATAACCACATAAGTCACAACATTGTAATAAGACAAGAAACAATAATTAACACCCAATTACAGTATCTATACACTTCCACACTTCCAATAATTTTAATAAGTGACCTCATTTCAATTTAAGATTCCCACAAATAGTTTATTTAACATATTTATGTTATTAACCTTTTATGAAAGGTAATTCTAGTAATATATTCAATACAATATAATACATTCTCAGAAGCAAAAATATTTTTTGGAAAAAACAACAATCAAGTGTCAATAACATGGCTAATATCATGGAAATAAGTAAAAAAATTATAAATCACATCTTCATATTAATTTATATTATTTCTATTCATTTTATTTATTAGTTTAATCCATAATATCCAACTTGAAGAAATAAAGAGCGTGAAACTTCCTAAATCCCCTCATAATTAAAGAGATTTTTCAAATCCCATACCTAAATTGGTGTTTCACAAGTTTTTTTGTAAGAAAAAGGGAAAGTTAAGACCATAAGATCATCCAAAAGAAGTGAAACCTTGATCAACCTAAATCAAAGAAAAATCTATCAAGATCCAAGTCCTAGAATCCCCAAAACTGAACAATTACAGTTTCCCAAAACTCCCAAGATATAATAATTGAATAAAATAAAGGATAAGAGGAGTATATAATACAATGGATCACAAATAATGGATCTCTTAATTTGAGGATCAAGGTAGAGAAAAACTACACTAAAAGGTCTGCTAAAATGTATTATGTTCACCCAATGGTTATAAGTATGATGGAATAAATAAGAGGAATTTTTAAGGGATTCTTGAATTTATACAGGATAAAATTTTATAATACCAAGGTGAATCCTAGGTTTTTATGTCACAATGGGGATTATTTTCATAAAATCATAATAAAATAGGGCTAGCCACACTGAAACATGTCCAATTCAATTGAATTTCTAAAAATCACATTGCATATCTCCAATATACCCCCCCAACCCAATAAAATTTCAAAATCATATACATATGAGTTAGATTTATGGAATAGGGTCCATCACCATGCCAAAACATCCTATATCTAGAAACCACAAGGAATACCTTGAGCTCAACCATGGTGAAGAGAAAAGTTTCATACTATAAAGACATGAAAAATTTTTGAACCACTAAAACTAACCACTACATGATCAATTCTATAGAAGTAATAAACACATTGGAATCCATGTCCTTCTTTTCATCCCAATCATTCCTAGAATAAAATCATGGAATATTACAAAATATATAGAATAAGTTTCTTAAAAATAATTTCAGTAAGAAATACTGACTTCTAGGCTCCATGGTACATCCCCCAGGGACTCACCTCAATGCACTTACTCCCAGTTGTAATCTCAACTCCATCTCCACCCTCCTCCCACTGATCCCCTCCCAACACCTTCAAGACTGAAGAGCCAAAAATTAATAAACTATAAAGGTATATTCCATTACACCACACTACAATAATTCCCTACTTGATTTTTGCTTCAATGATTCTATTTAGAAATATTCCAAACATCTATCTCTCCCTCCTTCTACCGTCTGCTACAACAATGTTCTTCTTATCAACTTCTAATAATCCAATTCACACTAAGTCACACTACCATAGAATTTTATAGATGATAATCTCTATCAATATATTTTCTAGATTTTCACTTCCACTAACCTTACATAGTTATATCACTCTATCTTACACAAGACTCTTGATGAGGTGATATTTAAATTTAATATTCTTTATCCTTAAATGAAACACCATATTATTAGAAATATGAATTATACTTTAATTTTCATATAGTAACAAATAGTTCCCATGATTCATTAGAATTTTCTCTAATAGACTCTTTGGCCACATCTACTCATTCTATGAATTTGATATAACCCCACTAATAACTCTATAAAAAATGTCAAGGATAGTATAAACCAAGTAATACATTAGTCCTATGACTAGAAATACATATAAAACCTTTTCCATGTAATTTTTCTCTTTATTCATTATAGTTGTCATTTATTTGGATAACCTAAAGTAATCAAAAAATGGGGTTTAAATAGTCTTTAATACAGACATTCCGAACCTTTCTAAAATCTTCAAAATATAATCATTCTGATAAAACATCACAGTTACCATATTCCAATTTCTATAGATCTGAATCCCAAAAATTCATTTTGTATCTACAATATATTTCATCTCAAATGCTCTGATAACTTCTCATTTAAGCTCTATTTATATTCTATATTCAGACATTCTAAGACAATATTATCCATCTTCAATATAAGTATAATGAAATTTTCATCATAAAACACTCTAAACTAGAAATAATGATTCATATTACACCAGTGGAAGGATTTCTATTTTATGAAATCATAAAATCTTTTATTCCATTGTCTGGGTGTCTATTTCTATCCATTCAAACATCATTTTAGCATTTACACTAATTACACATTTCTAGTTTCTTTGAATCCTATCTATTACTCTATGAAATTTTCTTACTCCAAATCACTACAAACGAACGTTGTAAAAAACCAACTCAGTTCAACATGTCATGTCACTTGGGTCAGTGTTCTACAAGGATCAAAACACATTCTCAATCACCATGGGTTAGAGAGAATCCAAAATGATACCAACACTATTACCCAGGAATGTTTTCTCCCTCTAAATACCAATAAATAAGTAGTAGACTCTTTTTAAGATTCTAGCGTGATGATATCATATATTATACTTCCTTGAAAAACAAAAAAAATAAAATATTAAGTAAATAAGCCATAACAAATTAAACATCCAAACTCACATTTAAAAATAAACATAATAAGTGATATATAAAAATTACTAATTCAAAAGAAACCAAAATAATATGATTCATTAAATGGACAATACAATAATATCCCAGTATGATTTATAAGACCAAAACCACAATATGATCATCCTCATATGACCCGATATCCCCTCCACATCTCAAAAAAATATTTTAGAAAGAATAACAACATGTTTTTTCAACATATAATCTTATCTAGAATACTTTAATGCATACATAAAAACTGCATACACACTATGGTGTTTATATAGTGTGTTAGATAAATTTTTCTAGTAACATTCCATAATAGAGTTCATGAAATTCCTTTTATAATAAATTTCATTAATACTAGTTTGAACTATATTACAAAATAATTTTTTACCATGTGAGGATATTCAATGAAAAAAATAACATGTCATACTCTCTAAAGAAAATTCCACCCCCTTTATATGAAAATATTTACGTTACCATTTTGGAAAGAAAATAATTTGGAATCTTGAAAAGAGATGTTTTTAATTTATGAAAAATAAAACATGGGTCATCCTCCATTTCCCAAAAACTTATTTAAAAACCATATTCAAAAACTATTTGGATGAATACCCAACCATATAAAGGAGTAAATTAAAAATAAAACGTGTAACTATAAATCCCAGTAAACACGGTATTAATAGAACAACACTATCAAATGAGAAACAAGTAACACAATGAAAATGGTTTAAAATAAAGGAAATATAATACAAAACATAATAAAAGGATCATTAAAGTAATAAAATAATATAATATAATAAGCATCATTGGAAACTCATTGGGTCATAATGGGATGATCTTAAGTATACTCGAGCTGAACTGACAGTCAAACTATGTTGTATTCCTATAAACATTTCCTCCTAATATAATCTCAACTAGCCATATTGGTGGAACTCCCCTAGCCAAGGAATTAACTAAATTGGGTGACACCAGCTAATTAATAATCTAAAATAATTTAAAATAAATCTTTGATCTCCCACTTGGTTACCCACGGTTCACATGAAATAAACTAAATGTATGTGAGGAAATAATCAATCATAAAATCAACACATAACAACAATATAAAATATGAAGTAATCTCTCATCCCACCTATAAACACCCTTTAATGAAATAACCTCTTTATTGTTTATACAATCATAAAATAATAAATTCTATATCACATATTACATAATCCTATATAAGTTATAAAATGAGGGGCTCAAAACCTAGGGTGATACATGAGTCATAAAAAAATTATCAAGCATCGAACAGGAATTTAAAACACATATGATAAACCAAATCGTGAATTATCCCTTATAAATCAATCAAAAAAATCAACACTCGCATTAAAACATCAAATAAATCAATATGAAACTCGTCCAACACATAAATATCACAAAACCTACCGAATAACATATAATAATCAAGGTAAATTTAATAAATTCTGGACAAAACGTTATATTTAAGAATATTTTTTAATACATAAATTCCACTTTTTAAATCAATTGGAAATAAGAAATTCACTCTAAACACACCTTTTTTCTAAAATTATGCCTTATAAATATTATCAAAGGCTTAGAATGCATGAAAAATAGCTTTAGCGGTAAATCATATCAAAACCCATAGAAACCCCTTAATATAAAACTCAAAATTAAATACAATTATGAGAATAATTTGATGATGTCATCAAGGGAAGAAGATTTAGGTATGCTTTGTTAAAAAAATTATTTAATAAAACTTATGCATCCAATGATATGTCAAATAGATGGAATTGAAAAAAAAAATATCTACATTTGGTTGGATAAATCAATATGCCTTTAGTGGTGGAAGGATGATCACAGGAGAAAACAGCCTCCATAATCCCTAAACAATCAAAACCACATGATTAGACCAATACTAACCTTATATTTGGTCACCAAGTATTTTAGGTTTATATGAAGAAGAGAATAATATAATAAATGTAAGAATATAGAAGAAATGATGTATAATGAATAAGGGAGAAGGTGTTTATCATGAAGAATCTAATTGAATATCATAAAAACTACCATAGGACCAAGAAAATAGAAAGGGAAAGTTATTTAGGAGATCCCATGGTTGATATGAACAAAGGAGAGTGGGAAAAATGAATTTCCCAATTAAAATGGGGAAAATAAAAAAGTAAGTTTTAGCATTTTAGGCATTGGGCATGGTTGGGTAAACCATATTCCAACCGAGAAACAACTACTGGACTCAAGTAGCAGCACCCACATGATTTAGATGCATGATTCTACAAACCATGTGTTGACTATGATGTTTTCACTGGAGTGGGAATTCACAATATACATGATCATGCACCAACCATGAAACCTATAAAACTTCCAAAAAAATATCAAAATACCAACACAAAAATCATCAATTAAAAAATAATTAAAACTTAAAAAAATAATATACAAATATGATATTTTGGTATCATAAATAATGTATTCACATCTAATTGATCAATATATAAAACTTCTGATGCAGCTATTCTGAGAATATTCTAGATTAGTTTATGCCTAACCAAATGAGAAAATATTTCACTAAAACAATCCCTACATTTCATTGAAATTATTTAACAATAAACCTTGGATTGTATTTTTTTCTTACCATATTCTTCATCCTTAAAATATTAAACCCGTTTTTTATGAATTTATAAATTCATTAATGGTATATTAACCAAATCTAATGTTTCATTCATATTTAAGGAATCATCTATTTCATCCTTTTCGAATCCCATTATTTTGATCCACTTAGACTTGTCATCTCTTCTAGACTTATTAATTCTACATTATCAGATAGAAGAAAATAGTGTGGATATGATTAAAACCGTTGCACTCTTTTTATAATCTACATATCCCACCTCAATTGAACCTAAGTATCAATTAAAACTTCTAGAAAATGTATTTGGATTTTATTAATATTTGAACATTCTGGTACATCTGGGCTTCCTTGTACCTCAAAAACCTAAACATCTATCGGTTCTTCCATATTTTTTTGTACCACTAAACAATAAAAAATATATGAACTAACTGGTATTTCTATACTTCTATTTAGTTCTACTTGTCCATGCTCCATTAATTATATGATCTTGCTAATATTTTTTCAAACTAAGGATACTTATAGATGGTCCATTAACTGAAGAAGACATTATAAATTCAAATTACCTTTCATTCATCATTATCCCAAAGATGTAATTTGAATTATTCATCTTTACACCCCATAAATAATCATACCGTAGAAATAAAATCTAGCTTATCCATTTCACTAACATCATCATGATCATATATGATACATCTGAATACTTCCAAGTGTAGGAAATCCATTGGTTTTTCAGTCCAAATTTCCTTAGGAATATCTTTCCCCATTTGTACAAACAAACTACTATTGATCAATTAAGTCACAACATTAACTGTTTTTACACTAAACTCCTTTGGAAAATCAAAATGTTTCTACATGATCCAAACTTTATCATTTTGTTCATGTACATCAATTTAAATACATTATTCTATTTTGGTATCCTCGATACTATATTTTCAAACCAAATACCCTTTTTACATCAAAATTTATAGAATTATTTATTGTTATACTCACCATCATTATTAGACCTCAAGAATCCTATCTTTAAACTAGTATCATTTTTCACCATGTATCACTATTTTATGAACATTATAAAGACTATTGGATTGTGATTTCTAAATTATACACACAATTTTTATATATAATCATTAATAAACATAAAAAATACAGTAAACTACTATGAGGACATATCACAGTTTTCTCCCTTGAATTTGTATACAAAAGCTCCAGATTTTGAGACTCTGGTGTTTGTATTTTAATTAAAAAAAGATATTATTTTCTTATTTCCAAGGATACACACTTCACATGTTCTATACTAAATGTAAATGAGTTTTAGAATTATTTTATAAACCAAGACTCTCATATCCTTATCACTCATATGACCATGATGGTAATGCTATAACTATCCATTTTCAGTGGATATACAAACAACAATTATCCTATCTGAAATTCCCATAAAATACAATACTATAAAATTCAAACATTTAGCCATGACTATGGTATCCTTGGTGATTATATTCACTCCTTATGAAAATGTTGAAAAAATACCACATCATTCATTATTCCTACCAAAATAAAAATTTTACTCAATCACAGTATGTGTCTAATACCTTAAGTTTTTAACAAGAATTTTTTTTATCCCAAAATACACATCACACTTTACTAGATCTTCATATTAGAAAAGATAAACCTTGCTAAATTTTTATAAGACATAATTTTTCTCTCCAAAATTGAGAGAAATAATGATATAGAGTCAATGATCCATCACATTAATGAATTATTAACATTCAATAGCAAACTAGTTTCACATTTCCCATTAGTGGTATTCATATATGATCCTATAATATCTACCATCTAGAATTTTCACTCGTTATTCAAAGTTCTTTCTTCCCACACTACCACTGTACATAACCAAGACCTTCCAATTTACCTTAACTTATTTCACATGATCCACTTATATCGTTCTAATTTCTTCATTGAATTGTTTACTATTTACCCTATGAATTTCATATTGTTCTAGAGACTTTTATATTTCATTCCCTCATATATATTTATTTAGAATTAGATCCAAGATATCCTCAAACATGATGTCTTTCTTACTACTTAGTGATATTTGTAACGTCCCAACCTGGCTGACCACTAAGACGGTAGCTGGACCAGTGGGCCAAAAAGCCTCGAGCACATCTCCCCATATGCCAAAGGATTTCAACTAGAAACAAGGGTCGCAAGAGATGATAGTTGGGATAATATAACCACATATAAAAGTATCATAGTGGTATAAGATAAATAAATAAGAATCAATAGTGGAAGAAATTTTTGACGCTCTGTTCCATCACAGAGTCCAAAGATTGACTAAGGGGAGTATCTTGAGCAAAGAAGAGTGAAGATACATAAAAAGGTTTCAAAGGCATTAAGGCGTGCTGGTATACCTGCATGCCCTATCTGATTTTCACTCGGGGTCTTCAGAAGCCTATAAATACCCCTTGTGGGGCCCCCATTTCGAGGACGAAAAATCCAGAAACTCAGATTTCAGCTCCCGATGCCCTAGTCTCTTCTGCAAGTCTACCAAACACTTATAAGGTAATTTCTTACCTATAATGGAAGATCTAAATAGGGGAAACAAGTCCTGAGTGTTGAAATTCATCAACACCTGTGCGCATAAGTGTCTAACCCTTACGGGAAAATGAAGACACCTGCGTGCCGCTTAGTCCCCTCAAAAGAACCTGCGCGCCACACTTTTTTAAGCCTCTATGGGTAATACTAAGGGATTTAGCCAAGTCTTTCCCAAGTATTACCCTCTGGGTTGACTGTCATGCAAGTATACATGTGTCGCGTAGGTATACCTGCACGACCAGTACCTGCGCGCCCTAACAGGACATGCACGCCTACCATTTTTTGGGTGCCCCTTCTGCTTATTCACCTTTCTCCTTCAAATCCACCTCTCCTCTTCAAGATTTAGCCTTAAAAACCCTCTTCAAAGCCATTTATAGCATGGTTCCTTTGTTGGATTCCTTATTTGAAAGGAATTATGTGGAACATCTCTTAAAACATGGTGATTTACATATCTTTATGTCACTAAGTTTAGAGATTTCATTCATTCAACCTCATACTTTAAGATGAGAGGATCTTCTTAACTTGGACATCCTTCTCAAGAGTAAGACCCAATATCAAATTCACAAATATGGGCATCCTTCTTAGGAGTAAGCCCCAAGTCCCCTAACCTGGGCCGCCTTTTCAGAAGTAAGCCCCAGTTTCAAATCCTCTTAATCGGGGAATCCTCCTTAGAAGTAAGCCACAAGTTCCCCAATTTGGGCCTTCTTTTCAGGAGTAATCCCCACACATAATTTCCTTTAACTTAGGCCTCTTTCTCCAGAATAATCCCTAAGTATCAAGTCTCCTTAACTTGGGCCTCCTTTTCAAGAGTAATCCGCATTCATGATTTCTCTGAATATGGGCATCCTCTTTAAGAGTAATCCCCAAGTTCCCAAAAATCTAAATTCCTTTAACCTGTGCCTCCTTCTCAAGAGTAAGCCCCAGTATTAATTTCTTTTGATCTAAGCTTCCTTATGAGGAATAAAACTCAATTATAAGTCCCCTCTAATTTAGGCATCCTTCTCAGGAGTAAATCCTATGTTAAGTATCCAAATATCCATAAAGCACATATACCTTTATGGACATTGTTCCTGGGTTTCTTCCCTAAATTAAATCCCAATCTTCATCTATCTAGCCAGTGATACATACATAAGACCCACATTATTTATCATGATTTCATCTTTCATGGCACAATTTTCTGGTTTTACCAATACCTCTTGTTTCTCACACCAAGCATGACTCATGTGATCTTAGAGAGTAAAGGTAATTATGACATAATTCTTTGAGCCATCAACCATGCATAAACCTCATACTTATTTACTCGAACTATGTGGGTTCTGATTCCTTTTCTAAACAAGGATACGTAGGTATCCCATCTGGGGGTATGGTCCCAACTTTAAAATAATCCATGTCCTTATGAATGACAATAAACTTCAAGTGCCCCGATGAGTGGCTTTAAAACCAGTATGATTATCATAATGGCCATAATATTTCTATATTATGTGTAGAAGGATACCATTGACTAAGAATTTCTAACAAATACAGATGATTCTCTATCAGTGAGGAACCTCAAATACATATATAATATTTTTTAAAAACTCATAAATATCAATCATTGATTGTCAGATCTAAAGGAAAGCTCATTTTTCATACTTGGTAATGTAATAAGGATTCACGAACATAACTCAAATCTATAAAGAGAGTCCTGGAGTAGACAATAATTCCCCTCAAAAAGGTGTGATGATTCTGACCTCCCATCCTATCGACCAATGCAAATTCATAACTCTCATTGGTTTACAACTAATGATCACCTACCTTTAGAAAGTATTCCCAAATGGATATAGAATCATTGGATGTTTTTGGTTCTACGAACAAACCCGTTAGAAACCGATTGGAATGTTTTCACCTTAAACAAATGAGGTCATCCCCAATTCCAGATGAAACAGAAATATAAAGGAAAAATAGTGCAATAGAAGAATAATATAATAATTGAATAAATAAAAGTGGTCAATGCCAAGTTACAACAATTAATGTATAAAATATGATGATACGAGTATAAGAAGTAAGAATTACAATAATAAATATAAATTAATAAAGCAATAACTTCCCAATTACTAGCTCCATGAACATATTGAGCCCCAAATCAATATTTCTCTCCTAACTACACAGTATAATCAAATTAGAATAGGCAATCAACAATGGTCCTGTAAATAGAAGGTCAGCTTGGGTACCCTTGTGTAATGGTGTCCCAAGATGGGTGTAAGATATAAATCATAGTATGTTGGTACCCACGGTGTCTAGTAAAATCTATTACATATATAAAGTAAATCAGTTCTGATAGTAAGGAATAAATATACAATACTGAAATGATAAAAAAAGCCCGCCAAGGTTTTTAAGGGACACTTGGAAGATATACCCACATCATCACATAATCGGAATAAGTCTGAACAGTGACTATATATATAGTAGTAACATATATATATATATATATATTATTTATATTAGTTATATATAGAATCCAATTATATGAACCATGTGTGTACAGATGCCTAATGTCCATACACCTAGAATACTAGTGCTTGATGGATCAGGGTGTAACTCACATATCCATGGCCAGTATTATGAGACTATAATATCATGTAATAGGGTACATTTCCTACATCTCAATATGGTGTGTTATGTCATGAACTCAACACCTAGGATGGTGAGTGTGCCATGATGCCAACACTCTAAACAGGGAGCATAGAACCTCATCCCAACATCATGTATAGTATCACTACTGTAGATGTCATGAACTCAACACCTAATGTAAGGGATCATGATTATACACCATTATCAGAACCCCTTACCATTGCACACAACCTCTATAAAGGATCATTATATTTTTAATAACTCATCATGATGAAATACCTCTCATGCCTTACATTTATCAAGCCCATATAAAGGCACCATCACTTTTATAATATAATAGATAAGGTAATACCTCTTATGCATTTCATTATCAAATTTCAATTACATTAAGACCTTAAAATTCATATAAAAATTTACAAAATGTAATCAATAGGCATGGACTTACCACCCTTATAATCCATTGTAATGGATCCATTTCATTTAAACTATTTAATACATTTCTATCATAGAAGGAAACCCATCATGAACATGCCAAATCCATATAAAACTGTCCATTAAATTACTAAAGAAAGATGAATCCATTTATAATTAAAAATATATTCTAAAAAATCATTCAGCACTAATTAAAAAACCAAGGAAGGTGAAAAAAATGAATTTTCAATGAATTGTAAAATTTAGAGAGAAAATGAAAGGGATCCTACCTCAAGAGAAGACCAATCCAAGCGAAACACTTCGGCACTTGACATTTTCAGGGGATACCACTCAAAGATACTGTTACCCACCTCTAAGCATATTCATCTTCGCATATACATAAGAAAACCTATCAACTATGTACATATTCACATGGCCATGAATATGTACAAGGGCATCCTTACATAGATGCTTATATATGCATATACTTGTTAAAATTTATGCATGTTTGAGTTTTTCATATATATACAGAAGCACGCATATCCCCAATATATATATTCAAGATAAAATGGGAGAATATTTATATAATGGGGGAACATACATATATATATATATATGTATGCCTACCTATGCATACACAGGTAATTTTCCTTTGACTCTGGAAACTCAAACCCGCCTCAAGGACAATAAAGATGAAATTAACATTTATAAGGAACTAAAAAACAACTCGGAAAGGTCCAATGAACTTAAATAAAATTACCAAAATCTCAAAAACTACAAAACCCCCCAAATAGAAATTGAGAAATAAATAATAAAAACTAAAAACTTCCTAAAATTGATGATGGGTAGACCGAAACAATCTGAACTACTTTTCCTCTAATAGAGTATGTTGAAACACACACAAAGGATTCCTAGGAGATGCACCGCATGTCCTAGAAATGGAAGAAAACTCAAAAATATGGTTAACCCTAACCCTAGGGTTCAGCCGAACTGAAATTGGGAGACAGGGAGAAGAAAACTAGTAAACCAAGGGAGGAAAAAAAAGCATGATACCTTACCTAGAATGATCAAGTGAGAATCATAAGGAAAACCGATGGAAATCAACGAGATAAGAGCAGTTTGAAGAGGGAGTGTTGCATGAGGTCGATCAATCCAGGGGGAGGGGGCATGTGATTCTGGTGGGGGAAGAGGGGTATATGGCTTTTATTTTAATTTTATTTTAATTTTAATTTTTTTAATTTTTTTTAAACACACCACATGGTTTCGGACACACATTTTGGAAAACGATGCACCAACCATGTTCCCTCCACTAGGCACTTGGACCACCTCACACGATTTGGCCACATGGTTTGGAAAACTACGAACCAACTGTGTTCCCTCCACTAGGCACCTGAAGCACATCACATGGGCTAGCTGCATGGTTTGGAAAACCATGTGCCAACCGTGTGGTGAATAGTTTGAGGATACTACCTACATGGAACTACCCATGCATCCTAAGAACACAGTTTGGGTAAATCATGTACAGCCTGTTTGGGGCACATCTTCTCCTCCAAAAAGGCCATACGGTTTTTTATAGAGGACCGCATGGTTTTAGAAAAAATATGTGCCTCTGTCAGACCCTCAAAAACATGATTTTTAGGGTCCATCGCTCCCAAAAACCAATGATACATCTAGAAAAACCTTCATTATTTCACCCAAGTCCAAAAAATAACACATTTATGGGTTACAACTCTCAAAATTATGTTTTGAATCATGGTTTGTAAAACATCCCATCTAGAAAATGAAAAGGTCAATTTTCTTTGGATTTTCATTCAATTCAAAAAAACGGGTTGTTATAATATTCATATTTTTAATTATATAATCCCATGATTCTAAAAATATAGATAATAGGATCAATTCTCATACTCTATTCCTAAAATCCATATTCACAAATTCCAACTAGATTCTGATCTTTTTGAATTCATTGAAATTACTTCCCCCCATCTATCCTTTAGTTTTCTTAAGACTAAATAGTCATTGAATCAAAATGACATTGTATGTTATAATTATATTTACATTTATGTTTTCATGTATATAAATCAACATAGGAGTGGTCTTAATCTCTTGAATATTTAATGAAACATTTCATGAAAATTTCATTTTTAAAAATCAGTGTTTATTCTAATCAAACTTTTCTTACTCTCATTTCTCCATCACCTATGGCCTCACACTGGTTAATGATAGATCCATGTCTCTATGATATAAATAATTAAAAACCCATTATTTTCAAACATTTTTTATTTTGTTTCAATTATTTTATCCCCACCATTTTGAGTAATTTCTGTGTAAATGTCACTTTAATTGGTTTTGTGAATAATCTGGATTTTAATTGTTAAATGGATTAAATCTTGAATTGTAGTATCTTTATTTACTTGGAAATTTATTATATAATCCATAACTTGATTCTAAAATTACATTTTTTATGGTATTTTTAAGATGATTTTAATTATTTTAAATAAATTATTGAATAAATAAACAAATCTTACACGGATTTTATTATTTTTCATATTTTCAGGTCTGAAATTGACAATGGGGTTGAGTGTATGACTTCCTAATTCCTGGTTATATAAATTTGTTGTCATTTTAAGAATTTTATCTTAAGAATATAACTTTTATAAGGGGGTCCTATGACCTTTATTTCATCATAAGACATTGAGGGTGAATATGAATTTAGATCATATAGCATGATCGTATGACTATATTCCTGAACATATGACTTGAAGAGTGTATGAATTTCACAAGGAGACCGTGATACTTCTCAATATTAATACTTGAATGATGTCATAGGAATTGTGAACCAAGTGTCATACATAATTTAATAATTCACTACATCAAAAATATAGTTCAATGAGGTTTTTTAGTGGTGGTATATAAAAAACAACCACTATTTTTTGAAAAAAAACAAAAAAAAATCCATTTTCCTCCTCCCCCAAATACACTTCCCCTCTAATCCAACCCTTGTCCCTTAATCCCTTTCCAACGAGACCCCAAGTCCTTTATACACACAATCCCTTGCTATTGATCTATTTCTAATGAGCCACTAATCCATCATTGTTGCCACTCTTTCCCCCACCCTCAACCTTATAGTATCCCATGTTCCTCTTACCTCCTTCGAGCCCCCATACCCTACAGTCGATTTATCGTTGCACCCTTATTATTGAGCCCTTGTTATTGAGCCACTAAGCTCAATCCACCACCCTCGATCGCTCACCCTAAAACTCATGGTCTCCCTTTCTCCCCATTTTCCCTCTACAACCCCCATCCCCTACCATCACACTGCTTCATTACCCCACTTTCTCACCATTTAAGGGTGCTTTTCATAACCTCTCCATTTCAGATTCATTTTTTTTACATTCAATGTATTTGTTTTTTTCTTTATTCTATAATTAAAATTCCTTTTTTTAAAACTAAAATGCTGGGTTATTGCAATTATTATTGATATTATGGAATAATGGATAAATATTGAATCTTGGTTTTATCCAAAGACCACTTGATTTTATTATTATACATGAGTGTAGATTGTAATTTTATTTATTTATTTGATAATTTTTAAAATTCATACTACCATATAAATTTTTAATTTGAAACTCATTAAACATGATTATAGAAAAGGTATAATTTTTTTATGGATTATTTAAATTCAAATTAAAATCTAAAAAATATAATGTTTTTCAAAAATTTAGTCAAATTAATCCTCATAAATAATTTTTATATTATTTATTTCTAATAAATTAGTAATTTTTCTTTAAATAAAATAATATTTCTTATGTGTTTTAATTTTATTTAATTAATTATTGGAACCTTATTATATATAGAGAAGATCTTAATCATAATACTAATGAACACACCTCAGTATGCTAAGGGTTTGGAAGAGTTTTTATATTTTGTAATTGTTAATTGATCTATTAATGAGACAGTAATATTTCCATTCTCTAAATGTAAATTTTGAAGATGGTTGAAGAGACTTGGAGATATTGAACACTTTATATTGAATCAATTCCCTACTCAATATTTATGTTGGATTTGGAATGGATAATCAAACATTACTAAAAGTTTGATCACTAGTGTTAGTCAAAAGATCGAGCTCTCAACTTCATCGACAATGGACACTGAAATGCAGAACCTTATAAATGATGTTTTTGGAATTGTAAGGAAACATGATTAGCATCAAAATATACCAATAAAACATTTGAGAATTCTATAAATAGTAATTTGAGAAATGATGTTTTTGGTACTATAGGATAACCAGATCAAGATTGTTACATATCATTGGATCCTCCTCTTGATGTTATGGAGACTAATGTAGGAGAGAACATCACTGAGAAGACAAATGTTTTTTTGGTTTAGTAGAAGATGATAATAAAGATTTGTATGGAGGATGTCTAAAATATTCAAAACATTATTTTCTATTTAAGTTGTATCATATCAAATGCCTATGAAGAATTAAAAATAATATTATGTCCATGGTATTGGAATCATTGCATGATTCATTTCCAAAAGATAATATCCCTATTTATTTTAATGATACGAAAAAAATTAACAAGATTTGTTTAAATTATAAAAAACATAGGTATGCTTCAATGATTGTATGATTTATTGGGGAGAAAATTCAAGTATAAAGGATTAGAAAAATGTTAAAATTATAAAATAAAATCAATGGGTGATGTTGGAAGTCTAAATCATCATACTAAAAAGAATAAAAAGAAGAAAGAGAACACCTGAAAAGTTTTTTCATTACTTTCATTTAAACCCTCAGTTTGAAATATTATTCATGTCATAGAAAATCACCAATCACATTAAGTGTAATTCTATAAATGATAACATTTATGGGTTAATGCGACATACAATAGATTAAAATCATGGAATTCATTTTATTCATTACATCCATATTTCCCAATCGATCCTAGGAATGTGTGATTTGGATTAGCTACTGATAAATTCAACCCATTTGGGACTATAAGTACTAATTATATCATTTTTCTAGTTATTTTAATCCCTTAAAACCTACCTCTGTGGATGTTTATGAAATAGACATATTTTATTATTTTGATGATTATACCTAGAAACAAATTCTTATAAATTATATTGATGTATACTTTCAACCTCTAATTGAATATTTATAGAAGTTATAGGGAAATGGTGTTGAGACATAACATGAATCTTCTAGAAAAATATTCAAAATGCATGATTCTCTAAGATATAACATTAGTTACTTCACTATACTTGGGAACTTATCCATTTTTAATACTTACACGAGTTTGGATTTTCCTATTTGTAACTTTGATTATGAACCCAAAAAACTTCCATATAGTAAAAATGGGGCTTCTTATGTCATCATATATTTATCAATATCTCTCATAGATTTTGGTTAAAGAATTTAAAATTGAATGGGTGTATTGATGTCAGATCACCTCTAGAGTTATTTATAGGTTCTTAAATATTGGTACAACAAGTAAAGGTTAAAAGATAATTTGGGAAGGTGCATTATCTAAATGATAGTGGGAAATGAATTCAAAGTGCATCATCAGTTTCAACAAGAATGCAACAATGGAAGAAAAACTATATTGTTCAAACTTCTATATTGGGAATTTAATTTATTTCATCATAATCTTGATATTATGCATATTGAGAACAAATTTTTTTATAATTTTATCTTCACATTACTTAATGGGCATGGAAAATCGAAGGACCGTATCAATGCTCAGAAGGACTTTTAAATAAAGTATATAAAGTGTGATCTGTGGATAGATGATAATGGAAAGTATGATCCAATAATTTTTGTAATGAAAATTGTGATAAATATATATTGCATAAAATTTAAAAAAATGTAAAATTATCTGATTGTTAATCAAGTAACATATCAAGGTGTGACAACTTAAAGCATCATAGGTTACATGGATTGAGATTTCTTGATTCACATATTCTATAACAACAGTTTCTACCATTGTAATTGTATATATTGTTATCTAAAAATGTAACTATGGTTGTACAACAATTCTATATATTCTTTAGACAACTTTGTGAGATAAATATATAACTATATGATCTTTAAAAGCTTCAAGATATATTTATACTGACATATTTTACAACGGAGATGATATTTCCTCCATCATTTTTTACTGTAATAATGTATTTAATTATGAATTTAGTTGTGGAAACTAAATTAGTAGGTCCCATAAATTATATATGGATGTATCCAATTGAGAATTAATTTATTTATATTTATTTCATCTTAAGTAATTCATTCCTAAAATATCATTAAATAAGTAACTATGTTTTATTCATTTTATTTCACAGATGATTTGGTTATTTGAAATAATAGGTGAAAAATAAAGCTCAAACTAAATGATCTATTTTTTAAATCTATTTATCATAGGAGCGTCTTAAATTTTATTCTAGATACTTTGATGGTATTTAGAAAAGATCAAATTGAGTTGGAAATGTTGATGACATATCAACTTAATCTCAACTACATGGGAAATCAAAAATATTTCCTACTATTGGATGATCAGTTTGGAGGATATTAAATATTATACTTATAGAAATGGAATTAGTAAAATCACATAGATATGTGATACTAAATATTTTAATTTTGGATTAATTTTTTAAAGATATCATGATACAAAAAAGAGACGTATGATAAGTTGAACATATAATGATAAATATATAACTAAATTATTTAATAAAGAGCTTGTATAATGGTTTTCACATCCTGTAAGTTCTTAAATACTGAAATAAACATGTATATTAAGTTGACACATATATTTTTTAAATATAATAATGTGTAATAATTTTTTTAGATCATGTATACTGATACATGGGCTGATTTTTCAGAAGATTTCAAGTTTATGGATCAAGTTATTCTAAAACATGCTAGAAAGTATGATACTTACAATGTGAATCACCTAAAATTTCATACAATATATTGGGAATAGGGTTTAAAAACACAAAATAGTGGTATATTTATAGTTACCGAATTAAGATACAATGGAAAGTTGACTGATAATATAAAATTAAACTATAAAAATCATTTTTCAATTGTTTTAGTAAAATGAAATTGGGTCGATATTACCAAGGGTATTAAAAGAGATTACTTGAAATTTACTTCTTGAAACTCTCTCACTTCATGGATGTATTTTACTATGAATTAAATGATCATTATATCTTCTCATCGTAAGATAAATAGGTATATTATGTGAAATATGTCATGTATGGAGGGTAGAGTGTAGTTCTTTGAAAAATAGAGACTTGTATGATATGGGTGATGATGTTGAAAATTTTGCCTCTAAAATTGAATCCCATCAACTGTAGTAAATTAAATTATTTTTTAATCATGATATTGAAAATATTAGTCTTTCATAGTTGGATGAAGTTGAATAAGTAATGATGGAGCAGGATAATGACATGATTGAAAGGCAAAATGATTGTATGTGTAATCACCCATTAACTTGTCAAACTAACTATGTTAAATTTTATTTATTTATAATAATTTGGATCTTTTCTCATATATGAATTTATTTTTATGCATGAGTTTTTTAATTTTGGAAAGGTAAACATTATATTTGTTTGTATGTACAGTAATTCATTAACATACCTATATATGTTATGTTTTTCAGTATTATACATATATTATCATTTTTAAATTTATTTTCATAAATTAATATTTTTAAATATATGTTATATAGTTGTTTTAACTTTTTTAAATGACATTAATTCCAAATAAGAGGGTATTTGTTGATCGTGTTTGACTCGTAGTTAATGTTCCCCGAGCCATAGAGACGTCAATAGTGTTACCTAAGCATCCCTTGGGATCCCTACCTATAACATATGGGACTCCCTCTATCTCCCTCAAATAAGAATCTACCAAACCCTCCATCTCCCTCCCATCAGCATCTATGACACTACCTCCTAATTCAACAGGTTTAGCACGCGATGGCTTTATAGCGAGGGAACATGTGGTCACTCCTATTTCTTTATGGGGATATTGGGGGCTGACGGTTATATGTAAAATTTTATTTTCAATAAAGTTATTTCAATTTTATATACTTATAAATACTATTTTCATAAAATATGAAAATAATGGTACCACCAACACAAATATTAATAGTTAAAATGTGTGAAATCTAAATGGACTGAAGATATTTGGCCCCTTCGATTGTTATGGGATCCCCATAGACAATGTTGTGGGAATATTTTTCTAGATTCTACTAATGTTAGATGCTTAGTTTGTTACCCTTAAAATTATATATTATGATTAGATGAATATGCCTTAATCTTGGATTAATGAAGTATTTGATTCCTATATAAAGTTAATTTTAATACATTTTGTCTCAATTAAATGTTATTATTTAATTAAATTCTAATATTTTAAAAATTGATATATTTGTATAGATGTTATTCCACTTTACCATTTTTCATTTTAACCTATTAAAGTGAATGTTGTAAAAGTTTTGTAAGAGATATAAATATTTGAAATATAGATTGTGGAATGAATTCAACTATTTATTACTGAACACTCAGCAATAATAAGATAAGGTACCTGAAGGGGTACCTAGAGAGCAGTGTAAAATAATTATTGATATCCAACACTATGAGAAGAACATGGTATTGAAGAATATATTATTATATTGATATCATTTTACATATATAAATTCATATAATAAGGATATGAAATTCAAAAATTTATTATTAAATTATATGTTATTTATTTTTGGACGTTTCATAGAAAAAAAATGTATCGAGTCGAGTAAAACAAATCAACCCCCATATTTATAATTAATATTTTTTTAAGAAAAATATCCATTAGGTAAATATTTTCATTTGTTCAAGTATTTGTATGATAATATTATATATTGCTTATATTAAATTTTTTATTTATCTCTGTTTAATGTAGACAAATAATTTTGGGTACTAAGTCTACCAAACGAAACTTTGGTTGGATGTTTATATGAAATCCAATGGGATTTATGTGAATGATACTACCAAATAAGTTGGGTTATGAATTAATTTTTCATTGTAATGGGTCACACAAACATCTTTAATATTTTAATATATTCCCACTCTTATAGTCTCACACTTTATTTTCAGTTGTCACTTTGTTAATATGTATTACTTTAAATTTAACTGATGGTTGATTTCTAGGTAAAAATAAAAGAACTATTTCTCGTACAGTCCTTATGAGTCTCCCAAGATGATCTAGTTGGTTGGGTTCTTGGTAAAAAGAATCCTGGTCATATTTTTTGTATAGTTTTGAGACCATTACCTTCTTAGGTCTTTGGTAGGTCGCCACAGATTATAGCAGTATCTACTCCAGGTTGTAGTTACTGCCTACCTCTAGAATCTCGAAGGAATATTATTTTAATATAAAAAACATTTAGAAATATGGGAGAACATTCAATTAATAGGGGACTCATATACAACTATAAGATGTGAAGTTTGTTTCTCTTCAGAAATAATTGGTTGAATTATATCATAATATGATTGGATGTGACCCGTGTATCATTTTGTCAATGGATGATTTTATTGAGTAGGTAAATCACACAATTTCATAATCATTTAGTACACAAAATTTTATTCGTTTTAATTTTAAATTTAAATATATATCACTGTTTAATTTTTAATAAAAATGTCATACAGGTTCCAGGAGAAGTGATTAGAGATAGAGGCAAAGATAGAGACTGTGTCGATCTTAGTTTTTTAGGTGGTGATGAGGCTCTACTTTGGATTTTGTGGTGGAGTTGTGTAATTAAACTCATGATAGTCTAACATAATGATATGGTGATTGAGAAACCAAGTCATGGTTTAAGGTTGGTTATATCTATATTTCTCTTCCATTACATGAAATATATTTTCTTGGTTGATTATCTATATTTTCATCCAAATTTTCCATTATACTCACCATTCTTAGGCTCTTTTGGGTTATTTTTTAAATAATTCCACGTAAATTCTTCCATTACTATTTTATAACCTTTTTCCTTTGATTTTGGTGGAGTAAATGGATGGGAATAGTCTTAGGATGTTAGGAGTTGGTGTGGAATTGTTTGTTTGTGACGAGTTCCTTTTCTTAGGGGCTTGTGTTGGGAATTTGCTTTCCTTACTTTTTTTTGTTGATGATAATACAATAAAGTAATGTTTTTATATCCTAATATTGGGGAATATTGAGGTAAAATGTACAAATATGGGGTGATTTTTATCCGACTAAAGTGATGTTGTTACAATCAAGGGGTTGTGTTTGGTGATGGGTGATCTATGGTAAGGTGTAATCTTTGTATCCTTTTCTTAAATGTTATATTAGAGTTGGGATGGTTAACATATGATTACTTTGATGAAAGAATTTATTTTAGTAGTATCATTTTATGAGGTATATTTATGTTTTCCTATATAATGAGGAGTTATTAATTTAGTCAAGGGTGTATAAGTTTTGGGTTTTATCCATTGTTTCCCATGTTATAATTATTATGCTTATTGGATTAGGGGTGTTGTGTAGTTTCTAGAATAAAATTGGAGTTATGGTTGAACTTTTATTATCTTCTAATGAGGTGTGGAAGCTTTTAGGGATCTATTTAGGTAACTTAAATGATATTATGGGGGAGTAATTCATTTTTTGTCTCATGTTATTTTTTGATTTTTGGTGTGTTGGAAGTTGTTTGGTGATAATGTGGTAATGATTTTTGAGGATGTGTTGTGGAAATGTAAGAGGTGTGAAATAGATATGTAGAGGTATTTATGTTGTGAAATGATGTTTTGGGTTCTATATATATGGTTGGTTTATGTGATTATTTGGCAGTAGGTAGTTATGTGGTAATAATTTGGAATATGTTATATTTAATTATAGATTTAGTGGAAACATGATCAAGTTATCATGTGTTGATTTTATAAGCACTTATTTTTTATTTATTTTATTGGGGTATTTTGGTTTTTTCATAAGGTATTTAATTCATTATTATTAGATCTTTCTTTATGATATTTCTAATCCATTGATTTTAGATTTTATTAATATTTATTATATATTGATTTAGTGTAATTTTTGGTTTTTTAATTATGTTTTAGTTTATACTATTTTATTTATAGTTGATATGTTTAAGGCATTTACATGGGTTTTATTGATAGTGTTGTGGTTAATGGTTAGTATTTTCTAGTTTTTAATCCATTTGGTATATTTTTGTGAATATTGATTCTGAAGGTTTTTTTAAACATTGATATATAGTAGTGATTTAAACTATCACTATATATGGTAAAAATATTTTAAAAAGCGGTTTAAACCTCTACTAAAACCTTGACATTTTTAGAGAAAAAACTACCACTAAAAAAATTAAATATCCTCCACTATATACCATTTTTAAACACATCCCAGAAACTGCCACTAAATGAGTGAAAATGACACTAGTTGGTTTTCAACACTAACTTTAGCAGTGGTTTCCATCATATAACTTTACATATTCTCATAGTATGAATTATTACATGGCTTAAATTTATCCTCCTATTTCATTATGCATGCCAGATAAGTTTAGAAATTACATTACTCTACTATGTCAAGGTAAACAAGTTGTAATATAAAGGTGAAGACTGTGTTGTGAAGGATATGAAAAAGGAGTCTTCATGGGGATTCGGGTTGTATAAAGGTATCAAGGGCATGCCATAAGTTGTGTAGGGGTATCTTCTATAGGTGGGCTCTATGTAAGGGTACCTCTAATGATTTCAAAAACCTTTTTAAAGTTCATACAGACCTACATCAGGGTGACATACACCTATGTAAATGTCACTATGTAGTTTTGGATATGAACAAAGGTGTTGGAAGAGGGATTCATCTAGAATTCAAGCTAAAGTTTTCTTATATCACATAAATATTCATATAACCATTATGGGGTTCCATATGGAAAATAATAAAAATAATTTCTCAATAAAGAACTAAGGGAATAAATATATGTATTTTTTAGTAATTGTTTATCATGATGGAGATTTTAATCCATGAATAAAAAAAGAAACCTTCAAGAAATTCAAAAATAAAGGATCGCCAATATTTCACCACATTCCAAGAAGAAGGAAATTGAATCTCTTAAAAAGGACCAGGAGGACAAAGTTGGAGAAAATACTTTTGTGGTGACTCGAGAAAGCCTATTTTTATTACTTCTTATTGCATTCATTTTCTATTTTCCTTAGTTTTGGAATTATTTATCTTTCTACCCTTGTCTCTTCAACCCTTCACATAGAGGGTTAATTATTGAGTTAGAGGGTAAGGTAAGAATATACTTTTTAAAATTCTTGAGTCTTCACACATAAATGAATAAAACTATACATTTTTATTAAATGGTTTTGATATTCAATAGAATTTTGAATATGAAATGTTGTTGTGTTTAATTTTAGTTATATTCATGATTATGTATTTTCTATGATCCATCATATCCCTTGAATAAATTTCTAGTTATATATGGTGGAATATGTTGGGTTGTTCAGTGAATGTTTTGGAGGTATTTAGCAAGAATGGAAGGGTCAATAGTTATTCTTAGTTTTCATAGGAGGTATTAGACCCAGTGGGGTATTAACATAGTGAACTAGGGATGGTTTTCTATATCACTTACACCTATATGATGAAGAGTATTCTGGGAATAGGTTTTTGTTAGGTATATTCTCACCATAACCATTAAACCAAAGGTGACATATGGAATGGTTGTAGAACCTCTAATTCATTAGTTAATAAGAAAAGAGAAAATAATTGAGATAGTGGGATATCACTACAATTAGAAATCCAACCCTAACCTAATCACCATTTCGCTGTTATTTTTTTCAAAACTTATTTATCTTATTTGTTTAAAAAATCAAACAATTTCAAATAACCCCTTTCCTTATGTAAAAACTATCTTTTATAACTTATCAATGAACAAATCCCTAGGGTCACTACTAGAAAAATATTTAACCTGTGATAAATAGTTTCTTTTTGATCAACTAACGATAGGTAGCATCAAAAGATTGTCACCATTGCTGTTGAGGTAGTAAAGAATATAACTAAAAATTATCTGATATGGTCTACTACTAACCAACTTAACCATTTTGATCTAAAAATCGAAAATATTCTTCTACATATAATTAAGACTTTCATTTTGTAATCTTAATTTTAATAAATAACCCTTATTGAATCAATTGAAGATTCAAGTATTCACTTTGTACCTGCTAACATGGAAATGAACCCTAATCAGACTTTAAGATATTTATGTTCCATGCAGTTCATTCATAATAATAATTAGATCATCATGAATTCCCTTTAAAATATTTTTAATTGAAAACTATATTAATCCAATTGATTCCTAAATTTCAAGGATTAGTGGGTGAAGACCCAAAAAATAATATCAAATAATTTACATTGGTTTGTTCCAA
This sequence comes from Viscum album, assembly GCA_963277665.1. Taxonomy (NCBI): domain Eukaryota; kingdom Viridiplantae; phylum Streptophyta; class Magnoliopsida; order Santalales; family Viscaceae; genus Viscum; species Viscum album. Next base: position 302,193,480 of record OY728166.1, read on the forward strand.
ATTAAATCCTAGATAAATAATAGAATAGAAATTAATGTGGAGTTCATTCATCTTTTCACTTCAAAGAGAGACTATAGTGTGGTTATATAGCTTACAATTAGGCTTAATTCGTGATTCATATGAATTAAAATGGATAATCTCCCAAATATTTATCTCTAATTTCTAAATCGTTTCTATTAGGAAGGAGTTGTATACTATTAGATATGATACTAGATAAACTCCCTATGAGTACTAGGAAATGTTTAAGAAACATTGTGTTAGCTACCCACATAATGTAGTATGGGAGAATCACTTCCTTATCTTATTATATCAAGGAATACTAGAAAATTATAAAAAAATATTGAATGCATCATCTATAGGAACCTTTGAAGACTAATCACCAACAAAATCCAAGGGAATAATTGATAAGATTTCTCAAAACTCTTAAAAATTTGGCATAAGAGGCATATAAAAAAAGAGTTGTCCCTGAGGTAAGAGATTATGATTCATCACCTCTATTGGAATCTAGACATGAAGAGATAAAAATATTTTTATAATATATTTATTTAAAATAAAAAGTGAACAATAAGCATCATTTAAGGTATGTGATTTATACTCATCACCTAACCATTTCACATACTAGTGTACTCAAGTATAGATCTTGGATATTTGTAAAGAAATATATTATCGAAGGAAATTTTAATAAAAAACTCAAGGAAAAAGAAAAAATCAACAAATAATGTATAAATATGTAAATAAAAAAGATAAAATATTTTTTCCCTATCAGAACCAATAAAAATAATATACTACTTACTATCACGAAAACTAGTTCCATCTAAACCCACTTACCAAAAACCTGCCATTTTAAAAAAATATAACCAAACCTATTACCAAAAACAAACCCCTCCTTTCTATAAAATGATACCTTATGAACAACCATACACAAATTTATAACCCTTAGTAGGAGAGCTTCAGTAACCTATTTCTAAAAAGCTTAAGACTAAAATAGAAAAGTTGAGGAACCAATTCGGTATTTTAATGGAATTTTTTTCAAAAAACCAAGGCAAAAAAATTATCTCAAACAGTTCCAAACCCAATGAGTAATGTTAATATAGTAATAATAATAAGTGGAAAAGATATTCATCCTAAGTTCACCCCTAAATTTGAGAAAATACCACCATAACATAAAGAAAACCAAATTTGAAATTTTGGGAAGATTCCTAGTCTCCATCCAAAATAAGAGAAGAAATAAGATGAATAAGAGAGAGATATTACAAGTAGGAATAAATTACTAAATACACCTTTTTAAATTTTTTAAAATGAGAATAAAAATTTTTGACTACCTTTTTTCATGGGTAACTCAATCTAAAAAGTATTAAGAAAAATAACTTCAAAGGGAAATTAGGGAAACATTCTAGAAATTTGGGATTAATTTAACTCACTTGGAGGAACTCAAAAAAATCCCAATGTATGAAAAGTTCCTCAAATAAAATTGCACTAAGAAGATGAGGCGTCAAGGGAATTATAGGATCATCTTAAGAAGAAGTGTATTATCCCTTATCACAACAAAATTTCCCATAAAATGTCAATATCGATGGAAATTTTCTATAACCTTTACTATTGGTTCTATAAATTTTTAAAATTATTTATGTTATTTTGTTACATCCATTAATGTTATGCATCACTCGGTGTTTACATATTTTTATATTGGAGACTTAAATCCAACTAGAGTGGTGGTATAACTTTTAAATAGATCTAAAACCTTCTCAGCTGGAGTCTAGGGAGATGTGTTGGTGAGTGTCTAATATCTGATTTTCCAAATAGAATTTTATTATAACACCACAATATTTTATTTTATTTTCCTTTAAATGAGTGTTATATTCAATAGTTTGTACCACAAACAATATTGAGCTTAAACAAACCATTAAATACTATAGAAATATTATTATTTAAATATGATTGTTGTAGCCTAGCTATTGTATTGGAGGGTATGAACAGAATTAATCCTATTATGAATATATATAGAAATTCATTCCTTAATACAAATGTGCTAATTAATTATTAGTAAATAAGAACTCAAATTTTAAATAAGATCATATAATATTAAAGGAGATATTTATTAGAAAATTGATTTATTTGCACAATATATTTATCAAAGTTAATTAATTTAATTTCTATAGATGAATGATTTTAATGAAATTTATAAAAAATATTTTTAATAAAATAAATTAACAATTATCTAATGGTGGATACTAGATAATTAATGGGTATAAAATCATTTTATCATTTACAAAAACATTTTCATTAGTTTTTATTACATTTTGTGCATGGATGTTAGGATTAATTTCTATTGATTTTAGAAATTTTGTTTGATAAATTGGAAATAATTTTTGATATTATAATCTCAGAATAATATTAAGTAATGTTTTTTTGATTTTTCATAAATAATTTATTTTTATGTGAATAGTTAAAATTACTGATTTTGCATGTATTATAACTTTTATGACATTATCCTAATAAAATAATGACATGAATGTTTTTGAAAACTTTTCTAAACTAAAATATATATATTTAATAATTTATATGATGACTTTTGAAATAAAATTTAGAGCGTAGAAATATATTTTTAACATTTCTGGGAATATAAGTAATGTTTTAATTCAAATAAAAATTGTTTTAGTTCCTTTCCTTAAATAAAGTTTTTACAAGAGTGTTTTCTGTTTTAGATTGGGTTGAATATAAAATAAGTATCATTTTATTTAAATTAATTTAATTATTTTTATATTAATCATAATCATATTTTATTTTGGTATAAAATAATTTTTTGGCTTAAAATGACATATTTCAAAAAAATTGTTTTCATTCCATTTTGGGCACTTGTATTGAAATTAATTTCTACCACTTCTAAAAAATGAATATTCAAAAATTTATTTCATATTTTGAATCATTATGTTCAAATTTAATAATGTTATTAATTTAATTTTTGGTCATAGCTAATAGTTAACATGGTCAGACATTATCTCTGTAGTGAAGGTTAAAAGGGTTGGCATGGGCTAAACTAAGAGATAAGGAATATAATATCTCTAAAACTTGTATAAAGGTGATTTTTTATTGGATTTAGATATTACCCTATCCTAGATTTTAGATTTTATCATTATCTGTAACTTGACCTCATGAAATACATATATTATATTTAAAAGTTTAAATTATTCATTAGAGTTCCACTCACCTCACTTATAAAAGAGCACCTCTTATAATCACTTATTCAGACACTTTGAGACACATGTATCAATCAAGATATACCCAATTCACTTCCCAATATACATAAAATTTTCTATAGGTCCTGGTATTTTCAAAATACCGATCCAATAAGTTTTATGATGTAACCTAATGGGAGATATTTGAGGAGGAGTTATAAGTCCGAACCGATCTATTTCAAGTTTATTTATTCTTCCACCTCCTTTAAATATATTCTAAACACTATAAAATAATTACCTCAGTATATTATCTTTACTTAAAACTTATTATGTTTATGGAACAACTCTAATATATCTTTATTATATTCTATGTGAAATGAAAACATTGGTTGTGTGTATGTGTGGATTATCACCTCCACGATGCGATGAGTTTCACTTTTCCTCACTAAACTTTCACAGATGGTTAATATTATTTATTTAAGGAATATAAATGATATTTATGAAATTATTATAATTATATAATGATAATATATTACTTACCTTCTTACCCTTTCCATCTATTGGAAAACGATAATGTTGCTCCTACGTATGTGTGGAATATCACTTCCACAAAGCGATCTGATTCATTTTTCATTACCACCCCACATGGTTGGTCGTAATTATAAAATTAATGAATAAATATGAAGTTTATAACATAATTATGATTATTTAAAACTAAAATATCATATAACTTACTTTTTTTCTATCTGGTATAAAAATTAAAACATTGCGCGTGTGTACATGCGGACTATTGCCTCCATGATATGACATATTTCATTTTTCACATCTAATTTACATGAATGGTTCTATAAATGGTTTTAATATATATAAAAAAATTCATGATTATTATTATTCTCTATATATTTTAAACATGATCTCTTTAACCATATTCAACCTACCAAATTCATTTTGGACTTATAGATTGAACGTCATCATAACGTCCAACTTGAAGATATCCAATTAAGTAACTAAAAAACAATATAAAAAATAAAATATAAGGAATAATGATAATTTAATAAACATGAAAAATGTTATTAAGAAATTTTAAAACTAATATCATTTTTATTATTAAGTAAGGTAGACATACGAACCAAACAATTAAGGGCTCGAGGTAAGGAACTTTTAAAAAAATTAGTGTTTTCCTTTAAACTCTTTTTATTCCCATTAGAGGTTCTTTTTAATGTTTCAAGAATGTTATTATTTATGATAAAAATTATTTTAAAGTTAATTTTAAAATTTATTTTAATTTTAATATAATTGTTTAAAAATAAACCTTTTTACCATTTTCTATATGAGTTGTTTTTTACTTATTTTAGAAAAGTGTGAAAGGAATCCTTATTTTAACAATTATAAAATTAATGAATTATACATTTTTATTTATATTTATGTGATTTTAATATTCCTTTACAATTTTATGTGCTTATTTTCAAAGAAAATGTTTTTCTAAATATTATGTACATTTTTTCTTCTAAAACGTTTTTATAAGGAAACAAAAAATTATTCTCATTTTTATGAGATACCTGAAAGTGTTGTTACTTATAGGGTTTAATGCCAATTAAAATAGGTTTTATGGTTAAATTAAAATATATATGGTATTTATTCATTATAAGGTTCTTGTAAATTTTATATGAATGATAGGTGGTCCTGATATAGCACTAATGATGGGTGAGCCCTTTATAGCTCTCCAATGCATTGGGTAAAGTGATACAGTTTATCAATGATTGCTTTCTTCTAACAGATATGGGAATTATTAAGTTAGGGGATTCCCTTATAAGGGTAAATTTATGTATAATTTTCCAAGGTAACTACATGATATGCATGTTTTTAGGTCATAATATACAAAGTAACACAAAAGGGGGTGAATTGTGTCTTTTCAAAAATCTTCCAATATTCTAGCTTTTGACACCCAGTGTGATCTATATGGATATGGAGTGTTTACTTATGTAAAAAAATATGCATTAGATAAATATAAATAAAGAACAAATATTTTTATTGTGGTTTGGGGAAGAAATATCCCTTAGTCCACTCCACCAAATTCTTTCTCTATGAGTTTGGTGAATTTCACTAGTATGGTCCTCTTATCATAAGACTAAAATTCCAAAACTGAGTGTAGGAAGTTGACCCCATTACAACAAAGATAATAAACAGATCCTTTTGGTTCTCTAAAATAGAACCAAAAATCCACATCTTAGATCGATAAACTGATACTCCACCACAACTGAGTACGAGAAGTTCAAATTCTCAATAAATCAAAAGAGTTTGATTTTTTTATAATAGGTTGAACTTTACAATTACAGTAGTAAGAATTTACAGTAGAAGGATCTTATTCTTCAAAAATAATAGTCTTGAAGATAGAACGAGTCTGAAGCGATCTTGGTTGCACAAATACATTCAATATAAAAAAACATGGTAGCATCAATCTTACAAAATAATGAGATAGAACATGTATATCTTCAAAGTGTAGTCCTCTATCATAGATGTTCATTTTATATAGAACTATAAAAATATTTTTTCACTATAGTATGATTGTAAATGAAAATATGACCCTTTAAAAAATCACATCATAGAAAAAAATGATACATTAATAGAATATATAAATAAAATATCCTGCTTCAGACTTCTAGATCCACAAAAGATTCCTGATAAACTGTAGAAATTCAAATTCGAAATAAATAAGGGGAGTTGTAACTTACCTTATGAATAGGAGTCATTTTATCCATTGAATATCGTTATTTGAATCAAATATAATGATCTTTAAATCAATCAATAATTATATTTGAAATATCTTGAAATACCATCAAGACTGTTGCCAAAATAGCACAAAATATTTTGGATTAAATCTCTGAAATTGAAAAGTTAGCTAGAAATGATTTGGGAATCCAGATTTTCTTTATGTTTCCGCAATTTATGTAAATTTCTTCCTAAAAAACTTTGGGAAATAAAATATATTTTTATACCACTAATTTTAGGATTTATCAAATAATATTTATTAGTAATATTCCCTTTTATTCCACATTAATAAAAAATATAATTTCTTGAATTGGGAAAAAGTAATTTTTATACATTTTAGATTTATCACCCTTACCTCCTATTCTAAATTTTTCTTTTTTAATGAAATTGTTTAAAATAAACTCATTAAATAATTTGTCTCCTTTTGTAAATGTAATTGCGGAACTCCTATAAGATTCTTCTTTACCCTATAATTCTTTAATTATTTGTTCATGATCAATGCATTTTTTTTGATGAGTTGAATTTATCAACTAATTATTTATGTTGTTTGAGTAGAGTATATATTTCTTCTAAAACAAAATTATGAATATTTTTCAATGACTTTTTCTTATTTATAAAAGAACCATATTATTCTTTGATCATTGAGAAGTAGGCAACTAATTTTCCATTTGATCAATTACCAGAATCAGAATCAGAAGAGTAATAATATTTAACCATTTCTTCTTCTACCTTAGCCATAAATCGCATGTTGGATTTTAGATTTTATTTCTATTTTTTAAAATCAAATTTTGAAGTGATTATATAGTCTTAATATACCCTCCATATATCCATTGTTGCTATTTTTTTTTAGTCTCAAAATTAGTGTTCTTTTGAGATCTTTTTTGGCCTTTTTATTTCATCTTTTAGCTGAGGAAAATCAGGTATGATATGACCTAATTTATTAAATTCATAGCATCGAACTTCCTGTGGTTATTTCTTACCTCTCTTGAAGGATTATATAAAACCTCTTTTCTTCTTGTATAATTTGTTGAATTTTCTAGATAGCTGAGCCAGTTTCAATTGAAAATTTGAGGAATCTGAATTTTCCTCATTTTTTATTTCTTGCTTTGTTCTTCTATTATTCTTTTGTGATGTCACTTCAGAGCAGTATTTTCCTTCTTCATAATAATTTTATGATTTTTAAATTCATCTTTCATTTCTACTTAATACATCATCAGTGTCTCAATTAGCTCATTCATTTTCAAATCCTTAACAGGTGATGATTGGTGAATAGTAATAGATATGTCATTCCATTTAGAAGGTAGTACAATAAGTATTTTCAAATCTTGATCATATTTTTTGATGGGTTCTACTAAGGCTCTAATTTTGTTGAAAATTTGTGTAGGCCTTCTATTCATTTGTTTAATGATTTCTCCATCAAACATTCTAAAGGTGTCAAATTTCACTTTAGTAGTAGCATACCTCATCTTTCTAACATTTTCTCTTCCTTCATAGGCAACTGTAATTGTTTTCCACATCTCATAGGCAGTATGACATTTTGATACTCAATTAAATTCATCTGGTCGAAAACCAAAAATAATAGTATTCATTTCCTTGAAATTCATATCAAATTCGTCATTTGTTGCTACATCCCAAGTTTCTTGTTTTTTAGGAACCTTATAAGGAGTAATAATTTTTTAGTAGACTCTGAATCCAATATTCATCATATATATGATCATCCTTGATTTCCAGCACCAATAATTTTCACCATTAAAGTATGGATCATTTACCATAGAAATTACTTCTCTTGATCATCCATTGCAATAATCTTTTTATAGATCTTATACTTTTAGCTTTCTATAGCTTTATCAAAAAATCAAACCTTTGATACCAGTTGTTAGTTCGAAATATACAGTGTAACACAAGAGGGGGTGAATTGTATCTTTTCAAAAATCATCCATAGTTCTATATTTTGACACCCACTGTGATTTATATGAATATGCAGTGTTTAATTCTATTAAAATAATATGCATCGGATAAACAAGAAATAAAGAGCATATCTTTTTATAGTGGTTCAAAGCACAAAATCCCCTAGTCCACTCCACCAAATTCTCCCTCTACAATCTTAGTGAATTTCAGTAGTATGATCCTATTATCACAATACCTAAATTCCACAACTGATTACAAGTAGTTTACACGATTAAAAAAAGGCAAAATAAAATAGAACAAGAAGCTAATACTCTACCGCAATGGAGTACGAGCACTTGAAACTCTCAATAAATCAAAAGATATTGATTTTTTGATAACAGGTTGAACTTCACAATTGCAGCAGCAGAAATTGATAGTAGATGGATCTTATTCTTTAGAAATAATATTCTTCAAGAGAAAAAGAGTCTGAAGTGATCCTAGTTACACTAAGATCTTCAATATAAAAATGAAAACAAAATAAAGTAGTAGAAAGATTAGAGAATAACGAGATAGAACACGTATATCTCCAAAGTGTAGCCCTGTATTAGATTTGTTCATTTTTTGTAACACTGAAAAAATATTTTTTCACCAGAGTATGATTGTATATGAAAATATTTCCCTTTCAAGAATCTTGTTGCATAAAAAAATGATACAATTATAGAATATATAAATGAAATATCATGCTTTAGATTTCCGGATCCACAAAATACACCTGATAAACCATAGAAATTCAAATTCAAAATAAAATAGGGGAGTTGTAACTTCCTTTAAGAATATAAGTAATTTTTCTATTGAATATGGTTCTTTGAATCAAATATAATGAGCTTTAAATCAGTCGAAAACAATCTTTTAATTAGCCTGAAATACCATCAAGACCATTGTAGAAATCACGCAAAACATCACAGATTAAATCTCCGATGTTGGAAAGTCAAACCTAGGGTTCCCTCATAAAATGAAAAAATACCTAACATAGGGTTCAACTATGTTGCGTTCATCTCTCTAATGTAAGGTTGATTGTTAAAGTAAGATTTATTATTCATATGTTTCTCTCTAAAAGATAAGGTTCTTTAATTACATAGGGTTATTTAACCATACATTCTTCTCTTAACAAACATAAGGTTCCTTTCGAACAAATTTTTTTTTAATCATACTTTTTTTATAATGTATGGTTGATTAACTACACTTACTATTCAGAACATAGGTTTAAGATACCATACTTTCTCCATCTAGCGTAAGTTTGAATACAAACATAAGTTTCATGATCCATATGTGATATACAAAGCATAGGGTTTATTCATTACATTATGCTTATTCATGTAGGGTATAAACATTGTTTTCAGAATGTATAAAAACATATCATGAACAGTTTAACAAATATTCCTTATAAATTAAAATCTTGAATATAATTTCAAAATAAATATTATAAAAAATATTAATTCCCTGAAATACACTTAAAGTAAAATCATTAGTAAAACAAAAAATGGTATTTATGAGCATAAAAATCATAATAAATTATAAAGTATTGTTGAGAAAATACATGCCCAACACCTATAATGGTTTTTAATGTAAATATTTTTATTTAAAAAGGTAAGTAAATGAGATTGTGTTTTTATGGAACGTTTATAACCTTTTTTTTCAAGGTGAATGTATCGCTTTCAAGGAAAGGTATTCATGATTTTTCATGCCTTACAGGAAACCCCCATGGTTATTATTTTGTTTTTATAAATTATTAGGAAATGATATATATAAAATATTAAAAAATTATGTTTTTTTCATGGATAAGTAAATAAACTTTGAGTTAAATTTTTATTATATAAAAGGAAAAAATTTATAATAGATTTTTTAGGTTTACAAATGTCCTAATGAGTTTATATTATTTTACATAATTGTATGAGAATTGTTTTTCTCATCCCATGTTTTCAAATATTTTCCATAGGGGAAGAGGAAGAGTAAGATCATTAGTAAAGTCAAAGTTTTAGTTATGGGAGTTACCTTGAACAATGTAAGTGTGTATATATAAAGAGCATGTTTTATGGGAAAAATAGACACTTCTGGAAATATCCAATTTATAATGTAATGAATTTCCAAATTATCTAAAACTTTAAACCTAAAAAATTATTTGGTATTTAAATGATTAAATATGCACAATAAATTATGTAATTTATGGGATAGTTATGTATGAGTTGTTATATTTGGTATCAGAGTAGGGTTTAGAATAAATTTAGAGGTTAGGATGATGTTAAAAGATTTTTAAAACATTAAGGGTTAATATATTATTTTGGGATCATAAGTTAGAATTTTTTTATAATATTAATGTTTAGTAAGTTAAGATTAGTTATGGTTATTTTGGGATTAGGTAAGGAATTATAAGATAACCAAACTTAAGGTAACCTATGTTGAAACTATAATGAATCAAAAGTATATTAGACTAAGGAAAGGGTGTATTAGAGTAAGGAAGTCACAAGATATACTAATCAAGTTTATTTAGTTGTTCACTCTAATTAATTAAGAAATTTTTGTATATTGACTCACAAATTTTTTCTGTTAGGGTAAAATTTCTTCTTTAACATAAATTGGAGGAACTCAAACACAACCCTCCTTTCTCTTCTATAGGATTCACTTTCAATAATAACTTCAAAGTCTTACTCATATGGTTTAGAAACCCTCTCTATTATTAAAATTTTATAGAAAACAATTTAAAATTCATATCAATCCACTTTTATACTTTGATATAATGAAGTAACATAGTATTCATTTGACTATGTCTTGAAAAAAACAATTATATCATCATATCCATTTTGGAAAATGGCCTAAAGGAATTTAACAGTTTTTTATAATGGATGACTTATAAAATGTATTTCCAATACTCTACTTAGATACAAAAGAGGGTGACCTTTTAGAATATTATTTATTTCTCTTATTATTTTAATTTTTCTATTATTATAAACAATAATCCATATTTAAAAAACCTAAGTCAAAAAATATCATAAATTATTATAAAGAAGTTAAAGATGATGTATCAAAGATATATATTCAAAAATAATAATTATTTAAAAATTTAAATCTCTATTAACCTTAATTTTAATAAATATTTAATAATTGTGCATGGATAAAGTAATTAGAGGAAATTGGAAAGGTTTTGAGGGATTATAAAAATGTATGGACTTGACCAAGTAGATCATAGGGCATTAATCTTTGAGATTGGGATTAGAATAAATTGTGATCTATATTTCAAAGGTATGAGTTATTTATGTTTAAATTAGGAAATATGATTAAATTTATAATGATGAATTTTATATCATAATTCATATTTTTGATTGTTGGAAGAAAATATTATAGAATAAGATAAAAAATATTGGCTCAAGTTTTTAAAGGAAAGTTAAATGATTGAATTATTTATATATAGGGTTCCAAGAGTTATGATTTAGTGGTATCTTATGTAATGTTTGATAAGTTTAAATATAATCAAAAGTTTGAATGTGTATATACCCTTTTTAAGTCTTTATATGATTGTAATTTCATTGTGATTAATGGTATTTTGAAGGATGTTTATTGGATTTTAATAAATAATTTTGGTATATGTAACCCTTAGGTTTGACATGTGATTTAGTGTTATTTTGGGAAGAATGATATTATATTATGCGTATATAGACTTAAATAAATGGTTATCATTTTGGGTTAATAAATTCTATGATGTTGACGTAATTATGATTAATAGGGGTAAAAGGTTTATTATATTTTGGAAACATATGTTTTATTTTATAGATAACTATGGCATTGAAAAGTTGTTTAGTGGATAAGTGATTAAAGTTATTTTGAGACAAGTTCACTATTTTGTGAACATTATCTGATTAAGGAAAACAAAATATTATTGGCTAATATTGGATTTTATTTGAGATATAATGGTTGAGATAAATCTTGGTAGAATATATGATTTTATTATGGATTTATGGTGATTCAGGTTATTTATAAAAAATATGAGCATATTTTGGAGATTATATGATTAGGGAATAAAAATTTCTGGTATGTGACTTTATGAGTGATTAATTCTTTTGGAGAAAAATTTTAATTTTATCTCAGGAGAATATATGATAAAATCTTTTTGATTTTTTAGTTTCAATTTTTTTCAGGGTTATTTCGAAGAGTTTAAGGTTAGTTATTTATGGAATGATTTAAGTTGAAATTTGGGTGTCATTGTTGAGCATTTGTATATTCATTTAGTATTTCTCCATATCAAGTTCTATTAATATTGGAAATTATATTACCTTTTTCTAACCGTGTTTCATTTTGATTAATGTATATACATGGGAGAAATAACTTTTCATCATTTTTTTGGATCTCATGATCTGTTAGAAGTTGATTTTAGTTATTTATAAATGAAAAATTCATCATGGTTATGAGATGAATAAAAAGTGGAAAACTTCTCAAAACTCAACTGAGGGATGAAATTATAGAAAGAAATCAAGTAATCATATTTTTTATTATTCTCTATCATAATGGTATAATAATTATTCAACTCAATAAAGAGGTACATAAATCTATCGATAATTTATATAAAAATCACTCAGCTATCAAAGTATAATTTCTAAAATGTATTCATAATTATTAGCCTTATAATGGTATATATACATGGTTTAATAAATATTTAGTAAACGATAAGTTTCTTTGTCTTAATATGTACATTAAAGTTATTTTCAAAAGAAAGTGTTATTAATGTTGTTTCCTAAAAAAGTTATGAAAGACTAAAAGGTATTTATTACCACTTACTTATATATTTTTCCACTATATGTTCCATCTTTATTTTCCTCTATTTTAAGGTTACACTATTAGGGATCTTTTTAAATTAATAGTTTTTAAATTATTCTTCTACTCCTTGGAATTTCTTTTGAAAATGTTTTAAATATTTTGTTTATTGGATACAAGATCAAATTGTGAGATTTTGAATTCTTTAAGTTAGGGAGAATGTAGCACATAAATATTTTAGTTTATTTTCTGTTAAATAAAAACTATGTTTGATAGTTTATACCACATGCAAAACCAATCTTAAACGAACTGTGAAATAATATATAAATATTATTATTTAAATGTTACAGTTATACCCTAATAGTTGGTTTGTTGGGTATTAATAGGAGTATCTACATTATTAATATATGTGGAAAAATTTTCCTTAATAAAAATGTACTGATTAATTCCAAATAAATAAGAAATAAAATTTTAAATAAGATCATATAAGATTAAAGGATATATTTTTAAGAAAATTGATTTATGTGCACAATATATTTATCAAATTAAATTAAGTTAATAACTATAGATGAATTATTTTAAAGTAATATATATATATTATATTTTTAATAAAATAAATTAACATTTATCTAATAGGGTTTACTATATAAGGAATTAGTATAAATTCGTTATATATTTAAAAAATAAATTTTCTTCAAAAATGGTTTTTATTCCCTTTTATGCATAGATATTAAGATTAATTTATATCACTTTTAGAAATTATATTTGATAAAATGGTCATAAGTTTTTAAATCACCATGTCAAGATAATATTAAGATAAATTTTTTCAATTTTTCCAAAATGATTTATTTTTAAGTGAATAGTGAAAATAATGATTTTTCAAGTATTATCTATTTTATGAAATTATCATGATATGATAATTAATTAAAAGTTTATGAAACATTTTTTTATAATAAATATATTTTTAATAAGTAATATAATGTATTTTTCATTAATTTGTTATCTTATAAATCAATTTTTAACATTTTATAAATTAAGTAATATTTTTATTCAAATAAAACTCGTTTTGATTATTTTCTTTTAATCATATTTTTGAAAAGTTTTTTTATATTTTAGATTCTTTTTAAATTAAAATAAGTATCTGTGGATTTTAATTAATTCAATTAATGTTATATTAATCATAATTATATTTTATTTTGGTATAAAATCATTTTTATGCTTAAAATGACATTATTCTAAAAACTATATTTCAATGCATTTTGCACACATATATTGAAATTAATTTCAACCACTTCTAAAAATAAAATCTTGAAACAAAATTATTTATTTTTAATTAATATGTTCAAGTATCTTAATGTTTTAAATTTCATTTTTTGTTATAATGAATTGTTACCATGGTAAAACTTTATCACCCCATTAAAGGTTAATAGGTTTAACAAGGTGTTAAAGTAAGAGATAAGGCATAAAATATCACTAATACATGGATAAATGTGATTATTTGAGTTTATTTAGACTTTAATATATATTAAATTTTGAAATATTTCTATTTCGTTCCACTTTACCTTGATAAAGACATATATTATTTTTAAAAGTTTAATGTATTTACAATAGTGTCACTCTCCATGCTTATAAAAGGAATTCTCTTATACTAACTTATTCGAATACTTTGAACCACTTATATCAACAAATATATGTACAAAAAAATTTAAAAAATAACTCCCCATGTTATAGAGGTTCTTTTATTTTCAAAAGATAAATCCTGTAAGGCTTAAGTTGTAAGTTAAAGGGAGATATCCTAGGAGGAGGTATAAGTCCTAACCATACTATTTAAATTTTATTTCTTCTTCTACCTCATCGAAATATGTTTTAACCACTATAAAATATTTACATTTTTATCTTATATATATTTAAATTTTATTATTTTTATAGAACAACTCTTCTGTATATCTTTTATATCCTATGGGAAATGAAAAAATTGCTTGTACATACATTTGGATTACCACCTCGGTGAAGCAATGTGTTTCATTTTTCATCACCATCCATTCATGGATAGTTATTATGATTTATTTAATGTATATATATGATATTTAATAAAATATTATATTTCTATAAAGATAATATATTACTTAACTTCTTACCTATTCCATCTGTTGGAAAATGATAATGTTGCTCATGTATATGTGTGGAATACCACCTCCACGAAGTGATGTGATTTGTTTTTCATTGCCGAATTACATGGTTGGTCATAAGGATGGAAATAATCAATAAATATAAAATTTATAACATAATTATGATTCTATAAAAGTAAAATATTATATGATTTATTTATTTTACACCCAAAAGAAAAATGGAAATGTCCCTCGTCTGTACGTGCGGACTATCGCCTCCATGATATGACGTATTTGATTTTTCACATCCACTGTAAATAGATTGTTCTAAAAATGTTTTTAATGTATAAAAATAATAATTTTTTAATTATTAATAGTTTTTATATCATTCATTCATAAACCATTTGACCATATTCAACCTACCTAAGTTATTAATGTATTTATAAACAAAACAACCTCAAAATATCTAATGTGAACTTAACTATTTTAGTGACTAAATAAAATATGGTAAAACATTAAATAAATGGAATAATGATAATTTAGTGATCATGAAAAACATTAATAAGAAATTTTAAAACTAATATTATTTTATTATTTAGGAGGTTTTTCATACGAATGAAACGAGTTGGGACTCGAGGTAAGGGACATTCTTTTAAAAAATTTGTTTTAATGTTTTACTTCTAACATTTTTTTATCCATGTTGAAGTTATTTTAAATGATTCAAGAATGTTATTATTTAAGATTAAAATGTTTATAATGGTAATTTTTTACTATTTTTTAATTTCATTAAAAAGTTTTAATAATGAACTGCTTTAATATTTTCTATACGAGCCATTTTTAACTTTCATTACAAAAGTATTCAAAGAATACTTATTTTAATGATTATTGAATGAAGATATTTTCCCTCCGTCATGCACATTATTTTATTTTTAAATTACTTTACATGTTTCCATGGTTATTTTCAAATAAAATATTTTTCTCAATATTTTATAAATTTTAACTTTTAAAAAAATCTAAGGAAATAGAAATTTATTCACATTTTTATAAGATAAATGAATATGTTATTCCTTATGGGATTTAATTCCAATTAAAATTATTTTTATGGGTAAAGTAAAATCTATATGTGTCTTATTTATCCTATATTTATTTTAAATTTTATATTAATTTAAGGATAGACCGATATAGATTTGATTATGGGTGGGCCATTTATAGCTCTTTAATTGATTGGTTAAAGTGATGGAGTTTATCGGTGATAGGTTTCTCCTAAGTGATATTAGAATTATCTGGTTAGGTGATTCCATTATAAGGGTTCTTATAATGTTGAATGTAAGGATATTTTCTCAAGTTACCTAAATAATATAATTGTAATGGTTTTTGAAGGAAATATTCTGATTTAAAAGTAAATGATATTATGTTCCTAAGTAAAAAATTTGGCCTTATTTTAATGGTGAAAAGATTGTATTTAATGAAAGATATTAATGAGTTTTCAGGTATTCTAATAATCCCTCACAATTAATATTTTTTATTTATGAATTCTTTTGAAATTTTTTATGAAAACTATTTAAAAATTAATTTGTTTATATTTATAATTAAATGAATATTTGGGTTCAATGTTTACTATGATAATGTAAACTTTCCTATGGTTTTTTTTTCAGGTTTACAAATGGCCTAATGAGTTTGTTTTTTTATATCCATTACTAAGTTTTGTTTTTCTCATACCACAATTTCTAATGTTTTTCATATGACTTAAGGATGAGTGAAAATGTTAAAAAAAATTCATATTTTTAGTAATGGGAGTTACATTTAATGATAAAAGTGTCTTTATAAAGATTATGTTATATGAGAAAAATAGAAAATGTGTTGAAATATCTACTTTATAATGTAGTATATTCACTACTTATCTAAAACTCTAAAACTAAAAAGTTTGTTGTCATATAATTGATGAAATATATTCTATAAATCATGTAATTTATGGGAAAGTTATTACGGATTGTTATATTTATGTATTGAACATGGAGGAATATAAGAGCTCATCACAATCACCCATAATTTTGGAGAGAAATTTCTTAAAAAACAAGACTATTGTAAATATCCACGAAAGAACACCCACCATATAATTTGGAGATATCACTATCCACTTCAACATTTTCTACTCCATGAGTAACCTTTAAAATGACCATTAACTTCTTACACTTTCCCACCTTGAAGAGTCTGAACCCATTGAAGACCTAGTGAAGTTCCCCAATCAGGATAAACCACTGAGAGAGGGTGAATTAGTGGTCTTATTTTTATAAATTCATTTCATTTTAAATTCATCATTCTAAAATAATTAAATTTATTGATCTAATTAATGATTTCTTAAAGCCTCACATCATGTGTAGTATGTAAATGAAAGATATCAGCACATAGTATTTACAAGGTTTGGCTAAAACGAATACTCCTTGCTAAGTTGGTTATACTCACCAATATTCATTCCCTAATATATATTACAATTTTTTACAACCAATGATATTCTAGTCCTATAAACATGGAGTCAAATATGTTCCCTTCAAAAATTTCCACCAAATATAGAATCTACTATGTTCCCATGAATTCGAGAATCCATGGGAATTGAATTTACTTCATTAATGATAATGAAACAAAGAAAGAAGCACACCTATTGATGATAGTATTCCTCTATGATTAGGTGGACCATAGGGTCTATCCATGCATATCCTTCAATAATTTTAGTATAAACTAATAGATATTATCACTATTGGTCTCAAAATTTTCATAAATCTTGAATGGTACTAGTCATACTCCTTATCAACACACAAGAAATAGGTATTCTTATCAAGTGAATGATCTCTCAGATTCAACCTCTTCTCTCTCTTTGATAATAGAAGTTATCAGAATCATAGAATATTTCTCAAGGCATAGAAAAACTCACTTTTGAAACTCCATTTTGGAAAAGATTCTAATAAATGACAAAGGGAATCCCCTTAGAAAGAAAATGGGAAAGTACATAAAGAAAAATCAAGATTTTCAAAGACATGGATTGTGAATCTCTTTAGTCAAACCAAACCACTGGCAGTGCGCAACTTACTTGCGCACCCAAAATGCATCGCAGCCTACTTGCGTGCTCTTATCTTGTGCGCAGTTCACTTTTGTGCCCAACTCATTTCGCCCAAGGTCACTTATCTTCCTATAAATAGACCCTTAGAGCCCCCATTTAAATGAAGGAATTTCCTTGAAGCCCAATTGCTACTCTGGTCTCCCTAGTACTTTTCCCCAGTCTTCTAAAACTTTCAAGGTAGTTTTTCAACACCTTGAACGGAGGATTTAAGGGAGGATCATTGGACTTAAGTCCTTTTAGTGTCTGAAAACCATAACACTTGCGCACCTAAAGCGCCTGACCTCCCTAGGTTATAAATACTTGTGTGCCTCCCATTCCTCTCACAGGAACTTGATCACCCCACTTCTTCGATCGCCTATGAATACTTTTGAAGGCTTGAGCAAGGTATCTCCCAAGTATTACCATACAGGTTGTTCGTCGCTTAAGTGAACATCAGGTCGCCCAAGTGTACTTGTGTGACCATACTTTCATGCCCTTCTCTACTTGGGCACCCCGATTGGATTCACTTATTCTCCTTACTCTCTTCAGTCTACAAGACATCAAGACTTCCTCATCCATTTATGGAAAGGATTATTATTTATTGGCTCCCTTATCTGAAAGGGATTCTTTTGAGACCTCCACCAAAACCTCATGACTTCTCAAACCTTTAGGAAAGTTACATCAGCATGTCTCCTATTTGGGTTTGTATTTCTATAGTCAGAGGTTTCCCACATTTGTTTCACAATGGGGTTAGGATTCATGAAATGTCTATGGGTTTGTATATCCGTAGTCACATGGACCTTTCTCCCAGAAACAGTGTTGGGAAGTTCCCGGTTTAGATGAGGGTTGGGTGTTGGTCTCTCTTTTCTCAAAGAGGTGACCCGGAACCTCAGGTCTCTGGTAGGGAAGGTACAATTCACACTTACTTTTCCTCTTTCCTACCAGGATCAATTTCAGGGAAATCATCCTCGTGTAAGCCCCTCACCTTCATCCCTTCCTCCTTATATTGGACCCTTGTCCAATGTAAATAGAGTAGAGGGAAGGCTTGTTGCCTCTCCCTCTTCTACAGTCGATACACCCTCTTCCATCAACGGAGGAGGAAAAGTGTGAATTGTCATTGTTGAATCTTTAGCATCCTCTTGTTCCTCACACCGAGCATGACTCATGTGAACTTTTAAATACGTTATGGTTACAACATGTGAACAAAAACTCAATGGAAGGAACTACGAGAACTATGATTCCCACCATAATAGGGATACGTAGGAAGCTATCCCAAGGCCTCAGTTCATTGGACATCCTCCTCAGTAATCCAACCATAATTCTCTTAATCTGGGCATCCTTCTCATTAATAACCCCAAATTAAACCCCCAAATAACCAAGGCATCCTTTTCAGGAAGTAATCCCAAACTCATATTTCTCATAGGACCATACTCTTCTATGAGATTTATCGAACTATGTGGGCTTTGATTCCCATTAATATGGGATGCGTAGGAAGCCTCCTTGAGGTTCAAACCCAACAATTCAAATCAACCATGTTCTCCTTGGGCCATATTCAAAAATAGGGTCTAATCATACTTGGAAAATCATATCCTTTTTAAGTTCCTCGGGCTACTCTAGCATAAGTCCCACATTAAGTTTCAACTAAGCACCTTCTGCTTAGAGGTCCTTATCACCTGACCTTAAAAGGTATGATGTGTCCTATTAAGCGAAACTAAAGTATGAGGGTTATGATTCCTTTCACAAGGATATGTAGTTAGCCCATTTTACGGGCACGATCCTAAGATCAAAACAAACCTTCGTCTCCCTGGATGAAAATAAATTCCAGAGTGCCCCACTGAGTGGCTTAAAAACTAGTATCATCACAAGGATGATTAAAATAATATCTAATTATTATATTAGAGGATACCATTGATGGAAAACCTTGAATACATACAGATGATTCCATTAATGAAGAACCCTGAATGCATACTGATGATTCTAAATTTTACACATGTTAATAAGTGATTGTAAATTCCTAAGGATACTTATGATATAATTGGTGAATTAATAAGGATTCATGAAAATATCATAAATTTACAAAGAGAGTCCCAGAGTAGACAATAATTCCCCCCAAAAGGGTGTGATGAGTCTGAACTCTCATCCTCTCAACCAATGCATGTTCTTAAGTATCATAAAGTTCAAACTTAATGAACGCCTGCCTTTGGAAAGCAGGTACCCATTGGATAAAGAAATGTTAGAAGTTTTAGGTTCCATAAATAAATCCAATGGAAACCGCCTATAAATAGTTATTCTTAAAACTAGAAAAAATGTTTCAAGGAACAAAGGAACAAAAATGGTGAAATTGACGTGAATCCTTAACTAAGTTAATAATGTTACCCACATGTTAGGCCCCTAAAAATTGATAAAGGAAGGCCAAACAAAGGAATTAATCATTCATACATCCATATAAAAAGATGTTGTTTTAATAGATATTTTTGTTGTATTCTATTTTTCCACAGAACTCCCTTCAATCCAAATAATGGATTTCTCCAAGATAACAACTCTGAACTTACCAACCGCTGCTCAAGCTAGATCTCCATCTATGGGAATGACGTCATCACCAACCCAGCATCTTCAACATTGGGTCTCTAATGTACTGGTAAAGGAATATCGCCAGCATGGTACAATCCCAACTTTGGAGGCTGCTCGACAGGCCCTCCAGGTCAACAACAATTCTCAATCATCTGGCCAACGATGACCCATGATCAAGAAGCAAACAGTGAAAACCACCGTCTCCAACCATTTCTGGTCTTTATCCCCGGAACGCAACAATCAATCCCTCCCATACAACGGAGACGTGGACCAAGAGTTTACTCAAGGACTCAATTCAAGAATGCAGGAGTCCTTCTTGAGGACTCCCACCAACAATCGCTGCCAGAATCATGTGGTAGTGTACCCCCAAAATGTGGGGGTGTTTCTTATGGACGTTTGGCCTAAGTATCTCAAACCCGTGCACGCAAGATGAACTGTCAGGGAAAACTTTCATTCAATAGGGAGTAGGTTCTCACCTCTGACTCCTCCATATAATTCCATAAATTTAACTTGATGGAAAACAATGAGTGGGCACATACACCCATCCATCCTAATTTTTCTTCTCAATAGACTCATCTGACAGAAACCCACCAATTCCACCAGATAAACCTATTGGATCATCATGAATAGGTACATACACTTGTTTAAAAGTTATCAGCCAGTCATCAAGATCATCTGACTGTATTTAATGAACTTCGCCAATCTATTGTAGTGGAAACTGGTGAGTAGAAACATATACCTATTTACAATCACCAATTCTTTCAGTAGTCTCTTCTAATAGTATTTATGGAAATACATCAAACATACTTGATAGAAAACATCCATAAGGCACATACACCTGCCAATGTTCATCAAGTCTCCCAACAGTCTCATTTATTAGCACCCGGAGAAGTTAGTCGGAAAGCTCCAACGACAAATTTGGGGCAGACCCAACTATCTACCCCCATACATGAGTTCTATCAATATCCATTTACATGAGAAGGAGGACAGGAGCAGTCACATACACCTACTCCCTATATGGAATGGAAGTATATTCCCGTTCTGGCAGCTAAAGTCACCAATCACATCTTGTCAATAGTGAAAGGGTAGACGCATATCCCTACCCATATTCTGAAAGCATGCCAGGATATTTTAACAACTACTTCAGCAGTATCAGGGAAACAGACACATAAATATGTCCCCACACATGGTATAACACATTGTTATGCCATTTAGAAGCAGATACGTACCTCTATTCCAGTCCAAGAGGATCATGGGGCATATTCCCCCATATCATACGGACAACATGATCAGGAACATACACCCTTTCCAATTGGAGATAATCGGTCCATTCTGGTAACCACTTCAAGGAAGTCACATATACCTACCCATCATAACCACTTTTCCCATAAAGCGGCCCCAACTAAGTATAAGAGAACATCCAATAAAAATTCTCACCATGAATTGTTGGAAAATCAAGAGTTAAGCTGTGATGTGGCTCCTCTTAATGCTGGAATTATTGAAGCCCTCAGACATTTATCTGTTGTTCCTCAAGATCATATCCTCTCATTACTAAATTACAGGAGTTGTAGTTGTAATTAGGAATTTCCTTGTCAGACACTTCATCATGAAGTCTTTCTTCATGAAAATTCGGTCAATCCAAAGTGCATATCTCTGGATGAGAGCCACGGAAACCCTCTGTGTGGCCAGAAGACCAAGAAGTAATAAGATTTATCCCTTACTGTAATCCATCATGGTAATCCTCCCCATGATGGAATTCACTATGAAAGTCCTCTCCGCATTAGTATTTCACATTGTCAAGACAATTCCATAATTGAAAATATAGCAATGAGAAAGCCCTCCTATCTTGAGGCACTTGAAAACACAAAGACAGTCATGTCTGATGCCTTGTCATTTACGGGTAAAACACTTTATCAACCAAAATACATATTAAGAGAATGATCATTCTCTAAACCCCTTTTATTTCATGTGTCTTATAATATAGAGCATCCACTCTAGTCAGATCAAGTGGAGAAATGAAAGGCGTTGTCATGGGCGCTTTCAAATGATGTTCGATTCCGGGTTACTTAGGTGCAGCAGAGTGGCTGACCAAGGCCGACTCTCAAAGGAGGAAGCAAATTATAAAAACTACTTAAAGTTATTCTAAAAATAAAATAAAAGAGAATAAAAACATTATTTTTAAGGATGGGGGTTGTTTATAATTTATAAAACTAGAATAAGTTTACTGGACGAAGATTGCATTTTTTTGTTATTATTTTTGAAATGAAGTTCGATTAAAAATACACAAGAAGAAGATATATTTTTAGACAATATTTAAACGGCGTAATCAATCTAAATATACCTATTAACTCAATTATTTATCATTATAATTTAAATTAACATTCACTTAATTATGATACCTTAATTTTTTAAATCCCAAACCCTACAAGAATTAACTTTACTACAAATATGAAGTGAATTTAACCCTAGGCTAACTTCGGAACATGAAATCGCATCACCCTAATTTGATTGATGTTCTAAGGTTAGCTTATGGTCAGTGGTAAATTAAGTCACACTTCCATTCTAGAGAATGAGTATGAATTTTGTTTAGGGAATATATTTTAACTCTAAAAACTTATCATGTGTGGGGTTGTATTACCGATTAAGTTTGTGCTCTCACAATTTAAACAAAATCTTGATCTCACGTGTTTTTGTGTTAATTGTTCAATTGATTTATTAGTTTCTTATAATTTAAGAACACAATTTATGGATAATATTATGTGAATTAAATTATCACAATGATTCAAAATAATTAAATGAATAGGTTAGAATATAGATCGATCACTAGAAAACTACTCTTCCATGGTGGTGTGGTCATCGTGGAGACGTTTTGCATGAGCAAAGGATTGAAAGGGTAGAACCCAATATCCTCTCCACTATTGATTCTAACACAATTAGGAATATTAATATAAGAATAAATTTAAACAAAGCAGAAGAAAATAGAAGAAATAAAATAAGAACAAATAAGTTTATTACACAAATGAAAACATTACAACATGATGAAGAGAAGAAGGCTTTGATGAGGGGATCTTTGCTTCAAGAGCTATCCATCTTAAAATGGTTGGATAATTTGGGTGAAACCAATTCTCCTCTGCCTCCAATCTCATAATTCACGTCCCAAACCCTGCAAATGATAAAAACACTAATTTATAGAGTGAAGGGGAGGCTAGGTTACAAGTGGTTTCAAGTGTGAATGGGGAAATTCGGGAAAATATTTTAATCCAACTTTCACCACCCATTTACCACAAAAACGCATGAATAAGCACTTCTTCAAGCAGGATGATTTGGGAGAAACTGAATCCTAGATCTCCTCTCAAAATTTCGTCCTAATCGAAGCATGGATGATGAAGTTATGACCCAAATACAGATCCCATGTCCATTCTGGCGAGTCCAGCCCACCATTGACTTCATGGACCATTTACTCCATCTAAATGCACTCTTTAGCTCTAGTGTCCTGAATAAATGTTGTAGAAAATTAAGTTATAAACAAAATTGAAAAACTTTAAATTAAAATAAGTCATATTAATATATTTATGTGTGAAATAATATAGTGCATTTTAAAAGGGTAAAACTGGAATTTTCATCAAATTTTCAAATGAATGATCTAACCTCAAATATTTCATAAATGAATATATTTAGCACAATGTGAGGAAATGATATAATTTATTTTCAATAAAATATACAACAAAATAGTTTTTTATCCACTCCCCCACACTTACCCTTTTTCACTCCTGGGAAAAACCTTATATCAAGTAAACATCAATATCAAATCAAAACAAATTTTAAAACACATATCCTTGAGATCCAACGATTACACACCAAGAAACGAAAGATATAATGCCTCATAAAAACATTATTTCAAGTTATTGATTTATATCATTCAATACATTTCCACTTCATTTATCCTCCCATGCACAAAACACTTACCCCACTAGAATTTCCTCTTATCACACAAATGTCAATTTTTTAGCAATGTCTTTCTCATCCAAACTCATAAAAGGGTCACCATAGGCTTGATAAATTCCTACATCGCCACCCAATATGAGTCAAGGACATATGTTTATCATGAGGAATTTTTAGGGTTGTTATGTGGCTTTCGTTTGGTAGTATTAAGATGTGAAAAATTCTGAGGCTGAATCAGGGGGGCTTGACTCTTTTTGAAGCAAAATTGCATTAATCTAATTTTCACTTAAATATGGCCTCCTCCTCAATCCTCATAGAATCAATTAATGTTCATAATCATGAAAAATAAAAGAATGTTCACACCAATCAACATTTCAACAATAAAAATTTCAATCTTCTCAATAATGATTTTCATGAAATCTTCAGATAGGCACAACTTTCTTCCTCTATTAGATGCTCCAGAAAGTCATAGCGTCATGAAAGATCCAGAAAAGGCATAGATTTCAATATAATGATTTTATTCAGAAGAAAACACATTTCTTCAGAATTTAATTTTCCACCCAAAGTATCACAAAATGTGGTAGCACAACACAATACAGCTTCCCCCACACTTAAGTTCAGCTAGATTATAAAATTTCACTTCAAGAGTTGGTTGGATAGGGAAAATTTTCTTTTAATGTGGATAAACTACCAGGATGTTCATGACTTATAAGGGGTAAAAGGATTAAATTTTAAAGTTATGCCATTATAAAAAAGTATTCTTTGAAATAGGGGATTTAATAACAAACAAATGCCTCAATAATTTAAAACATAAGTACCACAAACCCTCAAGTTTTGATAGGAATAAATCAAATTTTTATTAAATCAATCATGGTTTGGTTATCTCAAGAAGTGAGGTGAATGTGAAGAATATGAAAATAATGGTTCATAAGCCTCACTGGAAAGTGATTTAAAATATAAAGATAGTGATATGTGGCATGGGATTCAAAGTTCAGAGTACTTTTCATGAAATTACTAAATATTTGAACTTGAAACAAAGTTATTTTTAGCATTTATTTAAGCTAAGTTTCATGGTAAAAATCGTTTCACTTATTGATATGGATTTAAAAATGGTTATGAGAATAATTTCAGCTCAAAATTTTCAAAAACACACAACAAAACTGAAAAATAAACACACAAAATTTTAAAAACACAATTTTTTTTTAAAATCATTGAAAAACAGGAAAACAATTGAAATTACTAAACTAAAATGTTCCCTTCCCGACACTTAAAATATTACATTGTTCTCAATATGAACCCATTAAATGATATATTCACATGAAATGTATAATTTTAAACGAGACAAAGAATAAAAACATGAAATTGTTAGAAACATCTTTATATGCTTAAGTGATGATGGGGTCATTCAATGTGATGAAATCCACTACATCCGTAGGATGTCCCTCAACGTATTTCTTCAAACGTTTCCCATTGACTGTAAAGCTCCTTCCAGTTTCATATTGTGTGATCTCATGTCACGACCCGTCCTCGGGGCCCGTGTCGTGACTACCCCAAGCCCACCTTCCATAGGCCAGGGACTGGCGACTAGCACCAAGGCGTAAATCCCGGTAAAGGTAAGGAATTGCCTTTGTAAAGTAAACAAGCACCACAGAGTAAGAAAGTGGAAAAAGTAAACACTAAGTAAAAACTGGTACAACAGTAAGTGCGGAAAGTAAGTGGGCCACAATACGAACCCCAACTGAAAGTAAAGTATAACTCGAAAGGGGAAAATAGCAACTGAAAAGTAAAGCTGCAACGTCGAGCCGTCCACTGGAAGTCCCAACTGAAGGGTGGGTACAAAAGCCTTCACTGCTCCTCGGGTCCAACCGACCGCTCTGAGTATGTCCCGCCCAGTGGTCCACCTCCAGGTACCATCCTGCTCTGCAAGCCTCTACCACGATCAGCGATGTCCGTCGTCTGCAACCAACACAACGTAGTGCGGGCATAGCCCGTGCAGGGGTGAGTATAAGCTACTTAGTAGGGACCCAGAGACCCCCGAAGGTCTCCCAGAATCCACAAAGGATAAACCACAAAGAAAAGATACAATCACGAAGCAACATCCAACACGGCTTAGGTATATGCCCATACATATACCTAAGTCATCAATTCTCGCTCGGCTCCAACATCCGAGCTCAAGTACAACCCAGTCCACATAGGAAAGCAAAACGTAAAATCCACACAGGATAGCTCAACACAATCCACAAAGGAAAGTAAAACGTAAATCCACACAGGATAGCACAACACAATCCACAAAGGAAAGTAAAACAGGGTTTCAGCTCACACAGGTATACTTCTTCGAATGACGATAGAGATGATCACTGATCCATCTAAGTCGTCGGACCCACAAAGGATCGATAGGTACTAACCCCCGCAATGACCCACAAAGGATCTGACCCACAAAGGATCGATAGGTAACTAACCCCCGCAAAGACCCACACAGGATCAGGCCCACACAGGACCTGTAGGTGCTGGCCCACACAGGACCACTGAGCGCTGACCCATACAGGATCGGACCCACACAGGATCGGTAGCACTGACCCACAAAGGATCACTGAGTGTTGTATTTGTCGCCGTCGAATCCACTGAGGATCTCTGCATAGTAGTCGTCGTCACAGTAGCAGTCGCAGCCAGCTCTAGGGTTCACGCACACAGCAAGCTCGTTCGGGAGGGTCCTCTCCACGAGCCGAGAGGCTGACACATCAACTGACACATAGTCAAGATTTGATGTATCCAAAAGTTACGTATCGTCAACAGGAACTCAACGTCGCAGACGGCACGTCAATCGGACGCCTGGTCTGAGAGTTATTGGTTTTTTCGTCCCAAAGGCCCGGTTGGTTTTTAAGGAAAAACCAACCCGAACATACCCTACCTGCATCCAAACCTCGGTCGGAGTATGCCAAAAGATCCGTCTCACTTATAGGAATCCACCAAAGTCGACGGCACGTCAATCGGACGTCTGGAGCTCAAGATATGAGTGTTTCCGCTCCGAGGGCCCGATTGGTTTCATGTACGAACCAACTCGGCAGAACCCAAAGTATTCCGAAACATTGAGTGTGATATACCGAAACGACCGTCTCGATCCAAGGGTCGCATCTCCGCTGACGGCGCGTCGTTCGGAGGCCCGTAGCTCAAGTTATGAGCAAAAGACCGAAAAGGTACGGAAATGGGGGGGTCTGGGTCCGGACCGACCCGGCCCACCCACCCCCCCCCCCCCTGGGTCGGCCTGAACCGGGTCATCCCGACTCGGGTCCAGGTCCAACCCAGTTTGGCACGTCCCATCCAGGCCAGGCGGCCCGGCCCGGCGGGTCGGCCCAGCTCGGCTCGGCCGAGCGGTCGAGCGGAGGAAGCCGTGGGGGGTGTGTTTCCCCCGCGTGAAATGAAGCCACGGCCCCGCGTGGGGGCCATGCTTGGTCAGCGGACGCGGCTTTGCCGCCTCCCGTGCATCGTCGGACCCGCGCAGTCGCGGGTCCGGTCGGCCGCCGCCGCCTTGGGCTGCCGGTGCCGCCGGTGGATTCCGCGGGCCACCGGAGTTGCTCTGGTGGTCCGATTCCACTTCCGTCTATGCCGAAGCTCCTACCGGGTCCCATTCTTCACTGCTAGGCCCTCAAATCTCCATTGCGGCCCCGTTTGTCATCGTCTGTTGTTTCGCGCATCAACGAAGAACTTCGGAGGGTTGTCGGGCCGTGTTTGTTTGGCCCGCACCCTCCGCGTTAAGTGATAACAATCGGGAAAAAGATCAACACATGAAAACATAACAAGATACAATTTTAATAAATTAAAATTGTACTTTGATCCCAACTCCTTTTTTAGAGGGAATCAACTACGGGAATAAAATATTATTTTCAAATAAAATCCCTACCTCAACGTAGTCGTCGAGCGTGCGTTCTTCGCGGAATTGACTGTCGCGGTAGGAGGTGATCATCGCGTCACGGAAGGGCCTCGCGTCGTTGCGGTATACAGTGTCGCGTCGACGATCTCCGAGAGGAAAGGAAAACATATGTATTTAATTTACACGAATTAGGTCCATTTCAAGTATAAAATCCACAAAGGGATTAAAAGGTCCGCAATCTCTTACCTCAACGGATGATCGAGGATTTATCGTGGATGAAGGAACGTCGCAGAAGAACGTCGCGGGAGAAGAATCGTCGGCGTCGCAGTACTTGGCATCGCGTCGTCGATCTCCGAGGGCACGGCATTCTTCATCGCCCTTCGTTGGAGGCCGGCGTTCTTCACGTTCTTCGCGTTCTTCACGTTCTTCGTGAAGGAGGATGAAGGACTTAAGGTTTCTGTCAAATCCTCTCAACGAACAACACTCAAGAAGAAAAATGTTGGTCTTATTTTATTAAGATGCCAACCAACGAAAAGAGATAAGTTAAGTAACGACCCATTAAATCATAGAATTAATTCAACGAATAAAACCGCCCAATTAAAAGGAGCGTTTAATTGTTTAAGAAAACGCCCCAGTTGACTTTTATTTAACAGGGGTTTTCGCAGGTGCGTTACTTAGCGGAAAAGAAACGGCGGGGCTCGTGCGGGCCCCACCTCACAAATATCCTACCAAGAGGGTAGAATATTTTGAATTGCACCCTATCCGCATCAACTCAGCTTAAGCAGCTTTAAGTGGATTTTAAGTGGCTTTAAGTGAAATAAAAATAAAGTTGTCACACCACTTTATTTTATTTCTTAACTTAACCCCAAAATTTAAAAACCACACCCGAGAAAACGCAACCCTAGAAGAGGAGTTTCTAATCAAATACCAGCGCTGCGATTCCATCGGTGCCCTCAGAATTCGATTTCGAGCACTGGTTCAAAAGTTAGAAAAACCCGCTCGTTCGTTCACTGAACGTACCCGAGCCAAACTTCGAAAAATGATTTCGGGCACACCGGGCCTCAGAATCAGGTGCCGTCAGAAACTGCGTTCTTTTAAAATTCCAAATATAATTAAGAAAAAAAATTCCTTGAAATTTGCAGGTCTTTACATCACTCCCCCCTCAGGGCTTTACGTCCCCGTAAAGATACATCATAAACTAGGGAAACAAATGTGGGTACTGAGCACGTATCTGAGCCACCCGCTCCCAAGTTCTCTCCTGGAGGTTCCCGTGCTGCCATCTGATGCGCACAAGAGGAATCGACCGTCCACGTAGGACCCTCTCCTGTTGATCCTCGATCTCCACCGGGACCTCCACAAAAGTCGCCCCATCATCAACGCCTAGCTCCCCATGGTCAATGATGTGCGTCGGGTCGTGCACGTATCTCCTCAGCTGAGATAAATGGAAGATGTCGTGCACCCGGTGCAACTGAGGTGGTAGAGCTAGGCGATAAGCCACCTCGCCAATCCTGCTGAGGACCTAGAAATGGTCCGATGAAGTGTGGAGACAACTTGCTGCCTCGTCCAAATCTCCGTAATCCACATCGAGGTGAGACACGCAAGAAGACGTGGTCGCCATCCTCGAACTCTAGTGGCCTCCGCCTCCTGTCAGCGTAATACTTCTACCGGCTCTGAGTTGTCCTCATCTGCTCCTGGATGACCTGGACGTTCTCTGTCGTGGCTCGGACCATATCTGGTCCCACAAGTGCTGACTCCCCAGGGTCTGTCCAGCACAAAGGAGATCTGCAAGGTCTGCCGTACAACGCCGCGTATGGTGCCATCTCGATGGTGGAGTGGTAGCTGTTGTTGTACGCGAACTCCACCAAGGGTAGGTGGTCCTCCCAGCTGCGACCAAAGTCGAGGACACATGCGCGGAGCATGTCCTCAAGAGTTTGAATGGTCCTCTACATCTGACCATCCGTCTGAGGGTGAAAGGTGGTGCTCAGACGTAGCTGCGTCCCGAATACCTCCTGCAACCCCTTCCAAAGCCAGGAAGTAAAGTGAGCATATCAATCGGAGATGATAGATGATGGCATGCCATGAATCCATACAATCTCCTGAACGTAGAGACGCCCCAATCTCTCAACTGAGCCCTACTCTCTGATGGGTAAGAAGTGAGCCGACTTGGTGAGTTGGTCGACAATCACCCAGATGGAGTCGTGACCTCTGGAAGTGTGTGGAAGTCCAGTAATGAAGTACATAGATATCCCGTCCCACTTCCACTCCGGGACCTCCAAGGGTTGTACCAAGCATGCTGGTACCTGATGCTCTGCCTTTACCTGCTGGCAGGTGAGGCATCGTGAAACGAACTCTGCCACAGCCTTCTTCATGCTCGGCCACCAGTGCTGTCGTCTGAGGTCCTGGTACATCTTCGTCACTCCAGGATATACTGCCAAAGGAGAGGTGTGAAACTCTCTCATCACCTCCTCTCGTAAAGCGACTGGTACTAAGGTACGTCCTCTGAAAAGGATGGTGTGCTCTGCTCCAAAGGAGAAACCATCAGGTGCCTGTCCTAAGGATATCTGTTCACGCCGTGTCTCACAGTCAATGTCCCCACACTGTGCCTCTCTGACCCACTGTAGTAGTGGAAGAGTGACTCTGAGAGACTGAAGGAAGGCTGCTCCATCTCTATCCATGAAGGATATCTGCAAAGTGGCTAGCTTCTCTGTCGCCTCCTCAAGTAGTTGAATGCCCTTCCTCCTGATGAGAGCATCATCTACCACGTTTCCCTTCCCAGGAGTATAGACTATCTCAAAGTCATAGTCCTGGAGGAACTCGAGCCATCGTCACTGTCTCAGGTTCAGGTCCTTCTGCGAGAAGATGTACCTGAGACTCTGGTGGTCAGAAAAGACTGTAAAGCGCTCGCCCATTAGATAGTGTCGCCATGTCTTCAGAGCGAAGACCACTACTGCTAACTCCAGGTCATGGGTAGCATAGTTCTGCTCATGCGGCCTCAAATGGCATGATCCATAGGTGATCACTTCCTGCTCCTGCATCAGTACACATCCGAGTCCGGTCCCTGATGCATCGCACTATACTACGTACCCTACTCCCTCCTCAGGAAACCTCAAGATAGGTACGCTGGTCAATCTCTGTCTCAGCTCCTGGAAGCTCTGCTGACATCTGTCTGACCACACAAAGGGTTTCCCCTTCTTCGTCAAAGATGAGAGTGGTGCCGCAACTCTAGAGAAGTCTAGCACAAATCTCCGATAGTATCCAGCTAGTCCCAAGAAACTCCGCACCTCCGTCACGCTCCTGGGTGGCTCCCAAGCTAGCACTGCCTCGATCTTTGCGGGATCCACCGAAACTCCCGCCTCAGAAATGACATGCCCCAAGAAGTGGACCTCATGTATCCAGAACTGACACTTCGAGAGATTTCCATAAATCTGGTGCTCTCTGAGTGTGTCTAGTACAACTCGTAAGTGGTAGGCATGCTCCTCCTCAATCGTCGAGTATATCAAAATGTCATCGATGAAGACTATGACAAATCGATCGAGGTATGGCTGAAAGATCCTTTTCATGAGGCCCATGAACACTGCTGGAGCATTAGTTACACTGAAAGGCATAACCAAGAACTCATAGTGGCCATACCGACATCTGAAGGTCGTCTTCTGCATGTCCTCGTCTCGAACTCTGAGCTGATGATAGCCTGACCTGAGGTCTATCATCGAGAACCACCATGCTCCCTTGAGCTGATCGAAGAGGTCATCAATCCTCGGTAGCGGATACTTGTTCCTCACTGTCACCTGGTTTAGGCGATGATAGTCGACACAAAGTCTCAAGCTCCCATCCGCCTTCTTGGCGAACAATATCGGGGAAGCCCAGGGTGAAACACTGGGTCGGATGAATCCCTTTCCCTGCAAGTCCTCCAACTGTACCCGTAGCTCTCGAAGCTCGGCGGGGGCCATCCGATATGCTGGAGTCAATATTGGGGTTGTCCCGGGGTACAGGTCAATATAAAAGTCTACCTCTCTGTGAGGAGGTAGCCCTGGAATGTCGTCGGGAAAGACGTCCGCATACTGATCCACCACTTCAAGAAAACTAGGACTCCGCACGTCAACTGCTCCTAGGATGAGGCTAGCCAACTGATGAGTGATGGGATATCCTCTCCTCTGCGGAAGTCCATCCTGTGCTGCGAAGGCTCCCTTCTCTCCGGTGAAGGTGAACCTGCTCTCGTCGGTGCGTACACATCGCACCTTGCGCCTAATATAGTCAATCTGAGCATGAACTGTAGATAACCAATCCATGCCCAAGATGAAGTCGTAAGGCCTCGACGTCGCTATAAGAAGATCCCAGCCGAATCTCTCACCTCCTAGAGTAAGCTCACACTGCCGGCACCAGTGCGTAATCATCGAGTCTGCTCTCGTAGGAGTCTCTAGCTGTAAGGATCGAGCCGACGGCTCTGACGGAATCTCCGAGCTCCGAACAAGGGCAGCGGCTATGAAAGAGTGACTCGCTCATGTGTCTATAAGAACTGTAGAAAGGGTGGAATAGACATAGATTGTACCTCGAATCATCTCGGGCGCGCCGTGGTCGTAGGCCTCCACTGCCTGGAGTTGTGCCTGTCTCTACCCGCCAGCTCCCTGTGGTCGGGGTGGACCTCCTGGTGGTGGTGGTGGTAGAGCCTCAAAGCGTCGCCCACCACCAGCTGCTCGGCCAGCTCCTCTGCCTCGTCCGCCTCCTCCCTGCGGACCACCACGGTCGGCCCTCTGCCTCTACCTGGGTGGCCCCTCAACCGTCTGTTTCTCCTCGGCACGGTGGTTCGGGCAGTCACGAGCCATGTGGCCTTGCCCGCCGCATGTGTAGCACTGCCTGCCTCTCGAAAGATTGGCTCCACGTTGTGTGCCCCACACTGCAGAGCCAGTGTCCTGAGGTCGTCTGCGTGATGGTCTAGTCTTCCTGGACCCCTGAGTCATCCGTCGACTGCCTTCTGCGGAAGACTCTTCTACGTGTTGCCCCGCGGTAGGTCTCGCCGCTGGAGAAGTCTCAGCAAGAAATCTCTCGATCAAAAGGGCTCGCTCCAGTACTCCTCCCTGAGTCGGAATGCTGAGGGAGATCAGCGACGCCCTGATCTCATGTCTCAAACCCTGCTCAAAGGTCCGGGCCCAGAAGAATGGGTCACATACCATGTTGGTCAAGTAGCGCGAGAGATCAGTAAATCTCGTCGAGTACTGGGCGATGGTCAAGCTGCCCTGCCGCAGCTGAAAAAAGCTCCTGGATGCGCACCACACGGAGGGTGGATGGGACGAACTCTGAGCAGAAGAGGCTCTAAAAGTCTGTCCAGAGAATAGATGCATCATCGTGCACCTGGAGCATCAAGCTCCACCATCGGCCCGCTGCTGCGTGCAGTAGGCTCGCTGCGAGGAACACCATGAGGTCTGCTAGTGTTCTCACTAGCCTGAAAACTCATACAACTGCCTCCAGCCAGTCCTCGGCTGCCTGGGGGTCCGTCTCCCCGCGGAACCTGGGCGGTCGCTGGCGCTGAAACTCATGCAGTGCCCTAAGGCGACGTGCATCGTCAGCGGCTGGTCCTGGAAGCATCGGTGGCTCAGCAGTACAGGTACCGCCGGTGCCTCTGCTGTTAAAGGGCCCTGTACCGAGGCCTCGTCACTCGGCGGGCTGTTGTCACATACAACTCTCGGAACCCTAGCTGGATACCGTCGTGGGGCCATCCTAAAAGGAAACAGGTGCGCCACGTTCAGAACAGTATACCTGGTGAGTTGATACAAAGTAATCACAAAGAAAACTTGAAACACACATGCAATCAATGTTTTCGTTCATTAAGTCGGAAATCAGAAGTCAGGGTCCTGGTGTACGGATATGTCGGTCACCGCACCAACATTGGGATCCATGGACTGATAACCACACTCAATATGTTAAACAATATTGCTTCACATAGAAGAAAGATCAGAGTCTGTGGTAGAACCGAACTCCTCTGATACCAATTTTTCACGACCCATCCTCGGGGCTCATGCCATGACTACCCCAAGCCCGCCTTCCATAGGCTAGGGGCTAGAGACTAGCACCAAGGCGTAAATCCCGGTAAAGGGAAGGAATTTCCTTTGTAAAGTAAACAAGCACCACAGAGTAAGCAAGCAGAAAAAGTAAACACGAAATAAAAACTGGTACAACAGTAACTGCAGAAAGTAAGTGGGCCAGAATACAAACCCCAACTGAAAGTAAAGTACAACGTCGAGCCGTCCACTGGAAGTCCCACCTGAAGGGTGGGTACAGAAGCCTCCACTGCTCCTCGAGTCCAGCCGACCGCTCCGAGTACGTCCCGCCCAGTGGTCCACCTCCAGGTACCATCCTGCTCTGCAAGCCTCTACCACGATCAGCGTTGTCCGTCGTCTGCAACCAACACAACGTAGTGTGGGCATAGCCCGTGCAGGGGTGAGTATAAGCTACTCAGTAGGGACCCTGAGACCCCCGAAGGTCTCCCAGAATTCACAAAGGATAAACCACAATGAAAAGATACAATCAAGAAGTAACATCCAACATGACTTAGGTATATTCCCATACATATACCTAAGTCCTCAATTCTCGCTCAGCTCCAACATCCGAGCTCAAGTACAACCCAGTCCACACGAGAAAGAAAAACGTAAAATCCACAAAGGATAGCTCAACACAATCCACAAAGGAAAGTAAAACGTAAATCCACACAGGATAGCACAACACAATCCACAAAGGAAAGTAAAACAGGGTTTCAGCTCACACATGTATACTTCTTCGAATGATGATAGAGATGATCACTGATCCATCTAAGTCGTCGGACCCAAAAAGGATCGATAGGTACTAACCCCCGAAATGACCCACAAAGGATCTGACCCACAAAGGATCGATAGGTAACTAACCCCCGCAAAGACCCACACAGAATCGGGCCCACACATGACCTGTAGGCGCTGGCCCACACAGGACCGATGAGTGCTGACCCACACAGGATCAGACCCACACAGGATCGGTAGCACTGACCCACAAAGGATCGTTGAGTGCTGTAGTCGTCGCCGTCGAATCCACTGAGGATCTCTACACAGCCGTCGTCGTCACAGTAGCAGTCACAGCCAGCTCTAGGGTTCCCGCACACAGCAAGCTCGTTTGGGAGGGTCCGCTCCATGAGACGAGAGGCTGACACATCAACTAACACATAGTCCAGATTTGATGTATCCAAAAGTTCTGTATCGTCAACAGGAACTCAACGTCGCAGACGGCGCGTCAATCGGACACCCGGTCTGAGAGTTATTGGTTTTTTCGTCCCAGGGGCCCGGTTAATTTTTAAGGCAAAACCAACCGGACCGTACTCCACCTGCGTCCAAACCTCAGGCAGAGTATGCCAAAAGATCCGTCTCACTTATAGGAATCCACCAAAGTCGATGGCACGTTAATCGGATGTCCGGAGCTCAAGATATGAGTGTTTCCGCACCGAGGGCCCGGTTGGTTTCGTGTACGAACCAACCCGGCCGAACCCAACGTAATCAGAAACCTTGAGTGTGATATACCGAAACAACCGTATCAATCCAAGGATCGCATCACCACTGACGGCGCATCGTTCGGAGGCACGTATCTAAAGTTATGAGCAAAATACTGAAAAGGTCCAGAAACGGGGGGTCTGGGCCTAGACCGACACGGCCCAACCCCCCTGGGTCGGCCTGAACCGGGTCGTCCCGACCTGGGTCCGGGTCCGACCCGGTTTGGCGCGTCTCGGCCCGGCAAGGCGGCCCAGCCCGGCCTGGGCGCGACCTGGCCCGGGGGATTGGCCTGGCTCGGCTCGGCCGAGCGGCCAAGCGGAGGAAGCCGCGGGGGGCGTGTTGCCCCCGCATGAAACGAAGTCGCGGCCCCGCGTGGGGGCCGCGCTTGGTCAGCAGACACGGCTTTGTTGCGTCCCATGTGTCGCCAGACCCGCGCGGTTGCGGGTCTGGTCGGCCGTCGCCGCCCCCGGCTGCCGACGCCACCACGCCGGCGACCCGCGCCGCCGGTGGATTCTGCGGGCCACCGGAGTTGCTCCGGTGGTCCGATTCCACTTCCGTCTGCACCGAAGCTCCTCCCGGGTCCCATTCTTCACTACCAGGCCCTCAAATCGCCATTGCGGCCCCGTTTGTCATCGTCCGTCATTTCGCGCATCAACGAAGAACTGTGGAGGGTTATCGGGTCATGTTTGTTTGGCCCGCACCCTCCGCGTTAGGTGATAACAATCGGGAAAAAGATCAACACATGAAAACATAACAAGATACAGTTTTAATAAATTAAAATTGTACTTTGATCTCGGATCCTTGTTTTAGAAGGAATCAACTAAGGGAATAAAATATTATTTTCAAATAAAATCCCTACCTCTCCGTAGTCGTCGAGCGTGCGTTCTTCACGGAATTGACCGTCGCGGTAGGAGGTGATCGTCGCGTCACGGAAGGGCGTCGCATCGTTGCGGTATACGGCGTCGCGTTGACAATCTCCGAGGGGTAAGGAAAACATACGGATTTAATTTAAACGAATTAAATCCATGTCAAGTATAAAATCCACAAAGGGATTAAAAGGTCCGCAATCTCTTACCTCAACGGATGATCGATGATTTATCGCGGATGAAGGAACGTCACAGAAGAACATCGTGGGAGAAGAATCGTCGGCGTCGCGGTACTTGGCGTCGCGTCGTCGATCTTCGAGGGCTCGGCTTTCTTTGTCGCCCTTCGTTGGAGGTCGTCGTTCTTTGCATTCTTCGCGTTCTTCGCGTTCTTCGCGAAGGAGGATGAAGGACTTAAGGTTTCTGTCAAATCCTCTCAACGAACAACACTCAAGAATAAAAATGTTGGTCTTATTTTTTTAACATGCCAACCAACGAAAAGAGATAAGTTAAGTAAAGACCCATTAATTCATAGAATTAATTCAATGAATAAAACCTCCCAATTAAAAGGAGTGTTTAATTGTTTAAGAAAACACCCCAGTTGACTTTTATTTAATAGGGGTTTTCGCGGGTGCGTTACTTAGCGAAAAAGAAATGGTGGGGCTCGTGTGGGCCCCACCTCACAAATATCCTACCAAGAGGGTAGGATATTTTGAATTGAACCCTATCTGCATCAACTCAGCTTAAGCAGCTTTAAGTGGCTTTTAAGTGGATTTAAGTGAAATAAAAATAAAGTTGTCGCACCACTTTATTTTATTTCTTAACTTAACCCCAAAATTTAAAAACCACACCCGAACAAACACAACCCAGGAAGAGGAGTTTCTAAGAAAATACCGGCACTGCGATTCCATCGGTGCCCTCAGAATTCGATTCCGAGCACCGGTTCAAAAGTTAGAAAAACCCGCTCGTTCGTTCACTGAACATACCCGAGCCAAACTTTGAAAAATGATTCCGGGCACACCGGACCTCGGAATCAGGTGCCGTCAGAAACAACGTTCTTGTAAAATTCCAAATAAAATTAAGAAAAAAATTTCCTTGAAATTTACGGGTCTTTACATCTCAACTGCACCATGAGGAAAAACATTAGTCACAACATAAGGACCTAACCACCTAGAACACAACTTACCAGGCATCAACTTCAGTTGTGAACTATAGAGAGAGACTTTTTTGCCAACTTGAAATTCTCTTTTCTGGATCATTTTTTCATCAGATGCATTTTATCTTTCCTTGTAAAGCCTTGAGTTCTCATATGAAGACAATAAAATCTCCTCAAGCTCTTGAATTTTCATCTTCCTTTGGATTCCACCTTGGGCCAAATCCATGTTGCATTTCTTTGTAGCCCAATAAGCTTGTTGCTCAACTTCCATAGGGATATGGAACACTTTCCCAAAAACAATCCGAAATGGGGACATACTAATGGGATTTTTTCATGTTGTACTATATGCCCATAGCGCATCATCCAAGCGCTTGCTCTAATCCTTCCTATTTGGCTGCACAGTTTTCCCCAAAATCGGTTTCAACTTACGATTTGAAACCTCAGTCTGGACATTTGTTTGGGGTGGTATGGTGTTGATGTTTTGTGTGTCACCCTATACTTCTGATGGATGGAAGCCAATTTCCAATTGCAGAAGTGTGTCCCTTGGTCACTAATGATGGCCTTCAGTACTCCAAACCTGCAAAAAAAATCGCGCTTTGAAAATTTTCACAACAACATGAGAATCATCAGTCCTTGTGGCCTTATCCTCCACCCATTTTCTTAAAAAATAAATAGAAACCAAAATATATAGGAAACCAAATGAACTAGGAAAAAGACCCATAAAATTGATGCCCCATATATCAAAAATTTAATAGAATAGTATGGGTTGTTAGGTCATATCATGTCTCTAAGAAATGTTTCCTATGTGTTGGAAATGTGAGGACGACTTACAAAACACATGGGCATCAAGGAATAATCTAGGACAATATAATATAGAGTCCAAAACTTTACTAGTCGTCAGTTGGGGTCCAAAGTGTCCACCACAAGCAAGTTTATGACAGAATTGCATAATAGACTGAAACTCATGATCAGGAACACACCTCTTAATAACTTGGTCACTACACATGCACCATAAGTAGGGATCATCCCACACATAAAATCTAGACTCACTCTTTAACTTTTAGACTTGATGTTTCTTTAAATTTTCAGGGATTTTGGATGCAACAAGGTAGTTCACTAAATCCATATACCAAGGATGCATACCTGAGATGCAATAAAGATGCTCATCGGGGAAAGTGTCCCGAAGTGGTACCTAGTCCATGGTGACATCCTCTAGTGTGTAAGTAAGACTACTCATGTGGTCCACCACCAATTTTTCTGACCCCTTTTTTCCTTTATCTTAGTGTCAAATTTCTGAAGAAGGAGCATCCATCGGATTAGAATGGGCTTTTCCTTTGGATTCTTCAAGAGGAACCTTAGAATTGCATGGTCGGAAAAAAACTACTTTAGAGCATAATAAATATGAAAGGAATTTATCTAAAGAGAATATAATAGCAAGAAACTCCTTTTCCATGGTTGTGTAGTTTTATTGGGCTGAATCCAGTGTCCTCGATGCATAGGCAATCACATGTGAATGTCCCTCCACCCTCTGAGATAAGACAGCTCCAATCATGAAGTTAGAGGCGTCACACATAAGCTCAAAAGAAATCTCCCATCGTGGGGGTTGTATGATCAGTGGAGTGGTCATACGCTCCTTTATCTCATCAAATGAAGTCCTTCAATAATTATTAAACACAAAATTAGAATCCTTTGAAGTAATCATGATATAGGAAGATAAATCTTACTAAAATCTTTGATGAAGCGCTGATAAAATCATTCATGCCCTAGGAAAGATATAACATCATGCAAGCATGAAGGATATGGTAAGGATGAAATAATATCTACCTTAGATCTATCAACCTCTATCCCATGTTTTGACACTACATTCCTTAATACAATGCCATGCTATACCATGAAATGAAACTTTTCAAAGTTTAAGACCAGATTCATCTCAATACAACGATCCAACACCTTTCCCAAACTACTTAGACATTCATCAAATGAAGACCCATACACTATAAAATCATCCATGGATACCTCCATTAAGGTCTCAATAAAATCCGAAAAAATACTCCCCATGCATATCTAGAAGGTACCTAGGGAATTCCAAAGTCCAAATGGAATCCTTAGGTAGGCAAATGTGCCAAAGGGATAGGTGAATGTAGTCCTCTCCTGATTCTCTGGAGCTATAGGAACCTGAAAATATCCAGAAAATCCATCCAAGAAACAATAGTGTGTCTTCCCAGCTAGTCTCTCAAGCATATGATCAATAAATGGGAGGGGGAAATGGTCTTTGTGAGTGAACTGATTTAGTTTCCTATAATCAATACACACACACCAACTGTTTTGTACCCTCATCGAAACTAACTCCTCTTTTTCATTTTTTACAACTGTAACACCACTTTTCATAGGCACAACCTGAATAAAAATCACCCACTGGGAATCTAAAATGGGATAGATTATACCTGACTCAAGCAATTTTTAACATCTTTTTTAACAACCTCTAAAAGTTTTGGATTGAGTCTCCTTTGTGGCTTACTAACCAATTTAGCCCCATCCTCCAAAAGAATCATATGCATGAAAATGAAGTGGCTAATACCTAATATGTCATCCAAGGTCCACCCAATTTCCCTGATGTTCTTCCTCAAAAGATTCAAAAATTTTTCTTCATGTTCAAAATGGATATTTGTAGCAATGATAACCGGTAATTTATCACCACTTAACAAGTATGAGTGTTTGAGATTTTTTGGAAATGGCTTGAGTTCCAGTGTAGAGGGGTGGTGTATAGATGGTGACATAGAAGGAACTGAAATATGTTCACAAAGAGCATCATTATCAGAATATACATCATCAAAATCAGAGAATAAAACATTGAATCCATCAGCATACTCAACATCCATTTCATAATTAGAGTTCACATGATCAAAATTAAAATATGATTCCATTTAAAAATCAAATCTAAGAGAGTATTGTGCATTAGAAATAGGTGTGTAAGTACTCTTGGACATCAAACTATGACCAATACTCATAATCTCCTTATGCATATAACAATCGAATTCTATGGGGTTTTTATTTGGTGGTTCAAAATGGGTGATAACAAATGCATAATGATCCTTTGAGGGGTACTTCATGGAATCTATAACATTAAATATCACAAATTCATTTCCAAATTCCATGGAATTTGTACCATCGTTAACATTTATGATTGTTTTTGCAGTTATGAGGAAGGTTATACCTAAGATAATGGGGGCATTATAACTTACCTGATCATCCTCCATGTTAAACACGTAGAAATCTGCTAGAAAGATCATGTCTCTTACCCAGATAAGTACATTCTCAAAAAATCTTACTGGATATGTTGTTGCTCTATTTTCTAACTGCACCACTACTCTCATGGGCTTCAAATCACCAACCTACAAAGAAGAGAATATAGATTGAGGCATCACATTTATGGAAGCTCTCAAATCACAAAGTGCATCATAAAAGTGAAAATCCCCTATGGTGCTTGGGATGGTGAATGTACCTGGATCCTTACACTTTATCGGAATTGCTAGAGTTGGTGTAATGAGTGCTGACACATTCCTTCCAAGATTGATCCTCTCATTTCCCTTGATCCCTCTTCGATTGGTACAAAGTTCTTTTAAGAATTTTCCATACCTTGGGATTTTATTGATGGCTTAAAGTAAAGGGATGTTGATCTCCACATTCTTGAATGTATCCAAAACTTCTTGTTTGCATCGCCTCTTCAGCCATCTTCATGGTTTGTACAACTCTATTTGGAAATGGAAGGGGTTTAGGGGAACATCATCAATCTTTTTCTTACATTTATCTTTCTCCATGGATTTATCATCAATTGGTATGGAATGCGGCTTCTCCAGATTTGAGGTGAATCCTGGTGGAATGATAGGTGTAGATGTATCAGTTTTTTTCTTCCCACTTCTCAATGTGATGGAATTGACATTCCCCATAGGATTTGGAGTAGGTTGGGATGGTAGATTTCCAGAATTCTTACTTACCAGTTCTTGGAGGGCAGTGGCAATCTGGCTCATTTGAGTCTTCAACTCCCTCAGCTCCGAACCTTGACTCTTCATCTCATTCTATTGATTAAGAAAAATTTGTTTCAAAAGGTCATCAGTGTTATAATCTACCTTGAATAGGGGATTACCTTGTCGGCTTGTTTATTTTTGGGTTTCAAATCTCCTTTGGGGTTGTTGGAAACCATTCTAGTAAGGCAGAGGCTATTGGAAGTTCTGTTTTAAAGGGGGACTTTTTGTTGTCCAGAGTCATACCGTGTGTCCTATTGATCATTCTACCCTTGGTTGTATGTTGGATCAAATGAATCAAACTTCTTTTAGGGGTATTTATGTTGTTTCCGCTGATATGGTCTCCCTGGAAAAACTGTTGTGCAATCCTTTGTCTCTTGTAGTTGTGGGCAACAGTCAGTTGGGTGGCTTGTCTCAGTGAAAACTCCATAAGGCCTTGAAGGAGGGGGTTGGGATGTATTTTGTTCCAAAAAATATATCTCACCATAGTTGTCAATTCTTCCAACTTGGTGTCAATAAAATTACTTTCAAGAGAAGAAGGACTTACGTGATGTGCTCCCGTGACAGGTGGTGTACCTCGATCACCAAATTGTTGATAGTTTTGGGCCATCTTGTCGATCAATGCACGTGCAGCTACTGGTGTCTTTTCCACAAATTCTCCTCCAACCATAGCATCTACCATTATTCTCTTTATAGGTGTGATCCCTTTGTATAATTACTGGATGGGGAGTTTCTCACTAATTTCGTGATGTGGGCATCTTGTACCAAACTTCTTGAATCGCTCCCAGTACTTATACATTGACTCCCCTTGGGCTTGTTTTATCCCAGAGATATCCTTACGAATGGAAGTGGTCCTTGATGCTAGAAAAAATCTCTGTAAGAAAAGAAGTTTCAAATCGTTACAACAAGTTACATCTTTGGGTTGTAAATAATACATCCAATCTTTTGCAGCTCCATCAAGTGAAAATGGGAATGCTCTTAAATTAGATTTGATC
Organism: Viscum album; assembly: GCA_963277665.1. NCBI lineage: Eukaryota > Viridiplantae > Streptophyta > Magnoliopsida > Santalales > Viscaceae > Viscum > Viscum album. The sequence goes on from OY728166.1 coordinate 302,236,239, forward strand.
TTCAGAAACATTTTTTGGTTTTAACGTTGTTCAAACCACATTAAATTCTGTAATGTGTTTATTTGGATCCTTACTAGATAATCCATGAAATTTTGGAAGAAGGTGAATTATTCTATATTTCAGTTCAAATTTTGATTCGAGATTTGGGTATGCAATACAATTTGGTTGATAATTAATATCAGGTGCAACCAATTCTCGAGTGTTTCTATTAAGTTAATTTCCATTATTTTAATCCATTGGTTCTTCTTTTATGTTTGAATTTTAATTTCTTCCAATTTCAATGATCTTGGAGTGGAGTAATTCTTCTACTGGTTGAATGTCAAAACTTCCTGTAGACTGAGAATGGATGATTCGATCCCTAAGGTTGAGTTTTTTCTCAGGGTCAAGATCTAAGAGATCTTTGGGATTATTTTGTGTCATAAATCAATGAAAGGTAAAAATTAAATGAATAAAAGTGGACCATAATAAAAAAAATCTTGAGTTGTTCTGATAAAAATAAAATAAGTGAGTAAGAGAAAGAAATAAAACTTGAGAAAGGGGAAAGAAGAAGGAAAGAGGAGAAGAAAAGAATTAAAAGAAAAATAAAATAAATACCTCTAATTGGTTGAATAAATTACTTTCCTCTCCAGAAATCATGCCAATTTGTAAGGCGTTGTTGTGGGCGCTTTCAAATGATGTTCGGTTTCAGGTTACTTAGGTGCGGGAGAGTGGCTGACCAAGGTCGTCTCTCAAAGGTGGAATAAAATTATAACCACTTCTTAAAGGTATTCTAAAAATAAAATAAAAGAGAATAAAAACACTACTTGTAAGGATGGGGGTTGTTTATCATTTATAAAACTTGAAGAAGTTTTCCGGAATAAGATTTCATTTTTTTGTTTCTATTTTTGAAATTAAGTTCAATTAAAAATACCCAATAAGAAGATGTTTTGTAGGAAATATTTAAAAGACGTAGTCAATCTAACTCTACCTCTTTTCTCAATTATTTCTCATTATAATTTAAATTAAGATTCAGTTAATTATGATCCTTTTATTTGTTAAATCCCGAAACCTACGAGAATTAATTTTACCACAAAGATGAAGTTAATTTAACCCTAGTCAAACTTCGGAACATGAAATCACAACACCCTGCTTTGATTGATGATATAAGGATAGCTTATGGTTAGTGGTAAATTAAGGAAACTTTCCATTCTGGATAATAAGGATGAATTTTGTTTAGGTAATGTATTTTAACTCTACAAACTTATCTCATGTGGTCTTGTATTACCAATTAAGTTTAGGCTCTCACAATTTAAACAAAACCTCGACCTCACATGTTTTTGTGTTAATTTTTCAATTTCTTTCTTAGTTTATTATAATTTAAGAACAAAATTCAAGGATCATTTTATGTGAATTGAATTAGCTCAATGAATCAAAATAATTAACTGAAGAGGGCAGAAGATAGAAAGATCGCTAGAAAACTACTCTCCATGGGCGGTGTGGTCATCGTGGAGACGTTTTTCATGAGCAAAGGATTGAAAGGGTAGAACCCAATATAGTCTACACTATTGATTCCAAACCAATTAGGAAGATTAATAGAAGAATAAATTTGAACAAAACAGAAGAAAAGAGAAGAAATAAAAGAATAACAAAGAAGTTTATTACACAAATGAAAACATTACAACGTGATGGAGAGAAGAAGGCTTCGATGAGGGGATCCTTTCTTCAAGAGATACCCCTCTTACAATGGTTGGAGAATTTGGGTGAAACCAATTCTCCTCTTCCTCCAATATCTTAATACACTTCCCAAACCCTCCATATAATAAAAACACTAATTTATAGAGTGGAGGGGAGGCTAGGCTACAAGTGGTTTCAAGTGTGAATGGGGAAATTCATCCAAATATTTTAATCCAAATTAAACCGCCCATTTGACCACCAAAATGCGTGAATCCTCTCTCCTTCCAGAAGGATGATTTATGATAAATTGAATTCTCAAGCCCCTATAAAAATATGGGCCTAATAAAAAGAAGGATAAAAAAGTTATGGCCCAAATAAAAAACCCATATCCATTCTGGCGAGTCCAGCCCACCATTGACTTAATGGCCCATTTACTCTATCCAAATGCACTCTTTATCTCTAGTGTCCTGAATAAAAGTTGTAGAAAATTAAAATAGAAACACTTTTAAAAAAAATTAAGTTCAAATAATTCATATTAAAATATTTATGTGCGAAATACTACAGTGAATTTTAAAAGGGTAAAACTAGAATTTTCATCAAATTTTCATCAAATTTTCAAATGAATGATCTAATCTAAAATATTTCATAAATGAATATATTTAGCACAATGTGAGGAAATTATGTCATTTATTATAAATAAAATATTCAAGAAAATAGTGTTTTATCAAGAAACCTTTTGTGAAATATGAAGAAGATATTTTAAACATGAGGAAACAATTAGCTAAAGGAGAAATCTCAGTCATGTTCTGGCCTTTGGAAAATTCTCAGTATAACATTCCAGAATTGATAACAGAATATTGCATTCATGACATTCATCTCAACTTATGGAAAACCCTTCGTCATTTGAAAGCTAAAGTCTTACCGTATGATGAATATCAAAATCATGTAAAGGTAATAGAAGGGTTACAGTGCCAAATTGACTTGGAATCTCTCTCAGTTTCACAACATCCAAAGGTTGAAAAACAGAAGAGAAACCTTCAGTGTGCATGTCACAATGCTATAAAGAGACTACACCAGTTAAGTTTTGATTCCCCATATAATGTTAGTATCAGAGGATGGGGTGCATATGGAGCATTGCATTTCACTACACTCCAAAATCAGCACAGTCCGCCAAAAGTGGTTTCATGCAATGTTATTTCCCATGGTCATCCACAATAAATAGGTTTTTTATGTAATCAAATGTACACTCATGAACAGGACTCAACCAGTTATCATCAGAATCAGGGCCCAAAGAAAAGTAGTTGTTGAGCTACTTTTACATCAAGCATCTGAGAATCTTGAACAAGCATCCCATTTAGAGGATGTCAGGCATCAGATGATGAAATTGTCTGTAATAGCACAGTGATATTTTGAAACGAGTGATTTAAGTGATTTTTGGATGATGCAACCAGCTAATGTCTGAACCAAAATCTGCAAAATCATAAGAGCAGTTACACAAATTTCAGCCATAGCAGTTCAAGAATCACCCCAGCTTTCCAGGCTGGGGGCTCATTTAATTCAACCTTCAAATTTATTAAAAAATGCTTAAATATTTGAAGAAGAAGAAGAAAAAGAACATCCCCAGCCTACAGGGCTGGGGGATTTTTCACATCTTCAATCCTCTCCTCAACGGAAGTCATTTTTATCTCGGTTAGGGAAGAAGCCACAAAGAAAGTATACAACTGAACTATCCAAGGATTCCCTTCGGGTTACTATCCACCAAATAGTTCTAGGGAATTCTTCATATGGGAGAACAGAGTCTCGTGAAAGATGGAAAGGGAGATGATCTAGTAGAAACCCTAGCAGAATTCCATCAATACTGTAAGAACCCGGGTTTTTAGAATGGGTCAAAATCCCAACCCTATTTGAAGTTTGACTTGTTTCTGTGGAAACTAGATAAAATGGGTTGTTTTTGGAAATTTCTAGAATACACGCAGTGTACTTAAAGTACACATCATGTACATGTTAAGTGAGTGATCGGTCGTGTGCTCACTGAGCACATGCCGTGTGATGACTGTGTAGAAAATTTCTTACTACACGGCGTGTAGTTTGAGACACGCCATGTACACTTGACCGTGTGGAGGCCACACATGGAATGTAGGCCTGTTTTCCGAGTAGATTTATTTAACCAAGTACACGTTGTGTTCCTCCTAGACATGTCATGTAGTCTGGCTATGTATGAGAAAAATACATTTTTTGTGGGCAAGTCAGGCGAGAAAGATAAGGGAAACCAAGTACACGCCTTGTATCCCTAGTTATACGATGTGCTCTCATGTTGGAAGGTTATGGAAAGTAAGTCGATGGAATTTCAGCCGCCAAATGAATAGTTAAATGATATACATGGTGTGTAGTCTTAAAGTACATGCCGTGTAATTTCTTTTTTTTTTTTTGCTAAAATGGGCAGTAGCCTCGTTTTTTAGGCAGAACACATTTGTGTCACCCGGTTTCGAGATTCAAGTCGGCCAGATCTCGTGTCCACTCCCAGGTCTTCGTTCGAGACCCGTTTCGATCGCCAACGGATGCGTTGGAACCCCCCTGGTAAGGCCTTGATTCTCCTTAGGCCATTTTGTTTGATTTTTGTTCTAGAATGAGTTATAGGGGTTTGAGAGGTTTTGAATCTTTTGTAGATCTACCATTTTTAGACCTAATTGGAGGCTGTTACCGGAGGAGTAGCATCGTACGAGTCTCAGGTAGGTGGTGCATACCCATTTTTTTGTTTTCGTAGTCATTTGGGTGATGCGGCCTTCAGCGCGTTTCCAGGTATTTTGAGCGTGACCCGTTTTATCTGTAGTTTCATATTGAATTGATTTTTGGACCCATGGGATGCCTTTGGATATTCCATGTTACCAATTTTGCTTGAGCGGGGCCAGGCAAGGGGTCGTTGCTCATCGGGGCATTTTGGTCGGGGGATGCCAAAATGGTTATATTTGAATTATATTGTTATAAACTATTGAGTTTAACTTCTTAAACCTGATATAAATTTTTAGAGGCATTCAAGACCTCAGTTCTTTTATGGGACACCACATTGTGTAGTGAAAATCAACTGTTTAGAATGGTTTTCCTGTTTACGTTTTCTGTTTGAATGCGTTATATATGCAATTGTTGAATTGCATATAGTGTACCCTTTTGGGTGGTGCTGGGAATGGCCCAGATATTCTTGAGTGGTGCTAATTACAGGTTGGGCTAGGCTAGGGTTACTTAGGGTGGTTTTTGACCACGGGATTGGGCGTCATGGACGTCGTCTTGAAGTAGTACGAATGTCAGGTTGGGCATGGCCTAGGTTACTTGGATGACGAGGTCATAGAACTTGAGCAGCATGATCGCAGGGACACGAGGTGTCGTATGTGTGGTGTATTAGGTAATATTCTGGTGAGTACTTCTCACTCGGAACATTGAGTAGTGTGCATATAGAGATACTCCATGATTATGTGGTTTTGACCACTCGTGTGGGTAGAGGCCCCCGTAGATGCGATTTAGGTGCTTTGGTTGGGGTTTCTTGCCATAGAAAGACACATGGTAGGTGAGGAGCATTCAGAGGATAGAATTGAGGCTATTGGGTTGGGGGGATAAGGCTCTCCATTATTTGAGGATAGATATCGCAGTCCCTCTGGATACGTTATTTGAGTGCAGATATCGTTGTTCCTCCGGGTTATTTCTTGGGCGTGCCTTCGGGATGTTAGTACTTGAGGCACGAGGTTTCAGGAGGCACAAGGTTCTGGGTTACTATTCTTGGGCATGCCTTTAGGACGTCGGTACTTGAGACACGTGGTTTCAAGTGGCACATGGTGCCGGGGTACACGACAAAGATTTCGGTATTGGCCTAAGTAGGAGACACTCCATGGTGGCTGCTGAGCACCAGTGGATTTTGTGTTTATTTGTTCATCATTTTGTTTACTGTTTTTCTTATAGACACATTCATGCTTAAACACTTAGATTAGGTATGCACCATTGGGTGGTATCCTACTGAGATTTTTCCCACACCCTGCACGGGCCCTTCGGGACGAGTACAGACTTTATGGATTTTCGTGCAGAAAAAAGGCCAGCCTCAGGAGATGATCTGTATTAGATATTTCATGGAGATGGTATAGACATTGAGGTATTACCTAGCCGGGGTTTACTTTATTGTGTTTTCTTTCCTGTATCAGCATGCTTTCTTGTTGTAGCTACTTATGGTTAGCCATTGGCGCCCTTACATCTGGATATGTATGACCTGTTTTCGATGCATGTGCTATTATTCAGTAGTTGTTATAAGTTTTCAGTATGCTATTGTGTTTATTTCTTATACTTTTTTTATATTTATAGCTTCTGATGTTTATAGATATTGAATGTGCTTCCGCTCTGCGGGTCTGGTTCAAGTATACTGAGTTGTTTCTTCTACTGCATCTTTATTATTATACCCGAACCAGTACCTTTATTATCCTCCGAGAGGGAATAGCCTACCCACTATACCTATAAGACCCTCACTACTAGTCGGCAGCCTTTGTCATTCGGGGAGGTGTGCCTAAGTTAGTAGCACTCAACCCGTTTAGCACCGTTCGGTTGGATCTTCGGGTCCGGGTCGTTACAAAGTGGTATCAAATGAGTTCTTGATAGGGATTTAGTAGCAGCGTTTTGTTGGATACTAATGAGATTGAGACTTCTATTTTTATTTCTGCTTGTTTTACTATTTGGGATATGGTAGACTGGAGATAGGTTGTTACTGGAACTGGGTTTCTAGCTTGTACTTGGGTGCCTGCAGCCCCAAGTATGAGTGATGGACCAAGTTGCCATGAGTGGTAATTTCTGTTTGTTTTTTCTCAGATTACAGTTTTCATGATTTCCACCTCGGTGGATCACTTGGCGTGTGATGTTATTTATTTTGATATGTGACCATTGACTTGGTGAGGTAAGCGAGAATTGGACCTTGGCTCGGTATGGCAAGGCTTGTTGCTTGGCTTTTGATAGGCACATTTTTAGGGTATTTCAATTTCATAACTGCACGTATGCTTTGTGAAGTGATAATACCATGTGAATAAAATCAATTTCCATTCTTGTGTGCTCTAAAATGTGAATTGGTGAAATTATTGATAGAATTTCTAGTTGTGAAATGTGTATGCCATGCTTTATATTTTGTTGAATTGCATGTGGCGGTATATTTGGGTATGGCTCTCGTACGATGAGGAAGGTACTATTAGATGTGGTGATTTGGATCACCAAGATTGGGCGACTCGGTAGTCGGTTTAAGGCAACGTTGGTTGTTAGGGAAGGCATAGCCCGGGGTACTTCTGATACTTGGCTCTGTTAGGGGCGGGTAAGGAGGCCATAAGGCTAGGATGTTGTGGGGCATGTGTTGGGGTGGGGGAGAGTAAGGGTAGTAGTTATGCACTGCCTTTTACTACTTTCCTTGTCTATGTTGAATATATATTGTTATATATATATGGGTTGTATGACCATTTATGGTATTCAGCGTGTTTCTATTTGGGTGACTCAGATGGAGCATCAGGCGAGAGAGGATATAGTGCTGCAGGTGCCGGATCTGGTTCAGGATTCGGTGCAGGCAGAGCATGAGCCGCAGGTACAGGCTCAGGTCTAGGATCAGGTCTAGGATCCGGTGCAGACCGGATAGCAGCCGGGTTTGACAGTGTTCAGATCATGGCTCGACGAGCAGCTCTGAGCTAGCCTGGTATGTGTCTTGCAAGGTTTGGATAGAGGTGCACAGGGTACAGAGCCTTATATGGCATATCTGACGCGGGAGTTCCAGTCGCAACACCTGCCACTTTTTCAGGGTGAGGGTGGTCCGCAGGAGGCTAAGAACTGGATTGAGAGCATGCAGATGATCTTCAAGCAGCTCGAGATGCCTCTAGGGTGGAGGGCCAAGCTGGCGATGTACATGCTAAGGGGATCAGTGAAGCGTTGGTGGGAAGTGCAGGTTCAGGCTCGTAGGCAGGAGGGACTGGCATGGAAGGACTTAGAGAATGGGTTCTTCGAGCACTTTTACCCAGAGACACTGAGGGTAGAGAGAGATCTGGAGTTCTTGAGTCTTCAGTAGAGAGACATGTCCGTCATGGACTATGCAGCTACATTCACTGAGTTATCTTTCTTTGCACCTAGTATGGTAAGCGATGACATGGCTAGGGTGAGCCGCTTTGAGGATGGATTACGACACACCATTCGGGTCCAGGTGAATATATTTAGGCTAGGTTCTTTCTCAGTTGCTGTGAATCAGGCGCTCATAGCGGAAGGAAACCAGAGGGATAGGCCCCAAGTTTACCGGATGATGGATTTAGGTGACAGTTCAGATTGCAGGAAGTGAGGAAAGGATGAGTTCTAGCAGGGCAGTCAGGACAAGGATTCGGCTAGACCAACTCGTGGTAGTTCTTTAGTGATTTTCTTTCAGTGTGGACAGCCATTACATGTTCAGACTCAGTGGGATAGGCATCCAAAGGAGTAGAGGGCATGTGGATAGGTCGAGCATCTAGAGTGGTTTTTCATGAAGCCTTCTCAGACAACCGGTAGATAGGGACCAGGATAGACGGTGGTATCCGAAGTTGGTTCGGGTTCGGTACCAGGAGAGGGTACCCGTGGCTCAGTTGCACGTGGAGGACGTGACAGAGACGGTGGGATCTAGTTGAGGGGTTAGTGTCCAGTGACTGGAGCAGCACCACAGGGAGGTCAGGCATCAGGCAATCGTGCTTCAGGCCAAGTGCACGCTGTGGAGCTTCCAGAGGCTGAGAAGGCTGGTGAGCCGACGATGGTTAGAGGTACATCGTGATGTGACCGTGATTCCCATGTTTCAATTTTGGCATGACCTGTAGAGTCATGTCCCTTTTGATTGCACGTGATGCATAAGATCTATTTGGACTGGCTAGATTCTAGTCAGTGGGATTGGCGCCATATCGGGTGTGTGATATATTAATATATATTTGTATGAGATACGTAGCATCAAGGGAATCGAGGATGTAGGTTACTTGAGGTTCCTTGGGCATCAGGGCATCAAGGATGCGGGTTACTTGAGGTGACTTGGGCATTGGGACATCGATGGTGTGGGTTACTTAAGGTTCCAGGCACTAGGTTCATTTTGAGCATCCATGGGATGCAGGACCTCATGGGGGTGGACACCGATGTTGTGTGGGATACATTGGGTGTCGGGAACAACACAGGAGAACCTATGAGGTGCAGGAGTGATGAGGCATCACAAAAGGACTATACATCCATAAAATAGGTTAGTAAACCTTGTTTTCTTTGATTTTTGTTGGTTTAAGACTAGGTTAGGCGATTCCTAAGGTGGGGATACCCTTGAGGAATTTAGCTGGGACCTTTGAGATTGGGGAAGTCTGTGTTTCTTTGATCAGGGTGGTGTATTTGGTGCCATCTGTGGGTTTTGTTTGATAGCTCGAGGATGAGCTATGTTAAGGTGGGGAGATTGTAAGAACCTGGGTTTTTAGAACGGGTCAAAAACCCAACCCTGTTTGAATCTTGACTTGTTTCTGAGGAAACTGGAGAAAATGGGAAGTTTCTGGAAATTTCCAAACTACACGCCATGTACTTAAAGTACATGTTGTGTACATGTTAAGCAAGTGACCGGCCATGTGATTGCCGAGCACATGTCGTGTGATGGCCATGTTGAAAATATCTTACTACAGAACATGTAGTTGGAGACACGTCGTGTACACTTGACCATGTGGAGGCCACACATGGCATGTAGGCCTGCTGGTTGGGTAGATTTGTTTAACCAAGTACATTTCCTGTCCCTCCTGGACACACCATGTAGTCTGACTGTGTATGAGAGAAATACATGGTGTGTGGGTAAGTCAGGAAAGGAAGATAAGGGAAACCAATTACACGCCATGTATCCCTAGGTACACGCCATGTACACATGTTGGTAGGATTTGGAAAGTAAGTTGGCAGAATTCTAGCCGCCAAATGAACAGTTAAATGATATACACGACGTGTAGTCCTAAAGTACATGTCGTGTGCTTTCTTTTTTTTCGCTAAAATAGGTAGTAGCCTCATTTTTTAGGAAGAACAGATTTGTGTCGCCCAGTTTTGCGAACTAAGCCAGCCGGAGCTTGTGTCCTCTCCCAGGTCTTTGTCTGAGACCTGTTTCGATCACTGACAGATGCGTTGGAACCCCCTCGATATGACCTCGATTCCCCTTGGTCCATTTTGTTTGATTTATGTTCTAGAATGAGTTATAGGGTTTTGAGCAGTTTTGACTCTTTTATAGATCTACCATTTTTTAGACCTAATTGGAGGCTATTACCAGAGGAGTAGCATCGTACGAGTCTCAGGTAGGTGGTGAATATCTCTTTTTGTGTTTTCGTAGTCATTTGGGTGACGCGACCTTCGGCGTGTTTCTGGGTATTTTGAGTGGGACCCGTTTTATCTACTATTTCATATTGAATTGATTTTTAGACCCATGGGATGCCTTTGGGTATGCCCTGTTACCATTTTTTCTTGAGCGGGTCCGGGCGAGGGGTCGTAGCTCATCGGGGTATTTTGGCCGGGGGATGCCAAAATGGTTATATTTGAATTATATTGTTATAAATTGTTGAGTTTAACTTCTTAAGCCTGATATAAATTGTTAGAGGCATTCAAGACCTCAGTGCTGGTATAGGACAGCACCTTGCGTAGTGAAAATCAACTGTTCATAATGTTTTTCCTATTTACATTTTCTATTTAAATGCGTTATATATGCAATTGTTGTATTGCATATGTTTTACCCTTTTGGGTGGTGTTGGGCATGGCCCAAATATTCTTGAGTGATGATGATCACAGGTTGTACTAGGCCTGGGTTACTTTGGGTGGTTTTTGACCACGGGATTGGGAATCATGGACGTTGGATTGAGGCAGTACGACTGTCAGGTTGGGCATGGCCTGGGTTACTTGGATGGAAAGGCCATCGGACTTGAGCAGCATGGTCGCTGGGACAGGAGGTGTTAGATGTGTGGTGGCTTAGGTACTATTTTGGTGATTACCGCTCACCCAGAACTTTGAGTAGTGTGCACAGAGAGATACTCAATGATGAGGTGGTTTTGACCACTCGTGTGGGTAGAGGCCCTCAAACATGCGGTTTAGGTACTTTGGTTGGGGGTGCTTGCCGTAGAAAGCCATGTGGGATTTGATGAGCCTTTAGAGGATAGCATTTAGGCTATTGGGTTGGGGGATGAGGCTCACCGTTATTTTATGGTAGATGTCATTGTCCCACCTGATACGTTATTTGAGGGAAGACATTATTTTTCCTCCAGGCTACTTCTTGGGCATTCCTTTGGGACGTCAGTACTTGAGAAATGAGGTGTCAAGAGTCACAAGGTTCCGGGTTACTATTTTGGTCATGCCTTCGGGATGTTGGTACTTGAGACATGTGGTGTCAGGTGGCACATGGTGCCGGTTTACACGAAAAATATTTTGGCGTTGGCTGAAACGGGTGACACTTCATGGTGGTTGCTGAGCACCAGTGGAGTTTGTGTTTATTTTTGCATCGTTTTGTTTACTATTTTTCTTATAAATTCATTCCTACTTAAACACTTATATTAGGTATGCACCATTGGGTGGTATCCTACTGAGATTTTTCTCAGGCCCTGAACGAGCCCTTCGAGATGCATGCGGACTTAATGGATTTACGTGTAGGAAAGAGGCCAGCCTTAGGAGCTGAGCTATATTAGTTATTACATGGAGATGGTATGGACCTTGAGATCTTACGTAGTTGGGGTTTACTTTGTGGTGTTTTCTTTCTTGTATCAGCATGCTTTCTTATTGTAGCTACTTATAGTTAGCCATTGGCGCCCTTACATCTGGATATGTATGACTTGTTTTGGATGCATGTGCTATTGTTCAGTAGTTGTTATAAGTGTTCAGTATGCTATTGTGTTTATTTCCACTATTGTTGTTTATATTTATAGCTTCCGCTGTTATTGATATTGAATTTGCTTCCGCTCTGCGGGTCTGGTTCGAGTCTGCTGAGTTGTTTCTTCTACTTCATCTTTATTATTATACCCGGACCAGTACCTTTATTATCTTCCGAGAGGGTATATTCTCCCCACTATACCTATAAGACCCTCGCTGCTAGTCGGTAGCCTTTGGAGTTCAGGGAGGTGTGCCTAAGGTAGTATCACCCGACCAGTTTAGCACTGTTCGGTTGGCTCTTCGGGTCGGGGTCGTTACAAATGCATTATGCTTCAGGGAATGTTATTAACACCATTGTAGAAGATCCTCTAGAAAATAAGTCCAGTTTAGGGGAATCATAAAATGAAGTTCTTGCCTATAATATGGTACACACCGAGGCAAATGAAGAAGGTTTGTATACCCGAAATCAAAGGATTACCCAGAATCTAGGTATGACTTCAAATAACCAACTCCTCCCTCTCTGAAAGTCATCTAAAAAGGGGAAAGGAAAAAAGTCAGATTTCATCTCACTTTTCCATTGGAAAAGATCAATATCTTTCACTTTAATCGATATTTTCATAGCAAGAAGAGGAAATGAAGGAGTTAAAAAGACTCAACACAGAGTTACTTCGAAAAAGCAATTCTGCTAGACGGTATCCCTAGGTAAGTCCTCAACATGAAAATCCTATAGGAGCTCCTTAGGAAAGGGGATTTGTAGTAACTACATATGCGGATAATGAATTCCCTTCACTGGGTATACAACCAAGGCAAGTAACCATCATTGGTCTTACAGATCATTGCACCATCTCAAGCTCTAGTTGCTATACCTGCATAGGTTCCAGATCATTCGGATGTTCCCCAAATTCTTATGAACAAAATTGAGGCATTAATGGCTCGATTGGAAGCTATGGAGAAACAACGTGCACCAATTCAGCCAGAAAAGAGAGATTACCCTGAATGGGTGGATGAAATTCCTCCCCCACCAAATTTTGTGAATACTATATTCCCAATCATTAAGGGTTCGGGAGATCCAGAATAGCACTTAACACATTTTTTTTCTCGTTGTGATCCTATGATGGGAACTTCTCAACAACAAGAAGTAGTTAAGCTTAGGTATTTTGTGCAGTCATTACAAGGACCAGCTATTGTCTGGTATACAAGTTTGCAATCTCGGTCAATTACTGGATGGGAAGATCGCTGTCATAAATTCCTTCTTCAATTTAGCTCAATATTACCAAAGATGACAGTTTTTTATCTTACTAATTGTAAACAAAGGGAGAATGAAATATTTTCAGATTTCATTGCACAATAGAAATGATTAACAAATTTCATAAGTCTAGCACTCCCTCGAGAAGAGTTACTGCCAATCTGTATGGCAAATTTGTGTGATGAATTACGCACACTATTGATCCATGTGAAATATATAGGAGGGTTTTGAGACCTTACTTCGATCGCTCAAAATATAGAAGATTCTATTATAGAAACTAAGGCTAAAACTCATGTAATTCCATAATCTATAGGAAGGAGGATAGTAAAGGCATAATTTACTAAATTCAAACTCAATAAGGCACATGTACCTTCTTCTACTTCAAAAGCTTCATCATACTGAAGGGCTCTTCTTACTGAGCATCAGCAGCAATGACCGCCTCATCAAGATGATCAAAGAGATCAAAGGTGGAAACAATTTGAGTAATTAAAGAATAAAGTTTATTATTTCAGGAATGAGAAAGTTCATGGATACTTCATCTCAGCCTTATAAAACAATTTGGTTCAGTTGCCAAGGCCAAAGAAGCCAAATAAAGATAGAGATGAAGATCGTCCGAATTATTTTCCCTTTCATTAGATATTGGCACACCCCATTCAAGAGTTCTTTGTTTTCAAAGACCTTCTGTAAAATATGGTAGACACTGGATAAGTGAAATTGAAATTTTCATCAGCTCAAGTAGCATGTGTTACTACTACCAATCCAGAGGAAGAGGGAGACTGGCAAGAGGTTAAAAGAAAAAATGTGCACAAATATGATGATTGAATGATCAGAAAAACGATCAACAAGAATCATGATATTTTACAAACACAACTAAAACAACCAATTGTGTCTTCTACCACTCCTACCACAGAAAACCCATCTTCATCAAATGGACATTACTCAAAGAAGAAAAGTGATCATAAGTACAAAGAATAATCAAAAGAATATGATCTCGTATCAAGGCCAAAGTTGTCCTTGACCCTGGCAGATTTTATGCCATATATTTCAAAATCACAGGCACTTCCCTGCCAAATTGTACAACCAAAATTAACCTGTAAATAAAAATCTTTTTTAGATAAAGAATTGATCTTTGGTTCTATTAATGTTATCCATTTAACGGATCCTTATTCCAATGGTGATTCTGATTATAGTGAGATAGAATTCCATGTACCTAATTGGGGAATAAGAGGAAGTGGCCAAGGTCAAGGATACAGGGGAAGACGTGGGAATTTCAGAAACTTCCATTTTAACTCTACCCCTGCTCGAACCATATATGCGGCAGAAACTCATGGAAGGGCCCTTCAGCGGGCTCAACAGGAACAAGGAGTTTCTTCCATGAAAGACAGGTTCGATTCTAACACAATTATTTTGGAGGATCGATTAGAAGCCACATTATCTTATTCTCAGCAAATGAATAGACTTAGTCAGTCTAATTTACCAAAGCGAGCAGTATTTCCAACTTATTCTCCGACACAGAGTACATCTATATAAGAAGCGTCAACTTCCAAAGCACCTGAAAAACCACACCTTCATGTTGGGAAATGCAGACCTTTGGACCAAAAGTATGATTTCTTGAAACAATTGGCCCAAGTACCCGCCAAGTTATCAATTTTGGATGCTTTGAATCTGTCAAAAGATCTTCGATAAGAACTCATTTCGACCTTTTTAAGTCCTAAATAATTTGAAACCAAAGATACTGCTGCTGAGGATTACCGTATAGAGAATGATTCTGCAGAATTTCATGCAGTCATATATTTTATAGACATAAATGAAGACCATGTGGTACATGGACATATTAGACCTTTGTATCTATCTAGTTAGTTCAATGGTATAGATATCCTATGAGACTTCATTGATAAGTGATCCAGGGTAAACCTCATTCTCATTCGTACACTTCGTCGATTGGGCCTGACTGAATCTGACTTATCTCCTTCGACATTAATATTGCAAGGATATGACAAGAATGAACAAGAACCTCTGGGTGAAATTACACTCAGAAATCAGTTTGGAGATCTTGTGTCTAATTCAGATTTCATGGTTGTTCATTAGGTCATAGCCTTCAACATTCTTCTTAGAAGGCCTTGGCTACATCAACATGAGGCCATACCCTCGTCATACCACCAATGTCTGAAATACTATTTCAATGGTCAAATCAGAACATTGTATGGTGAAAATGATCCATTAAAAACATTTTAATCTCAATACATTGAGGTATAGTTTTATCACACAAAAGTAACGAAGCCCATGACAAAGGAGATAACCAGAGTTAATGCTCCAAATGAACTGGAAAAGATCCCAACAAATCCATTTATGAATTTGAGCACATATTATGTGTTACCCAGCAATAAAATTGAAAGGGTAAAAGAAAATCTACATACAAATCTAGTAATTTCCATAATGTCAATTGCTGTAGTTGAGCCTGACAACATGGGAGAAATTATTGATACACCAAGAAATGATGGAAGCCTGAATGGAGATATTTTCATTTCATCTACTAAACTACAACAAGCCTCTACTTTGTCAAACAGAGTAGAAGAAATTGTATTAATGTTAGGGGAAGACAAATATATTGATTCTCAATCCATCAATCCCTCTTTATTACCATAGGAAGACCCTTCGTCATCAGTAGGGTCATATATGGTGGCCTCTTCTTTGGGATGTTCAAATACTAACTCCTCCCCTAACTGTGGGTGTTTTCCTCTTCATCTACTATGAAAATGAAAACATAAGAGGTGACACATAATGAATAATAAGAGGAATATCTCAAGGATGCTCCTTCGGCATTTGAAGAAGGTGTCTCTACCACTGTGGATGAACTCAGAGAAATAAATCTGGGTACAGAAGAAGATCCATTCCCCACTCTAATTAGTGCGGCCATGACCTATAAATATCAAGAGGTGTATACTTCCTTTCAAAAGAAACGTCAAGATATATTTTCTTGGAATTATATAGAAATTCAAGGTCTTAATCCGGATGTATCCACCCATCATTTGGGTTTTCCAGAAGAACATCATGGATTTAAGTAAGCAGCAAAGAGAACACACCCAACTCATGCCTCTAAAATTGAAGCTTAAGTTGATAAGATTATAAAGGCTAACTTTTTCAAGGAAGTTCAGTATCCCAAATGGATGGAAAATATTTTCCCAATGAAAAAGAAGATTGGGAAAATTATAGTCTGCATTGATTTCAGATATCTTAACCGGCATTGTCCTAAATATGATTTTTGAGTCTTGATTACATAACTTCTAATTGATGCAAAAGCCTACTACGAAGCTATTTCCTTCATGGATGGATACTCTGGGTATAATCAAATTCGTATGGCCCCATAGGATGAAGAATATACAGCCTTTAGATCCCCTCAAGGTGTATTTTGCTATTAGGTAATGCCTTTGGCTTAAAGAATGCAGGTGCAATATACCAACGTGCCATGCACTATATATTTAAACCCTTCATAGAGAATTTTTTTGAATGTTATATGGATTATTTGGTAGTCAAATCCAGACAACGTTCCAATCACTTGGATGATTTGGAAACCATATTCAATAAACTTTGGTAACACAGTTTAAAGATTAACCCCTTGAAATGTGCTTTCAGGGTAACCTCAGGAAAATTCCTTGGCTTCATTGTACGTCATCGTGGTATCAATGCTGATCCTAAGAAAACAAAATCAATCCTTGGTATGTCACCTCCTTGAAATTTAAAATAATTAAGAAGACTCCAAGGACACTTGGCCTATTTTCGGTGCTTTATCGCCAATTTAGAAGGCAATTGTTTACCATTCACCATATTAATAAATAAGTGAGTCACCTACCAATGGACTGAATATTTCTAAGAAGAATTTAATATCATCAAGAAATATCTCTTGAGTCCACCATTATTGATGTCTCATGTTGAAGTAAGACCACGTATTCTCTATGTGACAGCTTTAGAGCGATCACTAGGTGTCTACCTCGCCCAAAAGAATGATGTTGTGAATGAAAACAACCTTTATTATCTCAGTCGAACTATGATTGATGCAGAAACTCGGTATTCAAGTATTGAAAAGTGTTACCTGGGATTAATCTTTTCAGTTCATAAATTGAGACACAACTTACAACATCATGAGGTCCAATTGATATCTCGTAATAACCTTCTCAAATTTATCCTTAGACGTCCTATAATTATGGAACGTCTGGCACGGTGGGTGGTTATTTTGAAATAATTTGATATCCATTTAGTGCCAAAAAATGCAATAAAAGGCCAAGATCTGGCCGAATTCCTTACTGAGAATCCATCTGCAGAAGATACATCGTTTAATACTAAGCTTCCTGATGAAGAGGTCTTCTTTATTCAAGATAATTCCCAAACATGGGAAATGTATTTTGATGGTGCTTCCAGGAGTCCAACAGAAAAGAGAATGGAAAATCCTAAACTCAACAAGGTTGGATTAGAAATTGTCCTTATTTTCCCAAAAAAGAAAGTATCACCTTATTATTTCTTATTATCAGAAGGTGGTACCAACAATGAATAAGAATATCAAGCTCTCTTCGTAGGTTTGGAATTGTCCCTTCAGGTGAAAATGGATCATTAAAAGGTAAAAGGTGATTCGGAATTGGTAATCAAACAAATTAATGAGTAATATTCTATCAGAAAAGAAAAATCAATTCCTTTGTGTGATTATGTTAGAGGGTTAATGGATAAATTTCCCTTAGATCTGACATTGTCTTATGTCCCATGATCACAAAATTCTCATGCAGATGCACTGGCTAACGCAGCTACAGCCTTGGAAGACCCAAATTGGGATGAGATAGTTATCAGCATAACCCATCACCAGGTAGTCTCACCTTTTGTTCAAACCAGAATAGAGGAAATTAATAAAATTTTCCCTATTTCTAAACCATATGGTCATACCACAGGATGGAGAACATCCATCATGGAATATCATCAAAATGGGGTACTTCCACAAAATAGAGTTGAGAAGGAACGGATCTGGCGACAAGCAGTCAATTTTACTCTTTATGATAGTCTGGACCACCAAAATATCCTTTAAAATCGAGGCTTTAATGGAATTCTCTTCATATGTATTGATGGAGAAGAGACTTCAGCTGTCATGAAGGAAGTACATTCAGGAGCTTTTGGTGCACACCAATCTGGGCCTAGAATCTCCAATCAGATCTGAAGGCTTGGATACTTTTGTCCTTCAATGACACAAGATTGTATAGATTTCACTAAAAAATGTAATCCTTTTCAAGTGCATGCCAACTTCATTCATCTTCCCCCATAGTTTCTACATACAACTAAATATTCTTCGACATTTTCCATATGGGGAATGAATGTATTAGGTCCTTATCCTCTAACCACGGTTAATAAGTTCAAGTATATTCTCACTACTACTAACTTCTTCTATAAATAGTATGAGGCAATACCTCTCAAGGAATTTATAGCCAAAAGAATTGTTAGTTTTTTCAAAACTAATATAATCACTAGATTTGGCATCCCTCGTACTATTTTGACAGAAAATGGCACCAATTTTTGTTCTGCTGAAGTAAAAAGTTGTATCAGGAACATAATATCAAGTCCAACCATTCATATCACTGTCATGTAGTAGCCAATGGATAGGTAGATGCCTTCAATAAGACTCTATAAAATATACTCTAGAAGATGGTGGATAAAGATAAGAAATAATGGCCTGATAAACTTTTGAATGCTTTATGGGATTATCAGACAACTACCCATACTACTACCCAAGCAACTCCTTATTCATTGTTATATGGAACTAAAGTAGTTTTTCTAATTGAAATACAATTTCCTTCACTTAGAGTTGCAATCTATGATCAGTTTTCTATAGCTGAAAGATCTCAAAAATGGTTCGATGAGTTGGAAATATTAGATGAGAAAAACTGCATACGTTGCATCATTTAGAAGTCTATCATAATAGAATAGCGCGAGCTTTTAATAAGAAAGTTCACCTTCATTCATTCCTTAAAGGAGAATTGGTATTGGTCCTTCAGACTCCAATGATACTAGGAAAGAAACCTCCAAAACTGAAACCAATATGGAAATGACCTTATTCCATACATAAGATCTATTTAAATGGAGCATATACCTTAATCTCAATAGATGGAGAGCTCATTACAACTTCAACCAATGCGAGATGTTTGAAGAAATACTTTGTTTAATTATACAGAATAGTCCTCACTATAAGACTTTAAACTGCATAGTACCATGTCCTTGTTGTAAGACGTAAAACTGCATAGCCCCCATGTACTATTTACAAGTCATTAAACTGCATAACAACCGTCAGCTTCCATGCTGCATGACGTTAAAATGTGTAGCATCTTCATCCTTGTTGCATGACATTAAACTGCAAAACATCATTTGTACAACTAAAATTTTCTCTATTTAACATAAGAAGCTTCCATAAGAAAATATCATTGACATCATCACTACTCCTTAGTACATGAGTCCCTCTCTTTCCTATGTCTAAGTCATATCTTCATAGAGATTATTTTAAGAACTATGTATGGCTTAATTATCATTTTCAATGAGATACATAAAGACACCTGAATCTCCAATTTTGGGCCCAACCACAGTCACAAAATCTTCTTATTTTCTTTTCTCCTCTTGTATATGAATCAGATCTATACATAGTGATTCTTTAAGATATATGATTTGGTCCTTATACCATTTTATGCCTTGAGATTTACCATTCTCTCAGAACGTGTAAAAAAAGTCCCCATTTGTTATGTCAAACTCCATTAGCATGAGGAATGATTGTTTAAAGAACTAAATACGTCTTGATTCTCATATATTTTGAGATATGTAGAGACACCTAGATCTCTAATATTGGGCCCAACTGCAATAAAAAACCCTTTATTTCTTGTTTAGGAGTCAAATCTGCAAAGAGAATGTTTTAAGAACTATGTATGACTATATTATTTCCCTAGCAAGACATATAGTGACACTTGGGTTTTATAACTTAATCCAGTTATAATATGTCTTTCCTTTCATATCGGTTCATTGTCTTCCTTACCACATGAAATTAAACTATATGGAAATATGATACCCCTATTCTTTATCTGTGTCGCCTTTGTATTATAGAAAAGACCCTTACTACCCCTTGTTTCTCACACCGAGCATAGCTCAAGTGAGCTTAGTAATTGGAGAAAGTGATTCTTAATATAAGTAAGGTGTTTTAATTATTTATGGGGGGGAAATTTCCTCATTCCATGACTTTAAACTGCATATCTTAATATTAATTCATAAGAAAAAAAGAAAGTCTCCATTTACATATGAGTCAGATCTATGTAAAGGATGTCAAACTCATGGCCAATACTGGTTCAAATATTTCTCATCTACATTGAACATAAACCTTTTCCATATTTCATACTCTTAATCATGAATATTTTCAGATCTTCATAATCTTTCTTATGGTTTCTAGTAACATAGTTTCTAATATCTGAGAGCACTTTTGCTTGACTATGCAGCATGTTCCCTTAGGCATCATTTCTTAAGTTGCCTACATAACAGGCATGTCAGTCAAAAGATGTCACTATTTTGCTATGCAGCATATTCCCTAGTTGTCCCTGCATAATATAGCCCCCATAATGGGGTTTTCAAGTAATTTTAACTTCATTATTGGTTATAGTATCTTTGTCTCCTTTAATATTTGATGACAATATACAAGAATTTGAATTTTAAAACAGTTGTTCAAGTATACTTGTCCCATTATCTTTCTCAAAATTTGAAACTCTTCAAGACCATGGTTTACACATTTCCCTCACCATGCTTTAAATACAATATGAAATAACCTTGCAATCACCTATCCACATATTATATATTTTTTCCATTTATGGTCCTAATTGTATGAACTAAAACTACAGACACCATATCTATTACGTTTGGGTCAGACCTTCATAAAAGTCCTATTCTTCTGATTCTTTGGACATCTTGGTTGGAAATACCCTTTTAATATTTAGGTACCTTCCTCCATAAACCAAACTCTATGCTTTAAAAAATCTGAATCTCCATAAACTTACTTCAACTTTGGGAAATAGAACATTAAATTTATAAGAGCTCTTTTGTCTGACTATGCAGTACGTGCCCTTAGGTGGACTTGCATAAATTTCCTACATAACAGGACTTTCTGTCAAAAGATTCCACTATTTGGTTATGCAGCATATGCCCCAGTTGGCCCTATATAATACATCCCCCATAATGGTTTTTTCAAATAATGGTAACTTCGTTCTTGGAAAATACTTCCTCTAATGCTTTTAGCCCTTTTCCCATATCATTCCTCAGTTTCAGAAATTCCCAAATCACAGTTTACATTTTTTCCCTTCCATACCTGAATGTGCTAGTATGTTTCCAAACAATTTTTTTAAGAAATTGGGAGAGTTTTATCATACCTTTGGTCAGAGCTAAAGACCTTAAATTAAATTCACCCAATGTCCTCACGACATGACTTAGAACTACATAGTACAATGTCCTCACTATATGACTTAAAACTGTACAGCACAATTTCCTCATTGCATGACTTAAAACTGTATAGTAAAATATCATAAATTTCCCTTTCTAATAAATTTTAACCATTACTCATTCACCAAATTTGTATAGAAATGGTTTTCTTATTCATGACTTATGTTAGTCTAAAATAGACCCTTTTCATTCTTAAAATTTATTTCCTTGGAAAGACCACCCATTGTGGTCCGGAGTCACCTGAATATTATTTTTTCCCCTATCTATCAATAGTAGAATGTTAAATTTCTAAGAGCACTTTTTCCCGACTATGCAGCTCATTACCTTAGGTGGCCTTGTAGAAATTGCTTACATAACAGGCCTGTCAGTCAAAAGATGCAACTATTTGGATATACAGTATATGCCCCGGTTGGACCTACATAATACAGCCCCCATAACGGGTTTTTCAAGTAATGGTAACCTCGTTCTTGGAAGGGATTCCCCTTATGTTGATATAGGTTTTATATTTGGTGACCATAAAAAAATCGTGACTCACGATTCCCATTAGAAATATTTAAAGAATATAAAATCAATTCTTAGCCACATAGTTTTGTTTGTAATCTAATTTCAAAGTTTATGGTCAAAGTTATTTCGACAATAAATATTATCCCATTATGTTTACTGGACCCAATGGCCTAGGTAAAACAAAATCAATTAATGAAAGTGAAAACATAAATTATTAAAGACAATACTTTTTATTTATGAATTTTTTTATGAATAAGAATCCAAAAATTGGAATCCCTCTCTTAATGAGGTTTTTACAAAAGTCTTTCTATATAATTCCTCATTTGTTTAACAGCTTCATGAGCCCCATAAACTGCTTGTTGGAGTTTGTTTATCTGACCAGCCTCGCTCTCTTCAGCATGATGAAGTACTTCTTTATAATTTGTGATGGATTTTTCACCTTCCTTCTAGACTTCTCCTAATGAGCTTTGAAGCAGGTCAAGCTCCCCTTTAATGATATCTAACTATTATTGAAGGAATAGTTGTTGAACAGTCTTTTCTTTAATTGTTTGTGTCGGTCCCTTAAACATTTTAGTATGATTAGCCTCATCCTGGGATAGTGCTACTTGGAACTCTTTATTTTTTATAGACAGTTTGGATTTTATCAAATCTTTTTGAAGCTTTTGCTCTTTCTCCCTCTTCCGGATAATATATTTCACCGCAGTATGAATTTCACTGTATTCAAAACCGCTAAATCCTAGAGTGATAAACATAGATGAAATTCGTGGAATTCTTGAAGTCAGTTCCTCAAGGGGAATCTCAGATATTATCTTCTAGATATTTTTCCATGCTTTTCTATGAGCAATACGAAGATCCTTCAGTAGTTCTAGGTCTGATTCAGAATCATTGTCATAAGGAGGGGTATATTCCAGGACTAATGCACTTAAATAAGTGCCCTCCTATATTCCTTCTTGGAAAATTGTTATTCCACCTTCAAATGTTGTTTGGGAAGATGCAGAGGATTCACCTCCAGACCTATCCATTGAAGTTAATACCCCTATATGGTAAATAAAGAATCATGGTTCTATTTAAGAGATAATAAAAGTGAATGTAATCACAATATCATCATCTCTTTACTAGAAGTAGTTCAGCAGCTTGAGAAGAATCCTCCCCAATGTTCTCAGTTTCAGCAATTTTATTTGATGTCTCTGGTTGAGGAGTGTTACCTTTAATATGCTCAGGATTTTCAGAGTTAATATCACGAAGACCTGCTACCACAATATTCACATGATCCAATGTCTCCACAATGGTAGGGTGGACATTAATATCAACACTTCCTTCAAGAACTATTATAGAAGTAGTTTCTTTAGATTGAACTATATATTTCAAATCAACCATGGTTATTAAGTTAATCATAAGATGATTAACAGGATGAATAATGAGAACTCACATCTATTTGATTCTATATAAGGAACTCCAAAATCTTCTAAAGAATTTGATATTTTAACTTTTTCTAATAGTTCTTCATAATACATGCCAAGGATCATCATTTCATCCAATGATATCTCAGATCCCAGGTTAGTATCACCTGTGGTAACACTTGGCGTGTTTACGTCACAACCTTCCTTCGACAACTTGTGACCCTAAGTAGCTTCTTTAGCAACAACTGTGGGGTCAACATCAGTTGTTGCCAGATGTTCTGGTGCATGTGATGAACCTAAAAGTGTCACAGAATAGAAGTCATATATTGTTTAATTGGATGCTTTATGAAATATTATTTATTTACTAGAAGATTCCTCTCCTCTGATAGCATGAATCAGAGTAGTGTTGGGGACATATGTTGGTTCCTTTGACTCCAATGCCTCGTCAGGAATCATTGAATCTACAGAAATTTTTGTTTTATCAGTAGCACCTTCAACATCTCCTTGAGTCTTATCAGTGGTTTCTTTCAAAGAATAAATAGAATAATCCCATGTAATCTTAAATATTTTAAACACTTCTTCACGAATAAAACTAAAAGTCATGATTATCTGGGAGACTTACCACTACTAAGAATGAACTTATCTGTGGTTTTCTTTATTCGATACTTTTTCTTATTCATCTTTTTAGGAAGACTTGTATCGTCACCTAAAAAAATGGGTATTAATGATCCCAATACCATATCTATTTCCTCCTCCATGGCTTGTCTTCCTAGAGATATTTCTCTTAATTCACGGGGTGATCTGGTAGCTCCAAGAGCAGTGCCTCCAGGACTATATTTTGGTGAAGTAATTTCAGTTGTATTTCCTTTACCCAACTATAAGTGAAGAAAACATTTCACCTAAGTAACAATTATTTGATTAAAATTCAAGTTGAAAAATAGAGGAGGATTTAAAAGAAAGGGAACTTACATCCTCAGGATCTACAAAGTCACGTCATTCTTCGTCTAATGAAGGATTAATCCCTTCGATGGTACCACGGTCTATAATTTATTTTACCCGATTTGTGGTAGGAATTGATTCATCATTGGAATATATGATCATTTATATCTCTTGAATATAGGTCCTTACCTCATTGGGATTGTCCTTAAAAAGAATGTCAGAAGAAGCCCACAAATCCCCTACTCCCGGAATATGAAGTCCCTCGCAGAAATCCATCCATATGGTCTTAGCATCACAGTATAGACTCTTACATGTTAGAACATCCTCCAGTCTTATATATTCAAAATGTATGTCCGAGGTTTGTGATGAGGATCTTACGAACTTGGACTTGAGTTTTTTCCCAGCACCAGTTGTCACATATGAAGGATTGTAAAATAGAACTTTCCGCTCTTCAGAATGATGGTGACTAGATTTCCTTGATACAACTTCAGTAGGGATTGATGGAGTGTCTATTTTTATCCTAGTAGGAGGATTATACCTGGAGCAAGGTCTCTTTGGTGGATTTGGAGCATCAT
Source organism: Viscum album (assembly GCA_963277665.1). NCBI lineage: Eukaryota > Viridiplantae > Streptophyta > Magnoliopsida > Santalales > Viscaceae > Viscum > Viscum album. The sequence goes on from OY728166.1 coordinate 302,260,916, forward strand.
CACCTCCACTCTTTGATTCTTGAAAATTGGCCCATGATGATGAAGAATTATCTTCCAAGCGAAGGGGTTCCTTCCTGTTATTTCTCTTTATCCCCACTCGGGGGGGGATAACATGATTTAATACCCCTTCAGGGTATGATGCAACCCAGTTTTCAGAAGACCAGATGGTTAATATTCTTACTGCATCTGCAAAAAGTAAATTAAAAACTACTCTAATATTCTCTATAGATGTCAACAACCGTAGTTGTCGGGAAACCATTGGGTGTTGCTCTAGTCTGACATGCACAAGAGGGGATACAGTATTCTATTGTAGAAATTTGAATTGAAGTGAAAATCTATAAAGAGCATAGGACTCACATATGATTTCGTCGTTGATTCTGGTGGCCAACATGCCATCTCTGCAAGCTTGAATATATGCTCTCAGTTCCATATTGGCAGTACCATCATCAACAAATCTCCCAGTAGGCAGATTCCAATATGGAAAGAAATGAAATTCCTTATTCATGCACAACCTAACCTTATTGTCATACGCATTCAAAGACAAGGGTGAAATATCAGAAAAGGCTTGAACAGATGGACGGAAAGAACTTCCAAAAACATGTACTCCACTTTTTATAGCATAAGTTCTAAAGTGAGTAGCAATCCATCCCCACAACACATGGAATGACCCCACTATTATAAAGGGAGATTTTCCTTTGTAAATATGCAGCAAACTCCTATGAATATTGGCTAAAAATGGAGTATCCAACCCTACCATCCTTTTCTCTGCTAGCTTCAATGCAATAACAAAGGTTCCCAGCCTCACACCTCTTTTGGAGTCTCGAAATGGTGATAAATATATGCTGAGCCACGTGGCTAAGAAACCTTTCAGACATGTCTTTGCAGGAATTTGTGGGGTGATATCATATCCCCATTTTTCAAATTATCCCTTCTCCAATGTTGGCCAAAAGGTGTCAGGAGTGCCTCTATTTTCTTCCCTTGGAAATCTAGTTGGATTAGTGAAAGTGGCCCCCTTTTCCTTCTTCTTTATTAAAAATATTTCCATCCATTCCTTCGGATGAATGTCCCTCCTAGTACGAGTTTTCGCGGTGATTGAATTATTGAGTTTGTTAAATATTTTCATCAACTCACGAGCCAAATATGGTGTCTTTTCTGAGTCATTCCATGTCACCTTGGGAGGAATAAACTCATCATACATGTCTCCAAGGATTGGAGCTCCATAATTTTTTTAAAAATCCCACAAACTGATAACTAACTCTCCATGTGTTAAATGGAAGGAATTAGTATCTAGGATCCACTGACTTAATAACTCTAGCATGAAATCATCATTCCTATACACATAGGTTTGTCCAACCCAGACATCTTCATAAATACCAACAATTCTCAAATTATCTACAAATTATACACATATCTTTCTCACCCAGTATGCCCACATCTATGCGGGTTTTACACCTCCTCCTACGAAGAAATCCCAACTTTTTTTCCAACCCTTGGACTGATCTATTTGAGAATCTCGAAAGATGGATGCATAGTAGTGTGGTTGTAGCTTGGGTTTGTGTGCCTTAAAATCTGGAGCACATGGGCTATGATGCATAATATAATATTTCTATACTATCCCAGCACCAGAAAATGAGCCCCCAAGAGAAACATTGGCCGATGAGAAGTTGGTATAATCCTGAAACCAAGAATGTGGGACATAGTTCTTTGGATCTGGAATGTTAGTATCCTACAAATGGCCATAACTATACAAATAAAGATAAGTACTCCAAGGAAAGTTGAAATGAAACTTCTTCAAATATTTTTTTTAAGTATGGAAGAGTGGTTTTACAAACATCAAAGTAATCATGACCAACGACATTCATCGTGTCATCAATCCTCTTGCTAGAAATTTCATCAGTAGTTTCAATTATTTTGGGAGACATTGAACCTGAAAAAAATATAGAGATCATCTTTTTAAAGAAAGTTCATTTTTTGTGTTTTACAAAAGAATGTCAAAGGCATTAAGGCACTCTAGTTTTAAACTTGGTGTGAAAGTATAAATCAGTGCGCAAGTATGGAGCCCCATTCATGGAGCGTAGCTAAAAAACGTGCATAGGTAGTGCAGCGAAACAGAAGTGTCTGAATAGAAGACTTGTGCACTGAGAGCTGAGAATCCCAAAGTTCCGAAGCTTTCTGCGGAAGTGAAGCCCTTATATATAAGCGAGGAATATCACCCTACGTGTAATAAATCTTATGCATTGTAACTTACATGCCCAAGTCTACTTGATCATCGAATACTTGCACGCCTCATTGCCCTTGTCTTTCTTCTTCATTACTTTACCTCAATATAGAATCCGCTTTTCATTTTGGATCCAATTCTTAGGGAGGGCTTTTATTGACACTCCATTCTGGAAAAGAGTCTAAAAATGACAAAGGTAATCCCCTTAGAAAGAAAATGGGAATGTAAATAAATAAAAATCAAGATTTGCAAAGAATGAATTTTGAATCACTTTAGTCAAACCAAAACACCGGCAGCGCGCAATATACTTGCGCACCCAAAATGTCACACAGCCTACTTGCGTGCTCCTATCTGTCATGCAAGTCACTTTCGTGCCCAACTCATTTCACCCAAGTTCACTTATTTTCCTATAAATTTACCCTTGGAGCCCCTATTTAAATGGACAAATTTCCTTGAAGCCCATTTTCTACTCTGGTCGCCCTAGTACTTCTCCCCAGTCTTCCGAAACTTTCAAGGTAGTTTTTCAACACCTTGAGTGGAGGATTTAAGGGAGGATCATTGGACTTAAGTCCTTTTAGTGTTTGAAAACCATAACACTTTCACGGCTAAAGCGCCTAACCTCCCTAGGTTATAAATACTTCTGTGCTTCCCATTACTCTCATAGGAACTTGAGAACCCCACTTCTTGGATCACCTATGAATACTTTGTAAGGCTTGAGAAAGGTCTCACCCAAGTATTACCATACAGGTTGTTCATCGCTTAAGTGAACATCAAGTCTCCCAAGTGTACTTGCATGAACATACTTTCTCACCGTTCTCTACTTGGGTGCCCCTCTTTGATTCACTTATTCTCTTCACTCTCTTTAGTCTACAAGCCATCAAGCCTTCCTCATTCATTCGTGGAAAGGTTTCTTCTTCATTGGCTCTCTTGTCTGAAAGGGATTCTGTTGAGACCTCCACCAAAACCTCCTGACTTCTAAAACCTTTGGGAAAGGCACATCAGTGTGTCTCCTATTTGGTTTTGTATTTCCACATTCATAGGTTTCCTGCCATTATTTCACAATGGTGTTAGGATTCATGAAATGTTTTTGGGTTTTTATATCCGTAGCCACATGGACCTTTCTCCCATAAATAGTGTTGGGAAGTTCCAGGTTTGGAGGAGGGTTGGATCTTGGCCTCTCCTTTCTCAAAGAGGTGACCTGGAACCTCAGGTCTCTAGTAGGGAAGGTACATTTCACACTTAATTTTCCGATTTCCTACCAGGATCAATTTTAGGGAAACCATCCTGGTGTAAGCTCCTCACCTTCATCCCTTCCTCCTTACATTGGGCCCTTGTCCAATATAAATAGAACAAAGGGAAGGCTCTTCGACTCACCCTCTTCCACAGTCGGCGTGCCCTCATCCATCAGCGGAGGAGGAAAATTGTGAAGTTTCATTGTTGAATCTTTCACATCCTCTTGTTTCTCACACCGAGGATGACTCGCGTGGGATTAGAGTTACGTGATGGTTACAACATGTGCACAAACACTCATTGGAAGGAAATATGAGAACTCTGATTCCCACCATAACTGGAATACTAAGGAAGTCATCTCAAGGCCCAAGCTCATTGTATATCTTCCTCAAAAATCCAACCCTAATTACCTTAATATGTGCATCATCCTTAGAAATAATCCCCAAATTAAACCCCCAAATCATCAAGGAATCCTTTTCAGGAAGTAATCCCATACTCTTCTTTCTCAGAAGACCATACTCTCCTATGAGATTTATCAAACTACGTGGGCTTTGATTCCCATTAATATGGGATCTGTAGGAAGCCTCCTTGAGGTTAAAACCCAACACTTCAAATTAAACATGTTCTCCTTGGGCCATATTCCCAATAGGGTTTGATCCTACTTGGAAACTCATATCCTTTTCAAGTTCCTTGGGTTGCTTTAGCATAAGTCCCACATTAAGTTTCAACTAAGCACCTTCTCTTTATAGGTCCTTATCACATGACCTTAAAAGGTATGATGTGTCCTATTAAGAGACACCGAACTACGGGGGTTCTGGTTCCTTTCACAAGGATACATAGGTATCCCATTTTACGGTCATGATCCCAAGATTAAAACAAACCTTCATCTCCCTGGATGACAATAAATTCCAGAGTGCCCCACTGAGTGGCTTAAAAACCAGTATCATCACATCAATGATTAAAAGAATCTCTAATTGGTATATTAGAGAATACCATTGATGGAAAACCTTGAATACATATAGATGTTTCCATTAATGAAGAACCTTGAATTCATACTGATGATTCTAAATTTTATACATGTTAATAAGTGATTGTAAATTCCAAGGGATACTTATGATATACTTGGTGAATTAAGAAGGATTCATGAAAATATCATAAATTTACAAATAGAGTCCCAGAGTAGACAATAATTCCCCCCAAAAGGGTGTGATGAGTCTGAACTCTCATCCTCTCGACCAATGCATGTTCTTAAGTATCGTAAAGTTCAAACTTAACAAATGCCTACCTTTGGAAAGCAGGTCCCCTTTGGATAAAGAACTGTTGGAAGTTTCTGGTTCCATAAATAAATCCAATGGAAACCACCTAGAAATAGTTTTGCATAAAACTAGAACACATGTTTCAAGGAAAAACGGAACACTCACACAATAAATCAATTTATATTCTTTGAAACCTAAATTGCATATTTATACTCAAAAAATTATATTTCAAGTGATATTTTTCATATTCAAAATATGGATGCTCCTTGAGTATCAAGAGTAAATAGTCCTCATATTCAAAATAGGAGAATATTTATTCATTTTTAATTATTTTTTTCAATCTATTTAAACTCTGTCATACTTCTCATTTAAATATCCTCCTGGAGACTCGTGATATTTCCATGATATATTTAAATATCACATCTTTATTTAAATTACTCAAGACTTAGAATTTAATTCTCACATGCTATATAAATATTTGCAATATTATCTTCTTATTTCAATATCCAAAATACTTGAGTTTCATTTATTTGAAACAATCAAGAACTGTACCACTTTATTTTTTTGAAAAACTTACACCATTATCACATGGAGTAATATTGAAAGAGATGCATGGTTTTCGCATATATACTTCAAACATACCTTGTCCATGAAATCAACTAGTATGTGTTCATGCATGGAAACATATACATGAGATTCACATGCATCTATTTTCTCTTGGGATAACCTGGATGTCATGTTTTCCTTTTTTCACTCGACTTACAAGCATGAAATATGAACTGTATGCTTTTCTTAGCATCTCAAACTCAACCTCTCATCTTGTGAAGGGTCATCTTAAACTTAGGAAGATGAAGTGTTGTTTTATTGATCATGTAGGTGGATTATTTCAATCTTATTCATAGAATATGTGATCCACCCTTATGTATTTTCTATCACCCTTATGATAGAATATACTACCTTTACATATCCTATAGTTTATTGGATGCTCATGGTATGTTCAGGATTCATGCAATCAATAAGAAGTTTTTCTTCTTGTGATAGTTCACTCACACATAAAGTTGATTACACCTACATTGTTGTAACATTTTTGTACATCAGTGTTATTCATGCAGTAGTCCTGGGGATCACTTATGGTAATTCTACATTTTCTCTTGCGATCAATTAGAACACATGTGGTTGATCATTGTTCATGTTAGGTCATAGCCTTCATGCGATTACTTGCCACCATATGGTTTTTTCATCTACCATTCTTCATCATCATGGTATAGGTCCTAGTTTTTACATGTGGTAGCTCCATATATAATGTGAATATCCTTGTGGTCAATCATACATCACCTATATATAGTCAATTAATTTCCTATGTATAAACCCAAAACATAGAACCCCTGAAGAATGAAGGTAGAATATAGGACACGAAGTTCCAAACTATTCATCTAGGATTATTTCTATATCTCATTAAATCATAAGAACATTAAACTGTATGAGAGGTTATCACACATTTAACCTTCTCTCATCATTCATTCGCCTAATAATACTTCATGCATACCATAACTAGTATAATAATCTTATAGGGTGGAATCCACCTCCCTCCAACCTATTATGTTTCCCCACACATGACAACATAACCTTCATCTTGAATCATGAATGCACACCATGTGTGTTCCCACGCCCACCTGTGTGTAGGATCTACCTCTATCTCACCCATATGTCGCTATGGGATAGCCAGGTAGAATTTTCTTACACATAGTTGACTGTGTTCCCAAATATTCATTTGAGATGGTTCCTTGGTTAGCTATGGTTGGAAAAAAATTATTTAACACTTAGTAAAATTACTAAGTGGAATACACTATGAATCCATGCACTGGATAGACTTATCAAATATTCTCTTCTTTTTATCATTAATTATTTTAACACAATTATCATAAAATAATCTACATGAAAAAATAATATATCGTTACATAGATTTATCAACACATTTCTAAATCTTTATCCAATCTTGATGATTATTCATTCACAGACATCATAGTATGGTTTCTTCATGTTATAAACATAGTTCCATCTACAAATACAATTAGCACATGATTTTTACTTTAAAAAACTATAAAAAATAATTAGATATAAATTTCCAATTTTTCTTGAACTTATTCATATGAGTTCTTAAAGCTAGAATCCTTATTTTCATCACATATTAACATTAACAAAAAATAAAAATTAAACTCCAAAGGTCCCAACAATATCCCCCTTTATATTTTTTGTAAATACCTTCAAATATTATTTTTAAATATATGAACCACCTTTTCTCTCCCCCATATTGATAGTAAATAAAAATACCAATTTATATTTTTATCACCTTATTCTCTTTAAACAATTATAAAATTAACACTTTCTCCTCATCTTTCTTCAATTTTAAAAGATTGGGATTATATCACATGAAAAATTAGAAAATATCCATTAATAATACAACTCTATGTCTATACAGGCTAACCCAGTATAGAAAACAAGAGTGTATAACCAAGGTGATAAATATTGTCCATAAAATTTAGAACATTTGATATAATGCTTAAAATGTCCTTTTAGGGGATATTTAATCAAGATTTATCAAAATAAATATGTAACCTACATATAACTCAACAAACACAACGAAACAATTCATTTTCAAGGCATAGACTCCCCCTTTATTTCATTCTTTTATCAGCCAATACTCCCCCTTAATAATTTAATTTAGATCAATCAAAATAATGGTTATAAGTGTGATTTTCAAAACTTAAATCCTCAAATTTTATAATCTACCCAAAATTTATATGTTCTCTAGAATTCAGTGAACTGGTAGATTCTCCTCAAGATTTCTCCTCTTTAAGGGAAACATTTCGTTCCTCTTTATCATGGAGAATTATTTTTAGTTTTAGTCTATGAGAACTCATCATTTTTTTTGTTCATAATCTATATCACTCAAACATCTCCTTAAATTCCATGCATGTTAGTTCCAAACATTTAAAATAATATTGAATGAGGAGTGACGTCATTCATTTTTCAGAAGTAACATTCAAGATAAGAGTTTTCTCTCAACCTTATATTCTTCTTATTTCCAAGCTCGTCACTTTTCTTTTTCTCATCCTTGATATAATTCATTATGTGAAATTTTTTACTTCACTATAGAAATTAAGTAAATCTCATTGTCTTTTACTTGCTTTATCATCTTCATACTTTCTTCTTTGGTCAGTAAGATAGTTATATGGTTCTTTGAACCATTTCTATCTTGCTCACATATTTCACACACCTTTCCTTGAATTCTCAAGTCACAATTTGTAGATTAATTCTAGAAAAAAAATTCACATATACTTATACAACTTTCTTACCTTTTTCCTTAGAATTTTATTGATAATTCTCTATTTTTTATCCAATTTTAGTTTTTCTAGCTAGACAACATGACATTCGTTCTTTCTATTCTCAAATTTCTTGGGTTTCTCTTATACCATTTTTACTGAATTAGTAATACATGAATTTCCTTTTACATTATATAAAACCTTTCTAGAGATACTATTCATGCATACCTAATCATTATGACTAACTTTTCCATAGATTCTATACATCTCTTTCATATTTCTATAATAGTTTCTTACTTGTTTTTTCACTTTTACTACTAGATATAAAATATTTTACATTAGGAAAATTATGTATATTTTTTTCCAATTGAAACCCTTCTTATCCATAGTTTGAGAAGATTAACCAGTAATCTCTATTGATTTTTTGAAATATTCTCCATCCATTCTCAACTCATACCAAAATATGAAACATATGTATTGTGTCACTAACATATCCCCTTCTTTAGTATCTAACTTTTATTCAAGATAACACACCATTTTTTCTTATTTAACTATTTTTAGTTTTTGAATATCTATCTTATCAACATATATTACTTCCTTCTTGATCAGATCCTATTTTTATTCAGCCACCTTTTCTTTTTTCTTCCTCACTTTTCTCCTTCGTTTCTTAAGTTGTGTAATTTGATCAAGACAAGATTCTAGTATCCCTTTTATCTCCCACTAAAGATCATTAATTTCTTCTCCATTATCATTATTGTTTTATGAATCAAATTATTTTTTAAATTTAGCATCATTTGAAGAAAATATTGAGTTGTCTTGTTCATCATTCCTTATTAAATGTATTTTTTTTCTAATGAACTGGTTATTGTAATTTTTTCTCTTATTAAAATTTTAATCTTTCTCATCCTCCTCATATAATTAAGATTATTCAGCCTCTTTATCTGGATACTTTTTTGAAATATGAACAATACCACCACAATTATAATATATCATAAATTTCTTGCCTATTTCTTTCCATTCTATATTATTGAATCTCTTTGCACAACAAGAAAATCCACTTATACCCATGCTTTAGAACAGTGGGTATAGCCCCTAAAATTTTGGGTATAGGCTATACCCACAATTTTCAAAGTCATGGATTATTAAGGGATTGGAATAGATCTAAGCGATACCCATGGTTTAAAAAATTCTATACCCATAGTTATGAACTTTGGGAATAGGGTTGTTCCACCATTTTATTAACCATATACCCACGGTTTCAAAAATTATGGGTATAGGATTTAAAAAATTTCCTCTAATGGGTTTCGATCCCTAGACCGATTATATACGATTCACATGACTAACCACTACACCACATTGGATTATAGGTATATAAATATATATTTACTTATATATAAGTATTTAAATTGTGACTATAGGTGGAAAACTACGACAATAGGTGTTCTCGTGAAATTATTTTTTATCGCATGGAAAAAAAATCCCCACCTTAACGTGGGAAAGATATACCCATAGTTTTCCAAAACTATGGGTATGGGAACTACCAATACCCATGGTATTTTTATAATTTTGGGTATAGGTTTTTAAAAAATCCCTATACCCATGTTTTTGGTAAAACTGTGGGCAGAAAAACTATATACCCATAGTTTTTTCCAAAACCATTGGTATAACATCATTTTCTAATAGTGTTGATAAAAGATATATCATCTAGTCAATATCTTAATCGTCTTTCTCATCATCTAAATTACTTATTCAACATCTTCAACTTCTATGACTTTCCCTTTTCTCATATCATCAAGGGAAACTTCATCTTTGGATTTCTTTTTGAATATTAGGGCCTTCCACAATTCATAGGCTCTGAGGATTTTTTAAACTTCATCCAATGTTATATCCTCCCTATCCTCAAAAGATGAAACCTTGTGATAAAATTTATTTGTTAATTTCTTATAAGATTCATGAAAATTATTGAATCCTCTATATTCTCAAAAAAACTCAAATGTTGATGACTATTTCATTTACTATAGTTAAATAATCATCTATATTTTCATCATCATCTATGTTTATGTCTTTAAATATGATCCTAAAAACTTATAATATAACTTCATTAACTTTGATATTTTCCTAATTGCTACTTCTCATTTTTTCACAAATGTATTTGGTAGTTTGGGGGCCAATGACTTATAAATATAATTTTGCTGATATGGACATTAGGAAGGAATTTACTTTCTTTCCATCCATCTCTATTTTCCTATTGTCAACATGACTAATGGGATAATCTTAAAAAATATGTGGGAAAAATATATTAACATTATATATGACTAATTTTTTGAGTGAAATAATTTTGTGAAGTATATTATTCCTCTAACATTGGTAATTCATACCATCAAAGATAGGTACTTACTAGTTATTAAAAGAAATGAGATTCCTTATTAAAAAACATGTTTTAATATTTAGAGGGAACCTTGGATCCGATAACTCTTGAAGTTCCCCGGTATGTATGGAACACTAAGAGGGGAGTGAATTTGTAACACCCCAAGATTTCATAGTACGTTATTTCTTCAAAATAATTCAATAACTTACACTGCACCCAACACCGAGTTCAAGCACAACACGACTTACCAAACTAGCCGTTCAAAATTGGTTATGAATAGTATTAACAGAATTTTGAAATTTATATAACCTTATAATTTTAGAATACATATTGTGAGTTTCTTAGACAAAATTTAAGAAAAAATTTATTTTTTTAAATAAAGGGAGTATTTTTTAAAAAATGCAATTTTACCACCTTTTAATGGAGAACCCTCTTTAAATCAAATATTTGAAACTATTATATATTAAATTTGACAAAAGAAAATTCTTATTTATAATCGGTACATAAGAATTTAGTTTCAATAAAAAAAATTTGTTTTTCTGATAACTTTCATATTTGGGTGAATAGTGAAAAATACTATATTTTAACTGAAAACAACTTTTTTATTCAAATAATTTATGGTGTTAAATTATAAATCTTAATGGTTTGTAAGTATAAATAGATTATATTTTTACCATTTAATCCAATTTTGGTTATTGGACGTAATTTTGCATTAAAACTGGACATAAGAAAGTGTCAATCATTTGATAGTTATTATTTTTTTTAAACACGCTTTTTTGTTTTGACAACGAGAATTAATTTTAATTTAATTTCTGACACTTCTATGTTTTGAATTTAGAAAAATGGATTCCATATTTAGAATCATGAGTTCCAAATTTTTTAAATAGGTATCTTTTATTTTTAGACATTTTGAATAATTACTTCGGTAAATATTTTATTTACCAGGGTTAAAGGGTAAATCCGGTAAATAAGGGTAAAGAATAATATTATAATAATATTAAATTACCCTAACATGTGTTATAACCCTATTGGATGATACATTTCAGACCATGGGCATCCTTGGGCCGATTTTGGGACCCCATGGAGCCACTTTTAACTGATAATAAACTTTATATTAATTAAGTTAAAGTTAATACAAAAATGACATAAGCATATATCTTTTAGTAAAACATTTTTTACATAGGGTTATATATGTTATCTCTTCGACTATAAATATTAATTAGAAATATAAAAATATTTCCTACATAATGGTATTTTATTTATAATTTTTATACATTGAATAATTAAATTTATTTATGATACAATGATGATGCAGTATTTTCCTTATTAATGAAAGAATCAAATAAATGGCATTATAGATGTTAAAATAAATATAATTTGAAAATTTTGATTCCATACACAAATTTTCTAGGTTAATGTGACATTTTATGATTTATTAAATTAATTTTTTTGAATTAATAATGTTTTTAGGAATTTAACAAAAACAAAATAGCAAATAGTTTCAAAATTGACATAAAAGAGTTTTTAAAACAAATATTATATTATTAATTAATATTCTATTCCTAAAAATCTAAGGCTCATCCCAAGGTCTTAAATAATATTATATATGTCATTAATGAATCACATTATGTTCTCTTGGAAGTTTATAGTATGTTTATTAACCATATAATATAAAAATACAAAGAGATATGGTAAATGTCAAACTAATTAACTAAGAGTTAAATCTAGAAGATAAGGTTAATATAGTGACCCAAACCTATCTAAAACCAATTGGTTGAGTGGTTTTCGACCAATAACCACATTATCATTGACATAAATAATTTTTGAGCCATTATAAACTAAAAATGATTTTATTATAAAATAATATTTCAATCTTTTCCAAAGGTGCCCCTCACCCCTCTTATAAAAGGGTACTCCCCCTTATCTCAAATTCACACCCTCAAAGAAATTTTCCCAGACAACCCCTACCCAAATATCCTCTCAATTTTCCTACCTTAATCCTAGAGGCATTCCTTTAGTTATAAATCCAACCTAAGGATCCCTTTTATCAAATAAAAAGGAAGGACCCGAAGAAGAGGTAAATATTTCATCACCTCCTTCAAGTTCTTTTCTTCTTCCACTTCTTCTTTCTTTGTTGTTTCCATTATAAAATAATAAATCCATTATCTTATATATATTGTGATGTTATTATAAATATGGTACAACCATATTCATTATTCTATCTATCCTTTGAATGACATGTCACCATACGTGCGTACGTACGGCTTACCGTCTCCACGTCGTGGTGTTGTTGTTATTCAATATATTATTATTTGGATGGGTATAATAATGATGTATAATCAATGTAAATAATAAATATAACATGATAATAATTCTGTATATATTATATACTATCCAATTATATATTATTTTAATATCAAAAGAATGATATTGTCGTTCGTGCGTACGTACGGGTTACCGTCTGCACGAACACGATGAGATTCATTCCCCATCATATCCATTCAAAACTAATTTTAATTTGATGATTAAAAATAATGTTTAAGGACTTCATATCATTCTAAATATGAATAAGATACATCATATCCACAATAAACATTACTTATGTAACAAATCATATAAAGGAAAACGAATCACTTAACACCTGAAACGATGATACTACTGAAATATCATTAACAAAGAATATGAGAAGATCGTATATGATATCATATTGATGTATATTGTTCTTTTATAATTTAATAACAATGGTTTCACCATTATATCATAGGTTAACCAACCATTGACCAATGAAAAGAACAAGGTAAGGGGTTTTCATCTCACACCTTATTTCCGTGAGATTCATGCTATATCGCCACTATTTCCTTTTCGGTGGTGTATGTACTGCCCATAATTGTATTATTTGTGTAATACAAATTAATTTATGTGTATTTAAATCTTTATTTTATGATAATTATTTCTTGGGGTGTATGTTTCGTAAGTTACCAAATTGGTAAGGGTTAATTTCACAATCTCTTTATTATCCGAGGTTGTTTTTACGTAAGTATCTACTGAGACCTCTTTATCATCCACATCCGTGTTTTCTTAAAAAAGTATTTCAAAACATTTTTAATATTTACTAGACTATGGTATAAAGTCATTTATACCCTTGTTTGACTTTTTATAATATTTTTATAAAGGAATATTTTTTTTGTTTTCCAAACAAGGTACTTTATGACCTTTTCGACAAAATTAAGGTAAGAATGTTTTCTTAACTTATACGGCGGGAGTGTCTATTTTCCACAGTTATAACATCGTATAATCTTCCCTTAAAAGATTATATTAATATTACAAAAATAAATTTTTTATTTATAATTATGTGACTCTTAAATGATTTCAAAATAGAATGCGATATTTCTATCAAATAGTTTTGATTTCATCTATGTCAATATCCTTTGATAAATTTTACACTTGTTTGAAGTTAATTTATTATGATACAAATCTCCCATATTTTATTTGAGGTTTTTTGATATGTTTGACTATGAATGAGTTATTTTTATGCCATTCATGGTTTATGGTTAAAGTATTAACATTTTGTATGCTAGTTTTAATACGAATGTTTATGTTATATTTCAACCATTTCTAAAGATGAATTTATTGGACTAGTATGTTCTGGGTTAGGGACTGGTAAAAGTAACCCCTCCGGGTTGGGGTCAGGTTATAGCAGACTCTCCGGGTTGGAGTCTGGTTATAGAGGCTCTTTGGGTTGGAGTCTGTTTACAGAGGCCCTCCGGGTTGGAGTCTGGTTATAGAGGCTCTCTAGGTTGGGGTCTGGTTACCGTTAGTCCCTAGGTCATGGAACTAGGCCTTAACACAGAAATTAAATTTCAGTACTATACATTTTCTCATTATGAGATTAGTTATTACATGTGATTATTAGACTAGTATAATATCCATTTTCATGTTTATATGGTATTGTTTGATTTATTTTTGCCATATTATGTTCAAGTTTATGTTTAAAAGGATATTGTTTTTATTACACATCTTGCCTTAAAGGTTTACAGCTTCTGCTAAATTATTTACCCTTACTAAGCATCTAAGCTCACCCCTTTCTTATGTTTTATTTTCCTAGGATCCCAAAAAGTGTTTTATGTTTGAGATGCAGGGTTACGCTAAGGGAACAATGGCATTCTCAAAGGATTATTTTTTTTGTATGTTGGAAAGTGTAATGTAACGTTCATGTATGTAATCTATTTTCCAAGACTACTAAACTGATCGGTCTTTCGGGAATTTATTCCTTGTAATCATTCCAATGTATTAAAATAATGCACCAACTCTGGGAATCTAGGGTTGGGGCGTTACAGTTGGTATCAGAGAAAGTTTAGCAATAACCTTTGAAACTAGATTTAGATAAACTTTGATTAGAGAACATTACCCTAAGATAGACTTTGAGGATTAGTATAGAAGAACTTCCTAAAATTTTGGTAATGTAAATATTTTGTGAGTTTTACAAGAAAATACATCCCTATCTGGATATGAGCAGGTATAGGTGCCTCTAGAACAGATGTACCTAGGGGTAAAACCCGAAAACACCACTTTGAGCTAGACTCGAATGGGAACTGGTGCACGATAATGGGCCTTGTTGTGCTCTTGGTTGCGACACCCCCGTGTGATATGCTTAGGATAATTCTCATTTTCTTTACAAATAATTATGAATGATTTATGAGTATATACCTCCTCAAAGAAAATATTTTTATGATTATGGATTATATCCATAAAATGTTCAATTTATGTTAGGTATTTTACATGTTTGGAATTATTCATTGTAATTCATAAACTGACCTAGTGTATTCCATTGTATAGAAATGATGCCCAGTATAAGGAATGAGAACTCCAACAATACGTATGATCCAAAGAGTAAGAAGGATCATATCATTCATGGTATTAAGCCAACATTTATATGGGAAATAGTCTTCCATGTATTCTCAACATATGAAGAAATAATATCATGTGTTAATAAGATAAGTAAAGAATTCTCTGAGTCTTATGGCTTTAAAGGGAAGCAAGAGAATAAAAGGATGGTAGAGAGAAATATGGATAAAGGGAAGAGGGGAAAGAAGGATTTTCCCATATGTGATAAATGTTGAAATAATCACCTTGGTAAATGGTTGAAAGGAATGGGAGTTTGTTATAAGTGTGGAGAAAAAGGACACCAAGTACGTGATTGCAAGGGTAAGAAAAATGTTTCAAATTTAAAATGTTTTATCTTCAAGGAATTGGGACACTACGCTAAACAATGTCCCAGTCATTATATTATACCGAAAATGATGCTATTGGATAATAATAAAGTTATGATACTACCTGAGATGAAGAGGAATTACTAGTGTTTTTATGTTTTTATTATAGAATTATTTTATTTGGGTGTTTTATCAACAATATACTGGTTATATGAATTATGGAGATAAATAAGGATTGTACTGCAGTACAATTTTATTGAGAATTTGAGATTATATGGTTCTAAGAAAAGTGACTTAATAGTAATCTACACTTTTTTGAAAAATACATGGTTGAAGGAAAGGTAATCCTTAATATGGTACTGATAACGAGGTAGTGATTTTGGAATAAGAGGTGGTTGATTTTGGATAAATTATAATGGATATTCTTGACTTCCTTGGAACTGATTAATGATTTGTTTATTTAATCATTGTTGGAATATTCAAAAAATTTGGATATAAGGAATATATCCAGAAATTTATAAAGGATAAGGTATCATGAATGTAATCAATAAGGTTTTATGGTAATTCAGGGTGTTACCGTGTTTTAAAATAATACACGATGAAGGTGTTCACATGTTATTACATGGAAAAAAGGATATTGATTGTGTTTAACTTACTTATAAATTTTGGAATGTGATTTTGGATAGAATTATTTTGGATAAGTATAAACGTTGGAATGGATTAAGTTTGAAATTGGGTAATATTGTTAAGTTTATTTTTGGATTGTTACAAAAAGGACAACACGCAGACCATGTGACAACCAGTCGCATCGGACAAAGATGGGGGAATCGAACCCACAACCATAGTGTAATTGGGATCTATCGCCTACCACTAGACTATGTGAAGTCCCTGGATTGTATAATGTATTTTCTTTTATTAAAGGGTCTGATAAGTGATTTATAAATTCATTATTTTTGGAACCCTATATGATTAGGATAAATAGAATTTTTTTTGAAATCTTTTGGAGTAAAAGATGAGTTTGTGGTAAGAATTAATTGAAGAATGAAACTATACTTGTAAATTATATATGTATATATATATATATATATAATTTTTTTCTATCATATTTTATGGGTAAATTAATTCTTAAAATTTAGGGAATATATCTTAAAACAAAAAATGTGTTATCCTAATACCTTATGTTTTTTTGAACCGATGGTACTTTAAATCAACATAGATTGATGGATTTGAGGCTCTCAATGTTACACTTGTTTATGATTAATGACCTCCATCAATCCCTATAAATATATACATTTTTCCTCTAATTATGTGTCTCTAATTTCCACCAATTTTCTTCTAATTGAGATCATAATTTGGTGGTGACCCTTTCATTTCCCTTTTCCTCTTATTAAGACTAAATTTTATTAACCCAATTTCCGATGTGGGTTTTCCCACAAAGTTATCTTCTATTTTCAACCTTTTATTTTTGAAGAAAAATTTCAAATTTAGAGGAAGAAACTTATTAAATTATGGAAGAATGTAACACCCCAAGATTTCATAGTACTTTATTTTTTCAAAGTAATTCAATAACTTTCACTACACGCAACACCGAGTTCAAGCACACCACGACTTATTAAAATAGTCATTCAAAAGCAGTTATGAATAGTATTAACTGAATTTTAAACTTTATATTATCCTTATTATTTTAGAATCCATATTGTGAGTTTCTTAGACATAATGTAAGAACAAATTCATTTTTTTCAAATAAAGAAAGTATTTTTCAAAAAATGCAATTTTACCTCCATTTAATGGAGAACCCTCTGTAAATCCAATATTTGAAACTTTTATATATTCAATTTGAAAAAATAAACTTCTTCTTTAGAATTGTGACATAAGAATTTAGTTTAAATAAATTTTTTGTGTTTTTTGATAACTTTCATATTTGGGTGAATAGTGAAAAATACTATATTTTAACTGAAACCAACTTTTTTAATCAAAATAATTTATAGTATTAAATTATACATTTTAATGGTTTGTAAGTATAAATATATTATATTTTTACCATTTTATCCTATGTTTTTTATTGGACATAATTTCACATTTAAACTGGACATAAGCATGTGTCAATCTTTTGAAAGTTATTATTTCTTAAAAACACGCTTTTTGTTTTGACAACGGGAATTTATTTTAAATTAATTTCTTCCACTTATGTGTTTTGAATTTAGAAAAATGGATTCCATATTTAGAATCAGGAGGACCAAATTGTGGAAATAGGTAACTTTTATTTTTATAAATTTTGAATAATTACTTTGGTAAATATTTTATTTATCATGGTTAAAGGGTAAATCCAGTAAATAAGGGTAAAAAATAATATTATAATAATATTTAATTACCCTAACACGTGTTATAACCATATTGGATGATAAATGTCCGACCATGGGCATCCTTGGGTCGATTTTGAGACCCCATGGAGTTACTTGTAAGTGATAATGAACTTTATATTAATTAAGTTAAAGTAAATACAAAAATGACATAAGCATATATCTTTTAGTAAAACAATCTTCACATAGGGTTATATATGTTATCTCTTTGACTATAAATATTAATTAGAATGATAAAAATATTTCCTACATAATGGTATTTTATTTATAATTTTTATACATTGAATAATTAAATTTATTTATGACGCAATAATGATGCAGTATTTTCCTTATTAATGAAAGAATCAAATAAATGGTATTATAGATGTTAAAATAAATATAATTTGAATGTTTTGATGCCATAAACGAATTTTAAAGGTTAATGTGACATGTTAGGATTGATTAAATTATTTTTTTAAGAAATAATGTTGTTAGGAATTTAAAAAAACAAAATAGAAAATAGTGTCAAAATTGAAATAAAAGAGTTTTTAAAACAAATATTATATTATTAATTGATATTCTATTCCTAAAAATCTAAGTCTCATCCAAAGGTCTTAAATAATATTATATATTTCATTAATTAACCACTTTAGGTTCTCTTGGAAGTTTATAGTATGTTTATTAACCATATAATATAAAAATACAAAGAGACATGGTAAATGTCAAACTAATTAACTAAGAGTTAAATCTAGAAGATAAGGTTAATATAGTGACCCAAACCTATATAAAACCCATTGGTTGAGTGGTTTTCGACCAATAACAACCTTATCCTCGACATAAATCATTTTTGATCCATTATAACCCGAAAATTATTTTATTATAAAATAATATTTCAATCTTTTCCTAAGGTGCCCCTCACCCCTCTTATAAAAGGGTACTCCCCCTTCTCTCAAATTCACACATTCAAAGCAATTTGGCTCGGCCTAACCCTACCCAAATATCCTCTCAAATGTCCTCCCTTAATCTTAGAGTCATTCCATTAGTTATAAATCCAACCTAAGGATCCCTTTTGATCAAATCAAAAGGAAGGACCTGAAGAAGAGGTAAATATTTCATCACCTCTTTCAAGTTCTTTTCTTCTTCCACTTCTTCTTTATTTGTTGTTTCCATTAAAAAATAATAACTCAAGTATCTTCTATATACTATGATGTTATTATAAATATGGTATAACCATATTTATTATTCTATCCATCCTTTGAATGACATGTCATCATACGTGCATACGTACGGCTTACTGTCTCCACGTCGTGGTGTTGTTGTTATTCAATCCATTATTATTTGGATGGGTATAATAATGATGTATAATCGATGTAAATAATAAATATAACATGATAATAATTATGTATATATTATATACCGTCCAATTATATATTTTTTTAATATCAAAATAATGATATTGTCGCTCGTGCGTATGTACGGATTACCGTCTCCACGAATGCAATGAGATTCATTCCCCGTCATATCCATTCAAGACTAATTTTCATTTTTTGATTAAAAATAATTTTTAAATACTTAATATAATTATGAATTTGAATAAGATACATCATATCCACAACAAACATTACTTACGTAACAAATCATATAAAGGAAAACGAATCAGTTAACACCTGAAACGATGATACTACTGAAATATCATTAACAAAGAAATATTAGAAGATCATATATGATATCATATTAATGTATATGGTTATTTTATAATTTAATAAAAATTATTTCACCATTATACATGAGGTTAACCAACCCTCAACCAAGGAAAATAACAAGGTAAGGGGTTTTCATCTCACACCTTATTTCCGTGAGATTCATGCTATATTGCCACTATTTCCTTTTGTGTGGTGTATGTACTAGACATAATTGTATTATTTGTGTAATACACATTAATTTATGTGTATTTACATATTCATTTTATTATACTTCTATCATGGGGTGTATGTTTCATAAGTTACCAAATTTTTAAGGGTTAATTTCACAATCTCTTTATTATCCAAGGTTGTTTTTACGTAAGTATCTAATAGGACCTCTTTATCATCCACATCCACGTTTTCTTAAAAATGTATCTCAAAATATTTTTACTATTTACTAGACTATGGGATAAAGTCATTTATACCCTTTTTTGACTTTTTATAATATTTTTATAAATGAATCATTTCTTCATTTTCCAAACAAGGTACTTTATGACCTTTTCGACAAAATTAAGGTAAGAATGTTTTTTTTAACTTATACGGAGGGTGAGGATATTTTCCACCATTATAACATCATCAAATATTCCCTTACATTATTATATGAATATTTTAAAAATAAATGTTTTTCTTTATAATTATGTGACTCTTAAATGATTTAAAAATAGAAAGCGATATTTCTCTCAAATAGTTTTGATTTCATCTATGTCAACATCCTTTGATAAATTTTACACTTGTTTGAAGTTGATTTATTATGATAAAAATATACCATATTGTATTTAAGGTTTTGTGATATGTTTGACTGTGGATGAGTTATTTTTATTCGATTCATGGTTTATGGTTAAAGTATTGACATTTTGTATGCTAGTTTTAATACGAATGTTTATGTTATATTTCAACCTTTTCTTAAGATGGTTTTATTGGACTAGTATGTTCCTGGTTGGGGACTGGTAAAAGTAAGCCCTTCGGGTTGGGGTCCGGTTACAGAAGACTCTCCGAGTTGGAGTTTAGTTATAGAGGCTCTCCGGGTTGTAGTCTGGTTATAGAGGCTCTCTGGGTTGGAGTCCGGTTACAGAGGCTCTCCGGGTTGGGGTCTGGTTATAGTTATCCCCTAGGTCATGGCACGAGGCCTTGACACATAAATTAAAGTTTGGTACTATAAATTCCCTCACTATGAAATTAGTTATTACATGTGATTATTAGAGTAGTAGAATATCCATGTGCATGTTTATATGGTATTTTTTTATCTATTTTTTCCATATTATGTTCAAGTTTATGTTTAAAAGGCTATTGTTTTTATTACACATCTATCCTTAAAGGTTTATAGATTCTGCTAAATTATTTACCCTTACTGAGCATTTGAGCTCACCCCTTTCTTATGTTTTATTTTCCCAGGATCCCAAGAAGTGTTTTATGTTTGAGATTCAGGGTTAAGCTAAGGGAACAATGGAATTATCAAAGGATTTTTTTTTTGTATGTTGGAAAGTGTAATGTAATATTCATGTATGTAATCTATTTTCCAAGATTACTAAACTAATTGGTCTTTCAGGACTTGATTCCTTGTAATCATGCCAATTTATTAAAATAATTCACCGACTCTAGGAGTCTAGTGTCGGGGTGTTACAGAATTGGTGGCCTTATTTTCAATATTTCTTGTCCTTTAAACTCAACCTCTTGAACTAATTAAAGTTCTCAATCTATTCAATGATTTCTAAAATCCTCACTTCATGTGCAGTATGTAAATAAAAGATATCATCACACAATATTTATAGGGTTTGGATAAAATTACCACTCTTTTCTATGTTGGTTATACTCTAAAACATGGATTCTCCGCTAAATTCAAAAATTGTTTACAACTAAGGATAGTGTAGTCCTATAAATACAGATTCCACTATGTTCCCTTCAATAATTCCCTCCTAAAAAAGAATCCACTTTGCTCCCAAGACTTCTAGAATACATTGGAAGAGACTTAACTTCTTCAATAATGATCCATAAAATAAATACTTTCACCTCTTGATGATAGTACTCCTCCACGAGTAGATAAACTATCAGTTCTACATGTGTACAACCTTAAAGAACATCGTAAATAACCAATAGTGATTATCACTGATGTTCTCAAAAATCACTTAGATCTTGAATGATCTGATTTGTCCTCATTTTGAATACTCAATCAAGAGTTATTATACTATAGTGAATGATCTATTGGATTTATACTCTGGTATATCTCTGATAATGTATGTTATTAGGATCTTGGAATATATATCAAGGCTTAAAGATACCTTGGATAATAAATCTCTTAATATACTTTGATACCTTCATCACATATTATACTCAAAAAAATATATATTTCTAATGATATTTTCCATATTAAAAATATGTAAGTTTCTTGAATCTCAATAGTAGGTAATCTATGTATTACAAACTAGAAAATATTTATCAATTTTTAATTCTCATTTAAAATATATTTAAAATTTGGTAGCCTTCTCATTTAAATATCCTCCTAAAGACTAGGGATATTTCCATTTTTTTTAAATGATTTATCTTCATTTAAACTCTTTATAAATTGGAATCTATTTTTCACATGGTATATAAATATCTGAATATTATTTTCTTATTTAATACTCAGAGGAATTAGGCTCTCATTTATTTGAAACTATAAATAACATCAGCTCGTTATTTTTTAGTTAATCCTTCATCATTATCTCATGTCGTAATATTAGAACTAATGCATGAGTATCGCATGTATACTTCAAAATCCCATTATCTTTAGCATCAACCAGTATGTTTCCATGCATGGAAACTGATGCAGGAGAGTCACATGCATCAAGTTTATCTCAGGATGACTTAGATATTATGTTTTCCTTATTTTACTCTACTTATAAGTATGCAGGTGGAAATGAATACTTGTCTCATCATATCGAACTCAACCACTAATCTTGTGAAAGCTCATCTTGAACATAGGATGAAGACGTGTGGTATACTTGATCATGGACACGGCTTGAAATAATATTGAACTCACAATATTTGAGCTACCCTTACATATATCCTATCACCATTACATTAGAATATACTACCTTTACACATCCCATGTTTTGAATGTGAAACTGATATTATCCACGGTGCATTAGATGCTCAAAGTAGGTTTAGGATTCATATGGTTTATCCAAATATTTTTTACTTATAATCAATCACTCACACTTACAGTTGATCACGCCTACCATGCTGGTGCATGTTGTTTCTTGGTGTTCTTAATATGGTAGGTCAGAGGATCACATCTAGTTGGTCCACATTTTCTCATGGATTCGATCAGAACACATATGGTGGGTCAATGTTCATGATATTTCATCTCCTTCGTATGATCACTTAACATAATGTGATTACTATATCTATTATTTATCATCATGAGGTAGGAATTGGTTTGTAGGTGTGGTAGCTCCATCAACCGTTTAAAGATCCTTTTGTTTGATCATACTTCACTTATATATGGTTAATTAATTAACCATGTTGAATCCCAACATACAGAACCCTTAAAAGTCAAAATTCAAATATGGAACATATAGTTTCAAATTATCTATCTTGACTTATATCTCTATCTCATTAATGTGGAGGAGTAGTATCCCATATGAGAGGTTATACCACATTGAACCTTCTCTCTATAAACATGTGCTTAATAATACTCCACACTTTCCATGATGGGTATAACAACATTGTATGGTATCAGACACTTCCCAATATCCTCTCATTTGTCCTACATGTTAGAGGATAACATCTATATTACCTCTTGTACATGTGTTACACATGTACCCATGCCTACCTATGTGCTAGGACTGCCTTTATCTCACCCATGGCATGGGATGGACAAGTAGAATTAGCTCCCACATGGTTGAATTTGTTATCACATGTTAATTTTAGTTGGTTCCTTGGTTGAATATGTTTGGATAATATTTTGGATAACACTTGGTAAAATTACTAAATGAAATTCACTAGGCATAAATTCATTAAACAGCCTTCTCAAATATTCTTACATTTTTACCTTCAATTATCTTAACACAAATATCTTCAAATTATCTTCATGAAAAAATAATATATATTTTCATATCCTTCTCAACAAATTTTATAATCTTCATCCAATCTTTATTACTCTTCATTCACACACATCATAGTATGGTTTCTCTAGGTTTTAAACATATTTCGATATCCAAATATAATTTTCACATGTTATGGACTTTAAGAACATATCAATAACCATCAGATATAAATTTCCAAATTTTTTGGAACTTCTCCATATGAGTTCTTCAAGCTAGAATCCTCATTATCTTCACATATTGACATTGAAAAACAAATGAAAGCTAAACCAAAAATTCCCCAACACCTAGTTATGTTACATGATCATTTTCCATTAGGAAAACATTTGTTTATTAACAATCCCAAAGAGAGTGAAGTTATAAAATATTCTTGAAAATGTATTTTTAGGTTAGAGGAATAGGTAATTAATGAGTTTTTTTATGAATCAGTTTGATTATTTCATAAATAAGAAGTTGACATGCAATCTTGTGTGTACGTTGTTCAATATTTAGAAGTGAAGAATGAAAATTTGATTGCATCCTTAAAAAATCCCAAGTTCTAAAATTAAAGAAACTTATAAATGATTTCAAATATGTATATTTAATGGAAAGATAAAATTTACCTATAATAATTTCTAATAATATATCCACAAACCACAAACAAACTCTGATTGAGATTTTGATAAAAAAAATGCTTGATACATAGGTTGAATTTTAGGTGATATTATATGCATTAATCCTAGAATCCACTCACACATAATTTTTCATAAGGGAGATTAAAAACCTATTAGATATCCCTAAAAGAGGATAAATATCACCATGATAGAGGTATTAGAAAAAGGGATAAAAAATATTTTATTGTAAGACCTCATTTATCCCATATCTGACTCATAATGGGTCATGCTCATCAATGTAGTTCTCATGAAAACTAACCTAATAATTATGAGCAATGAAAACAATTAGTTAATACCTATGAGAATTCAAAATAGTTAGAGAGTTTTTATAGATAATAGGAAGGTAAATCAAGTCACTAGGAATTATAATTTTCCCATCACCTTTATTAACCAAATATTGAAGTGTTTAGTAGTTTGAACTTGCTATTTCCTCATGGATAGATTATCAAGATATTTTTAGGCACCAATTTATCTATAATACACCCTTCAAATTCCCCTTTGGTACCTTTTCTTAAAAAGGGATTCAGTATGGATTCTGCAATTCTTTAGGTACATTTCATAAGTGTATGTTAAGTATATTTTCTGATCATATTGAGGAATTTATGGAGGTATTCTTGGATAACATTAATATTTTTTAAGACTCATTTGATCATTTATTGAAAAATATAAAAAAATTAATAATATTTTTGAATTGAAAAGGATTTTGTTTTGAAATTTAAAAAGTTTTATTGTGTGTGGAAGGAAGGAATAGTACTTGGGAATGTCATTTCATAAAACGGATTTGAGGTGGATGAATAAAAAAAGAAGTGATAAATTAATTACGTTACCCAACTTATGTGAAACATGTTAGATCTCTCTTAAGACATATAGGTTTCTATATAAGTTTGATCTAGGATTTTAGTAATCTATCTCTGTGAATTTATATAATACTTTTTAAATAAGTTGATTTTGATTTTTATTAGGATTTCAAGGGGTATTTTGATGAGTTTAAGATAAGACTGATCACCCCACCAGTGATGAATCCACAAAATTGGTAGAACCCTTTTGAGATACTTTTTTATGCATCTAAATAGGCTGTGGAGTAATTATATCACAAAATTTTATGGTGAAACTAAAAGTCATTTATTATGTTTTAAGAACCTTGGATGCTACCTATATCAACTACACAACCACATAAAAATAATTTCTATCATTTTTATTTGGTTTAGATAAATTTAGTTATTACATTCTTGAAACTAAAGTTACAGTATTTTATGATCATGAATCACATATATATTTATTAAATAATGTTAGCGCTAAACTATAGTTATTCAGATGGATGTTACTTTTATAGGAGTTCAATTTTGAAATAAAAGACTAGAAAGGAACTAAGAACCAAGTGGTTGATCAGCTAGGTAGGCTAACAAACATAGAATAAGTAGATATTCTATCCAAAAACAACTGGAGTGACCACATTATAGGAGAGTAATTATACTTTATTAATGGATAAGTGCATTGATATGCTGACATTGTTAAATATTTTGTAATGTCTAAGTTTTCAACTCATTAAAACCACTAAAATTTCAAAATACTTAAATTGGAATTCATATTTTACTTTTGGGAAGATCCTTATATATAAACAAAATTAATGGTTAAGTAATAAAAAGATTCTTACCTAAGAGTGAAATAAAATCTATTCTTGAATTTTTTTCACACGCCAGCTTATGAAGGAAACTTTTTAACACAAAGGATGGTAAGAAATGACTTAGAATCAAAAATTTATTGACCCTACTTATTTAAAAATGAAAATTAATTTTGTAAAAAATGTGAGAAATTTCAATTCTCAAGAAAAATTTTGAATATAAAATAAATTACACAAAATCTGTGAAATTTTTTAAGTCTATGGAATAAATTTTATTAGAATCATTTCCATCTAATATAGTAATTATTATATCTTTATTGTAGTTTATTATGTTTCAAAATGGGTATAATCTAAGGTAAGAAAAACTAATGATTCTAAATTTTTCTATGATTTTATTAGGACTAATATATTTTATAAGTTTGTAGCACTAAGATCCATCAAGAGACTCACTTTTTAAATAGGATAATAGAGGAATTGATGATGAGGTTTGGATTTCATCCTAGATATAAACACTCTAACATCCACAAAAAAGGTGAATTTAAAGTTTCAAACATATAAATAAAATGAATTTTTTTAGAATATGGTTAAACCAAATGGGAAATATTGAATCAAAAGGTTAAAAAATGCATAGTAGTATTATAGGATGGCCTAAAAACACTAATATCATGAGAACTTAAAAGATGATTTATGGAAAGAGCTATCACATGCCTATGGAGTTGGAACACAGATCACACTAGGTAGTGATAATAGTGAACTTGGACATGGATGGAACTATAAAAGAGAGAAAATTGCATATATAGGGGTTTGAAAAAATTATAATAGAATATTTTGAAACTTCCATAATTTAAAAATAAAGTACTATAGTGGCTCATGAAAAGATCATTTTTTGAAAACAATTACAGCTAGGGAACTAAGTGTTTCTTTATAAATTAAGACTCAATCTGATTCCAAGTATGCTTTGTTATAGATGGGAAGGTCCTTTTGTATTCACTCATGTTTATCCTTTTAGTGTCATATAGATTTTGAAAGAAGTATAATTAAACCCATTAACTATTAATGGAAACGGTCTAGATAAATTTCATGGAAACTTAAACCAAGAACCAGTGGAGAAAATCACAATCCTCCAAACTATTTATCAATAAAGAACCGCCACTTTGTACCTTTCCCTAACACTTAGTTGCATGTTTTGATTCCATTTAAAATTTGTTTTACATTATGAATATGTTATAATTCATTGAGCATGCTACATCATTAAACTATGGGAGAGTAAACCTTTTTAGTTTAAAACATTTCAAAAAACTCAAATTTTTGTAAATTTTCATTTTTTTTTGTGTTTTCATTTCTAATTTTTGAAACTGGTTGAGAATAATTTGAATTACATTAAAACATTTAAATATATTACTATATTGATAAAATTATTTTATCCATTTACTCACCTTATATGAATTTTGAAATTGGCTTGTTTTTTAAATTCTAAGTGAGGGAAATTCAGGCTAGGACTACTAATTTTTGAATTTCATGAGATAAAATATTATCATATATTTTAAATCACTTTTCTAGGAGGATTTTAAACCGATATAGACATATTATTTACAATTACTTATTTCTTGAGAGAACCAAGACAGGTTTTAATAAAAAAATATTTCTAATTAATCCTTTTAAATCCTTATAGAATTGAGGAACCTTATGATATAAAATTTTGAGGAATTAATTTAAATTAAATCACCTTCTTATAATAAAATCTATTTTCAAGATTAACTTTAAATTTAATCCTTTTATCCCTTATTAACCATGAATTAATTTTTAATATGACCACATTACATGAAAAATATTCCTATCTTCCTTTCTTTGGATGATGATGTGTGATCTAGGTTTAATTCAAGTGTTGAGAAGGTAATAAAGTGAGCTAGAACAAACTATTCTTTAGAATCTAATTGGGAAAAATTGAGAAGAATTACAATTTTTATGGAGTTTTTTTTTTAAAAAAATAATGTTAGATACACTGAAAATATGGATTAGTTATCATTGAAATCTTGAAATATACGTCTACCACTTTTTTGAAGAGAAAATTTCACCTCTTTCCCTCAAAATGGGAATTTTCATAGAAATTATAGATCTTAAAGAGTTGAAACAGTGATAATAGAAGAGTGAATGAAGGAATAAAATGTTAATTATACTAAATTATACTAATCAAGAAGCCAGATTAGAGTTGGATGAATGTTTGGAGTGGTGTTGAAGTCAAAATTTTCTTTGAAATATATTATCTAAGTGTTTTCTAGTAGGAGCTGGTTAAGAATAAGTATTGAATCTATGAAAGTAAGTACATAAAACACATCAAATGGATAGTAATACTTCCTAATTTGCATTAAACTATAAGATTAAATTTTAAATCCCTTATCTTCCTTCAAGATCACAACTAAAAAAACAAAAAAAAAGTAAAAAAGAAAAGAAACCAGATGAAATATATAGAGAGAGGAATACTTTCTACTGCTAAAATGTTAAATAGTGTGGTATAAACTTTAAAAATTAAAAGCAGTGGAGATGAATTAGTGAATATGAATAGAAGTATAAAACCATTCTAGAAGGAAAACTAAAAATCATGAATTGGGATTCAATATAGAGCCAAAACTTCCAATATGTATCATAATTTTTTCATTAGAAACCACCAGTCTGAACCCTTTGAAATACCTAAAAACCATTAGGATATGCACCAATAATTGACTCATTATGTGTGGATAAATAAATTCATCAATCCTAGTCTGAAATTTACATGAACTTGGAATGAGGTAACCTTTTATTTAAATTCATATTTGATTATTGAGTGAAATATTTCTATGAAGGTAAATAGAAGTGTTCATAAGAGGATAAAATAAGTGGAAATTAATTTAATTCACTTAATGAATAGAATTGAATTGAGGTCATTTAGAAAGAATGAAAACTTAAAGATCATGGTTTTTAAGAAGGAAACTCACATTGGCTTAGTATTTGAATTTTTATTTCATAATATTTTTGAATTTTACTTGTCAGGAAGTCTAAGAATTAAGTGTGGGGGAATTAATAGGCCAATATTTTTCATACATTTTTTCTTATGTTTCAATGATTTTAGTCTGACCATTTTTATTAATTCCTATATAAATACCATATTTATTAGTTTTATGAATAATTTGGAGTTTTATTTTTAAATATATTAAATCCTAAATTTTAGTGTCTTTATTCACTTTGTAATTTATTAGTGAATTCATACCTTGAATATAGGATTACATTGTTAATGATATTTTGAAACTGGACTTCATTGTTTTAAATAAATAATTGAATAACTGGGAAAAGACTATGATGATTTTATTGTTTTTCATTTTTTTAGGTCACAAATTAACAAATGGGTTGAGTGTATTACTTTCCAAAGCTATATCATATGACATTATTGTCATCATAAGACTTCTCTCTCAATCGTATGACTTTTTAAGGGGATTGTATGACTTTTATTTCATTGTAAGACTTTTGTGGATCATAAAAATTTGGATAATATTACTTGATCCTGTAACTCTTCTACCAATCTAATGACTTACTGATCATATGAATTTCTTAGGGAGATCATAAGACTTCAATGAAATCATGGGACTTGTGAATCAAGCATCATACTTCAGGTAGGATCATATGAATTTCTCCCATTGTATGACTTATTCCATGATATAAAGTTATTTTTATAGGGTATTATGAATGTAATATAAGAGAAAGAAGTTCATTCCTTCACTATGTAAAAGTAAACAATTAATTGAATAAAGGTGAAGAGTGTGTTGTGAAGGATATATAAATCTGTTTTTATATGGATGTGGTAAATGTAAAGGTATCGATCATATTCCATTGGTTTCATAAGGGTAACTTTTGTAGGTGAGTATTATGTAAGGGTGCCTCTATGAATTTCAAAAATCTATGTAAAGGTAATGAATACCTATGGAAGGGTAACATGAACCTATGTAAAGGTCACCATGAGATTCAAAATCTTCATAAATGTGTTACAAGGTAGATTAATCTGGACTTTAAGATGAATCTCTAGGATAACACAGTAAACTTTATATAACCATTCAGGGGATTCCATGTAGATAATAATATAAAGAATATATCAATAAAGAATCAAGGGAATAAAGGTATATAATTTTTAGTAATATCATATTATAATTTATATTTAAAGTTATAGGTAAAAAGGAAACCTTCTAGAGATTCAAAAACAATAATCTTAGAGTTTTTACTATAGTATAATAAGATGGAAATTGAGGCTCTTTAAAGGGAATGGGAGGACAAAGTTAGAGAAGAGTTTTTCAAGGGGGAGTGGGATAGTCTGTCTTTTCTTCTAGTAACTACATTTATTTTCTATTTTTTTAGTTCTATAATACATTATATTTATCCCCTTGTCTCCACTACCCTTTGTATAGAGGTGTAATTATCATGTGAAAGGGTATGAGGAGGTTCTCCTTTTTAAATTCCTGAGTCTTCAAAAATTAATTAATAAAAATGTATGTTCTTATTAATTGATTTTGATATTCAGTAAACATTCCAAATCTAGAATTTGGTTTATTTAATTTTAGTTATGTTTATTTTTTGTTTATTTTTTCAATGATCCATCATCTCCCTCCACTCAATTTTAGGATATATATGGTGTAATAGGCTAGATTGTGGGGTGAAGTTCTTGGAAATCTCTATCACATTTGGAAGGGTCATTAATTTCTATCTATTTGATGATGATGCACAAGACGTAATGGTGTATTGTATAATTGAACTAGGGGTGATTTTTATGTCACTTACAGATAGAGGAACAAGGGTTGGATGAGTAGAGGTTTTTTTAAGTCTATTCTCATCATAACCATTCGATCAAGGGTTATAGGTGAAATGGTTTTCGAACCTGTCATTCATCAGTTAGTAAAAATAAGTTAAAATAATTGAGTGAATAATATTTCACTGTAATTGTAAATCCAATGCTAACCCAATCACCATTTAACTATTATTTGTTTCAAAACATATTTATTGCATTGAATTATTTATTTTAAAAATGAAAAATTTCAAATCACCCATTTCCTTAAGTGGAAACTAACTTTGTGTAATACTCTCTGGAGACAAACCTAGGGTCACAACTAGAGCTACATTTAACCTAGGAGAAATAATTTCTTTTTGAGCCACTTGTGATAGGTATAATCATTAATCCTCTATTTCATATTTTGAAAACCAAAATTTCTTCCATAAAAACTTTAAATAATTATTTCAACTTCTTAAAAATTCATACCCAATGAACATAAAATCCTAAAAAACTTTATTTTTAAAATAAAAAAACAAACACTTATCAGAAGTCTTAAACTCCTCTAGAAATTTGAACAAAATTTCTAGAACTACTGAATCTGATACCACTTTGTATACACTCCAAATCCAAAATCAATTTTAAAGTTAATTTTTTGGATTATAATAAGGATCCACCCTTAGGAATTCAAAAAAAAAAGATTGAATATTCAAAGAAACTCGATAGTGGTATATTTTTGAAATATGCCTCTCGCTATATAGATAAACACTAGAAAATGATCCAAAAAGTAAAAAATAATCAACAGGAGAAAAATGAAATATATCACACACATATACATGCACTATCAACACACAATGAATTTAAAGTGGTCTGATAAATGTTATACACTCATAAAGAAACATTATAATCCCAAAAAATAGAGTAGAAAGAATATATCAAGTTACAAAATATCTCACTAATAACTATCTATAAAAAATATAATGTTAATCTTAAAATAATTTACATGAAGACCACCTATTTATAAGAATATATCATAATCTATTAATAATAATTGTTAATCATGTGGACTGAATATTCCAATAATATTCCTTTATCATTGGTTGTTTCTTCAACTAGTTACATCCACTTTCCAACTAATGCTATGAAAACCGGAACTCCGCTATCCAATGGTATCCCATCATTGATTGGATCTCACTCAACCACCCAAAAACACTCTATAATTAATATTCTTGTTGCAACATTTTACCAACATGATTACTCTACCATCACTTCAACTGATCTATTGGCACCCCACCAACAATCTATAGACCAAGAAACATGATTCACACCTTAATAGAGTAGGACCTCATTATCATGTTTCATTTACCTTTTTTCATGTAATTTTTCAAAAGGAAATATTTTCTTGATAAATTATGTGGGTGGACATGAAAAATGTGTAGAGATGACATGGTTAGGTTTATTTTGGAAAGTTTTTATGTACTTAGTTTCCGTCATTTACCTAGTGGTTATCCTATTTTGTTATAGATATGATATTACAACAATAAACATATGGTTATGGTATGAGATTAGTGATTGGTTTTTGGTTTATTTATTTGGGGTGATTGTCTATTAACTATTTTTAATTATTTCTTACGGTATTATTTTATTTAGAGGTAATTTTTTTACCCAACAATCATACTTTGAAACTTGATGCTTATCATCAACCGATGATGATCAAGGAACTCATCTAAGAGCTTGTGACAGTCAGTCACACGAAACACGGTATGCCCCGGGTCAGGTGATCACACACAATGTCCTTCCCAAAAAATAGTATTTATGACCCACATTTATAAAATAATTTATATTATGCCAACATAAATAAAATAATCAATCAACTCTCCATATAATTTATTATATAATTATTATTACCACAAAAAATAAAATAATTATCAAAAAAATGAATGTATAGAAACAATAATAATAAGTTTTTAGAATAGGTTCACTAGGTGAAATGATTATGTGCCTCAAAATTTTAAAGCTTTCAAACTCAATATTTAATCCCAAATATATGTATTGTCTCCTGAAAGACATGTTTTTTCCCAACTAATAGATCATTATTATTATAAGAAAGAGGTAACTCACATTTTTACACTATGTAAAAATATTTATAATAGTTAATATCACATAAAATCACTGTAGAAAATAAATAAATAATCATTCCATGTTAGGGAGCTATGTGGTTGCACCAACCATTCATTTCAATTACTCAAAATAAATATATCCTCCTAAAGGGGTCCAAGTGGTTATTTGACCTAGTGCCTTTTTCGATAATAATTCACATGGAAGAGTAATAATATGCACATTATAAAGGATTTACAAAAATACATGAGAATACATTACATTATTATTCATTAACTTTTTTTCAACATACTCCTAATGTAACATCCTTGGAAAAAGAAAAATTCAAAACAACTCATTATATTACTCATGTCTAACGGTCTCGAGGTGTAGTCGAATTAGTGGAACCTATTCCCAACAATGTTTTTCTATATAATTATTAAAATTCATCCTTATATCTAGATATATAGAAACCTCATAATATATGAGACATGATATTTTACATATAATATATAATGAATTTATAAAGAAGAATTACCTCTTGTCAAGTAATTCTTTCTTCATTGTCAAATAGGTTGACTTCTTATGTCATATCATCATTGTGATAAATGATTTAAGGGTAGAATCCCTCTAGAAGTATCCACATGTTCTCTATGAACCTCATAAGGTCATGTATGGATAACATTATTATCTTAGGGTGGTACAAAATATACTATTTTTATTCCTAGTTTAATATAATGGATGATCAGGGTCATCTCACTGGAGGAGCTTTATAGTCAGTCAAACACTAGTCCTAATTAAATTATTTAAATTATTTATTTTTATTATTTATAAAAATAAATACAAATGGGGGTTTTTAAACTGTGTAATGAAAATATAAACTAAATGAAGATGTAGATACATAAAAAATGATGTCAGGAAGAAGGTCTTGGTATGAGGGTTTGGTTATAGGGGTTCCTTTATTTTTCATTTATTGTTTGTTTAAATTAATCATGATAATTCAATTATGAATTCTCACTCCTTAATTACTATCATTTAATTTATTTATTTTGAATTCTTTCATGCTAAGGAGAATTATTTAGTACACTAAACTCAACCTCCTCTTATAACCAAGGTTGATGAAACACACCAATCGAGAGTGTGGCCCCTTCCAAGACCCATCTCCATCATTTACCATTTCATACATAGAACAACTCAACTACATCATATGAATAGTTTTTTTTGAATGGATGGGAGGTAAAATATTTAAATAAAATTTTATAAATGGAATTGAGAATTATGTCATGGTGGAAAATTTCTGCACTCACAAACTTCTCTATCATCCACCACAAACAGAATAAAAACATTTAAGAATTTAAAGTGAAAAATTGTTGGAACATTGTGAAACCTTACCCAAGGACAAGAGTTAGTTCAGCCACTTACCATCATAAGCATAAGATATCACGGCAGAAATAGGGAGAGATTTAAATGGAACAAAGAAGCATTAGAATTAAAAATATGGAATTTGGTTTTACATGGGAAATAAAATTATTAAAAACCTAAAAAAACCTAAAAAGTAGAAGAACCCTAACAGAAGAAATGTTGAAAATACTCTCTGTATGGTTGATTATCTTTTCAATCTCACCTATACATCTATTTATAAGACTTAATCTCACACTGGTTGTCATTAATTTCATCATAAATGGGTCATAACGAACCATGGGTCATAATATGGAGTTAAAGAATTTTATTTAATTTATTTCATCAAAAATCACTCTTTCTGGGTACATTGGGATATTTTATAGTGTGAATAGTGATTTCATGTCATTAATTCTTTGAGGATCAAAAATTTCAAGTCTTGGTTCACTCTTTGAAAACCTTCTGGGAATTTTTTTGGGTGTGTCACGGTGTGACCATATGTTTCTTGCCATGAGACATGTGGTCTTTCTCCAAATATCTTTTTTTTCATTCCTTCTTGATTCCACCTCACTTTACTAATGAAACTCACATAATTAATAGTGGATTAATAGTGTAATTTTTTTAGAATATTTCCTTCTATTTTATCTTGATTTTTTATTTACAAGCCTTGGACTTTGTCCTTGACTCATTATTTTTCATCAATCATCATTTTTGTGTTGAATTCATCACATTTAAGCTCACTTTCAAATATAAATGGTATCCTTATATAAATCAAAAAATAATAATAAAATGAAATATTAATAAATGAAACTATATAAATAAATTATTTTATATAAAAATAAAAATTGAAAATATAGTTCTATAAATTCCTCCAAACTTAGAACCTTCTTTTCTTCAAGCATGAAATCTCAACATCCTAACAAATGAATTTAATGATACCAATATTTAAATTTGAAAAATAAAAAACCAAATGTTTTTTAATGGAAAATATACTTTAAAATTTCATATAAAATAATTCCTCCAACTCCTTACTCTTCAAAGAAACAAATCTAATCATACATTTTAATTTTTTAAATTTGAAATAACAATTACCTTCCTTCCTTTAATTTTAATTTTTCAGTTCATCCTTAATTTGAATACCACATTAAATTTACCACACATTTAATTATTTTTACTCATCATTAATGGTAATAAATTTAATGTATTTTCACTCATGCCTCATGTATATGTCACTTACCATATGATTTCAGGGCATCTAGAATCTCCACTGTGTAAATAAAAAAAATAACCATGAGGGATTTTCATTAAGGATTAAATGTATATAAGGATTAAGATGGATGAGTAATGAATAAAATAAATCTCAAATAGTAGGTTTGACTCTTTATCATACTTTATGGTATCAAAAGATGATATCAATAAAAATACTCCTACAAAAATGTCATCTCCCAACCCCCAAAGCTCAAAGTAGGCACATGATATAAGTAATCATAATGAATGAATCACCCTATCTTGATTTTTGATTTTTTGTTTCAAAAAATATGCTCAATAAAAAAATCACATCCACCACCAAACCAAATATGATAAAAAATCATTGTTCTAAAAATGGTTATTTTTGTTCTTCAAAAGAAACAACCCATCCTTTTCATTTTTTATTTTTACATGATTTTTTAATAAGAGAGTTGAATAATAAAATATAATGAATGATAACATGTCCTCTCCCCTAAATCACATGAATACATCCAACAAAGTCTCCTCAATGTAATACATCCTCACTACCATGGAAAACCTCTCCTCCACACTTATTCGTTTAAATATCATGTGATACTATGATTAGGGTAGGAATGGATATAATATATTTTTAATATGGATCATTTACTAAAATTTTCATTCTTGTATTATATGGTAAAAACAAGTATTGATGTCAATGTGGATTCAAGGATAAAGTGATAAATAATAAAATTTATCAATCATATTAAAATGATTCTATTTAGACATAGATTTCATAGGATTCTAGGAAATTTATAGAGGAAAACATGTCTAAGTCTATCAATAAATATACTATATAAATAATGGGAAATTGGATTAGAAATTTTCTCAAGAATTGTAACATATTCTTTAGGAAAATTGCGCATGGAAATGCAAAAAAACCAATAAATTCAATTTCAAAAATTCAAAACATGCCAAATCTAATAAAAATTTCATTCACAAAAAAATAAATTTATTCCAAAAAATAAATATTTGTCAAATTTATTCTTTCATTCATAAATTTACTTAATAATTTTACCATTTCACACATCTAATCATTTCAATAGTCTAAATTAAAACAAGTCATAATGATTATCCTAAAAAACTTATGTCTCCTAGATTGAAACTAGAGTGCAAGAGTTTAAAGTGGAGCATGAAATTTTCTTTTAAATCTCTAAAAACTAATTTAAAATTATAAAGGTAAAATAAAATAATGAATTAAAATGCATAATCTCATTCCAATGAAGATTTAGTTTAGGTTGTAAAGGTTTTATATATACAGTTCTCTTCCTCAATATTTTTATAATGTGAATTCGACATTCATGATTTTAAGTCTTTTCATGATGTGAATTATCCTTTACATAGAATGAATTTCATTTTCATTATGTGAACTCTGTCTAGTATCTTTATTACACCTTGTTGGTGGACCTATAAATAATAATGAAAACAATTGATAGTGTATTCCTATTCAATTATGGTTAAATGGGGATGAGGGGAAGAGTTGACTAAGGATAAAAACACATATTGCCTCTAGGAAATTTTGTTGTTTAATTTTATTGGATCTAATCAAAATGAAAAAAATTAAAGAAATGCTAGACTACAAGATTCCATAACCCACACTTAATTGATACAGTTTCTTCAATGTATTCAAATTGATTATTTATGTAAGTATATTTAAATTATAATGACCACATTTAATCTATTGTAAATGAGTCAAATAACCTAGTGGATCTTCATTAATAATTAGGTGGAAGGAGTATAATATCCTCCACTGGTTCTTGAGGTAAGTTACTACGGTACTTCTTCATCCTCTACCCATTTATATTGAATGGGTTTCCACTTCCTTCCTTTAAAATATGAAAAATGCTAAAAGATTATGCATGAATAATAATTAATGGTCATTCCCATCTAGAATGAGGTTTACCTGGAATGAGTTTATGTTGGGAGTTTTATAATAGCACTTGATCTCCAAGGCTGATGGTTCTTGGTTAAATTATCTTTATATGGTCTATCCTTATTCTGAATTTTTAGATCTTTGAATTTTTAAAAGCTTCTCTCTTGATTTCCATTATCTCCTAGAACTGTAATCTTCTCTCTTTACCAACTATTCCAAGGTATATATTCATTTTTCTAACAAACCAGTAGACTTTTTGTTCTAGTTTCATACAGAGGTGGCATCTCTTCCCATAGATTAATCAGTATGATCTCATTACTATGGGTTTATTTTAGAAGATCCTATAATCCCATAAGGTATCTTCCAACCTTTGGATCCAATCTTTCCTACTAGTTTTTATCATATTTTAAAGAATGAATTTGATTTCTCTATTGGAAACTTCATCTTGTCCATTCATTTATGGATGATATACTATTGAATTTTTTTGATACCCCCATAATGTTTTAGTAATTCCTCTATTTTACAATTGATAAAGTGGGTACCTTGATCACTAATGATGGTAATGGTTCTCGAAACCTATAGAAAATATTTTTCCTAAAAAAATCATAGAAAACTTTAGCATCATTATTCTTGGTGGATTTTGCTTCCACCAATTTTGAAACATAATCTACATCAAGTAGAATATATTAATTACCAAATGAAATCCGAAATTTTCCCATTAATTCTATTCCCCAAACTTAAAAAATTTCACAAAATGTAATTTTTCTTGGGGAATTTATTATATTCTTGAGATGTTACTAAAAAACTATCTGATTTTTATTTATTACAAGATTTGTGTGAATATTTAAATAATATGGGACAATAAATTAAAGACTCTAAAAATTTCATATCTATCATTTTGGGTCCAAAATTTCTTCCACGAGATAACATATAAAAGAATCCAAAAACTAATTATATTTCTGTTTCGGTTAAACAACTTTTAATTATTTTTTCATTTCAAATTTTCCACAAGAATGGATCTTCCACAAAATCTAGATTCATATTTGATTTTATGATATTAATGAGAATTAAGATAAGATGGTTCATTAGATGCCCCCAAATATTTGAAAATTTCATCATACCATGGTACTTTACTTTCTATGATGTAGAATTGTTTTCCATGTATTAGATCCCTGAGTGGGTTATGATATGAAATTTATGCTTCAACGGTGTGGGGTGGTCGACTCAAATAATCAACCACCTGATTTTTAGTTCCATTTTTGCCTTTAATTTACAAATTTCACTCTTATAATATTAGAATCCATCTTACCAGCCTTGGTTTATCATTATCCTTCTTCAATAAGTGCATCAGTGCTACATGATCAGAAAAAAATAATATGATTAGTTCCAAGAACATAAGATCAAAATGAATCTGGTGAAAAAATAACTGCAAGGAAATCCTTCTTGGTGGTTGTATAGTTGATCTATGTAGCATCTAATTTCTTGCAGGTATATTCTATGAATTTTGGTTTTCTATCTATTTTTTATGAGAGGTATTCTCCTACATCTTGGTTTAATACATCACCGAGTATCTCAAAATGATGTTCCCAATTTAGTGGTTATGTTATTATCAATGTGATCAAACTTTGTTTTAAATCATTAAATTATTCCCTAATATCATTATTAAAATCAAATTTATCTACGTTTAAAATTATTCTTAAGAGAGGTGTATAAATATTACTAAAATATTTGATAAATCTTTTTTAAAAATGTGCATGTCTTAAAAAGGATCTAACATTTTTCAAAAAATTTGTATATGGAAATGAATTTATTACATAAAACTTTAAATTATATACCTCAATGTATTTCTATGAAATTATGTTCCATAACACATTCCCTATTTCAACCATGAAATGAAACTTTTCAAATTTTAAAAAAATATTTTTCTCAAATCATGTTTTCAAAAAAAATTCTATATTACCTAATAAATGATTGAAATAATTACTAAAAACAATAAATTCATTAAGAAATACATGGTGGTCATTTCCTATCCCCATACCTTCACTTCACTCCCATTTTGATTCTCTAACCATGATGACAGTGGCCCCAAGCCCCCCCTCACCTTTCAAGGTAAGGGTGTGGGAGATTTTCATGTGACTCCTAAGGATCATCCTTTCTATTCTTCTCCCCTCCCATTTCCTATTTTTTCTCCTCCTTTTTCTATCAATTTCTATTTTCTTAAAGGTTCCATCAATATTTAATGGATCCCCCCTGATCTCTCTTTATTCTCCTACATTTACAGAATCTTCAAGCCTTATATATCTGACTTTGGAGGCTTTTTTTCCCAACGACCATTGATTTCTTCTTTTGATAAGATCATATCCAATTCCTGGGGGTTTTACGGTCATATGATAGTGGGAATCCATGATAAGAGGAATTTTATGATCCTTTTTGCTTCACCAGAGTACTTAATTCGTGCTTGGTGTAGTGTGCCATGACTCTAAAATGGGAAATTTTATTTTTATTCTATTGATCATGCGAATTTCATATGAGGCGAGACACTCCTATGATAGAAATTTGGGTATGTTTCCTAGAAATATTGTTACCCTTTCAAAATCCTTGAATTATTTTGTTGCTTTGGTATTTGGTTGGGTTGTTCTTATATTCAGATATCAAAACAAATTCTATTTTTCATCTGATATCCCCTCACATTTTTGTTGAATTTTATGTCACCAGGCCACCAGTGGACTGAATTTGGATTGAATTTGTGGAAGAGTTTAATTGTAAGAAAACGATTATTTTTGAATTTGGGATGTATTATTGTGATTCTTGTAAGTTCATGGGTCATATTTCCTTGACTTGTCATTAAGGCTATAAAGAGGGACTCCTATCCCCCACATCACTGGACCAACAGTTTCCTAGTAAGGATGAGATCACTGTCATAACATTGGATAAGATTGGAGATACTAGTTCGTATCTAAAACATTTTCTTCAAAAAGAACAAAGTTCTGGGGACTCTAACATGAAGGTTGTAGACATCTTCAATCGATTGAGAAAGGATTTATCTAACCCCAATCCAACCATGAAAACTATTGTGGGGTCAAGGGGAACCGATAATGTGACTTTCGATGTCCTAAAACCTTATTTGGGCTCTTATGCAGCAGTCGTGTGGTATGGTAGGTGGGATTATCCAGAAGGGGTGATACAAGAAATAGGTGATGGTGTTTTAATGGGATTTAAGGGCTTGTAGAATACTTTTCATGGTACTAATGGATGGAAGAAGTTTACAAAAGGGTCTAATCCAAGTAAGATATTGTCTAATTTAAATCTGAGTAATCGTTTGGATAGCTTGGGTGCTTAAGAGAAGGTTCTAGACCAAGGTGATCCCATTGATTCTTTGGAGGATGAGAAATATCTGTCTAGAGTTGAGTCAAGTGATGAATAGTCTGGATATTTTTTTTTATGAAATTGCAGGGGGGAATCATGGTAGAGGGCTCCATAGTCTGAGGAGAACGAAAGGGATTAAGGGAGGTAGGGACTTAGGGAGTTGCGTCCTGGCCAAGGTAAAGAAACCTAAAGGATCAATATATTATTATATTCTTCCCAAACTAATAGACACAAGAACTGTATTAAATTATAGGGTTAAGGAAATGGATGGGGTCTGTATTTATAATGTGGAATAACGTAAAGGTGGAGCTTATAAGGAAAAAGAGCTTGATAGTGGGGTGACAGGAGCCCCCAATTTTATACAAGGTGACTCAGTGGTGGAGTATATTTCTAATAATGAGACTTTTGATAGGTTGGATGATTGGCATCAAGAATCAGGAGGTCCATTGGAGGCTTCTAATTTGAAGCATGAATGATCAATGGTGGTGTATCCCTCCTCCAATGTAGTCACCTCTGACCTGTTTGAGGCTGCAACTCATGTGGACACTCCCCTCAATAGTGAACTGATTTTATAGAAATAAGAGGCAAGTGTGAAGGGTGATTTTGATCTATATCTACTTATATATTCGAATTAAGAAATTGTGGAGGAGTTTATTTTGATTAATTCCACATAAGAAGAAGCTGACAGGATGATGGAAAGATGGATTTTGGTGGATACTACTGGCGAGTAGAGTGCATGTATTGATAAGAAGGATATAATACTGATAATAGGATTCTATTAAGGGATGATCAATGGACAATAGTACATCAAAACTTGGGACAAGTTGTCATATCAATTTGAAGACCTTATTAAGGATGATCTAGACCTGCAAGTAACTAATCTCTCCTGGAAACTATTTAGGGAGAATGTTTCCTATGGGATTAAGTTGTCTTTAAATTATGTGGTTTATTTTAATGTGTATTATGTTTAAACCTTATGTTTTTTAACTTTTTCTTTAAAAGTGTTGTAATAATAAAAAATTTAATATTCAGTCATCAACAAATACATCAAAGAATTCTTCAATATGATATAACAAAATACTTATCACACACCATTGAAATTTACCTAGGGAATTACATATCATAAAAGGCATTACCTTGAAGGAAAATGTTCTAAAAGGATAGGTGAAGGTCATATTATTCTGGTATTCTAGGGTAATTGATATCTGAAAGTGTCTTGAAAAATATATCTAAGAAGAAATAATGATTTTTCTCTGCTAACCTTTCAATAATTTGATCGATTACGGATATGGGAAAGTAGTCTTTTCAAGTGACTTGATTCATCTTTTTATAATCTATATACACCCTCCAACTATTTTGAAATATCATGGGAGTTTTTTAATCTTTCTCATTCATGACAATGGTAAGACCGATTTTCTTTAGGATAACATGGATTGGGATGACTCAATGTGAATCAAAGATTGGGTAAATTATTGAAGTTGCAAACAAACATTTTATTTACTTTTTTACCACTTCTTTTATGGTGGTATTAAGTCTTCTCTTAGGCTTTCTAACTAGTCAGGAATCACCTTCTAACAAGATTTTATGAGAGTGGACTTTTGGGTTTGATCCTAGTGATATCACCTAAACTCTATCCTATGGATCTTATATTCCTTTTTAAAAGGTCATTCTAAGTTTTCTCTTGGTAATTTGATAGGTTTTTGGAAATGATTACTAGTAGTATCTATCCTTCCATGAGGTAGATATATTTTATATCACTAGGGAGTGGTTTTAAGTCCAGATTTGATGTTTTTAAGGGATGATATTAAATTGAGGTTTCATACTTTTAAGTCTTGAATGTCTTGTATCATGTTGGATTATTTTAAAAAATCATTAAAAAAATAATATGTTACTTCTTCATATAGATCAAAATCAGGATTTATGTGTTTTGGGTACTGGAATTTTCAAATCAAAAAATAAATCCAAATGCTAAGAATTTGTCAATCATACTTGAATCTTAAATTTTTTTATACCTTATGCATGGTAGATTGTATAAAGTGGGTAATTTATTGATGGATGCTTCATCAAATCATGAATGTTGAAGTGAAGTGTGTTATCTCCAAGATCCATTGTGAGTGTTCCTTCATGGACATTTATCACGGTCTTATCTTTTTTTAAGAAAGGTATCCCCAAAATGATGGGTGAGTGTAATAGGATCTTGTCTTCTTCCATGTTCAGTTCATAGAATCCATCTACGAAAATAAAATATGTAACTTTAACAAGTATATATTCCAAAACTCATGGTGAGTATAATATGGATCTTTTTGGAAACTAGACCACTAGTCTAGTGGGTTTAACTCCTCTATCTAAAAGGATTTATATACAGAGTGAGGCATAGTATTTATCCAATCACTTAGATCACATAAAGTGTCAGTAAATTTTTTTGATCCAATGGTTCATGTAATAGAGAATGTCCATGGATGTTAAAAAATTTATAGTTTTGGTGGTGTGATCAATATTGATACTCTTCTTCCTAAGTTTATTCATTCATTCCCATAAATTTTTCTTCTCCTTGTGCATATTTATTTGATAAATTTTGTATAATTTGGGATTTTTTGGATTAATTCTAGGAGAGGATATTAATTTCAACCTTTTTGAAATGTTTCTAGAATATATAATTGAATATTATCCTCTTATATCTTCTTTGACATAATAAGATGAGAAAATAATGGTGCAGAAATTTCTTTCATTTTTTATTATTGTATTTTTTAGGGAATTTCAAGTTTCTATTTCCTAAATATGTTCCTTAATTTTTATTTATTATTATAATCTTCTCTGGGATGTTTGGGTAGTGCTTCAAAAGAAATATTAGAATCATTAGTCTTTCTTTTTTTGGGTGGCTAAAGCTCTTTTCCACTTTGTGTTGTAATCATGTTCACGCTATCCTTGGGATTCAGGGTTATTTTCATAGGTATTTTCCATGGTATTTTGGATAGCATGTTCATAAGACTATAAAACTTATTGGTTAATTCTTTTAATGTGTTCTTCAAATATTAAATCTATACTACTTTCTGGTTTTTTGTAGAACATATTGATGGTTGTTCATATGGTTTCTATTGGAAATGGGGTGGTTGAAAGGCTTTTTGTTGGAAGGGATATATATAGGATTATTGAAATGGTGATTGTTTTTGGTATTGTTGCTTCTATAAGGGAGGCTGCAATGGTTATTTCTTTTGATAGAAGGGATTAGCCTGCTTTTTTTGGTTTTTATATCCATTTTTTCATGAGTTTTACATGGTTGATCCTACTAGAATTTTCTTGGATGAAAGGTTGTCACACAACTTTATGTCCCCAAGATTTTCTAAAACTATTTAGTGAAATGATTATGAGAATAACATAAAACATATACCTAATATGGGTAATGTTTTTAACTTTATTTTTTCACATCCAATTGTCTTACTAACCAAGTGAGTTAGTAAACTTTGGTTTTAAAAAGATCTTATGAGTAAAAAGTTCATACCTTGAGAATTCCTCTCGTTCTTGAACCTCCAATTCTAAATTTCTATGAGTTTAATGAAATATTTTGAATCAAACATCTAGTTTCAACTGAAAATTATCAAGGATCCTCTAGATAAGGCATAGAGTAGGTTTAAATCATTATTGAGGAG
Source organism: Viscum album (assembly GCA_963277665.1). NCBI lineage: Eukaryota > Viridiplantae > Streptophyta > Magnoliopsida > Santalales > Viscaceae > Viscum > Viscum album. The sequence goes on from OY728166.1 coordinate 302,305,391, forward strand.
GCCTTGGTAGAATAAAATGATTTATTTATTTTCCCCCATTATTTGATTTGGGGAGCTAGCACAAGCCTTCTTGAACCTCTCCTAATATTCATAGAGAGTCTCTCTAGTCAGTTGTTTGATAGTGTAGATCACTTTTCATATTATTGTAATTCTAGTGGTGGGAATGAAACTTTGTATAAAGAATCTCTTAAAATCTTCACAATAATTGAATTATCTTACTTATAGGTTGTATAACTATTCCTTTGAAACTCCTTCAACTAAAAATGTGAGTTCCCTCCACTTTACTTGTTCTTCGGTGGATCATTTAGGCATGAAAATAGAGCATACATATTTTAATTATGAAATATGCCCATTTTTTCTTCCCCTACAAGAACATGGAATTTGGGAAGTGCTTGAATCATGTTAATGTGCCATTCAAAATCATTCTCTAAAGTAGGAACAACTAGTTGGTTTTGTTTTTTAAAAAAATTTAGTGTGCATAGGTCTCTGAGCATTTGGCTAGGATTTCCTGCCATATTTTCATGTTAAAAATTGAACACTGAAAGTGTCATTAAAATCAGTGTGGTTTATTTCACCAAAACCTATTTTCTAGTTTTTTTTCCTTAATTTGGTTATCATTGTTTCAATTTTAGGGTCAAAATTAATTAATTGATTATTTGAGCTATAAGTCATTCTTGGTTATGTTTTTTTTAGGACCTTCTTCCATATAAATGGTTCCAGTTTTGACATTCATATCTTATTGTGGTATAAAATATACTATTTTTATTCCTTGTGTAGTAAAATGACTAAAAATTGGAATATCTCTTGAGGATATTTGCAGTCGATCGAACACTATTACTACAAAAAATTATATTTTCCATTTTTTATTATTAAAGAAAATTAAGTTAATGGGGATTGTGAAATGTGGAATGAAAATATAAACTAAATGAAAATGTGGATGAAGACAAAATTAATTTAGGAAGAAAGATCTTGGTCCTGGGTTTTGGTTATATAGGTTCATTCAGTATTTATTTATTTTTTGTTTAAATTATGTTTCATAATTCAATTATGAATTCTCGCTTTTGAATTAATATCCTTTAATTTATTTAATATGAAGACTTTCATTCCTAGAATAATTATTTGGAGCAATAAACTCCACCTCCTATTATAATCAAGTTTGATAACACACCTCAATCAAGATTATGGAACCTTCTAGAACCCGGAGCCATTGTATGTTGATTCATCCATTGAATAATTCAACTCCATCGTGTGAAGAGTTATCATTAAATTGAATGGAGTAAAAATATATAAATAATATAATATAAATGGCCTTGAGATTCAAATTTAGGTTTAAAATATCTACACATGTACACTTATCTCTCATCCACCATAAACAAAATCAAGGCATTTAAGAATCTAAAGCTCAAAAAATTAGGAACACCATGAAACCTCCCCCAAGTACAAGCCTCAAGCCAGTCACTTACCATCATAAGTGTAAGAGATAATGATGAAAATTAGAAGATATTGATATGGAAGAATTAAATAATTGAATTAAATATATAGAATTAGGTTTTACATGGGAAAGAAAATAATTAAAAACCTAAAGCAGAAAACTTAAAAAATAGTAGGGCCCTAACATAAGTGCAGTGGAAGATCCTATTTGTTTGGTTGATTATATTTTCAATCACCATGGAAATCTATTTATAGGCCTCAATATCATCTTCATGCATCATTAAGCAGATCATAAATGGGTTATAATAAACCTCATTTCATAATAGGAAGTTAAAGAAATGTTTGTCATTAATTTCATCAAAAAATACTATTTTTTGGTCCTTTAGGTTGTTTCATAGTATGAATAGTGATTTCATGTCATGAATTCTTCAAGGCTTGAACATTTCATGGCTTGGTTCATGCTTTTAAAATATTTTTGGAATTTTTTTGGTTGTTCTACGAAGTGACCATATGTGACACACTTTGACATATGGGATCTTACTCTAGATATCTTTTTTCCATCCCGTATTGCTTCAACCTTTCATTTTTAATGAAACTCACAATGTAAATAGTGGATTCATGAAGTGAATTGTATTTTTTCTAGAAAATTTCAATCCATTTTATCTTTTTTCTTCATTTTCAAGCCTTGGACTTGGCCCTTGACTCGTACATTATCTTTAATCATCATTTTCATGTTGAATTCATCACCTTTAAACTTATTTTAAAACAAAAAATGTATCTTGTGAAAAATCAAAAAAAACAGAAATATTAATCAATTAAAATGTAAAAACTACGTATTTTATATTAAAATAATCTTTAAAAATAATGTTCTATTGATGGATATTTGAATTCTAGTGTCAAAGTCCAATCAATTTTTTTCATTCTTGATGATCAAAACTATAATTACTTCTAAACTAAAAGGAATCGATCTAGATCTCTCAAGGACTTGAGAGGGAGTAAGAGGATATATGATCTTTGTTATTAGGAGTGATATTGGGTAATTATATCTATGGATTAAGATAATTATCTAGAGATATATCTTGTGTACCATAGATCAAATACCATAGAAATTTCATAAATTAGGTTATATACTTTGGTTAAAGAATTATCTATTTCAGAAAGGCCCTTAGTCAACCTCTTAATTCTAAGTAAACCCCATGTCTAATAATAATAATAATATTATTATTATTATTATTATTATTATTTCCTTGACATGAAATAAAATCATGGATATCTAAATATAATTTCTTTCAGACTTTTAACTCATCCCATCAATACTCCTCAATCTATAAAACCTTGAATGATAACTATTTATTTAAAATAAATAAATATCACTTTATTATTCATTCAATAAATATTTATGTGATAACCTGAATAATTATTATTCCTTAAAACATGAGAATAATATTTATTCGAATATTAAATTTAAAGATAATTTAACTGAGGTTCCATATACACTTAGTCTGTAAACCTCTAAACCTCTTCCTCGGCAGAATTAAGAAAACTGACCTAAAGTCTAAGATCCACATCTAGAAAAACATCAAGGAACCCATAGAAAAATAAGTAAATGTCACAATGAAAAAAACTATGAATTCACACTATATAATATGATACCTTTATCTTAATATCTTATCAAGTGAGTTATATACTTGTGTCATCAACCTATATGGTTTATATATCTTTCTTTGAATTTCCTTGAAATGAACTCATTGATAAAACTACCATAGACATAGAGTTAATCAGACTATTCCATTCTAATTAATGGTCCTGAGACATTTAATTCCATTAAATGGTAAGGGAAAAATAATATCTTAAATTATTCATTAATGTCATATCATTAATGAAACATGAAACATATCCTAACTATCCATGAGCATATATTTTCACATTTTTCATTAATACATCAGAGTATAGAACTCATGATATACCATAATAATAATATCAAATCCAAAGACCAATATGCATATCAATGGATATAAATATCTAATTAAATGTATAATATGTTGCATTCAAATAGGTGGATATGTTCTCATAACCTCCTCTCTTAGAGATTACTAAGTGTGAATTTCATAATAAGAAGTATCTATAACTTATGATCCAATTACACCTGATATCCTACATCATCTATGTCTATTATATAGATATCATCTATACATAGAACATATATTTAAGAATATCATTGTAGTACTTCGAGGTTCTCATCATAGCTAAGAGCTATTATGACCTTTTGATGTGACTGAAACTCTAATGATATTATCACATTAATGTTATATAGAAGAAAGATCATCCTATGATAATATATTTATTAATATTCTAGACTATGAATATAATGGTAATAAAAATTAAAAGGTAGTTTTTTCTATGGAAACAACTCCAATAGACTCGCACTTGGACTATATCCAACTAATAATGACTTTCATACCATTATCTCTCATATAATACTCATTATTCTGGTGAGATAAGGATTTAGTCAATGGGTCCACCATGTTCTATTTCATGGAAACTATGATTACTATGACCTCACCCCTTTTAAAAAAATTCCTAAAGAGGTGATACTTTAAAATTATAAGTTTCATATATTGATGTGACCTTGGCTCCTTGGGAAGGGCCACCAGTATAGTATTATCACAATACAATGTGGTGGTATCTTTACTGATAAGAACCACATCAAGATCCTAGATTAAGTTTTATATACACACATCTTATTTATCTATATCAATGGCTGAAATATACTCTGACTCTATTATAGAATCATTGATCACCTACTAATTTGATCTCTTACAACTCACATATCCTCCATTAAGGGTGACGAAACATCCCAACTATAATTTTAAATCATTCTAATCTTTTTGGTAATTAGAATCTGTATATCCCTTGATGATTGGCTCTTCATATCCACCATAAACAAAGAACATATCCATATTATGTGTCAGATACTTTAGTATGGTATTTATTTTCACCTAATAGCAGTCTCGTGAATCTTTTTGATATATTCTTACCATGATCAGGGCATAGGAAACATCAATCCTAGTACATATAATGATATACATGAAGGATCTTATCGATGATGTGTAAGGAATATTAGTCACCATCTATCTCTCCTTTTATATTTGAGGAAACATTTTCTAGAATATATGTATACAATATGGCACTAGAAACAATCCACTCTAAGATTGTTCTATATTAAATCTCTTCAGTACCATATCAATGTATTTTCCCAAACTTATTCCAAGAATCCTCTTGGATCTATCATGAATGGCCTTGATCCTAATAATATAAATAGTTTCACATAATCCTTTTATAGATAAGCACTTGTTTAACCATGTCTTAACTAATTATAAGACTGGTATCTCATTTATCATTAGTAATATGTTATTGAAATATACTATTAGAAAAATTAATGTACTCTCACTAAACCTTTTGTAGACATTGGGATCATATTTATTCTTTATGAAACCAAATTCCCTTATAGATTCGTCAAAGAAAATGTCACATTATCTTGATTTTTTACTTTAACCTATAAATGGATCTCTATAACTTGTAGGCCTTTTTTTAATTCGGTGTAACCCTTCTGGTTGTGTCATGCAGACATCTTTTATAAGGTTCCAGTTAAGGAAATTTATTTTAACATCTATATTATTAATATCATAATCATGGTAAGATGTTATAGAAAGAAAAATTCTGATGGATTTTAGCATAAAAACTGGTGAAAATGTTTCATCAAGTCTATTCCATGATGTTTCTTAAACCCTTTAGTTACTATTCAATCCTTATAGGTACTAAATTTACCTTTCATGTCTAGATTATTCTTGAATACCCATTTTCGCCCAATAGGATTTACATCTATGGAGGATCTACCAGAACCCAGACTTGATTATAGTACATGGAATCCATCTCAGAATTCATGGATTCTTTCCATTTTGAAACTTATGAGATATTTACTACTTAATTTTAGGATAGTGGTTCATCGTTTTCAACTAATAATGAGTCACCTACCTTAATGAGTAGAAAACCATATCTCTCTGCTTCTCTAACCACTTTGGTGCTCCTGTGAGGTGCTTGTGTCTCTGGAACAACTTCTTCCATGGGGCCTTTTAGAATTTTTTATTATGCTAACTGTAAAGCCCCAAATTCTGGTATCCCTGATTCTAGGGTAACATTATTACATTGGAACTAGATACATGGAATCACATCTCTAAGGACCAAATATGTTAGCAATCTTGGTAGACTAGATACATACTTGAATTTCACATTGTAATTGAAAAAATAAAATACAAAATAGTATATTATTATAGTATACTATTATTTCCTTTATCATATCCCTGCATATCAATCACAAAACACTTCCTATTATCCTAGTAAAAATGAAACATAATAAAGGGGTGAGCTTAAATTCTTAGTAAGGGTATGCGTACAATGAAAGCTATAAGGAAAAAATAAGAATAAAAAAATATGGAAAGTTAAATAACTAAAACACATTAAATTTTAACAATAACTTGTGAATAATATGGAAATAATAAAGTATGGCCAAATAATTCATATAAACTATCACATGATCATATAACTTATCCATGGATATTCTAACTAATTGAATAATCACATTGACATCAATAACTAAATTCGTATTGATGAAATGCATAATTTCAAACATCTAAAACATACCATCAAGGCCTCAACTATTTTATATAAAAATACCATCAAGGAATTATGCCATGAAATATAAATAAATGGGTAATTCCTCAGCCAAAACACAATTAAGTTTGTCTCATGGGACCTATCAATGCATCGAGGGGCTACAGCAGGCTCTGCCCATCACTTACTATGTCCAATGCATTACTCATATGAAAGGAGTGAAACATACACAACTATAAAACTGACATTTAACAGCACTGGTATTTATTAGCACTATAAAAAATCATTGATAAATGAAATATTTATCAGTGCTAAAAAAATCACTGATAAATTTAATCTTTTATCAATGATTTTTTAGTGGTAATAAATGGAACATTTATCAGCGCTTTATTTTTAATGCTGATAATGGGTACCTTTATAAGCACTTTTTTGTTAGCACTGATAAAGGGTTCCCTTTATCATCACTTTATTTTTAGCGCTGATAAAGGGTACCCTTTATTAGTTCTATATTTTTAGCACTCATAAAGGAATCCTTTATCAGCTCTTTTTTAGCACTGATAAATGTCTGAATAAATAAAATAAAATAAATAAATAAATAAATAATGAGTTTATTAAAAATAATACTAAAAATTTATCATTTAAATAATTATTGATAAAAATGAATAAATTATTATACTATATATAAATTAAAAATAATAATAAATAGTTTGTATTAAATATATAGATATATACAAAATTAAAATTAAACAAATTAAAATTCAAAATAAGTAAATTGAGAAAAAATATTAAACATTTTATTAATTAGATGATTATTGATAATGTTAAAAAATAGTATATATTAAATATATAGATATATATTAATGTATATAAAAATGATTTATATAATACAAGATGTTATTTATACTTTAGATTAAATACTAATGAATTTAGTGAATAACGAATTATAATAAAAAAATTAATATGAATTAAAAATACTGACCAATTGCATTGAGTAATGGATATAATTTAATGTCGTTTTATTTTTCAATTTATAACATAGATCAAATTTATTATATTGATTTCAGATGTACATAATTAATGCATTTTTATATACATATTCACACACAAAAATATTTTTTTGGAATTTAATCAATTTATATTATTTATTTTATATATATTTATTTAATTTGTTTTAATATTTTCAATGTGTATTCATCTTTATTTCAATATATATCTATTTTTTAATGATTTATATTGATCAAACTTATCCACATTTTCAATATATTATACTCATTTTTAATTTATCAATTTTACTTATTTTTAACATTCATGAACTTAAGATTGAATATTGAATAATAATGTTAAAAATAAATTTGAAAAAAAAATATTCAGAAATAAATATATTTATAAATGTATATTTACAGTTTTTATACATTTATAGTTATAAATAAATATATAATATTTTAAAAAAAATTAGTTAAATAATTATAAATAAATAATTATAAAATTATAATGAATTTATTTAAATAATGAATATACTTACTATGTTTATGTATATATATATATAATTATATAAATATATATAATGATATAAATATTATTTTTAAAAAAATATTTTATATAATTATAAATAAATAATTATATATTCAAAGAATTATAAAATTATTATTTTATAAAAAGCATTATTATAATTATTATAATTATATATAATAATTATAAATTTTTTAAAAGTATTTTTTAAAAGTATTATAATTATTTATCAGCTTTTTTTTAAAAGCACTGATAAAATTATCATGAACTATTTTAAGAACCCTAACCATCACAAACCAATTCATGATATCCAAAGCTTTCTAAAGAAGCTACCTATTGTTGGCGCTCATTACAGTTGAATCTAAGCTCAAATATAGTCCAGAATCAAGTCTCTAACTATTCCAAGGCTTGAATCCATGTCTCAAGTGATTCAACGGTTGAACGCAACCACGGATCGAAAAAAATCAAAGTTTTTTGATATCTCTAATTTCCCTTGGTTATCCATTGAACCTTCTCATCCCACATCCATGTATCCCAACAAGTCCAGTTGCAATATCCTAAAATAAAACAACCTAAAATTCATTTTTTTAGATATATTGAGGTATTGTGTTCATCGATATCATGTGGGTCTCCAAGGGACAACATTGGTATTGTGCGACTTGAAATATGTCAAACCCAATGTTGGTTCATGTTATTGTAAGGTATAATAGGATTCCAATACCTATATTACATGTCATATAACTCTTTTCAATTGTCAAATTTTATTCATCCATATAGAGGTTGGTGTTGGAAATGGTTTGGAATATTACATTACAAATCACTTGGATGATAAAATATATGACATCATTGGAGTCTTAGATTATGACATGAAACAATTTTCATTGACAGGGTTTATTGATGGGGAACATAACTATAGGGTTATCCCATTCTATTTGAAATGTAATTCTTGAAGTTTTTTCCAAAAAATGGATGATGAGATATCTGACACATGGGAACAACTATATAATGATTTTTTCCATAAATCATTTTCCTAGGATAATGAGAACTGAAATATAGTGTAAAATTAATGGATTTATTTAGGATGATTGTGAACTATTTCATGAGGCTATATAGATTTAGGGGTTACTTATGAAATGTAACAATCAAATGATTCTGCTGAATCTGTAAAATCATATAAGAAAAAATGTTATATATGTTTTATTTTTGTCTTATTTATTTAACTAATTCTTGGAAAATATAATGTTTTCAGTTTTTATTTTTAAAATATTTAAATTTTAATTTAAATAATATGACTTAAATTCTATAAAAATAAAAATCAAATAGGTTTAATGTTCTATAATCCTTTTACTATATTTTATAGAAAAAAATGATTTTTGAGATAAAATGTAATTGATATTTTGAATTTTTTTTGAAATATAGTCAGAAAATAAACAATTATAATGAGTAATTTTCTAGGAAAAATCTCAGAAACATGGTGTTTAAAGAAATAAAATATTGTTTCATTATATGATGCAGAAGAAAATTACAATGTTGATAGAATTTATTATTCTCAATCCTTTTGGATCAGTCAAAATTTTTCTAAATTTTATATTTTCTTTGAAAAGTAACTTATTTAACGAGAAAGGTTTTCTATTATTTAAATTTTAAAGAATATTTTAAATCATTCAAGAATAAATCTTATACCAATATATTTAATTAATTTTGATAAAATAAAATATCAACATTAATTGATGTAAATTTAATAAATAATTTTTAATAGAAACCTTTTTGTTGAAATAAATTTTTTTTTCATGGATAAAATCATTACACCTTTAGAATCCCACTTTAAGTCAACTTTATTAGTTTGGATTTAATAAATTAATGGCATGCTATGTCTACTGTGGATTCTTAATTCTATTGAATTTTATAGTTTACTAAAATAGACTTAAATCCATTTTTTATGTCTTTTGAGTGCTATGTGACCATCTCAATTACATGACATAAAAAATTTCATTATAATACATTACCATGACCTTTTATGATACGGTTTTTACAGAATTAGGACAAAAAATTAACTAAAAAACTCATGTATTTTTAAACTAATGGAAATTTTTTGGAACAATATATGTAATAACTTGATCCATAATAATCCTTCCTTGTTATTATTCAGATCAGGATTCTCATGTCACATTTTTATTATTTAGATCAATCTCTTCATACACAAATTTGATCCAATTATCATCTTTGTTAGCCTCTTGAAATGATTTAGTATCTTCTTGGGAAAAAATGATATTTTCTTAGAGTCTCACTCCTTTGAGTTTCCACTGGAACTTTTTGATCATCAATGACATTTCATTTATTTATTTCAGCCTTTCTTGTATTTCTTTAAGTTGATAAAACTATATCCATAATTGAAATGATAACCCACTCATTAATACTTTTTAAAAATCAGTTCATTTCTATTATCACACGTCTAATAAACAATATGTATGTTTTATGTTAATACATCTAAAAGTATGTCATTATTTAACATTTCTTTTTAGTTACACCCTTAGGAATCTCTAATTACCATCCATGTAATTCTCACAAATAGGAGGCATTCGCCTTTGATAAGGAATATCTTATGCATATTTATTTATTTAATATAAAAAATTAATATTTTATTAACCCAATAGTATATCTTTACTTTCTCTTGAATGATTCAAATCTTCAATCTAATGTATCTTATTTTCTCCGTATCCTCCCCATTAGTTGATTGGTTGTTTGGCGAGATCTATTTTCATTTTTTTATCTTCACGCTTACTTTACCATCGGCATATCCCTATGTCAACAATGTTTGAACAATAAAATCATTATCCACAGAATTGATGTATTATTTCGTATTTATGTTTAATTTATTTATTTTTAGTATTACTCATATAATAATTTTTTTCTTGAACAAGTATATTATTTTGTTTTATTTGGGGTTGTTTGTTCAAAGTTTTTCATGCTCGTGAGGGATTGGACTTCAAGCCTATAATTGAAATAATGACTATAAAGAAATACATCAAGAATACATAAAACCATCAGGAAAAGGTTAATTCCGACTAATTATTTAATTAATTTTTTCATCATTTTATCTACTATTTGTATGTAAATTTCCTTATCATTTTTATCTAATACTAATTTAGTTTTTTTCACAGATCTTTTGGGAAGTCATATTTTGGTTTCAACTATCTGCAATAAGCCATAAAAGAGATAAAATTATTATTTCTTACAATGTTACCGTGTTTTCCATTTTCATTGCCTTTATTTTTTTACCTACCGACACTTCATATTGATTTGATGTCAATAGACAAAAAAATTTCTCATTGTTGAAATTCTCTACTCTTTTGACATTCGACAATGAGAAAAGGTTTTTCAGCTAAGAACATCAAGTAAATATGTTGTATTGGAAGTTAAACATAGAAAGACAATGTAAAGGTGGTAACATTTTTAATAAGGATTTTTGTGAGACTTTGGGATGTGTATGAATCATCCAAACATTAATCTGACACATGGTGTGACTGGTATGACTCCAAGTGTTTCTTTTTATTTAAAATTGACATTAATTTTTGTAAAAAGGATAGCTGACATAATCAAAACGGATCAAACATATTCTTATTGTTTTTGATACTTTAGTGAAATTATTAATAAGTAATTTTAGATATTTAGGAATCATTTGAACCTCAATTCGATGCATGGTGTTACTACTATGACTCAATGTGTGCGTTATCAGTTTAAAATTGACAGTTCAGTTCAAAAAATATAACTCACTGAAAACAAAATAAACATGCTTATATTTTTTTGATAATTTAGTACATCAATTCATAAGTCATTTTTTATTTGTATGAATCATTCTCACATCAAATAGATACATGATTTTATCAGTATAGGTCAAAGTGCGTGTTTCTAGTTTAAAATGGCATTTTAGTAATAAAAAGTGACATAATAAAATGCAAGAAAACATATTTGGATAGTTTTGATACTTTATTAAAATAATCCATAAGTAATTTTAGATGTTTAAGAATTAACCTTAACTCAATCTGATGCATGGGGTGACTAGAATAACTCCAAGTGTGTCTTTTTATTTAAAAATGACATCAATTCTAATAAAAAGGACAATTGACCTACTCAAAACCAATCAAATGACCTAGTATTGTTTTGATACTTTTGGAAAACAATAAATAAGTCATTTTAGATATTTAGGAATCATACTTACATCAATATTATGCACAGTATATCTGGTGTGACTCCAAGTTCATAATTTTATTTAAAAATCACATCAATTTTAATAAAAATGACAACTGACCTACTCAAAACTGAGTAAATTCATTGATATTATTTTGCTGATTTAGGAAAATAATAAATAATTCATTATAGATGTATAGGAATCATTAATACCTAAATTTTATGCATGATTTTACCGATATAACTCCAAGTATATCTTTTCATTTAAAAATGACATCAATTTTAAAAAAAAGGACAACCAACCTACTCAAAACTATGAAACACGCATTTGGATTGTTTTGATACTTTTGAAAATGGTTTTTAAGTCATTTGGGACTTTTATAAATCATTCTTACCCTAATTAAATGCACTATGTGACTGGTACGACTCAAAGTGCATCATTTTATTTAAAATGATATCAATTTTAATAAAAAGGACAACTTACCTACTCAAAACTGAGAAAAAGCATTAAGATTGTTTTTATAATTTATGTAAATGATCCAAAAGTCATTTGTGACATTTAGTAATCTTATGGACCTCAATATGATACATGATGTTTCTTGTATGACTCAATGTGTCTGTTATCAGTTTAAAATCAACATTTTAGTTTAAAAAATATCACTACTGAAAACCAAGAAAACACACTCATATTTTCTTAATAAGTTAGGAAATTGATTCATAAGTCATTATTTATGTATATAAATCAGTCTCATGTCAATAAATACATGATTTAGTCAGTATGAGTCAAAGTGTAAGTTTCCAGTTTAAAAATCTCATTTTAGTAAAAAAGAAAAGTGGCATGCTCAAAACCAAGAAAAACATTTGGATTGTTTTAATACTTTATAAAAACGATACATAGGACATTTGGGACTTTTAAGAATTAGTCTCACCTAAATATAATGAAAGATGTGACCAATATTACTCCAAGTGTGTCTTTTTATTTAAAATTGACATCAATTTTTGTAAAAAAGACAACTTGCCTACTCAAACCCGAGCAAACACATTCGAATTATTTTGAAACTTTAGTAAAACAATCTATAAGTCGTTTTTTATGTGTAGGAATTATCCACACATCAATCTGATACACAATGTGTCTGTTATTATTCAATGTGTCTATTATCATTTTAAAATCAATATTTTAGTTCAAAAAGTTTCACTCACTGAAAACTGATAAAAATGTTCTTGAGTTATCTTTATAATTTATGAAAATGATTCATAATTCATTTTTGATGTGTATGAATTAGTATCACATAAAACTAACCCATGATGTGACAGGTATGAGTCAAAGTGCGTGTTTCCAGTTTAAAATTACATTTTAATAAAAAAATCAAGAATCTTTCTTGAAACTAAGAAAACACATTCCGATTGTTTTGATACTTTAGGAAAATGATCTATAAGTCATTTGAGATGTGTAAGAATCATCTGAACCTTAATATGATACACGGTGTGACCGATATGACTCTAAGTTTTTTTTTTAAGTATATAAGTATCATTTTAGTTTAAAATGTGAATCATATCTCCAAAACCTAGTAAACAAGCCTAGATTGTTTTCTCTTCATTTAAATTCTGTATCCATACATTATTTTTCTGATTTTGTGTTATTTTTGGTGATACGGTGAGCAATTACAGCACATTGTATTGGTGTTGTAGTGTGATGTAACTGACCACTACAGTATTCCCATTTATCAGTGCTTTTAAAAGTGATGATAAATGGTCCTTTATTAGCACATTTTTAAGCACTTATAAAGGGGTCATTTATCAATTCTTTTTTATCAATGATAAAAGACTTGGGATTTTAATCTCACTCTAGTAGTCAGCACCTATTTAGAGCTAATATAGTCCATTTTTAGCGCTTTAAAGGATGATTATGTATTAGTTATAATAAACATAAACATTCATATTGAAACTAACATATTAAATATTAATAATTTCCTCAATCAATAAACATAATCATAAACCATCCAAATTAATATGGTGAATGGTATGAAAATAGTACATCCCCATTCAAAAAATCATAAACCATCTAGAGAAATATTAATGATGGTATCATCACAACATATCCCCGGTGTATAATAAGTAAAATAATGTATTTTTCATTGATGATTATAAATACCAAAAAAATATTTAAAAAAAATATTGAGTAACTAACCTTTTCCCTTTAAAAAGCACTTATTTTTTAAAAATTGTGCGATTATAAAGGAAAAAACATTTTATTTAAAAATAAACTTGTAAACTTATAATTAAATATTAAAATAAAATATTTTCATGAAGGTGTAAAAATATATTCCTGCAATATAAGTTAAAAAACATTTCTTTCACACTTTTGTCGAAAAATTAAAAAAGTACCTTGTTCAGAAAATGATAAGAAGATTCCTTTCAAACCATATTGTAAGAAGTCAAACATGGGTAAAAATGAATTTAAAAATTCATAGGAGAGTATTAAAAATATTATTTCAAAAACTATTGAGAATATGGATATGGAATAAAAATATTCCCTAATAGATACTTAATTATAAAGAATCCTAAATATTGATTAGATTGTGAAATAAACCCTTACCACTTAGGTTTCTTTTGAATCGTAATACCCATGAAAGAAATAAATTTAAATGAAACTTTAAATACCATTAAGACAAATATATTCATGATATAAAATATTAAATGGGAATTATATACACTAAAAAAATAAGTGTTGAATATGGCATATGTCTCATAGAGGCAAAAGTGAGATGAGAAAACCTTACCTCAAGTTTGATTTAATTTTTAAATGTTTGAACCTACAGTATAATAAATATATATTTTTTATAAATAGATTATAGAAATATAATCATTTATATAATACTATATATGATTTAATTGTAATATTTTATCACCTATTTATTATCAAATCATTGTTAAAATCACTGTTTCGGGTGGTAACTACTTCATTTTTCATGTATGTTTTGATTTGGTAGTTATTGTCCTTATGATTTTATCATGGTTAAATAATATATAAAATATTATTTATGGTATAAATATCATATATATTAAATATATAGATATTTATAGTCATGCATAATTATACAGATATATAAATGAATTACACCATTCATAGAGATGGAGGGTCGTACGTACGCATGAATGATATTTTTACTTTTTGATGGATGGAAAGAATGAAATATGAATAAGAATTAATATTTTTAGAATCATATTTATGTCATAAATATAATATACACTCATTATTTCTATCTCTATAACCATCCAAGTAAAGTAGTGATGAAAAACAAATTACACTACTATGTGAAGACGGTAAGTCGTACGTATGCACGAGCGGTGCTTTCACTTTTTGTAGGATGAAAAAGAGATGGAATATGGTTTTCCCATAATAATAATAATTTATAATTATATTTATTAAAGTATACTTGTTATTTTATTATGGTTAAAACACATTAATAGGAAGTAGAAGAATAAATAAACTTGAAAGAGTCGGTAAAGATGATTTCTTATTCTTTAGGTGACTCCCTTTAGATATCTTCTTAAGGGACCTAGGGTTGATATTTTAGAAGCTTTAGAACCTCAAGAACTTATATAAGGATTATAATAATAGTAATTTGTAGGTTTTTATTAAGATATATTGCTCAAGGTGGTGTAAATTAGTGAAGCAATTGGTTCCCTTTTATAATTGAGGGGATAGGCATTCTTGGAATTTCTTACAATATTAAATTAATATAAATTATTTATCATGCCCAACTAGATCCAAATTGATATAATTAAAATATAATATTAATATAAGTATAAATTTTTTCATTAAATAAAATTTTGATAAGTTTTGAATATATTTTTATCCTTATATTTAATTTTTAACTCCCTGTTGACCCTTTTGAAAATTATTGTACTATTAAAACTTTATACTCTCTAAGGGTTAATAATGTTACTATAAAATTACAAAAGACACATAAATGGAAAATTTTAAATTTATATAACCATATACAATTAATTTGTATTAATATAATATTTTTAGGAATTTTATATAATTTAATAAAATATTATTTATTATAAAATATCAATATTTCAATTTTTAGAACTATTCATTACTTTGAGTTTAATATTATCAAGAAAATAGTTATAATTTGAAAAAAAAATATTATAACCCTAAAATATAATTTTAATATATACAATTAATATATCATAATATTTATCTCAAATTATATTACTTTTAATATTTTAAATATCATTTATTTCATTTTTCAATTAATTGAATAATTACTATGTCAGCATTGTGTAAGTATTTAAGATAATTATTTATTCACTAAAATTTTATAAAAATGATAAATATAAATATTTTATATTTTAAAATAACATTTATATTCAAATATATTCTATGGATAACCCCATATTAAAGATATTATAGTTATTAAAAATATGAGTGTGACACGTTTGAGCTTTCTTGAAATAAAATACTATAAAGGCCATAATCTAATTTAAATATCCATAAAATTCCATATAACTAAATATTTCATTTAAATGTATGGAATGGAATCATCCAATAAGATATATTCTAGTGTTAGGGTCATTTCATATTCCTTATCATTTTATTTTTAACTTTAATTACCTGATTTACCCTTTACCACGGTAACAAAAATTACTAAGTTTACTATTCACATGAACCAAAAATAAAATGGTACTATTTAATAAATTCAGACCAATTTATTCCAAATATTTAATCCATTTTTTAAAATTCCAAAAACAAATGTGGAATAATTTAATTTAAAATTAATCTGTAAAAACGCAATGAAAAACAGTTTTTCAGAAGAAAAAAAATCCCTTTTAAGTATAAAATTATATTTATAAAAAATCAAACATGAAATTGACTAAAATGAACTTAATTAGATTATTAATTATTTTATATAACTAATTTTACTTTTAAACCATTTTAAAATATTGTTTAACTTTTCAAATGGTTGAAACAAAAATAAAATTTTCAATAAAAACAGTATTTTTCACTATTCACTAGAAAATAAATCTTTTCATAAACACTCGAAAATTTTATCCTAAGATTATTTTGATATGTTTATCTCAAAAATTATATAATTTTTATAAAATTAAATTAATATAAATTCCAAAATTTAATCATAATTTTAGTTCAATAAAAATTATTTTTAAGAAAATGTATTTCTAAAGCATAAAATAACTTTACTAAAAATTGAGTAGTTATTTCATAAGAATTAATAAATACATTTGTAATGAGTAGTCCCTTTGTATAGATCATAATTTTTTAATACTATTAATACCATCCAATTTAACTTCTATATTATAACGATCATATTTAAATAATATTTCACGGTTCATTGAAGCTCAGTGTTGCTTGTTGTATATGCTATCTAACATAGTGTTCTTTTAAAATCTCAAGGTTGCATACACATAAAGCTATAAAATAGATTAAATTTATTTAAAAAAATATAACATAAAATCTTGGTGTGTTACATTTTAATCTAATCTCGGTGTTGTGTGTCATATACACTATTGAATATGATGTTCATCTTTTAAAATCTATGGGTGTTACACCAACTATTGCTTATATTGAGCATAAAATTCATCAAAGTTGTCATTGGTCCTGCTATTTATTTTAAATATGTGATCCCTATAGTGTAATATTTCATTTTACTATTAACTTATTATTTTATGGGTCATATAGAATATATCCCCTTGTTTCTTTAGATATCCTATAAATATATGATTCATGCCTAGATGTGCCAGTTTGCTACCAGAGATATCCTAAAAAAATACTCAGTAACCCCATATAGAAGTATATTATAAATAAAATATTTTATCTTTATAACTTGAATATAATATTATTTTACACCATCATTGAATAAATATTTAGTGTGTATACCAAAGTCTATAATACATATCCCCAAAAATATAATGGATGATATGGATGACTCGTTATCAACCTCACCATGTCCAATAAGGTGTGGTTCCTCTGTTCCCCAATTCCATTACACAGTGGTGTATATAGAGGAGTGACTTAAGATAAAATCTAAAAATATTGTATATTTTTTATAAAATCTAGGTTAATATATTCTCCACCTAAATCCAATCAAAGTTTCTTTATCTTCTTACCAAGATAATTCTCATCTTCATTCTTAAACTCCTTAAATTTCTCAAAGGATTCAAACTTATATCTCATTAAGTATACATATCTATATCTACTCAAGTTAGTGGTAAAATTTATGAAGTGGGAATATCCACCTCTAGATTTAACTTTAAAAGGTCCACGCACATCAGTGTGAACTAATTCAAGAAGATTTATGTCCCTTACACCCTATACACCAAATGGTGGTTTGATCATTTTGCCTTACAAACAAGAATAAAACATACCAAATAGTTTTATTTTAAAAAAGTCTAAGTATCCATATTTATATAGTTATTTCATGTGCTCCTAATTTGTATGAAAAAATTGGTGATTCCACAACTAGTTGTGATATGAGTCATGAAAACTTGATTCATTATCAATTTCCAACACTTCATTTCATATTATAGTATATAAATATTTTTATTGAGATTTTTCATACTATAAGAAATTTCATATTTAGAAAATTATTATATTTTATTCCCAAACATGAATATAAGTCCATCCACTTCTAAAATGGATCCAAATATAATGTATTTATTAACACTAGTCATGTAATAATAGTTATTTAAAATTAAAAATCAATCTTTTTCAAAAAGAAAGTGGTAGTCTCTTTTATTCAGTGCAAGAAGTATTTCTCTATTGGTAGCTCAAAGATCCTCCTAACCTTTTAAAACCTTCCTAAATCTACATGGTCCCTATATTTGGATACAAATGATAGAATCAAAAGTTGTAACTAATAATAAACCTATAAATATGGAAATATTACATTTGATAATAAACACACTTGAATATTCCTCATTATTCTTCACTAAGGAGAAGTTCTTCTTTTAGTGGTCCTTATTTCCACATGAAAAACATTCTACATCTTTTCCTTAGACTGCCTTTGGATCCTTCTTCTCTTGGTCAAGAAATTCATAGGAGCCTTAGACTTAGAGTGATTCTTAGGAACCATTTCCTTGACCTTCCTATTGTTTATGATATGGACTATTGGTTTTTCATTTCTTATATTCTTAAATTTATATAGAATCAGGTTAATAAGATTTAGGAGTGATGTCTCAATATTTTCCATATTATAATTCATAATAAAACTTGATAATCTCTAAGGTAGTGATACTAGTGTGATATCAGTATGAAATTCATGGGTAGCTTAAAACCCAATAAGTCAAAATGATCAATATAGTTAATCATCCTAACTATATGTGGACTAGTTGTTATCCCTTCTCCAAAAATTCATCTAAATAGTTCATTGTAGATCTCATATCTCTCTTATATAACCTTCTCCTGATAAAGATAATATAGGTGAGACAATATAGTGTATGCATCCTTATTTTCAGGAAACTTCTGTAGATTAATAGAAATAAATTATAACATCAAGAACTGGAAATATAGAATATCATATAAGTATCTAAAGTTGACTGTGAGATCCTCCTCACTCACCTCCTTAGAAGTATCATCAGGAATAAGGCACTATAGTACATAAGGTTTCTGCTCTTGGCATAATATAATTCACATGCACCTATACCACTCCTATAAGTTACTATTAGTGAGGATATTATCTTTCTCAAAAATTAATCATTTGGATAATTTTGAGGTCATATGAATTTTCATTTTCTATAATAAAACAAATAAGTTTTGGAATGTTATATTGATTACCAAAATGTGATGTAATAAAATTTATTTTATCGATATCCTAATATTCTATCAAATCCAAATTTCCCTCACCATTGGATTCAAAATATCCTTTCTCATGGATATTCTAGTGATAATGATCCATATTTCCATTCTTATAATCCATACATGGGCCTAAAAGATATTCAAATTTATTTAGGTTGGTGTTCTTTCTGATTGTATTAACATGTAGCTCCTCGATCCATTGAGTGGACTCCCCAATCCTGAAAACCTAATATCTGATTTCCTCAACACAATACTCTAACTTACACCAAGTTTTTTTTGGGAATTCAACCCTTGACGCTAACTTGGTTAAGTCAATACAAGACCTTAATTAAAAATGTATAATAATTGAAAGTGCCCTAACTTAGACCAGATAAGAACTTTGAACTACAGTTTCATGTTAACTCAAGTAATGAAAGGTTCTATTAAATCAATATTTATTTGATGGATTTTGTCTTTACACATAAATATTCATTATTTTATTCTTTTACATGCTTATTAATATTATGTGCATTTTACATAATTAATTCCCCATATATTGATAAAATAATTCATGTATAATTCATTTATTTTATTCCATCTTGTATACATGTTAATTCATTTACATTATGTGATCATGAATAAACATGAATTTAATAAAAAAATAATTAATCATTCACTAGATAGAAATGAAATAAATATATGTGGAATGATCATGAGATTAAACTATTGGTTAGTTTATCAAGCAAACAATAAACTAACCCTCGACCTTAGGCAAATAACTCCTGTAACCAAGCTTAGTTCGAGTTGCAACATTACACCTCAACCCAATGTATCTCCTTGGTTGGTTTCACCTAAACTTAGGTTCCAAACTACCTCCTCCAATTATAGATTCATCCTTTACATATATTTAATCACACATGGGTGAGGTTAACCATGGGTATGGGGTTAGATAAAAGAAACCATGGACACAGAGATACCTACATAATAAAGGTGAGAGGGATGAATCCCAAGACATCATATTTAATTTAATAAAACATTGATCTCATAATAAATCCATGAAATGAATATTAAATCAAATAAACTCCCAACACATGCATTGGTCATCCAAGCACATGATCACCCACACGTACAACAAATACACATTTAAATAAACTCACTAGCATTCATTTATATTCATTATTTGTTAAGATAAATAAAAATAATTAATTTATTTATATTATTAATTCATTCATTAATTTATCTTAATTATACATATAAATTATTTTTGAGATTACCATATAATATATTTTTAAATAAATTTAATTATATAATTTAATTTAAAACTAAAACATACACAGGATGTAATGAAAAGTAACATGGTTTTTACCTTAATGGATCGTCTTATATTATTTTTGGAATTTAACACAACATGAACTGAGGGAAACATAGTTTATACACTTTTGTTCTACACAACATTTATTGTTAATTAAATGATGTGTGGTCCACTCTTAATGGTCCTTTTTTGTATATTATATACTTAGATGGAATATAGTGTACATAGTGTGTTATGATATTAGACAATGTGTAGTTCCATGAGTCAAGTCACATAGTCGGTGTTGTATTTATGGCTATGTGGCATGCCTTTAATACACATGGTGTATACTTCTATAATTCCCATGAAGTACATGGAATGTATGATTACCATGAACATCATGCAGTTCCAAAATGACATGTAAACTAATTAATTTAAGCATTTAATTAAAAAAATCTATTACATGGTATGTGTACCAACTACACACCATGTATTTTGGTTTACTGATATAATTAATTTCAATTCCATGTAACTAATTCACTAAGTGTACATCCTGGATTAATGTGTACTACGTTTGAAAGGATAAGAATTAAAGAGCATGTATAACCTACTAGACATCATGCACTTCATTCTCTATCAATCTACACTACATTTATAGAGACTCTGAATGTTTTTCCACAATTAAATTTATGTGTTAGATGGTGTGTACAACATATACACATCATGTAAACACATTTAACATGTGTTTCTCATTTTTCAATCAATACATGATGTGTAATTGATACATGTCACATAGTTTTACCACATGGCTTTTGTGATTCCCATAATGACAAACTATGTGGGGTTACACTATGTGTATGTAAATCCACATTCTATCTGGATGATTAATATGAAAATTGTAATGAAACTATATATTATTCTCCCACATGACATGTTTTGATTCGTAAAACTCATCCTAGTGCAGTGAACATGGGTACACAATGTAAAATTTTTAGTTACACATTGTAATACCATGTTATCTGGGAAAAATCTTGGACACCACTGGATGGGATCTTAGTAAATTATTCATATGTTATTGTCCTTTTCTTGGTCATATTAAAGTGAACGCTCATAATATTTTCACTTTTGAATTAAGAATGAATAATACTAGAAATGAAAAACTAACATCAAATTCCTAAATCCATCAATGATTAATAAATAATAATAAATTAATATGTAATCACTCTGATACGACTTAAAGGTCTTGGGGTACAATATAAGTGGTTAGGCCCACGCCCAATAATGGTTTTTCATCTTTTTCATTGGATTTATCCTCAAAAATGGATGAATATAAACCTAAAATTATACATGATAGGATCATTCACATATAATCTATTATTAATTAGTAATAATAATTGCCTCTTGTCTTTGAATTATTTCTTAGTTATTGAATAAATTCACCAATTATATCATATCATCATTGAGATGAAGGATTCAAGGGTAGAATCACTCTAACAGTATCCACACATGTTCCAAGAACCTTAGAACATCATAGATGTGCCTTTGTATACTAGTGCCAAAGACTGATAACCTTGCATCATTCCCATCATTTGAAACTAAAATTTCTTCTAGAATGGAATGGATCTATCTATATCTATTGGGTAATTTAAAGAGAGGAGGAGGATAGATTATACTAAGACTTAATATCATTGTTGAGTATTTCTATCTGGGGATTGATAGAATTCTCTAAAGAGATATATTTTTCTTAAAAAATATATTTCCCAAGAAATGAAATAAATCAGGTTAAATACTTAGGTTGGATAATTAGTGATTACATAAAGTTCATTATCCAATATATTAATTCTAAATAAACCATGTGTATAATAAAATTATTATTATTATTATTTCCTTGGAATGTTCTAAGATCATGGATATTTAAATATCATTTCTTCCAAACTTTTAACTTGACCTTTTAATCCTCATCCATCATTATAAAACCATGAATAATAACTATTTATTTATATAAATGAATATTATTATATGGTACATTCAATAAATATTTATATAATATCCTGAATAATTATTATTCTTTAAAATATGATAACAATATTTATTCTAATATTAAATTCAAATAGAATTTAACTAAGGTTCTAGACACACTTAGTGTGTGACCCTCTAGGAATCTTTCTCAATAAAATTAGGAGAACTGGCCTAAATTCATAGATTGGAATTTATAAATCCTCAAGTCACCCATAGATAAGTAATTTAATGTCATAGAAACAAAAACATCATATGAATGTTCACCATGTAATATAATCTATTTTTCTCAATATCTTATCAAGAGAATTACATACTTGTGTCGTTAACTTATATGATTGTTATAGTTTTAAATTTCCTAAAATAATATCAATGATAAAACTATAGTGGAAATTGTCTTAATTATACTATTCTATTCCAATAATAGGTTATGATATATTTTCTTTCATTAACTATAAAGGTAAAATCCTTTCTTGACTTATTCATTAATTTCATATCATCTGTGACACACCCAACATATCTTACCTCCCTGTGAGTATATACCATCATAGTTTTTGTCTATAAATCAAAGTACATGACTAATGATATATACTAATAATAATCCCAAGCCTAAGGAATAATATACACATACATTGAAAGGAATATCCAATGAAACATATAACACATGGAATTACTATGGGCTTGTCAGTTCTCATAACCTCCTTTGTCGAATATTTCCAAGTTAGAACTTCATGAGAATAAATCTCAATGTCTTATGGGCCCCCCTAAACTAGATATATTATATCATATGTGTCCTTAAAATAGAGACCATACATCTATATAACATATATTTAATAATATCATCCTATCACTTTTAGGTTATCATTATAGTAGGGAATTTTTATTTCCATTATATGTGAGAGATACTCTAAGAAAATTATCACACTGATATTACATAGAAGAACCTTAATCATGTGATAAGATATTTTTTAATATTTAAATGTTCATTATTTTTTTTTAGTTTTTCTAAAAACTACTCAATAATCTAATGTGTTTTACTTTTATTAATTTTATAATGGATAACCTCATTATAAATTATACAAGGAGTGTGTACATGAAGAAAAAACACACAAACAAAACATGTTTTTATATAGAGAAAGTAATTAGTCTAAGAAGTCACCCTAAAAATAATGGGATAGTACCTTGATATAAAATCTCTATAAAAATTAAAATTTAAAAAGACTAATTATAATTCTCATATCAATAAGTTATGCCTTTCTTTTTTAGAATTTTTCTGATAAGAACTCCACAATTTATCATTTTTAACATGGAATAATTTCAATATGGGTAACCTCATCAGAAATTATACAAGTAGTGTGTGTGTGTGTGTGTGTGAATTCAAAACCAAGTTTGATAAGTCACCCCAAAGATAGAGGTATAGTACCTTACTTGATCACATACATGGATAATAATTAGGTGTTTTTTGTGTCTGTAAAGGTAGTTTATAATAGAAGGTTATTGAGGGAGATATTCCAAAAATCTGTATCTTGTGTATGATGAATGGATATATCAAGTGTAGGATATATTTAGATGCATTCATGAAATGATATTTCATGAAATCTACTGCCTTTGATTATATGAATAGATAAATATTAAAGAGTGATAATATTCGAATAGTTAAAATAACTTAAAAGCTATAATTTATTGAATAGTTACAAGAGTTATAATATGAAGAGAGTTTTCATGAAAACTGTTCATGAATGGTTGTTTCATTAACTAATTCATTTTAAATTAATGAGTTAATACTTTCATTATCAAGGAGTTTCCTCAAGGGATTTATAATTACTACTACAATACATTGGTGGATGTGGATTTTGATCCTCCCACTTGTGCGGAACTCTTTGAGGCTCAAAGATCTTTTTCACCTTCCTCGTTTGTGTATGGGGTATTAGAATACCATAGAGAAAAGTTGAACCCCATAATAATATCAGATTATTTAGATCATAATGTGGATACACCATGGAGGTGTGATGCTTTTTCCACTCAATGAACTTTATCAAATTCATCCAAAGGAGATCAAGAATGATGTAGTGGCTCTTCGGTATAAGGTATGTGTGTTTTATAATATTCTTCATTTCAATATTTTATATGAAATTTCAAATTATCTTTCATGTATATCCTCCTACAAGGGTTTTTAATAACTTCCACTTGATCTGATAAATGTTATTATACTCTAAAAAACCCTTTAGTGGTATCAGAGTGATCCATACTTAAGTTTTATAAAATAATGCATGGAAATGAAGAAGAAATATGAAAATAATGAATTATTTAATGGGTTTTTCAAAAATATATAAAATCATTTAGCCTTATGTACTTGGATACATAAAGTTAAAGAAATATTTACCCTTACATGGCAAGGCTACGTAAAGGTAACGATAGCCTTCCCTTACACAATTAAGATGCATAAGGGTAACTAAGGATTTACCTTTATGTAGATTGGTATGTGTATAGGTCATAATAAGATAACTATACATGAAATTAGGGTTTTGTAAAGTTATGTGTATTTTTAAAAGGTTTATGTAAAGGTAACTATGTGCTTTACCCTTACACATATAGGTACTAAAGTCTCTATGTAATTGTCCTTGAAATTTACCTTTATAGAGTGAATGAAAAATAAATATCACCCTTATGAAAATGTCATGCATAAAGGTATTACCTATATGTGATGATATTTTTAAGGTTTTTTTTCATCCTTACCCTTACACAGTGGTTCTTAAAGCCACGTAATGGTAACTAGCCACTTACCCTTACCTGAGCTGACTATGTAAAGGTCATACCCATACACATCGAGGTTTCTCAGAGTTGTATAAAGGAAAACTTATGTATTACCTTTACAAATTGGTTCTATAAGGTCTACATAAGGGTTATGCAGACTTACCCTTTTGTATAGTGGTTACATAATGGTAAAGAGAGGATAACCTTACATAAGAATGTGTTCCTATGTAAGGGTAAATATAAAAAATGTTAAAGAAAGGTTTTTAACAAATAAAATGTTTTAAATAGTTTATAAAATGTTTATAAATCATTATTAAAGGTATTTTGAGAATATTTAATTTATAAAAGTTTTATAAATTAATTAATTAATTAATTATAAATGGTTTATAATTAATTAAATAATTTTTTATGAAACTTTTATTTTTCACAAATATGAAATGTTAATATTTCAAATACATTTTAACAAATATATGGGAATTTTTATAATATATAAATAATAGTTTTTATTTATAAATCATAAAAAAAAATATATAAAGGGTTATAAATTATGAAATAAGGAAAAAATATAAAACATTTATAGTTAAATTATGAATTTTTCACAATTAAATATTTTGAATTGTTCAAAATTAAAAAGGTCATTATTTAGATATTATTTAAGCCACATCAAAAATGATTTGATGATTGATATTATCAAGTTTTAAATAATGATTAAGTATATGATATTTAGATTATGTGAAATGTTTAAAAATATAAATTATATTGAAAATTTTTTATAATTAATACAATATCATATATTTGAAATAGAAATTATATATAATTATAAATATGAAATATTTCATATCTAAAATTAATATAAAGGGTTTATATTCATGTTTTTGTAATGTCCATAATATAAAGATAAAATTATAAATTATTTATAATTATATTTCATTTATGAATTGTTCATAAATTTTTATCTAATGTTTATAGATTCAAAATTTTCATTTATTTAAGGTTTATTTCCTACTATATTAATGTTTAGTAAATTATTTAAGAAATGTGAATATTTTATATGCTTTAATTTATTTGTTAAACTGATTCTATAATAGAACCATAAATTACATTATAAGATTGAATCTATAATGAATTTAGTTTTTCATCCACCTTGACCTTAGTTTGTAATTGAATTTATGAACATGAATTTAGTTATTGAATATAGTTTGTACATATTAGGTTTTAGATTTATTATGAATTGGATTCTCTCTTAAGTAAGGTATCCCTCGGTAGAGGGAATTGGGGTTATAATACCTACCTAACTAGAGGATTTTTTTCTTATCTAGGATGGTAAATGGGGTTGGGTATCTATCTCCCTAGGCTTATACATATGAATTTTATTAATCTCAAATAATTCTAAACCTTTACATTAATTTTTCAAGTAACTTATGCATATTATGCATTTGGATGTTTATGAATATACTTAACTTCTAATTTTGGTTAGTTAATACAAACTTTATGGTTGTGTGAAGAGTTACACATCAATAGGGTTTTAACATATTGAGTAGGTTGAGGGAATATTATTCCAAACTAATTACTATAAGAATTCATACATAAAGGGGGTAACATGAGATAATATGGTGAGATTAAAACCCCCTTAAAATACTAAGTGGATATTCCTTCCAAATCAATATTTATTAAGTACTAAATCATCCATCCAGGTAGTTTCATGCCTAATTTGGGATCCCATGGATTATCTTGTGTAATGAAAGAAAGTAATAAGTGACTTTTTATTGTCTTGTTCATTAGTTTTATGCCTTATCTAGGTGCCCCAAAATTTTCCTTGGTTACCTTGTTTTTAGAGTTAGATTTGGGTAACACTTATCTGGGAATCCCTGTCAATTAGGATACTTGAGGAATATATTTTAGTTTATCCATATGATATATTAGAAAAAGGGTTATCCACTCAATTATCCAAAAATTATATATTATATGATTGGGATGATTCCTTACCTAAATAATTAAGTGGTGAGATTAACACTAAAGTGGACTCATTCCATAGTGAAATATAGATCATGGACCACTAATGGTTATGATGAATTTTTAAAATGGGGTTGTCATTTTATTGGGAGACCATTTAATAAAATTATTTATGGTTTATAAAACATGCCACTCATCTAATAAAAGCATCTATTTTAGATAATATTATCATCAATATAATTAAACTAAACTTTGTAATTAATCATTAAAAAAGTGAAACTTAATTTAAGTAACTCTTATACCGGTAACTTAAGAAAATTTACTAAGCAAGATTAGTGATCTAAGAATCATTCTTAAGGAAAATTCTTTGCATCTCAATAATTTCTTCCTTGGTAACCAAGTGTTAAAAATTTTCAATAACTAAATTTATATTCTTATGGAAGAATAGAGTGATTCATTCAAGGTTTCAAAGTAATTATATGAAAATGTATTATTCTGGTTAAGTAATTTATCTTATTGTAATATATTGAAATGTTTTGATAATATGATTAAATTCAAGAAATTTTTACCCAATATTCTCATAGTGTTGAGAATGGATGAAATAGGAATATGATTTGTGAATTATATACAATAAAATTGGGTAAATTTTAAAACCATATGAATAAAATTTAGTTGAAATTTTTAACAATATTTCTTCAAGAATCCAATCAAGGTCATTAAAACCTAGGGTTGTAGAGAAGTATGAATAATAATTCCATATGATGGGATTATCTGGAATACCTGAAGGAGTTTGTGAAACTCCATGGAATATCCATGTTAGGTATATATGTTATAGAAATTAATTCTTTTATTTTGAAGGTTATGTGATATTGAATATATATTTTAAGCAAGTATTGTAAATATATAGGAGTTTAAAATCAAAGGAATAATTAATTAATCTTATATTTTATATTCTAGAGAATAAGTAAATAGTTACTATATAGAGGATTTGAATGTAAAATAATTTATCAAACTTAAATGAATCTAAGTAAAATATGTGTACCTTCGTCTCATTTCCCTTATGTGATAAGAGAAGTTGTTCAATTACAAGTATTTTTTGTGAAAAAGTATGACAAGATTAATTGTATACACATGGTTAATGATTTATGAATTTCTATAATAGTTTTAGAGAATAGGATATTTATAAAAGAGTTGTATCAAGAATAAAAATTTTATCCAAGTATTTATATAAATATGATATAATGTGTTCCTACCACCCATTGGTGGTATATTTCAATAAATTTTTCTTTTATTTAAATGAAAAATGCTCTAAACATGTATAATATCATATATGATATAGAAACATTGGTTTATTTGTTAAATATTATTACTAAAAATAAATAAATGTTATTTCCTAACAAAAAAAGGGTTTTTGTATCTAAAAAAGATATTATGAATATAAAATAGTGTTTAAGAGGCTAGTAGGAGTATTTTTGGAATTAGAGAAGTTCAAAGTTAACAAATAAATAATTACACCAATCTAAGTTTAAAATTGATTGTCACTTTATCATAAAATAGTTTAGGAGGACCAGTTGACAATAATGTAAGTAGTAACATTATTTATAGTAAAAAGGTTGATGGAATGGGTTTTGAGGATGATGATGATGCACTTAGGAAAAATTCTAAGTAGACAACAGAAGTTGACTTCAAAACATTCGATGTTGCGAAGTTGAGAAGTTTGAATATGTTCAAAAGTTTAATGTTTAGGAATATGATTCCCAAATATCACCATTATTCAAACTGGCATACATCATAGATGTTTCTTACTAAGAATTTTAGTGGGTTGGTTTTATCAGATTGTCACATAAATATGTAACATGGATTATATATGACGTAATCTATTAACATAATCAAAAAATTCTAGAAAACATAAGGATGGTATGGAAGTTTATCATATATGATATGATAAATTGGTGTTTATATTTGTTTTGTTAAATATTATTAAATAATTTAAGAATATTTATATTTATCTTATTATAGGTAGCCTATTTTTTATCATTCTTTCACATTTTATATATAAATATATATATATATATATATATATATATCATGATGTGTATTGATAACTGATCTCTCAAAGTATGACTTTGAGTTTATCCTTAACGGATGTTAATCATGGAGTATTATAGGTTATGATGAAATGTTAAGATTATAATGAGTAGGATTCTTGTATAGACATACAGAATATGCTCATGAGGCATAAGACAAAGAATGGGATTCTTTGTTTGTTTTGGATGACCCATTAAATATACCACATGGAGGGTCATACAAATTTATTTTGTATACTAAGGGTTCATGGATCATATTTGAGTCCCCGCAGGCTGAGGTTAGTGAGATATCTAGCATGATAACTCTCCTACATTGATACCCCACTTACACAAATCTGTATATTAACTTAGATAATATGTGGATGGTTAGGTACATTGTTGATCATGTTGTTAGTTGGAGCTTAACCAAGATGGGATTTTTCTTCTCATATGACGATTATGAAATTTGGTCCCTCGATTGAGATAGACTTTGGGAGTGTGTAGATGAACCTAGATATTATATATATCTAGATAAGGTATATTTGATGTGATTATCCATAAGGATGAATGGAATTTGTTATATTCATTGATCAAATCATTCAATACTCATAGAGTCGAGAATATATGAGTTGGGTATATGGGATTTACATACTTTGTGCCCCATGGTCCTTCAATTTCTTAGAAAAAGGAAAAATATGATAATTCTCATTTTCATATGATATGGACTGGTGGACATGGGTATAGACATACATGTGTTTTATTGATATCATGTCAGATCCCTTTGTAGCTTGAGTATCACTGATTCACTTATAGAGTCCAATATTTTCTTACACTTATGGGTCCATATATTTATATTTTTTTCAATGCAATAATGGCTCATGGGGTCACAATTTGTGGTTGACTAAATGGGGATTGAGATTTACTTATAGAGATACTCTAAAATTGATT
Organism: Viscum album; assembly: GCA_963277665.1. Classification (NCBI taxonomy): domain Eukaryota; kingdom Viridiplantae; phylum Streptophyta; class Magnoliopsida; order Santalales; family Viscaceae; genus Viscum; species Viscum album. The sequence continues at coordinate 302,336,022 of OY728166.1, forward strand.
TAGAGTTAATCCAAAAGTTTTTTGGTTGGGTGTTCACAAGGTATTTCGTATGATGTGATACAAGGTGAAGTTAATGATAGCTTTCTAAAATTGTTTTGGAAGATATACAAAAGTAGTTTTGGATATGATTTCCCAAGTTATTGTATATGATACAATATAAGGTGAAATGGAACAAATTCTATATGGCTTTAGTTCAAGTGTGGTATTGAAGGAGATATTCTCTAAATCTATAGCATGTATATGATGCATGGCCCTATCGAGTTCATGATATATAGAGATTCAAACATGAAATGAGATTCCATGCATGCTGCTACCTTTGATCATATAAATAACTTAATATTAAAAATATTCTTAATATTAGAATAGTTTAACTCGCTTAAAAGATATCATTTATATAACCATTATAAGAGTTTAAATGAGAAGGGATTTTTCATGCATGCGATGCATGAATAGATGTTGTATTAACTCTTGTTTTTTAAACGCAAGAGTAGATGATTACACTATTAAGGAGTGTCCTTGAGGGAATTATAAATACTACTACCATACATTGGTGGGTGTAGATTTAGATCCTCACACTTTTCCAAAACTCCCAAAGACCGAAAACACTATTTTATCTTCCTCTATTATGTACGAGGTACAAGAATACTTCGGAGAAAAGATGAACCCTATTCAAAAATTAGATGACTCATATCAACCTATGGATACAATATAGAGGTGGATGATTTTTCCACTCATTGATATTTATCAAATTCATCCTAAGGATATTAATATTGAAGCAGTGGATCTTTCGTATAAATTATGAATTCTTTAGAGTATTCTTCATTTTAGTATTTTATAACTAGTTTCATATTTTATTAATAAAGACCCAAACCTTGATGTACATGTACATTACATTACTTTTGCGGAGAACTAAATACACGACACAAAGATATTCCCAAAGACTATGTTAGTTTAGTGTCATTGGAAATTCGGAACATACTCTTCTAATCATGGTGAAATATCTTCAACATCTCCCATAAATATCTTCCCCTTTTGTTTTCTTACCTAAAACCTTTCTTTATATCCTGGGGAAAAGAAAACATAAAAACGGTGAGCTCAAATTCTCAGTAAGGGTAACCATGGAGAACTTAAAAACCATCCATAAACAGTTGAACGTAAAAACATGAACATAAAACATGAGTAATGACATAAATCTTGGCAGTATATAAGGCATATATCATAAAGGAACATTAATCATGATAAAATGGAATGGGAATAAAACATGGATTTGTATAAAACCATTAAGCACATGATTTTATTTCCATAGTAGCCAAGGAGTTTCTTCCAAGACCATTATAGTGGATAATGTCCATTACTGAACCAGGTTTACTTGCTGTTCCAGCCCTGTATTACTGAACCGGATTCACTTACTGTTCCATCCATGTCTATCTCATGATATATAAATCTTTACCCAATGAATTGGAGGGAGATATAGGTCCCACCAATCTCATAATGAAGTCATTCTTTCATGTTCCACAAAATAAACATAATTCATTCATCATAACCCAAAGAATAAAATGGGTTTCATAAACATCATCCCATCAGAACATAATCCATATAAAACAAATGGATATCATTTCATGATAAGAAAAATCAAAACATGTAAATAATAGTTCATTATACTTGAAACATAAACATACTAAATAATGTCATCTTAGATGGCAAATAGTTTTGATAAAACACTTGAAATGAATTCCTGAGGAAAATATCATTTCTTCTTCAAAATCATTTTATTTTCACAAAATGCCAAGAAATTTTAAAAGAAAATGATTTTTTTTTTAAATAATCATGAAATCTTGTAGAGGAAGATTCATTAAAATAATGTGTTATGAAACGATAAAAATCTGTTCATGCTGTATAAGTTAAAAAAACATTCTCCTCGTACTTTTGCCGGAATAGTCAAAAAGTACCTCGTATGATAAAAAAATAGTCCTTCCATACCTTGTGGTAAAAGTCATGAAAGGGTAAAAATGAATTTAAACATACATGGAAGAATATTAAACATTGTATGAAAACATTTTTAGAAAACATGGACATGGATGATAAACATAACCTCAGTAAATACTTATGAATAAACAATCCCGGATAAAAACGAGATTGGAATAATTATCCCCTACTGATTATAATCAGTGGAATCATACATGTCATAAAATAAAGAAAATTACATAAATATGTAAATATAATATCCTTAAAAATAAAAATCTTAAAACATTCATGGTAATCATAAACACCATACAAAATAAATAGTTGGAGATTAAGGCATATGTCTCAGAGAAATAAAAGTGAGACGAAATAATCCCTTAACTTATGTCCAATTTCTTCTGTATGTGTCTGAAAATCCTGTATAGTGGGTTTAAACATATTATTAACTTGTAATAGAACCATAATAATATTTATAATATCATATATGATTCACTTACGACTCTATATTACCCGTTCATTTTTCAATTCCATGTGAAAGCGGTGTTTTGGGTAAAATCGTTTCATTTATCATAAGTGTTTTGAATTGAAATTATTCATATGATTACATAGATCATGATTAATTACTTAAAAAATGTAAAACATGATTTATATATAATATATATTCCAAATATAAATATATATAATAGTTCGATAAATGGAATGAAATACACCATTCATGGAGATGGTAGGTCGTACGTACGCATGAACGTTGTTTTCCATTACGTATTGACTTGAATGGGAGTAAGTAGATGACATATATATATATACATAAATCCAGTAGAATTATTATGTTATATATCTCATTATTATTCATTATATAAACTTTATAATCATTCTTAAATGGTGACATGGAGAATGAATCTCATCACGTTGTGGAGACGGTAATCCGTACGTACGCACGAGCGATGATATCATTCCCATAATTATGGAATGGAATTGGAGTGGATGATATAATATCTAAGAATAAGTATGATGTTATAATAATCATATATAGTTTTTATTTCCACCATTATACCCATCCAAGTATGGTGGTGGTGGAAAAACAGATTACACCACTGCGTGGAGACGGTAAGTCGTACGTACGCACGCACGGTGATTTCATTTTTCATAGGATGTATATAAAGTGAAATAGGGTTGTTTCATATTTATAATAATATATCAGTATATTATTTATAATTATGTTATTACTTTATAAAGAAACAAATAAATTAGAGGAAGTAAAAGAATAAAGAAACTTGAAATAATCGGTAGAACAGATTACCTCTTCTTCGATGCACCTCCTTTAAAACTTCATCTTAAGGGACAAGATTTGGTATTTTTAGAATACCTGAATCTCCAAACTGTTACTAGGGAAGTTTAAAAGAGTAATGGTCAGTGTTTGGCCTAGCTTTAAGGCTCAAAATTTTTTTAGGAGGAGAGGTATGAGGTTCCCTTTTATAAGAGAATATAGGGGCACTTTTGGAAACCTCAAAAATATTAATTAATAATAAAATCAAACCGAACTTAAAAACTTAAAATGTGACTCAAATTAGGATATGAGGTAATATAGATTTGTAATATAATCAACCAATCAAATTTGGACATGCTGGAAAATTATTTTAAACCTTATCAATTTGATTTATCCTTATTTAAATTATTTTATCTCATTTGTGGTAATAATATTCTAAATTTTAAATTGTTATAAATACTTACATATGTGTTGTTAATTGTCCATAATTGGATACTTTATGAAATTTTAGACCTTATAAATTTAAATTTATAATTTGTAAATATTTTGTGGTTTTTAAACAATTTAATAACATGTTATTTTTATAAAATATCAATAGTGTCAATTTTGACACTATTCATTTATTTGAATTTAAATAAAATCCAAACAGAGGGTATATTCAAACCAAAATATTTAATATATTCCTAAAATTTCATATTCATCTAAAAAAAATTTGGAGCACATTATTTAGTTCATATAATATTTATTTTAATATTTCTAAAACCATTTATTTGATATTTTTCTTAATAAAATAATTACTACAACATTTTTGTATAATTATTTAATATACTTCTATGTTGCATAAAAATTAATAATAAAATAATATGATGAATTTAAACCTATTTTATTTCATAATAATACTTTTAGTCTAATTTATCTTCTAAAACACCCAACTTTTAAAATGATATGTTTATTAAATTATGAAGGTGCAACTTTGACATCATTTAAAATAAAATAATATAAATGTCATAATCTGTTTTATAAGGCTCCAAATGGTCCACAAGTCTACACTTGGATGTTTAGGGTATATAAATACTCGAGAAATAAGTTTTTTTCAAGTTTCTGGTCCTTTTGATGGGTATTATTATTTTAATAAAAACTATATTATTGATTTTTCACTAAATAAATAATTTCTACATCATTAAGGTATAAGATATTAAGGTAATTATATACTTCTTAAAAATTACAAATAAATTACCATGATTAAGAAAAACATTTTATCTTTAAAATTAGTATTTATAATCGAATTTATATTCTATATATCCTTATATTAAAAATACTTTAATTATTAAAGTTTGAGTGAGACATATTTCACTTTCTTTAAATAAAATAAATTAAAGGTCTTAATCACATCCAATTAGGTTCCAAAAGATACCATTTAGACCCAATTATATTTTAGGACGAAATATAATCATAAAATTATATTAATACAAGTTTTAGGATAATTTTGTAATATTATTTTTACCCTTAATTACCAGATTTACCTTTAACTGTAGTAAATAAAATTTACCGTAGTTATTATTCATAATGCCTAAAAATAAAAACTATTCTATTAACATAATTTGAACCTACTGATTCCAAATATAGAATTCATTTTTCCTAATTCAAAACATGTAAGTTTCAATATTTAATTTAAAATTAATCCTGCTGTTGAGAAAATAGGTTCCAAAAGTTAAAACATTGCAAAATATTGAAATGTTTTTACCTATGAATTCAATGTAAAATTAGTGACAATGGAATACATAATATTAAATGGTAAAAATATATTATATTTATAATTTAAAACCATTAAATTTTAAAATTTAACCATATAAATTATCTTGATAAAGAAAGTTGTTTTTAATTAAAATTTAGCATATTTTTACTATTCATCAAAATATGAAAGTTAACAGAAAAATATTAAAAAATTATCCAAAGTTAATTTTTATATAATTATTGAAATGAATAAGTTTATTTCATCATATTTAACTTATAAACGTGTCATAAATATATTTAAAGTGGGTGCACCATCAAAAGGCGGCAAAACTGCATTTTTTGAAAAATACTTATTTTACCCGAAAATATTATTTTGTTCTCATAACATATTCTAGAATATGTGTAAGATGAATTATAAAGTTATAAAATTAAAAATTTGGTTAATAATATTCATAATGGATAGTTTATAATATTATTATAACAATATATCTTTGTTTAGTGAAACTCGGTACTGCGTACAACACATGCTATTGAGGATGGTCACACTTACGTGCAACATAAGCCAAGAATAGTGTTGTATATACTATAAGCTAATATGGTGTTACGTATAGCGTAAGATAATCTTGGTGTAGCGTACAACACAATACATCCAAGAAATTAAAAGGATTATTTCTCATTAAATCTCGTGGTGTTACATTCTACCCCCCTTAAAATGAATTTCCCCCTCAAAATTCATCGTTGTTATAAATCGTTTACTACATGAAAGTTTCTTTCATATAAACCCACATCGAAAAAAGGAATACTAAAACCTAATTTTAAAAAGGAAAGTTAGAAACATAATGGTCATCCAAATTAACTTAGCACTGGGTTTCCACATAAGAGAGTATAGGTGAAAATATGGATATGGAAGAGAAATCTAACAATCATGTTTTTTTGAAGAGTGGTGGAGAACATGGATAAGAAAAAGCCAACAATAACAAAGCCATAAATTTTTGATTATATAAGGTATCATTGGATTCATCGGATATGAGGGTACTAGGAAAAAAATGTTGGGTTTCAAGATCATTTCCCTAAAGTTGATGAATTTTTGCATAAGGATAAATACTTACTTGATTTCAGTGTAAAATCATCATTGGTCATTCCATGAACAATTTCCACTTCATCTTTTATTTAAAGAAATGAAGTTGAATTTTTTATTCTTGAAGTATTAGTAGATCATGCGATAGAATGATAGGTCATTCCATTTGTCTCTATCACAAAAAAATTAGCATAAGATATTAAATATGCATAAGTCCATCTATGGTGAGGTTAAGAAAATATGGTTCCAAAAATGGACTTATACTTCATCTATCATACCACTTAATAAAATAAAACTCATTTCTACAAACCAGGTACTTCCTATAGGCCAGTGGTAGGTGATAAAGGCGTGTTTCACTTTGGTTGTGGGTTCGATTCCTGCAACCTTTTCCGACGCAACGGGTTGTCGCCCATCCTACGGGTTGTCCTTTTTCTAAAACTATACTATTATAACATTTCAGAAATAATAAAAAAGTTCTAGCATTAAAAAATACTATCTAATGTCTAACTTAATCTATTCCAATCTTTAGGCTTATCCAAAATAATTTTGTCCAATCTCATAGTATGAAGAAAAAGATTCTTAGAAAGGTCATATAACATGCATGTCAATACCATCATTTATCCCCACATATATCATAAGATATAACTTTTTTTTCACATTCCAAACATGTGAATACCTTAATCATGTATTCTCTTGAAACATGAATTATCATATAACCTTGGTGAAAATGTGAATGTTTTCAAAAGTTAACTATTTCCACATACCAAAATCCCAAAATTTCTATATACTCAAACCATGATGTTACTTTTTCCTTATATCAGTCATGAGCTCAATAATACTATCAAACATATTATTTTATCCTTATCCCTTCATTATGTGCATATAATCTTCTTTTAAAAAATATTTCAATCACATTTCATGGTTACAGGTACCATATTCTTATGGAAAACCACAATGGACCAATACATAGATATTCCAATATACCATAAAAGTACCTCAACAACTTTATTATTAAATACCATTATATAAAAACTTCAATCCATCATCTTAAATGATTTACATGGAATAAGTCCTTCCTTGATTTAGAAGTAACCTCTTAGGTCAGGGCTTTTATTTGGGTAATGCCCATGTTCTCCACAGATAATACATTGAACTCCATAACAGTCTGTCACTCTATGACCCTTCTCCCTACACAGATAACATCTTACCCTCTATTTGATGTATTCATCAAGGTTCATATTACCTTCTTTATAAATCTCAATCTTCCTTTCTCTATGCTCCTCACCATGCGAACATGCATAAAATTCCATATTCCTCTTATTTGATGAATTAGGAATACCACTAAAGTTCACCTCGTTAATCATATATTGTGACGACTGATTCGGCATAATCACAATATATTTCCTTCAAGGTATTACTCAATTTCTTTTCTCATAGTCACCAATTTTTCCATTGGATTCAATGTTGACCCAATTCCATCTGGTTCCCCCCATTGACTAAAACTAAAAACCATGGTGTAAGAAATGTTTAAAATAACGAGGAAAAACATAATCATAAAAAGTATAACTTATCACACATTATTTAATCCATGACACCATAGGTTCACCCTAGGTTATTCATGATCATCAACATAATTCTAGGACTGTGACCTATAGTTATACAAAACCTTAGGTACATCCCTAGACATACCTTAGAAATATCTCTAGGAATCTCACTAAAGTTTTCGCATCCTAGTTTCCAAAGGTTAACTAAACCTTCACTCTAATACCAACTATAAAGACCCAAATATTGACGTACATGTACATTACATTACTTTTTCGGAAAACTAAATACATGAGACAAAGAGATTCCCAAATACTGTGTTAGTTTAGTGTATTTGGAAACTTGGAACATAATCTTCTAATCATGGTGAAAGATCTTCAACATCTCCCATAAATATCTTCCCCTTTTGTTTTCTTACCTAAAACCTTTCTTTATATCCTGGGGAAAAGAAAACATAAAAAGGGTGAGCTCAAATTCTCGGTAATGGTAAACATGGAAAACATAAAAACAATCCATAAACATTTGAACGAAAAAACATGAACATAAAACATGAGTAATGACATAAATATTGGCAGTACATAAGGCATATATGATAAAGGAACATTAATCATGATAAAATGGAATGGGAATAAAACATGGATTTGTGGAAAACTATTAATCACATGATATTATTTCCATAGTAGCCAAGGCATTTCTACTAAGATCATCATAGTGGACAATGTCCATTACTGAACCAGGTTTACTTGTCGTTCCAGCCCTGTATTACTGAATCGGATTCACTTTTCATTCCAGCCATGTCTATCTCATGAGACATAAATCTTTACCCAATTCATGAGAGGTAGATATAGGTCTCACCCATCTCATAATGAAATCATTCTTTCGTGTGCCACAAAATAAACATAATTCATTCATCATAACCCAAATAATGAAATTGGTTTCATAAACATCATCCCATCATAACATAATCTATATAAAACAAATGGATATCATGTCATGATAAGAAAAATAAAACCATGTAAATAATAGAGGCATTATACTTGAAAGATAAACATACTAAATAATGTCATCTTATATGGAAAGTAGTTTTGATAAAACACTTGAAATGAATTCTTGAGGAAAATATCCGTTCTTCTTCAAAATAATTTTCTTTTCACAAAATTCCATGAAATTTTAAAAGAAAAGGATTTTTGTTGAAAATAACAATGAAATCTTGTAGATTAATATTCATGAAAATAAGGTGTTATGAAATCGTAAAAATCCATTCATTCCATATATGTTAAAAAAACATTATCCTCGTACTTTTTCCAGAAAAGTCAAAAAGTACCTCATATGATAAAAAAATATTCCTTCCATACCTTGTGGTAAAATTCATGAAAGGGTAAAATGAATTTAAACATACATGGAAGAATAGTAAAACTTTTATGAAAACATTTTGAGAAAACATGGACATGGATGATAAACATAACCCCAGTAAATACTTACGAATAAACAATCTCGGATAAAAATGAGATTGGAATAATTATCCCTTACCAGTTATAATCAATGGAATCATACATTTCATAAAATAAAGAAAATTACATAAATATGTAAATATAATATCCTTAATAATAAAAATATTAAAACGTGCATGGTAATCATAAACATCATACAAACTAAATATTGGTGATTAAGGCATATGTCTCACAGAAATAAAAGTGAGACGAAATAATCCCTTACCTTATGTCCAATTTCTTCTATATGTGTCCGAGAATCTTGTATAGTGGGTTTAAACATATTATTAACATGTAACAGAACCATAATAATATTTATGATATCATATATGATTCACTTACGACTCTATATTACCCATTTATTTGTCAATTCCATGTGAAAGTAGTTTTTTGGGTAAAATCGTTTCATTTATCGTAAGTGTTTTGACTTGTAATTATTCATATGATTACTTATATCATGGTTACTTACTTCAAAAATTTAAAACATGATTTATATATAATATATATGCAGAATATAAGTATATATAATAGTTCGATAAATGTAATGAGATACACTGTTCATGGAGACGGTAGGTCATACGTACGCATGAACATTGTTTTCCTTTCCTTATTGACTTGAATGGGAGTAAGTAGATGATATATATATATATACATGAATCCAGTAGAATTATTATTTCATATATCTCATTATTATTCATTATATAAACTTTATAATCATTCTTGAATGGTGAACATGGAGAATTAATCTCATCGCGTCGTGAAGACTGTAATCTGTATGTACGCACGAGCGATGATATCATTCCCATAATTATGGAATGGAATTGGTGTGGATGATATAATTTCTCGGAATAATTATGTTTTTATAATAATCATATATAGTTTTTATTTCCACCATTATACCCATCCAATTATGGTGGTGGTGGAAAAACATAGTACACCACAGTGTGGAGACGGTAAGCCGTATGTACGCACGCGCGGTGATTTCGTTTTTCATAGGATGGATATAAGTTGAAATAGGGTTGTTTCATATTTATAATAACATATAATTATATTATTTATACTGATTTTATTACTTTATAATGAAACAACTAAAGAAGAGGAAGTATAAGAATAATGAAACTTGAAAGAATCGGTAGAAGAGATTACCTCTTCTTCAACGCACCTCCTTTGAACTTTCTCTTAAGGGACTAGAGTTGGTCTTTTGAGAAAACCAGAATCTCCAAAATGTTACTAGGGAAGTTTAGAAGAGTAATGGGAAGGGTTTTTCTGAGCTTAAAGGCTCAAAATTGTGTGATGAGGAGAGGGATGAGGTGCCCTTTTATAAGAGAAGAGAGGGGCACTTTTCGAAACCTCAAAAATATTAATTAATAATAAAATCAAACCCCAATTAAAAACTTCCAAAGTGACTCAAATTCTGATATGAGTTAATATAGAGTTGTAATCTCATCAAACAATAAAATTTAGACATGTGGGGAAATTAGTTTAAACCTTATCAATTTGATTTATCCTTATTTAATTTATTTAATCTTATTTGTGGTAATAAATTTCTAAATTTTAAATTGTTATAAATACTTACATATGTGTTGTTAATTGTCCATAATTGGATACTTTATGAAATTTTAGACCTTATAAATTTAAATTTATAATTTTTAAATATTTTTGTTCTTTTTAAACAATTTAATAAAATTTTATTTTTATAAAGTATCAATAGTGTCAATTTTTACACTATTCATTTATTTGAATTTAAATAAAATCCAAAAAGATGATATATTATAAAAAAAATATTTATTAGATTACTAACATCTAATATTCATCTAAAAAAATTTTGATCACATTAATTAGTTCATATAATATTTATTTTAATATTTTTAAAACCATTTATTTGATATTTTTCTTAAACAAATAATTACTACAACATTTATGTATAATTATTTAATATACTTATTTGTTGCATAAAAATTAATAATAAAATACTATGATTAATTTAAATCTATTATATTTCATAATAATAATTTTAGTTGAATTTATATTCTAAAAAACCCAACTTTTAAAATGATATTTTTATTAAATTATGAAGGTGAAAACTTTGACATCATTTAAAATAAAATAATATAAATGTAATAATTTATTTTATAAGGATCCAAATGTTCCACAAGTCTACAATTGGATTATTAGGGTATATATATACTTTACCAATAAGGTTTGGTAAAGTTTATGGTTCTTTTGATGGGTATTATTATTTTAATAAAAACTAAATTATTGTTTTTTCACTAAATAAATAATTTCTGCATCATTAATGTATAAGTTATTAAGGTAATTATATATTTCTTAAAAATTACAAATAAATTACCATGATGAATAAAAACATTTTTTATTTAAAATGAGTATTTATAATCTAATTTATATTCTGTATATCATTATATTAAAAATACTTTAATTATTAAAGTTTGGGTGAGACATATTTCACGTTCTTAAAATAAAATAAATTAATGGTCTTAATCACATCCAAGTGGGTTCCAAAAGATACCATTTAGACCCAATTATATTTTAGGACTAAATATAATCATCTAATTATATTAATACAAGTGTTAGGGTAATTTTATAATTTTATTTTTACCCTTAATTACCTGATTTACCTTTAACTGTAGTAAATAAAATTTACCATAGTTACTATTCATAATGTCTAAAAATAAAAATTATCATATTAACATAATTTGAACCTATTGATTCCAAATATGGAATCCATTTTTCCAATTTCAAAACACAAAAGTTTCAGTATTTAATTTAAAATTAATCCCGTTGTTGAGAAAACAGGTTCTAAAAGTTAAAACATTGCAAAAGATTGAAATGTTTTTACCTATGAATTCAATGTAAAATTAGTGATAATGACATACATAATATTAAATGGTAAAAATATATTCTATTTATTCTTTAAAACCATTCAATATTATAATTTAATCATATAATTTATCTTGATGAAAAAAGTTTTTTTAATTAAAATTTAGTGTATATTTACTATTCATCAAAATATGAAAGTTAATAGAAAAATATTAAAAATTTATCCAAAGTTAATTTTTATATCCTCATTCAAATGAATAAGTTTATTTCATTAAATTGAACTTATAAACATGTTAAAAAATAGATTTAAATTGGGTGCTCTATCAAAAGGCTGTAAAACTGCATTTTTTGAAAAATACTTATTTTACCTGAAAAATTTATTTTGTTCTCATACCATGTTCTAGAATATGTGTAATATGAATTATAATTTTATAAAATTCAAAATTTGGTTAATACTATTCATAACGGCTAGTTTATAATAATATTATAACAATATATCGTTGTTTAGTGAAACTTAGTACTGCGTACAACACACGCTATTGAGGATGGTTACTCTTGCGTGAAACACAAGCCAAGAATAGTGTTGTGTATACTAAAATATAATACGGTGTTTTGTATAGTGCAATCTAATCTTGGTGTAGCGTACAGCAAAAGACATCAAATAAATTAAAAAGATTATTTCTCATAAAATCTCGGGGTGTTACAATATTGCATGTAGATCCTTAGAAAAGGGTTTTTAATCACTTACACTTAATCTGATAAATGCCATTATACTCTAAAAACCCCTTCATTTCTTAATATTAAGAAATAATTAACAATTATTCCCCTATATATGGATAGTTTTGAAGCCATTACAAATGGAATCAATGATGATACTCGGTTGAGAGTGAAATTACATTGGCTAGGTTTGAGGTGTGTTTTTTACAATGAGAACATTTTTCTAAGGGGGAGTGAAACACCCCTTGAAAAATAAATGTTAAAATTTATAATTAAACATTATCATATATAAAAGGTACACCTTTATTTTTGGGAGTCTATCTAATAAGAACTATACGGTTAAGTTTGATTATTTGGAGTAATTTCATGAGTGGTGTCCTACTAGAAAATTTTCTCAGGAAGTATATAATGGGGAAAGTACCATACTCATTTGGGAAAATGAATGGGATTTTTGGCTATCATATGTTCATTAGTGTGTTACATTATAGATAGATCCTTGAAATTTGAAACTTGGTAATAGTGAGGTCCCGATAGGTCAACAGTTTCTCAGTAGTTACACTCGATCCCATGTGAGTTGGATCAACTGATGACACACTGACTCTACCATTATTGTAATAGTGGGTTCCCTATACCCAACTATGCAGTACTTTTGATTAGCATATTATTTGTACAATTAGATATACATGATGTATTCTTACCATTATGTTGTATACTTTTCTATGTCTACTATTGAAATGATAATGTCCATAGATTAATTGTTGTATCAAAAGGTTATAGCAGATCTCAGGCTATAATAAGAACCTCGAGATACTATAACATTAATCTTAAACATATATCATATGGTCTAGATACATCATACTTAATGGAAATAGTATATGTTTGAATATCAGGTACTGGGGGATCATAAGTATTGATACTTCTTCTCATGAAGTTCTCACTTGGTGATCTCTAGTAGTGAGATCATGAGAAGATACCTAATAATAGGAACACCACATTTTTTGGGTGTCATTGGATGTTCCTATCTATAGACATGTGTAATGGTTTCCTGACTTGATATCATTACCAATGTGTTCAATTTGATTTTTTACTTTAATGTAAGGAAAAACATGATAATGAAATTGTGGCGAGGGAGATTGTGTTGGGTGCACCATTGGTGGTATGACATTGGTTGAATGGTCAATAAATGATTTATCGATTTCAGGTTGAGGAAGTAATATAACTTGGGCCATGTTTATCAAGATGGTAGAACCTTTGTAAGGCTATGGACATGGAAGTTGAGGGTAAATTTTTCAAGTTATATCAACAAATAATAAAGCAAGAAAAGGGCGATGACATGGGTGTGTGTCCTACTTTATGATATATTAAAGACATAGAGATTATATTATACCATGTGTGTTCATAGGTTTTTTTTCATTCCTATGACTATCCTAATCTATTTAGGTTCCTTGATGGGTTTCTATACTCTACTCTTGGACTATGAAAGTTTTTCACTCCTGTCAAGATAAGGGCCTAGAGGGTCACACACAATAGTGTATTCAAGAATCTGCCATATTCAGTTGAATAGGTATATAAAACATGGGGGCCACCACTAGGTCTAGGTTTTTTCCAAGGATATACAATCACATAAGTAATAAATAAATTCATATTATTCAAGTTAATAATAATTGGAATTAAATTTATTTATTAAATGTATTTATAAGTTTTAAATTAAATACATGGAAATATTATTTGAATGAATATTAGTTTAACATATTCAATGTTAATTTAATATTTTTGGGAATGACAAGTAGAGTTTATGGATCAGGTATTATCATTCAATATGTATATATTATATTACAAGAAAGTGATGACAATATAAATAGTATTTATGGCTCAATATAGTAGTCATAATATCATTTATAGTGTGTAAAATTATTTGGGGTTTGGGGTTCCATTTCTGGTTAATTAATTAACACACTGTATATAGAGGAGGAGATCCTCTCACCAATAATTATTCACTACCTCTATCTCTCTTCATATATTTCCCGTATTAAAGAGAGAGAGGATCTAGATCATAGAGTTTAGATCAAGCTCTCTCTCGTTCATTGCAAGCAAGGTGATGTAGTGATCGTCGAAGTGATAAAGGTGTTGTTGTGTTTCTTCACAAGAACCTAGAATTCAATGATAATCATTACCATAGTTTCATGAAGCACGTGTGGATTATATAGAAGAATTCAGCTTCAAATTTTTCCAACAAATATCTCCAATGATGAGCAGACATCGAGCACGGCTTCAGATCTAACCAGGTATTTTACGGTTTCAATTTTGAGCTTAAAACTCTTCATGCGGAGTCCTCAACTTATACTGGTTAGCGCTTCACCAATGAAGACAAATTCATTTCCATCACCGGTGGAAAAAATTTAAAATCCCAAGTTTCTGGGCTTCCACTACATGCCCGGTACCTTCAATTATTATCAGAGCGATGCGTGAATATTTTAATCTGAACAAGAAAAAAAATCATTATGTTCAATATAAGGAATCATTTTGGTTCTAACTCCATAGACAGCGAGTAAATCCGAAATGGGATGACCAAGTTATAGCCATTTGAAGTTTTAATGTGGATTGAACCTGAAAATCTTCGGCCAGAAATAATTTTCACACCAAAAGTCTAGAAATCAGAATAGAATTTTATGTCCAGTCATGTTTTCCTCACATTTGTGGAAAAAATGTTTTTTTAATAATAATTATCATTATTCATATTTTATTAATAAAAACAATTATTTATCATGGGAGGCTTGACCCATCTGAATGCACATAGAAAATATAATTTAGGGGAGGGGTGGCGAATGTTGGGTGCTATGAAAAATAAATGAAATAAAAAAAATCTACATTTTTAATTTGGAATTAAAAAATATATTTTTTTTTATGTTTTCCACAAGGGGTACATGTAGACCCCCACCCACCTGGTACCCTCCCTACTCAAACCTATCTCTCACAGTGGGCCTCCGCTCGGTCAGGTGAACCAGACGGTAGCAGGTCGCCCTCCTTTTTTGGAACCAGTTGGAAATGCTCCCATTAAGACACACTGCCCAAAGTCCTCTATTTGTGTCACCCAGGAGATCCCCCCTACATGCCTCTGCCTTTACCCCCACCTAAACCGGCGCTTTCCACCCCGCTAGGTCGTCTCCTCCTTAACCAAGGCGACCCCTCTGCCTTCACCCCAGTGCACCCCTATTGACCCACTATGTGATATATTTTACCCCTCCTCAGTCATGTTCATGTCACCCTCTAACCCCAGTTCCTTCTCTAAGGTGACTCCTGCCATCAGATCTGGTCGATTCGGTCGTCGTTGTTGCCCAGTGCTTAAGATCCATTGCACGGCCTCTGTCCCAACTCTATTACAACCATTTCTCGGCTGGACCTCACTACTTATGACCCTTGATGGTGTATTAGCCTCCCACTAGCACTTTTGCAGTTCGTGGCTCCACCTCCTTTGGAATTCTTTTATCATGGTGAGCCCCTCCAATCCGGCCTCCCTTTACTCCTTTCCTGGTTCTGCCCAGATTTGGAATCGTTGCCTTGGATTTCCACCATATATATTTTCCTGATTGGCAGTCCCCAAGGGGCGACCCATGAGGTATGAACCCCTTCTGCATAAGGTGCTCCACATTTCATTTCTGCATCGATCATATCCACCCGGAATAGCTGACCAACCCGATATGGGTGTGGACAGGCTGGCCCGGTCTAGAATACCACTACAGGAGGTCTGCACTAGCCTGAAAGGTCCTGTGCAGATTTGGCCCAACCCGCATAGTCTCTAATCATAGTTTTTGAGGCCAAGTTAGTTTTTAAATAATCAACAATTAATTAAAATAATTAATTTAATATTAGTTTTAAATTAAATTAATTAAATATTATTTTTTTAAAAAAATTAATTATAAAGTTCAAATTAATTTAGTTTTGGTTTTAAAATTAAATTAATTAATGAGACTTAACGATGTGATTATTGAATTAAAAATATGACTGAATTTTTAATTCAACAAAAATTCCCTCAGAAATTAAGGCAATAATTCTATGTTTATTTTAAATACATGAGTTTAATTCATATAAGACTGATCATGACCCATAGACCATCCAATGTATTTCTGGTACATGTTTATTTATTTATTTAATTATTTTAATGATTATTTTTAATAAGTAGTTTAGTAAAAGATGTTATGTGTGTATTCTAAGTATCGTTATATGTTTAATGGTTTGTGGGTCCATTTTCTTAGTTGTAATTTATACTCGCGATACATCCTTGCCTGTGAATGAGTATTTTTGTATAATGACAAAGAAAACATGTGACGTACATCATGTCAAGTATTGGTGACGCACCAAACAGGAGTTTGACACATTGGATGGGAAGGTGTTGTAGCTATAGTTGCTAGTGATGTGGCTCAAGGTATCTCCCCTAGGGTCTAGGTTGATCCATTTTTTCCTCAATGCGTCAACCATTAGTATTGGATAATGATCACATCATCGTTTTATTTTTTCATGGTTTATTATATTCTTGAATGTGTAGTTTGTGCGTGATCACATAGAATAATAAACAAGCATGCATAGATAAAATGAACATGTGACGCAATGGATATGTTTTATTTCATGGTCAATTGTGAGTGAGATCACATATTACATGCATATAAAATTGAACATGATTTCTTTCATCACATAAAATTTATAATACCCTCAATGAAATATTAATTCGTAATTGCCTTCCATTATTTGAATTTGGACAAACTAGGTGTTCGAGTGCCCGGTTAGCCATATCTAAGGGTGCCTCTTACTACCAGGTAGTTATTATTAGAGTGATGGTTTGACTTAATTGAAGTGGTAGTAAATATTATCCATAACTAAATTTCTATCATTTTAGAGGCAATCGTTGAGTAAATCAAGTTATGATTTTAGAAGCTGTGACTTCACTCAACATATCAAGGAACTGCGAGTTAATGTGGTTAGCCAGCCAAATTCCTACCTTGACCCTCTGTGTATTGGAATAGTCATAGCTTATAGGCTATGATGGGAGGTTCAGGGATCCTTTCCATTAGAATACTCAAGATAAAAAGTATTCTTATTCTAGTACAAACAGTTCCTAGAATCTGATGAAATAATGGGATACATTTAATGATTTAATTAACTAATCAATAATGTATAAATCAGTAATCAAGTTAAAAGTAAAAATCTTATAGAATTTTATTTTTATAGAAAAATGGAAATTTATACCATAGGAAATACTGTGGTAAATAATGGACAAAGTAAATGTCTACACTGACGTGAATTTCTAAGAATAGTACAGGTGCTTCACAAAATACTATGATATAGGGAATTAAAGGTGTTGGTGTACCTATACCTATTAATCAACCTCTTGAAGTGAGGGTGATAAATTTGATTATAGGAGACTCATGTGTTAAGCATATGATGGTTATTTCATGATTCTATCATCAACATCCAATTAAAGTTTTGGTCACTACATCAAGACATGGATGATATAACATAAAGTCTCATCTTCGAGAAGTTTGTAAGGAGAAAGTGAAGTAAGATGTGACTAAGGTGGTGTTTACTCTAGACATGTGTAAATTGAAATATGATCATGATATTTTAATGGATCCATTTCTTATATCATTTTCACCCATTTACTCCAGTATCATTTTAGGTTACAAAACGGATATTATTGAGTAAACTCTTCATTACCTATTTTGGTAAATTTTTCCAAGTAATAAGAATATAAAAGATAGATTAATATTTAATTCTTATAGAAAACATATTGAAATACATGTTTAAAAGGACAATGGAAAGTGGAATGCTAAGGGAATATTCGTAACATCATTCAATGAAAGAGGTATTAACAGAGGTTATTTTCATTGCATATCATGAAATAAATCTATGGAATTATAATCACAATAAACTAAATTAAAGAAACAAGTTACCCTTATTCTTCAGGTATATTCATCAATATAAAATTTAATGTTTTAGTTTTACTTCTTGGGTATTAAATAAAATATTCCTATCACATTCAATGGCCCGAAGGCCTTCAAAGTTTTATTATATATGATAAATCCCCCTTTTAAGGGATGGAGGGGGTGGAAACCCGAGCAGACATCATTGACATAGGACAACTACACTGGAATGATAGAAAGATTAAAACCAGAAAGACATCGCAGTATAGATCCTCCCAACATTTGATCATGATGTAGCTCTCCACCATTGCATGGTTGTTCAGCAAGAAAGTGTCCATTGTCAAAGCATAGGCCCAATCCGATGGATGACGTCATACCCTCTCAAACAACCAAATCCAAAAAAAACTCGGCAAAGATGAACCGTCAACTCTGGAACCACCTCTAGAGTCGGTTTCATGAAGTCAAGTCCGGTATCAAAAACTTTCCACCTTAGAAAAACAAACCATCCAAACATATATCAATGATCATTCCATCAAACACTTCAAAAATCTCACAAACTCTAGAAATCCACCATTTCCAACATTCCAACAGATTCACCAACATAAAATCATCACCATAAAGGGAGCATCTTCCTTCCATCCAAATCAAGGAAAAATATAATTGAAAAACAACTTTCTTCCAATAATGTCGATTTCGGTGAGGAATTCAAGGGAAATCAAGGCTTGCGAAAGCTAAAGATCCATAACAACACCAAAAATCACTAAAGAAGCAGAAATAATCGCACGAGCTAAACCAATTCATCAAAAACCATAAGTTACCTCAAAAAAGAAAATAGAAGAACATCACCAGATCTATAGAATGAGTCTCGTTGCCCAGATCTCTTCTCCATCATCTTGTTCGGACTCAAAGACTGCAACAAACCACCAAACACACACACCATAGGCAAGGTGGATACCTTAGGCTGTTGGATCTGGAACCTCAGTCGCAAACCAGCATCGTGCCACCATGGAATACCCTATCCAGTGAGGAAGGAATCAGGTGTGGAGAGGAAATTGTGAAAATGGAGAGTAGACCGAGTCCATGAATCCACTGTAAGACAGGAAACTGACATATCTCTCTGAGCACGGGAATGGATATTGAGATAACTCGAGAAAAAGGAGGCAGTGATGAGGATAAATCCCTAGCACAATGTGCCCCTTATGGGATCATCCTCCATTATACCATATCACATATGTTTATTTAAATACAATAACCAAGTAAGTATAGAAACTTTAATATAATTAAGGTTTATTCTCCAAGAAGCTGAGAAAGGGTGATTCCTATGTCAGCGTTGAGAAGTACATGACTTCTTTATTTCCAAGTGAATGATTCTTGTAAAACTATTATTGAGTATAACAAAAACATTTATCTCACGTTTCCTTTAGAAATAATGATACATTATTCCAATTTTAGGAATGAATGTTATTTGTGGTGTATCATACTCAACAAATAGTCTAGTGATACTTGATTCATAAGTAATACTTGATGAATATAAAATGTAAGACTAATTTACCCAATTGTGGAAAGATAATATTTTTCAAGAAAAAACAAAGTGGAAATTAAGAATATACCTAGTATGGTATTTAGACTCATTCTAGATAAACACTTTAGGTATTTTTGATGTATATATTTATTTTTGGACAAAGAAACCTTTATAAATAAATGTAATCCACAAGGATTTTGGAATTAGCTCAACAAGAGAGTATAAACTATTCCAAGGGTAAGATAGTGGTAAATATACATCATTATGATTCCTTTAAGTGATTAAGGGATATGAAATTGAAGTATCATATATGTATAGTTAGAAGATATAAGTTGTTTCGGGTCAGCATGTCGAAAAATATCTTAACCAAGCAATCATTGATCAATATATAATGTAGGGTGGATTAATTCCTAAACTCACATTACCTTATCTATATCACAACATTGATGTTAATGAGAAGGATTGAATATGAATTTTTACATGTTAACATTGATCAATAAAATATAGTATGGAGATATTCCAAAACACACATTTTCGACATCAGAGTTATGATGTAAGGAGTATTAATGTTACAACTTGAAGAATATTTCATTATATTTTATAATGTTCTTTGAAAATAACGGTGATTTCCCATAACCATATGTAAAATATAATTATAAATAGATATCATATGAGTTATAGTATGATGGAAAGGCATTATTTTATAAGACATGTGTTTAGATTCAAATATTTTTCTAGGATATAAACAAACATGCATCAAGTAAAACATAATGTGCATATAATGTAATAATCCTAAAAGTATATTAGGATATTACATAAATCCCTGAGATCCAAAATAGGTAGTCAAGTGATAGACTAAATTTCTATAAAAGGGTGCACATCTCTAGTTGAGATAGTGGGAGAAAGATTAACTTGAGTTTATTTAATGTCATAGATGCCCTAGTAGTTGTCATAGGAACAAGTTCCACTAGTGTATGTGGAAGAGGAATGTTCTATAGACACATACTGTGTAGGAAGGTTAAAACCATGTTGATGGTTTTTAATTCACCATGGATGATGATACATTATTCATTGTGAATAATATTTCCTACAAGTAAGAAGTATATGGAAATTATCTAATATTGGCAAGACCAATTAAAGATTTATAATGGATTCCATGTATCAAAGTGAAAAGGGACTTATTATATTGAATATTATAGTGGATATTCAAATGATATTATACATGGATGGTACAAGAATAGTACCAATAAGGTTCAATTGGTTATACCAAGTTTTTTTGTCTAAATCCATTAGATTTTTACTTTTTATACCTAATATCTATGATCATTTTATTGATCATCGGATGTCATGACCACCATTCATGTAAGGTGTCTATACAATGAAACCAGAAAAGGGTGGTCACATCACAGAAGGATAATAAAGGTTATAAGTTACTAAAATCCAGTTCATGATTGAATTAAGTAACTAGATAATAGAATATTCATTTGGAATGAATGTTTTACATGGGTCTACCAGAGGTTAGTGGGATCATAATAGTTTTTCAAGTAAAATCTGTTTGGAAACATATGGAAAATAGATATTGGTATAACAAATTTTTAAGACCTTAATAAAATATATTCTCTAGCGATTGACTTAAAGTAGTATCCTGAGTTCTAGGGAATAGGATCTAATGAGGTAGATTTAACAGTTTCTTGTACCTAGTCAATTGTATATATAGTGACATAGTATTGAAAAATACAAATTGGAAAACTTTGAGTTAGAATTATTTCCAATTTCACATGACATGTATCTCTAGGTTTACATCTTTAAGAAATGGGAGGATATTAACACAGTGAGTTGAAATCCATATTATTTAGCAATGGATTAATCATGTGTTCCATGATATGTACAAAAAAATTGATATTTTCCAGTATTTAATTTATAGTAGACATATATTAGTCATATCCAAGAGAAATAAAAGGAAATCAGTCAGAACTGTCCATTTTTACTTTAGAAAATACAAAGGATATGTACTTGGTATGTGGAGAATAAAGGATACTAGTTTTCAAGGGACACAAACTAGAATTCCTTAGATCTATGTGATTTAATATCGTAGTTAGACTAAGGTGATGAGCGATAAAATCTCATGAAATCCAGTGGTATCCATACCTATAAATACCAGGTATGTTCCAGCTTTTGAGGTAGCTAAGAACCAATTAAACGCAACAATTTGTTCTACTTCTTAGAATCTCACCTAGTAAGTAAATAATTATCATAAAGTAAATTATGATATTCTTACTAGCCAAGATGTTAGGTTTTTAAAGTGGAAAAAATGGGATATACTTGATCATACCATCTCTTGATAAGTTTTACTCAAGGAGATGAGGTCACATTTAGCAGAATAGCCATGTGGAAGAATCATGGAAGACCCAGAAAATAAATTTGTAACTTAGTAGAAACATGGTCTTAATCATGTGAGATCTAAAAAGGTTTATTATAAAGTTAGTTCTAGTGCAAGTAGAAGTGTTTTAATATTAGGCGCCCTAGACCCAACTATGCAGTACTTTTGATTAACATATTATATATACAATTAGATATACATGATGTATTCTTACCATTATGTTGTATACTTTTCTGTGTCCACTATTGAAATGGTAATTTCTATAGATTAATTATCACATCAAAAGGTTATAGAATATCCCAATATATAATGAGAACCTTGAGATACTATGACATTAATCATAAATATATGTCCAATGGTCTAGATACATCGTACTAACTGGACATAGTAAATGTTTGACTATCAGGTGTTGGGGTCCCATAAGCATTGAGACTTCTTCTCATTAAGTTCACACTTGGTGATCTCTAGTTGTGAGATCATGAGGACATACCTTCCAATAAGAACACCACATGTTTTGGGTTTCATTGGATGATCCTATCTATAGACATGTGTAATGGTATCCTAACTTGATATCATTAGCAATGTGTTCCATTTGATCACATACTTTGAGGTAAGGAAAAACTCATGATAATGAAATCGTGGAGAGGTAGCTTGGGTTGGGTGTGCCATTGGTGGCATGGCATTGGTTGAATGGTCAAGAAAGGATTTGTCACTTCTGGGTTGAGGAAGTAATATATCTAGGTCCATGTTGATCATGATGGTATTACCTTCATAAGAACATGGCAATGGTAGTCGAGGGTAAATATGTCCATTTAGTTTAGAAAATAATAAAGCAAGAAAAGGGTGATGTCATGGTGTGCATCCTGCTTTATGAGATATTAAAGACAAATAGATTATATTACCCAGTGTGTGTTCATAGGTTGGTTGTCATTATTATGAATATACTTATCTCTTTATGGGCCTTAATGTTTTTCTAGACTCCTCTCTTGGTCCGTGAATATTATTCACTCCTATAAAGATAAGGACCTAAAGGGTCACACACAATATCTTAATCAATAATTTTCTATATTCAGTTGAATAGGTATATAGGACATGTTGGGCCCACCACTGGGGTTCGAGTTTTTTCTAAGGATATACAATAACCTAAGTAATAAATAAATTCATACTATTCAAGTTAAGAATAATTGGCATTGAATTTATTTATTAAATATATTTACAAGTTTAAAATTAAATACATGGAAATATTATTTGAACGAATATTAGTTTAAAATGTTCAAGGTTCGTTTAATATTTGCAGGAATGATGAGTTGAGTTTATGGCTTGGGTATTATCACGTAATATATATTTATTATATTACAAGAAAGTTATAATAATATAAATGGTATTTATGGATTAGTATATTAGTCATAATATAATTTATAGTGTGTAAAATTATTTGGGGGTCAGGGTTCCATTACAGGGTAATTTATTAAAAAACTATATATAGAAGAGGAGAGCCTCTCACCAATGACTATTTACTGCCACTTTCTCTCTTCTATCTAACATATTATAGATATGGAGGATCTAGATCCTGGAGTTCGGATCAAGTTCTCTCGCACACATCACAAGGAAGGTAATGCGGTGATTGTCAGATTGTTGAAGAAATCATCAGATTTCTACACTAGCACCCAAAATTTGATGATCGTCATTCCCATAGTTTTGTAAAGAACATGTGGATGATAAATAGGAATTAGGATTTGGATTCTTCAAGCAGTGATCACCGATGACGAGCAGATGTCGAGTGAATCTTCAAATTGAACTAGATATTTTATTGTTTTAATTTTGTGCCTAAAATTCTTCACATGGGATCCTAAAATTATACCGACCAATGTTTCACTGAAAATGAAAAAGGAATGTCAATATTTGGTGGAAAATTTTTAAATTCCAAGTTTCAGGGATTCCACTGCATGCTCAGTACCTTCAACCATCTTACCCCCACCGATACCTTTGAGATGATGTAATAATCTATGTTATATATCCATGGAATTCATGACTAGAGGTGATAATTTAGGCTCATAGGTTGGACTCATATTATATTAGTCATCCTGTGAACTCATTTAAGCTCAACCCCAACCCAGCTAATTTATTTAAATGGTTTGACCCAACACATCAACTTATTTATGAAGGTGTTAACTCTACCTTGACCTATAAACTTATTTAACTTTAAATATATAACATATATTACACTATGAAATGTTTATTTAGCTAATATCACATAAACTCAAATACCTAACCAAACTAAATTATCCCATTTATAATAAAAAACACCTAATTAATATGAAACATATGTTATTCATGTTAAAATTGGGCCCTCTTAAACCACTTAAAATAAATAATGTGTTATAAACATAATTAAGAATAAAATATATTATAAAATTAAATATTATTATTATTATATTTGTAATATTTTATATTATCATTATATTTATGATCAGGATTCAGGGGCTAGACAAGTCAGAAATGGTCATCTAAAACCCAACTCGAATATTATTCATGTCAAATTACTCTACCTAGTAATTACCTACCCCTATTTATGTCTAATACAAACATAGTTAACTCATTTCACGTCAAGTTATCGTGTAGGGTTCAAAATTTTCAAACTTATTCATGATGACATTAGAAGGGTGAAAGGATATTAGAAATGTCTAAGATATGCAATTGAGCCTATCTTGGTAGTTCAATAAGATCACATGATGATGTATGACTGTATAATCATTTATCCACCACCAACCAATCACTAGGATACATGTATAATAAAAAATAAATAAAATTTAATGAAGAATAATTTTTTAGTTCATTTTTTTTCAATAAAAAAATTATTTTCTATGTTATTTCTCTTTTAGAAATTAATATATAAAATAAAAAAATAAAAAAATGAACTTTAAAAAGTAAAAAAATTAAAAATATGATTAGTAATAAAATAATATAATTAAAATTTATTTCTCTATAAAATTAACTTCAAAATATATAAAAAATTCACAATTTTAAATGTGATTGGGAGTTTTATCATATTAGATATATTTTATATTATTTTTGTTAAAAATTTTCCTAACTTGGATATATGTTTTCTTTTATAGTGATTTAGTATAAAAATTTCTTAGTGAAATATATTAATATATATTATAAATTCATGTGTAAAAAAATATTAATGCCCTATTTTCATTGAGGGAATATGATACTGGGAAAGGGAATTTGAAACAAAAATCTAGTTTTTTCACATTTTGTATACAGAAGACCATTTCCAATAGAATGAAATTTCCCACTATATAAATGAATTTCATTTTTTTTTTGAAAATCAATGGAAATAATGGATCTCTTTGGAATCCATTTACTTGGACAAAAATACCCACCCACTATCTCGATCATTCCATTTACAGACAAATATCAGGGATGATCAGGGAAGAGGAACGCTGAGGGAGGCCATAATTGTGGCATGATGGACTTCAAGAGATGATCGTGGTGGGGGTATGTCAGGGGATTCTACCATCACAGTTAATGCATGGGGTTATGAAGGGGTCTTTGATGACATGGGATAATGATTATGGGGTTGAAACCATGGAGATTCAATGAAAGAATTATATGGAAGAAGGCTATAACAACTAGACTGTCATGATTAAAATGGAGTTCTTGGAGATGGTTCATGCATTGATGTTCAAGACAATACTACACATAATTGATTTATCAATGTGAAAAAATTATTTTGTCAACTCTTTAAAAGTGTTTTTTATAAGATCATTATTTTAAGCCTTCAACTTTTATCAACACTTAAACAAATGCTGATAAAGGTCCTCTTTATTAGTGAAAGTTTTAGCACTGGTAAAAACTATATCAATTGTTACAGTATGAATCTACATGATAATATCACTAAAAAGGCTGATATCAGTCCAAAAAACATTTATATTACAAAAATTCAAATATTTTCATATAATAAACAATATATTTACATTTCACCATTTTCATACAAACAAATTTACATAGAAACATTTTAATACATTATAGTTACATTTAATATATACAATTATTTACTAATAATTACAATTTACAAGCAATTAAAAAAGAGTCCAGATCATAGGAGACTATCTTTATAGATCAACTTAAACCCATTGAAGAGAATAGTGTTCATGTAATAAAAAATAATATTTATTTTATTAATATTAGATAAATAACTAAATAAAAACTAAATATAATATAATTATGCACAAATTAAACATAAATTAAATGGATAAAATAAATGATAAAATATAATATATAAATAAAATAGATAACATAATATATAAATAAAACATATTATGTAGTATCATAATATTCTGAGCATGTTTTTTTTGTTCTGAGTGTGTGATGCATGCTTTTAGCTAAAATATATCACTTTTAAACTTAAAACTCATACTTTTGGTCATATCAACCACATCATGTGTTGGATTGATGTGAGGTTATTTCATACATGTTAAAATGAATCATTAGTTTTTTTTTAAAGTTTCATTACAATATAAGTATTTTTATTTGATTTGATTATGTGACATTTGTTTTGAATAGAAATTCCACTTTTAAACTAAAAACAAAAACTCTTGGCCATACCACCCACATTAGGTATTGGATTGATATGTAGCTAATTCCTACACATAAAAAATGAATCATAGATAATTTTAATAAAGTATCATGATAATCCAAGGGTTTTTTCTTGATTTTGAGTATGTGATGTATGTACTCAACTGAAATGTTACTTTTAAACTAAAAATTCACACTTTCAATCATATCGGCCACAACATTTTTCAGATTAAAATGAGGATAATTTTTACAGTTCAAAAATGAATCATGGATCATTTTAATAAAGTATCATAAAAATACAAGAATTTTTTCTTAGTTTTGATCACGTGATGCATTTTTTTAACTAAAATGTCACTTTTGAACTGAAAACATGCATTTCCATTATGATGGCCACACTATATGTGGAATTGAAATGTAGTTAATTATTTTAGGTCAAAAATGAACCATGGATTATTTTTATAAAGTATCACAATAATATAATCATTATTTGTTATATTTGATTATGTTACACATGATTTGAATTAAAATATAACTTTTAAATGAAAACATGCACTTTTAGTTATATCGATTATTCCTTGTGTCTGATTGATGTGACGTTAATTACTATAGCTAAAAAATGATTCATGTATCATTTCCGTAAATTATTATAATAAATAAAGTGTGATTTCTTTGTTTTTTTATTATGTGTTGCATGTTTTGAGCTAAAATGTCACTTTTAAACTAAAAATATGAACTTTATGTAATACCGTCCACACCATGTTTCAAATTGATGTGTAGTTAATTAATATAGGTAAAAAAATAAAATGCATATTATATTTCAGAAGCATCCTAAAAATTCAATATTTTTCTCTGTTTTGAGTATGGGATTCTCATTTAGAACTAAAATTTCTGTTTTTAATTGAAAATAAAATCTTTCAAACATGTTGGAGACACCGTGTATTGGATTAACATGAGTTCAATTATTACAGGTCAAAAATGAATCATGAATCATTTTTCAAAAGTAATAATGAAATCCAATAATGAATTCATGGTTTTGAGTATGTGATGCGCGTTTTGAACTAAAATGTCACTTTTAACTAAAAACAATCACTTTCAGTCATAATAGCCACCCCATTTGTTTTATTGACATGAATTTAATTCCTAAAGGTCAAAAATGAATAAATAATCATTTTTTCTAAAGTATCGTGACAATATGATACCATTTTATTAGTTTTCACTACATGACACACATTTTTAACTAAAAAACAGATAACACATGTTCTGAAAACATATAATTGAAATAAAATAATTGGAGATAAATATATTTTCAATAATTAAAATATGGACTTACATATCTAAAGAATAATATCAACTTTTCCAACAACTACATAATTGTAATATAAAAAACTAAAATAAAAAAAACACATTGTTAAAATTATAAGAACAATAGTATATCAATAATTATAAAAAAAATTATGAACATACCACATAAATGAAGTTTTAGTGGATTCTCTAAACCAACCAAGTTGGTATGAGAATTTTAATAATTATCTAGTAGTTTTTATCAACTACAACCAATACACCAAGAAACTTGAGTTTTTTATATATGAATATATCACTTTTTCATATTAATTATCATTTATGGTTATAATTAATATGAAATATATACATGATTAAACAAAAATAAACTCAAATCTCTTGGTGGGGTTGTTTCATTTTATAAAAAATACCATCTTTTTATTGATAATCTCATGCCCATGTGATTAGTGTATCATTTCTTGTCCCAAATATTCTTATAATTGTGGAATTCATTCTATATTCTCGGTTATATAAAAATATTCTGATCAAAAATAACTAAAATAGATTTCACCAATAATGATAATAAATTACCTATTCATGATGTTAACAAACATTATAACACTATGTAAGTTTCTCACTCATTCTGAAACAAATCTATTTCTAGTTTTGAATATGTTGATTATCGATAGTCCTGGTAGTACTGGAAAAATATATATAAACAAATAATTAATGTATATTTTAAATGAAACTATAATTACCTTAAAGGTGTTTTTTGGGGGTATCTAGGCCAGGCTTCCTTTGTTTTGGAACTTCTTCACCGCTTTGAGGATTTGTCTCGTCTGTTTTTTTGATTTCTTGATGATCAGGTGGCCTCTCAACATTCTCTAGCTTCTTGTTCTCATTTTCTATTCTTCTCTCAAATATTTTCTTCCATTGGAATCACATTCAACTCCAACCTCTTCCCTCAGATCTAGTTTAGGGATTCTTGTTTCAGCATCAGCTTTGGAATTAGTGGATTCATTCTAGCGAGGTGGATCCTAGTTGGGATAGTTAGGGATTTGTAGTTTGGATCAGCGTCAATGTCGGTGTTGGTATCGGGGGGTCGGGAGGTTCTTTGGCCATCACCACTTTCTGCGGTGGAATTTTTGGTTATAGCCAGTGGTGGTTGGGATAATATCTCTCTAGATCTAATCTCACTCACCGCTCTTCCTTCTAGATCTGGTGCGGAGGTCTTCATTGGATTCAGAGTGGGTAGGTGGTGGCGTCTGTGGTTTTTTTTGTTCATTGTGGTGTGCATCATGGAGGATGGTAGTGAGGCATGTGGTTTTAGGTGATGATGGTAGCACGACTTTATGTAAGGCAGCTATGAGGATGTCTATTGTCGGTGTATCTCTAGCGACGACGGTGGTAGAAGCGGTTTGGGTAGATGGTCCATTAGACCTTCTGTCATTTTGGTCCACTGACCCATGCATTTTTTAATGGTTTTTATACCATTGGGCTCTCAAGCCACTAAAATATATGTCTATGTACCTCTGGGCCATCGAGTTTGTAATGGGTTCTCCCTTAACCTAGTTCAAAAAGGTTTTCTCATTTTTTATATTTTAATAAAGGGGATTTCCCCAACCTATTTTGAATAATTGCCTTCAAAAATACCTCTTTTAGGATTCTAGTTTGTGGATGTAATACAATATCATTCATAAATTTACAAATGTAATAACCACAATCGAAGTGATTGCTTTGTTTTTGACACTAAAATAACACTAATAATTATAAGTAATTTGTTTTTATATATGATTTGGTATTGAAATATCATTATATATAACCTAATATGTATCTAATTTTATAAATCCATATGTTTCTTATTTTCATTGACCAACCTCACACCATGGTTTTGATAGTAAATTAACATCACTATGTCATAAAAAATTCTTGTTAAAACATAATATATAACATATAATTTTAAGTTTATTTTTAAAATTTTGAATTTATTGTATTAAAAATCCAAAATGGACATCATGTGTGCTCAATTTTTTTGATATTCGTGCATTGTATCCAAAAAAATATATTTATAGTAACCAAATTGATCTCAATGTGCATCAAGTGAGCCCTAAAAAATAAAAAAATAATAAGAAATGGAAAAAATGAAAATATATTTTATATGATTAGAGTTTTGAGTTTTGACACTATATTATAGGCATTAATAACAACATTTCATCTATTATTTTCTTATAAAATATTTTGGTACTTTGTGTGTTCTTACTAAAATTTCATCTTCTTTCAATGATGTTTTTTTGTAAAAGTGACATGATGACTTACAAATATAAATTTTTCTTTACATGGTCTTCCCTTTACATTGGTGTGATATATAAAAATCTATAAAATATAAATAATATTAAATTATATTACAAATATTAGATCAATTGATTAAAAGAATATAAAAATATATCTCATTTATACATTAATTGATCAGTTTTAAGAATCATAATATGATCCTTGGAAGCAGAAGAAAACCCATATATTTCATGATCTATATTCAAAAAATCAACATAATAAAATACTTGAAAAACAAATCATACCAAAAATGTTTATAGTGTACCTGCAATGAAAGTGTTATGGCCTCCATCTTCTTGTTGGGTAAATCATGTTTGATAATGGTTATTGGAGAAGAAAACAAATTCTTCCTACCTCTAATGGGTTTACATAGACCACTGAATCCTAGAATGTTTCTTGAGGATCCCAAAGTAAAAGGGGTGTTAATTCCATCATGGTGAGTGATAAACTATGTTTTAAAGATAAGTGAGCTTAGGATATCTCATATGAAATTACCACGCCCCAACAGGTGGGATAATATCCACTATATAGTCATATTTGATTTGTTTCGTCGAATGAAACATAATGACCATATGAAATATATTGACATACTTTATATCCCAATATAATTAATAATTTAACTCATTTTCTAAATATTCATACCACATTTAATATATTCATAATGAATTATAACTAGTGAAAACTGATCAGGGAGGGATGTGGCATCCACATGCATCCCATGCATGAAAATGGTGAATTTTAGGTTGGAGACCATAGCATAAACATAAACCACCATTTTATGGTGATTCCCTTTTTAGTTCACATCTAAAAATCTCACTCTTTCACTAAAATACCATAAGGAATTTATGAAAAACTTTTCAAATATTTGTGAATCCATCCAAAACTCTTTTGGATATGGTTTCCTCAAACTCTCTTCATTTTGGAACAAACAATTTGTTCAAAAATCAATCCTTATCTATATTCTTAAATATGTGACATTGTGGGGCTTATTATCATTGAAAAAAAATATGGAATCCTTATTTCAGATATGTAAGAATAGAGTGGTCTCTAGAAAAGCATCAATGATACTCAATCTATTAAGGGGTCTAGTGTGATCTCTATCAAACATACTCATATATCTATAAAAACACATCCACCAAAATATGTATCATATAGATCATTTTTACACTTATATAATCCATTTTACAATTACATCTAGTGATCACTATACATGGAGAATTCCAATCTAGTATAGGTCATCTCATCTTTTCTTTATTCTTTAAAAAAGGCTTACCAAGTCAGTGAATACATCACATTTCATTCATCTAATAGATGATTACTTCACATGTAACTTATACAAATCACTAAAAACATCATATGTGACTCAACTACCCTCTCTCATTAATTTCCTAGTCTAATTCAATCAAGGGATATATTTATTTACTCGTCATATAAGTGGACAAATACCATCTTGGGTGCACTCCAACTGATGACATGATCAACAACATACCCAACCACCCCCTGATTATCTATGTATCATTTGAATTTTGTAAGAAATGTATCAAACTATTAAGGTTCTCATGATATGTATCTTTGAAACCATAGGTAAAAAATTATTGATTATAATTATACACCCCTAAGTATATCAATGACTGTATGACATTCCATGGGATATACTTTAGTGGGTCAGTCCAAGAAATAATTCTATAATTATTACATCATTAATCTAATATTTTTATCTCATATACAAAAAAAATTAAATGATTATAATATTATATACATGTTAATATTTACATATCATCACAATCCATATTACTCTGTGATGATCATTGATTAGAGATAACTCAAATTTGTATTTTGAGGGGATATTATCATTCAACTATTCATGTAAAGTAAAATGAAACATGCCTAAATTAATGATAAATGGAGGTTTCCTTTATTATAAAATTATGATACATTAATAAAAATTGAAACTAATAACCCGTCTGTTTAACACAAAGAGATTCCACATGACCCTCATATTATTGGAATAGTGATTTTTTCATCAAGGGATCTACTACATTATAAAATGTAGCCACCTAAAAATCCTTACAACACCCCTATCAACAATATAATGTATGATATGGTATTTGAGAAAGATTCTTTTTTTCCATTTTTGAAACTTTGGTTCCTTAAACTGAGTGATGGTTCCATTTTTGTCACCGTAGAGATCGATTTCTCCATGAATGTTGGGAACCACCTCAAGTAAAAAAGATGAACTTCATAATCCAAATAGATTCATTCACATAATTTTATGAAATTATGTATTGTTCCTCTATTTTTGAGTCTACTATGGTATCTTTTTTGGAATTTATCTAAGAAATAGCTCCACCATTCAGGAAAAACACATAACTAGATTGTGATTTTATATCATCATTATCAGATTGGAAACTAGAACCAATGTAACCTTTTACATGGATCTTATTCTTTTATACAATGATCAATAACACATACTTAGTCCTTCTCATGTATTTAAAATTTTTCTTCAAATCAATCCAATGAATCTCACTAGGATTGGATTAAAATCTACTAGTTATAGTTAGAGAATGGGTGACATCAAGTCAGGTACACAACATGGAATACATGATAGATCCTATGGTGGACACATGAGGAATCCTATATATCCTTTCTAACTCTTTATAAGAATCTTGAATCTTTCTATGATTTGTGCTATGTAATATTAGTAAAGACCCCTTCTTGGAATTCACCATGTCGAACCACTTTATCAATTTACCGATAGATGTGTTTTAACGTAGTCTAAGAAACCCCTTAGATCTATATTTATTGATATTCATACCTAGTATATAGGAAGCTTCACCCATATCTTTAATCAAGAAGCATTTACCTAGACACATCTTTATAGAGTGAGAATTTGGTATATCATTTCTGATAAGTAGTATTTAATATACATATAATATCATAAATACTACAACACTCACACCAATATGCTTATATACACAATAATCGTCCGTGTTTTTATGAAACCAAACTCTTAGATTGTGTTATAAAATTTGATATTCCATCTCCAAGAATCTTGATTCAATCCATAAATGGACCATTACATCCTGTATACCTTATAAATATCATTTAGAACTTCAAAGCCTTTGGGTCATATCATATACACATCCTCAACTAAGTTCTTCTTAAAGAAATTGGTTTTGATATCAATTTTATATATATCATAATCAAAGTGAGTTATTATAGTGAGAAATATCTAAATGGAATTTATCATCATAACTGGGTAAAAGGTTTATTCATAGTTAATACCATGAGTTTTCATGTAACCTTTCACCACCAGTCATGATTTATAGGTATAAAATCTACCATCCATGATATTTTTTTTGTGTAAAACAAACTCATTCCCTATGGGTCTAACCCCTTCAGGTGAATCCACCAAGTTCCAAACTTGTTTTCTGTACATGGATTCTATTTCATATTCCATGGATTTTAACCATTTTTTAAAATCAAAACACTTCATGAACATTAATTCATCGTCATTTTCCATAATAAATCCATATCTCTCAGGTTCCTGATGAATCCTACCATAACTTTATAGTTTTTATATAGCTTGAGTTTTTTCTTATTCTATAACTCTTTATGGAACTGGATAAACCTTCACATTAAGAATACTTCATGTTTGTTGGTTTTTAACTTCACAAATTTCAAAATTCATCCCACTGATTCCATGATCGATATATTCCATATCAAGGAATGTAGAAAATTGGTCTATAAATGTTTTATGTTTAGTTTTATTATAGAAATAGTGTCCCTTCGTTTCCTTGTGATAGTCATTAAATAAGATTTTTTTTTGTGTTTGGAGTCAATCTTATCAAAATATAATCATCGTGTGATTTCTATACACCCCAAAATATTAATAAAAAATAAATTCAAATTTTATAGTCAATATCACATACGGTGTATTTATAACTTATTTAGATAGAAAATTGTTTAGTATAAATACAACATCTTTCATAGAATAGATATAAAATAAAATAGGAAGTTCACATTGACTCATAATTGATCAAACCATGTCTAACAAAGTGTGATTTATCCTTTTAGATAACCCATTCCATAATGGTGTTTTAGGATGAGTGAGTTGTGAAATAATTCCACAATCACTCAGGTGATCACTGAATTCATGGTTCAACTATTCACCACATCAATTTGATCAAAGAATCTTAATACTTTTTCCCAATTTATTTTTCACTTCATTCTGAAACTATTTGAACTTTTCAAAATTTTCATACTTGTGTATCATCAGAAACACATATCCATACCAACTAAATTTGTCGGTAAAGGTAATGTAAAATCTAAAACCACTAATTTATTTAGTACTAATTGGTCCACATAAATTACTATAAATAAAATACAACAGTCCAATATTTCTTTCACCTATTCTACTAAAAGGTGTGTTTTTAATTTTTATAATAAACAAGATTTTAAATTCATAAATGATTTATAATATAATTTTTTTCAATAATCATTATTTATATATTCTTTGGATAAATTTCTTGATTATATTCCCAGTATGATAATGAAAAATGTGATTGGGATTAGAATCAACCTTAAACTTCTTATTCAAAATGTTATAAGTGGTATTATCTATTTCTAGAATGTATATAAATTTTATTACATTCCCAATGCTATAAAACATGTCATTCTTATATATAGAATATATCTTGTTCTTAATACAGAATGGAAATACCTTGTTTTCCAAACAAGATATAGAAATCAAATTCATGTTTATAGAGGGAACATAATAAAAGTTCTCTAATTATAGCATCAAACCACTTAGTAAAACCAAATCATTTGTGTCAACTTCTAATGCAACAACTCTTATGTTGTTACAGACATGAATATATAACTCACTCTTCATCAATTACCTATTATCTTTAATTATATTTATATTATCCTAGATTTTTTATTAATAACCAAATTCTAATATCCATGATTCTGGTTTGGTGAAATTGATCTCAATAAAATTCACATTTAGATACTCATAATTCTTCTCCTTGAGAACACTTCTTAACTCTAGATGCCAATCTATTACTATTTTATAGGTAATACCAATAAGTGGTATCAATATTATTATTATATAATACTCTATAATATGAAACAAATATATATTAGTGGGTGAGTATCATATTTAATATTTTTCATCAAGGACTTTTAATTAAAGTGAAACCACTAAAATTGATGGTTCCTTACAAAATAATTATTTAGTTATCTATGATCCATATTTCATTAAGTAATGATTCTTATTTGTAATTATAATCACCACATAGTTATTTATATAGTGAATCATCCCAATCATAATAGTTATGATTCTTGGATAGTTGAGTAGGAAAATATTTTCCTAAATCCATTATATAAACAAACTCAACCTATTATTATGGTATCCTTCCCAAGGGTTTCCTTTATAAGTGTAACCCAAAGAAAACTCTAAGAAAAATCAAAAAAAGGATAATACATGGGTACCCTTCTTTGGAAGAACCTTCTTTATTGAATGATAAATGTCTTGAAAAGTTCTACTTTGTAAGGAATCTTACACTTAATATTTGAGGGGGTTTTCATTATAAGACTCACCAATTTAATATAAATCATATTCATGTTAAATTTATAAGTATTTCATATTTTTCAATATCTATCTTCTCACAATTTCTTCCTATGTATATTCATGTTTCAAACAATTTAATTTTGGAATCCCTATTCTATCCATGAAATTAATGTGTTCGCAACACATTAATGTGTTACTCTTTACACAACCCACAATTTACATTACTCACCCAAATATAGAATCCAAACACATTCATATATATTGAAATGAATCATATGAAAAAGGTACATGAATACTTCATGTAAAGGTTTAGAACTATATGAGATTTAAAATATTCACATGAGTTATACCAAAAACTATAGATAGCTAACCCCCTCCTTTCTAAAATAGGGTATAGGCCTCTGGGTAAGTGGGAAGTCTAGACCAAATAATTTACTCATGGTTGAATCCAATTCATTAAAAACTATAAAACCTAATATGACAAAACTATTCCCAATAACTAAATCCATGCTAATAAATTCAATTAAAAACTAAGGTCATGGTAGATGAAAACTAAATTTTATGGATTTTTACCAATCTTGAAATTCAAGGATCTAACTTATAGTCATATAAAATCCCATTTTATTAAGAAATTAAACAACTAAATAAACATTTTATTTATTTTCCAAAACATGAGACGTAAATATGAACTGTTTATATTTAATTTAGGCATGTAAATCCCCTTTTACAATGTTTACCACTTATCATTTATAACCAATTTATAAACCATAATTTAATTTATCAAAATAAATTTTTATAATTTTTAAGGACCACCACGGATAGAACCATGTTTTGTTCCTTAAATGGGACCTGTTTAGACATTTCCACTTCATCATGAAACCAGCTATGGTACAAGGTGAAACACCCAAACAAAACATTGTTTTCTAGTGAATGTGGGTGTTTTGAGGGTCATAGTGCATTCTGGAAAATGTTTATTGTATGTATCTCCATGGAGAGTTCATATTGTAGTGTATATTGTGGTGCCTATAGAATTTACAATGAAGGGCCACTATGATATAATACATGGTGTGGTGATGATGTGTAAGCCATTTTTAGGGTCACCATGGTGACACCATGGGGACACCCTTATCATGGTGATGGTATATGTTCTCCAAAAACTATTTTATTCACTTGTTGAATCCTTAAAGAAGCCTTCTTTGATACCAATAATGGGTTTCAAGGATCTTTATAGGATCCTTGGTAGAGGAATCAAACCCATATATTACATGATCTATATTCAATTAATTAATGTGAAAAATTAATCAAAAATTAGATCATACCAAAAATTCCTATAGCATACCTATAATGTTAGTGTTGTAGAATCCATCTTCTTCTTGGATAGAGCATGTTGGATGATGATCACTGGAGAAGAAAATGACCTCCAAGGGGTATACAATGTACATTGGATCCTTGAACATTTCTTGAGGATACCAAACACATAAGGGGATATATAACCTTCACAGTGAATGATAAACTATGTTTCAGGGGGATGAGTGTTTTGGATATCTCGTATGAAATAAGAATACCCCAATAGGAGGGATTGTATCACTTATATATCAATACTTCATGTGTTTTATCAAATGAAATTTGTTTTCCATATGAATATATATCGATATATGTTACATCTCATTGGAATTATTCATTAAACTCATTCAATGAATATTCATTCCACATTTAATCCATTCATAATGAATTATCACCAATGAAAATAAAGTGGGGAGAGATGTGGAAGTTTCTTGCATCCCATGCATGAAAAATGGTGAAGTTTATGCTGAAAACCATAGAATAAATATACACCACCACATCATGGTTCTTAACATTTTATTGAGCATCTAAAATTCACAACCGAGGATCCCAAACATTCTTACTTAAGAATTTAATTTACATTCTCAAGACTAATATTGTTGGTAATAAACTCTCCATACATTTGTTCTTCATATTCCATAGAGTCCAAATTAGTATTTTTTGAACATTTTATCTATATGAACTTGTAACATTAATAAATGTGGAAGTTCAGTTAGTAAGGAAAAGGTAAACTCAGTGGGTACTTGTAATATATCGTAATTCCTTGTAAATTTTTCGAAAATTAAATGGGATTATTTTGAGACCAACCTCTAAGACGACATGTGATTCCGAAGCCTGGAGTGGTCGGAATGTATTTTCAAACTATTTTTTAAAAAGTTCATTAAATAAATGAAAGCGTGTTTTTATAAATTTCAAAACGATGTCCGAATCAAAAAATTTAGAGAACTATTGAACTAATAGCATAGAGATTCTCCTAGGAAGGTTCTAACATTGATCAGTGTGGGTCGACCGAAAAAGATAGTTTTCGTAATTTTCGGAAGAAAAATAAAATAACTTAAAAAGTTATTTTATTCTTTTTTCTTCCTCCTTGCACAATGAATCCTTAGCACTATGGTGCAGCGACGAGGAAACGATGAATACCATTAATGAACCTCATTAATGAATCAGGGTGGCAATGCTGCAACGTGCATGCATATTACTTCTTTAATTAAATGGGGAATTCAAGATTGATAAACAACCCTGGAATTCCATAGACAAACAAAGAAGGAAACCTCTCCAATAATGAATGTCAGCGAATCATACGATGGTGAAGACACCCTTGGAGAGTGGATTTGAGAATAGAGATCAACTGATTATGATGAACGATCATCCTCAAGAAATATCCTTTCCTAGGTATGGAGTTTTCTAAGTAAATTTCCTCTCCCCATTCTTAATGTTTAACAGCTAATGTGGACCAACCCACAAATAGGTTGATTCGTGGTTCGATCGTTCATGTGGGATGGTTTATGATGCGGGATAAAGAGGATATCTATCTTAGTAATTATTCCACTTATTTTTTGTTCTTCATGATACTAATAACAAGAACACATTTGAGTCAACATGAACAAATACCTGGATCATTATTTGGGTGTTCTAGTGTTGCGCCTCCTTCCTCAATTTCATCTTGTGCTCTTCTCATTCTTCGTGGCGCATCGGCCCGTGGTGCTAGGCGAGAAGGGATGCAGCCAGGCGGGTCGTGGCATCGGCGAGAGGCCACAAAACAAGGTCGTGGAGGCGGCAGGAAGTTGAGGCAGCGGCACAAGGTTGCAGAATCCAGATGCAGAGGCGGCATAAGGCTGTGGCACCTAACCGCGACTGTAATACCAGGTCGCGGCGGTAGTAGGAGCCACTGACACCAAGGCCAGTGGGAGGAAGTGTGCTGGAAGAACACCATGGTAGAGATAGGGTCCACTGGCATGGAGGTTGACAGCTAGCGGCAGGCAGACGCGGCCACTCGGCCATGTTAGAGGCACCACTTAGTGCAAACCTACGGTCAGTGGACCGTGGCGGTGAGCTAGACTTACGGATTGTCGTGGGTCTGGTGAAAGACCCAGCCTGCATGAGCGGACCGGTAGGACAAAGAGGCGGAACCACCCTAGCACTGCGTGGATGCGCGAACCAGATGCCTCATAGATTTCAGGCTGGAGGATAAATAGACCACTGATATGGGCTAGGCTGGATGGGGAACTGGGCCGCTGGGCGGCCCGGCTGGTCAGAACTGGTTCGACTTAGTCGGACAAGACTGGATGAGAACCGGGTCATTGGGTGACTTGGCAGGATGGACCCATGGTCGAATCAGACCAAGTTTAGTAAGACCCAATGAGCCTGACCAATAGGCCAGGCCAGAACGGGTTAGGTCGGGTCATTCAGGCCCCCCGGGTTGGGTTGTTCAGGTTAGTCTGACTAAGTCAGACCAAGCCTGAACGCAATCGGCCCCTGTTTACTAAAATGCCAATATCTTTCAGACCGGGCGTCTGATTGATGCGTCGTCTATGGATTTGGGACCCTTGTGACAAGACGGTCCTTTGGGTATACTCTAAGTGAGTTTTAGTTGAATTTTAGATATGACCAATGGATTAAGGAGTATAATCTCGTGAAGTTAAGCGCACTAGAGATCAGGAATCCTACAGCTAGCTGTGACATGAAGGATATGAAGAGTGGTACCTCAGTGAAATAGGAGCCGAGTGGACCTCAGTGGTCCATTAGCTGAACAGACCTTAGTGGTCCAACAGCCGAGCACGACCTCACTGGTCCAGCAGCTGAGCAGACTTCTGTGGTCCCACATCTGAGCGGACCTCAGTAGTCCAGCAGTAGAGCAGACCTCAGTGGTCTAGGAGCTGAGAGGAACTCAGTGGTCCAGCAGCTGAGTAGACCTCAGTGGTCCAGCAGCTGAGCATACCTCAGGGGTATAGCAGCCAAGTGGACCTTAGTGTTCCAGTAGTCGATCAGACCTCAGGGGTCTAGTATCCAAGTGTACCTTAGTGGTCCAGTAGCCGAACTAACCTCATTAACTCATCATAGAAAATTCCCTCAGTATTACAAGATGATTCATCTTTACGACTAATAATATTACCTTATATAATTTGAGTTATACCAGGTGTGAGATGTCTTTTCTTTTTGGTCTTTGATTTGTGCTCTTTATTTGTTTTTTTTCCTTTGTGGATTGGGATCCCTACTGATTATTGTGTTACTCACCCCTACAAAAGTTTCGCCCACACGTGTCATATCTCATATAGGTGATTGATTCTTCGATGGAGACCTAGGTGGTTTGGGACCAGGAAGTTCTTGGTTATATGGGAAGGACGCGCGTACTTCTATGGCTATAGGTAGCTACCTTTCACCTACCCTTAAATAATAGTCTCGAGTAGATGGATTGTGGCAGTTGTAATTTCCTTTGTGGTTTTGTGCTTGTATTCTATCCCCTTCATACTTTCAGTTTGTATTGTACTCTCATTGGTTTTCTCAATGAAATTTGTGTTTTACTTTGTGTTTACTTTCTATAGTTTGAGATTTGTGTGTCTATATAGGTTTAAAGTCAAGTGCCTTTCCTTTTGGGATATGCCTACTCGGTACTAGTCACCATCCCCTAGCCTATGAAAGATGGGCTTGGGATAGTCACGGCACAGGCCCTAGGGGACGGGTTATGACAAATTGGTATCAGAGAAGGTTTTTTCTACTAGAAGAACTTATGGGAAAACAGTGTTAAGTGTTTCGAGTTCAGATTTTAGGCCAGGGAGTCCAGTGTTAGTGCGGAAACCGATGTATCCATACACAAGGACCCTAAATTCTATTTTCTGACTCGGTACATGAAAACACCGGTTTCATACATCTTTGAATGTTTTCTCATGATATTTATGAGTCAAAGTTATCTCACTAGGTATAATCTATTAATCATTATTCATCTTGATATCTTTTAGGATTCCTCCATGTAGACATCCATCCAGGATTCTAGTTCATGACCATGAGGATAGCCCACAGAGTGATGAGGCTTTAGTACAGGGACCATTGCCCGAGATGGTACCTTCGGGTGGTGTCCCAGTGATACCACAGCCCGTTCATCAGCAGTTACTATCGGCGCTACCGGTAGAGGATGGACGTAGTCTTAGTTCCTTACATGAGTTCTAGAGAAAGAGACCTCCCAAGTTCATGGGAGAGACATTTCCTTAAGTCTCTAAAGATTGTTTCAAGGTGGTGATGTGAGTCTTCCTCTTAGTGAGGACAACACTTGACAAGATGGCAGTTCTAGTAGTAATCCTTCTCTAGGGATTGATGAGGAGATGGTGGAGCTTGACCATACAGACTCATGAGGAGGCGATTCTCACCTGATCTAACTTTGAGTGACTTTTTAGGGAGGATTTCTTCCCCATGACTTTGTGATCAGTGTACATACAAGAGTTGCTTCACCTATAGTAGGGCAGCCTGATAGTGGATGATTACTCTTTGATGTTCACAAACCTCTCTTGTTACTCTACGGATATGGTATGGGACCCTTTATTCAGGGCCCAAACCATTGAGTAGGGAATCCGATGGGAGATCGGGGAATTGATGATTTCCCTCAGCATCCCTATACATACTTGGGTGCTAGAGCAAGCTCTACTAGTGGAGAGCCTCCTTGCAGAGCAAGAACTGGCGATGGGAGCTACCACTGGGTGGAAGGTGGCCGAATTATCTGTGGTAGGTTTCCGAAAGATGACGTAGAGGCCTAAACGGGCCATAACATTTGGAGGATGACCCCAGGACTCAAGGTTGGAAGTATGTTTCTCCCAGGGAATAGGGAGTCATCAGAATAGAAGAGTATGTTGTGTGTGTGGTGTGAAGGGTCACATGGATCGGGATTTCCCGACTTGCCGCATAGAGGACTGACAGATGGTCAAGGGACCACCGAGGTGGCAAGAGAGATAGGAACAGGGTGTTCTACCAGGCGGCGAACATGGAAGAAGAGCAGGACAAGCGGGAGGAGGTGGGAATAGGTATGAGGTACCACCACCACCACCACCCCCAGGTGGTCTACCACGGGCTCCAGGAGTGGGTGGATAGGGGTGGGATCAACTTCAAGCAATCGAGGCATATGGTCTCGACATCCCAGAGATGATACGAGGTATGATCTGTGTCTTATTCACATTAGTTGCAGTTCATATAGGCACTGGTTCTAGTCACTCTTTCCTTTCCACATACCTTGTTCAGATCTCTGAGATTATAATCGAGTCGTTGGCTCGATCTTTACGATTAGAGAATCCCATGGAAGGGGATTCGATGATCACACACTGGTGCCAGCATTGTGAGATTACTCATAGAGGCGAGAGATTCAGCTAGGATCTCCTAGTATTGATGTCAAGGCCTTACGATGTCATTATGGGTATAGACTAGTTATCCACGCTCCATGCTCATATTGACAATTTAGGCACATGGTGTGGTGTTTTGTGGATATGGGACTAGATTTTCCTTCACCGGTGAGAAGGAATATCTCACAGTGTGGGATGGACTTGCACATAGGAGGGTGCAGCTGATCACTCATCATTTAGCTAACATGACCCTCAGTGTAGTGGATGCGACAAGTCCACAATTTCCTTCAGTGGTGGATGAGTATGAGTATGTCTTTCCAGAGGATGTTCCAGGGATACCTCCTCAGAAAGAGGTAGACTTCAGTATTGATTTGTACCTCAGGATGACACTGGTATCTACACCTGCATATTGTATTTCTCCCATAGAGCTTTGGTAGATGAGGGTATAGTTTGAGGACTTGCAGAGGAAGGGATTCATAAGGCCTAGTGTTTCACTATAGGAAGCCCGAGTGTTGTTTTCCAAGAAGGTAGATGGGAGCTTGAGGTCATGCGTGGACTTCCGGTGCCAGAACCAGGTGACCATGAAGAACAAGTATCCTCTACCAAGAATTGACGACCTCTTCGATCAACTGAAGGGATAGAGATGGTTCTCAAAGATAGACCTCAGATCAGGCTATCACCAGTTTCTAGTATGAGATGAGGACATCTCAAATATGGCTTTCAGATGTATTTATGGACACTATGAGTAATTAGTGATGTTTTTTGTCATGATGAACACCCCAAAAGTGTTCATGGGACTCATGAATAGGATCT
Organism: Viscum album; assembly: GCA_963277665.1. Classification (NCBI taxonomy): domain Eukaryota; kingdom Viridiplantae; phylum Streptophyta; class Magnoliopsida; order Santalales; family Viscaceae; genus Viscum; species Viscum album. The sequence goes on from OY728166.1 coordinate 302,379,713, forward strand.
TACAGCCGTACTTAGACCAGCTTATAGTGGTCTCCATTGATGACATCTTAGTATATTCAGCGTCCAGGGAGGAGCACTCGATACACCTAAGGATGGTTTTGGACATACTCTGAGAGAACCATCTTTACAAAAAGATCTCGAAGTGTGAGTTCTAGATACGAAAGGTTCATTTTCTGGGGCATGACATCTCATAGGTTGGAGTTTTGGTGGATCCAACGAAGATCGAGGTGGTGTTTTCTTGGGAACCACCCCATAGTGTTACTAAGGTGTGGAGTTTCCTTGGGTTGGCTGGATACTATCAGAAGTTTGTACCTGACTTCTCCAGAGTATCATCACCCTTGAAGGAATTGATGAAGAAGTGAAAACCATTCATGTTGATAGAAATATGCCAACAGAGCTTTCAGAAGCTGAGGAAGAACTTGACGAGTGCTACTATATTTAGGCTACCGGAGGAGGGAACTGACTACGTGGTGTTCTATGACACATCAGGAACTGGGCTTGGTTGTATCCTGATGTAGGGGTAAGAATTGATTTCTTATGGCTCACGAAAATTGAGACCGCATGAGAAGAACTATGTGACTCACGACCTTGAGTTGACAGCGGTAGTCTTCGCACTAAATATGCGGAGACACTACCTTATGGGCGAACGATTCATCATCTACTCTAACCACAATAGTCTCAAGTATATCTTTTCTTAGAAGGATCTGAATACAAGACAACGACATTAGATATATTTCCTCTAGGACTATGACTTTGAGATGGTTTAAACTTTTGGGAAGTGGAAACATGGTGTCAGATGATCTCAGCAAAAGATCGAATTCACAACTGCTAAAAGAGGCCTCAGAGCAGTTGTCCTCGCTTAAAATATCCTTCTTGGATAGAGAGGATATAGATTTCCTTCAGTCAATGGTAGTTTCCCCTCCACTCTTACAGTGATTCAGGGAGACGCAACTTGGAGATGTTAGCTACGAGTCTACACATGCCTAGATGTCCACATGGTATTCACTAGAGGGATATTCTAAAGGTGGGGAGCACGTTATCCTTTTTAGAGGACACATCGTAGTACTATTGGAATTGTGAGAGGATTTGTTGAGGGAGTTCCATACATCCCATTTGGTAGTACATCTAAGTGTGGAAAAGATATACCAGGATCTCTGATGTCAGTACTGGTGGTCGGGGATGAAGAAGGAAGTGGTAGAGTTTGTCTCGAGATGCCTCACTTGTCAACAAGTGAAGGCTGAGCACCAGGTTCCAGCAGGTTTGACACAACCCCTTGACACAACCCCTTAATTATATTTCATTATTGAATATTTTTAAATGATTCATTGACCAGTTTATATAATTTTATATACAATGTCTTAATTTACTTCTTTTTTATGTTGTTTTTATATTTCATGCATTCATTTCATGTTTTTTAAAATAAATTTATTATGTGTTTATTATTAGTTTATTTTTATTTTTATAAATTATAGAAATGTTAAATTTTGTGTTCTTTGATGGATCGTGACTATAGTTATTATATTATAAAGACATGAATACAAAATAATGTATTAATCTCACCTAAAAATAAAAGATCAAAAAAATTTATACATCATACCTAAAATAAAATATATGTTTAATATATACAAAATAATTTTAAAAAAAATCCGTATTTATTTTTTGATTCCCAATGTATTTTCAAAAAAAATGTTTTAATCAGTTTAAAATAATTTTAAAATCATTAACAGTGAAGATCAATGGATATAGTAGAAAATAAATGGTTTATTTCCAAACCTATATCTAAAATAACTATTCTAATTTTAAGATATCAAATATTTATAAAAAATAAGGGAAAATTTTTTAAACCCTTTAGTATTATTCCAGAAAGAATCCTGATTAAACAAAATAAAATTGTAAATACTATTATGTGATTTCAAGAAAAAAATCATCCTTTATTGTTGATATATAAAATATGTATCAAAATTTATTGAGACATTTAATGTATCAACCAATAAAAATCATTGAAGTTTTTCAAAAAATAAATGATCAAGCCTCTCCTAAAAAGAAGGACTTATTCAGAGAAGATATATAAAAAAATCATAAAAAATGAAACAAAACAGTACAAGATTAGTTAATAAATCATTAAAACAAAATTCTAAATGACATACCTTCCATTTTTTACTAAAATCTTCCAAAATGACATGTAGATAGATTAGTAGGGATCAACTTCTACAAAGTCTTAATGAACTGGGTTAAGTAGTGGCATGGATAGGGTTCTTTTAAAAAGAACTTGAAACTTTTATTAGCACTTACTAAAAGCACTGATAAACTATACCTTTATCAGTGATAAAAAATAAGTTCTTATAAAGGAACATTTTATAAGCATCAATAACAAATCTATACTCCTCATGCATATTTTGTTTAATCTATCACGACCTTCAAAAAACTAGAGTTAATCTTTCAATATTTGGAGCTTTATCAGTACTAATATTAGCACTCATAAAGGCCAAAGTAAATTAAAAAGTCAAGTATAACTAAATTATTTATAAATTATTTATATTAGGTATAGGGGATTACAAAATATTTATATATTATTAATTATATAAAAAATGTTATTGATTCTTAGTTATATTTTAATATGATTATTATCATTTAAAAATTATTATTGATTATATAAATGTATAATTTTTTTTCATTATATTATTAGATATATAAATATATATTCCAATATTAAAATATTAAAAATTACATTTAAATATAGAAATATTTATAAGAAATTAAAAATTATATAATTTGATATAATATTAATTATATATATAAGATGTTAATAACTATTAATTGTATTTTTATATTTTTACTAATATTTAAAGAAATTATTAATTATATAAATGAATATATATAAAATATAATAAAAATGTATAATTAATACCAAATTTTTATTATTTTAAGAAGATATATATAAATTTCATATGTAATAATATTATATTTCTTAATCAACTACATGAAAAATATAAATGTAAAACAAATTCATAATATATTATTAATTATAAAAAATATAAAGTTAAAAGTATATATTAAATAATTATATTTAAAAATATTTACAATTGTTAATATCTAGATATATTATTATTATTAATAGATGTATATATTATATTGATTGAATATAAAAAAAATATGTTTAAATAAAAAAATATATGTATGTATATAAAAATATAAATCTGAGAGATTAAAAATCAACAAAAGAATGATTTAAAAGTATATATTATTAATTATATAAAATTCATTAATTTTTAATAATTATTTTTCAATGTGACTAATTTTTCTAAACTATATTATTAATGATATAAATGTGTAGATATTTTTTACTATGTATTATTAATTATGTAAATGACACGACCTGACCTATTGGGGCTTAACCTAGACCAGTAGTAAGCCAAGTGTGCCACCCCAAGCCTAGCTCTAATAAGCTAGGGTCTGGTGACTAGAAATGAGTGGGAATATCACATATGTTGGAGACCTTATCCTATCATAACCTACAATAGATACATATCTATAATGTAACAAATACCATCAATATAAATAGGATGTACATAAATGATCAACTGAACTAAATGTGACATGCGCATGAGACATCTACTAGAATCCCCAAGATAACTAGTATGAAAAACGAATTTAATAAGGTCAAAATGCATGCCCAAATAACCAAAAAGGAGAACTAACGACAAAACAAGAAAAATATGCCCTCACGGTAACATGGATCCAACCACAAAGATATCTTACTACAATCATCTCCTAGTACCACCAATGCTTTTCCAACACAGTATTCCATAAGATTACCAAGCATTAACTCCATGAAAGCTGCGTCGACCCCACTCTCACAAAACCATATATGACATGTACATCATCTAAACCAACACAACATGTGTGGACCCAAGGATTGTGCAGGAGTGAGTATAAACATACTCTATATGATGCCTCAAAAACCATAAATGGAGTGTAAAGAAACAATCTTCTCAACTCTTATCACTGGAGGTGTCCAGGGGGAGTAAAATAAGGAAAACTGAATGAAACAAAATGGTAAACTCAAGGATCCAAAGACAAAGTAGTAACCAAAATTAATTCATGAAGAATCCTATATATGCTTCAACACTAGAGAACTTAGGAAAACTGATAATTATTGGTCATCAAAGTTCCAATCCTCAAAAGACACCATGCAAGGGTAGCTAGTGGTTTTTAGAACAATGAAGAGTCTATTAATCTTGAATTTAATATCTAGCTATAACATCACATATCAAAGGAAACTCCCGGGGTTCTGAGGAACCACAATTCTAGCAGAAGCCAACATTTTATATGCTTATGATAGCCATTCTACCTCTAGAAACTAATAAGGGGGGTTCGCTCAACCCTAAAGACCAATCAACTACCATGGTATCACATACTACTTAAGGTTAAGGATAAACCAATATATGCTAAAATATATTCTCCAATCCCATAGTACGACCTCAATAAACCTATGCAGTCATTCTCTTAGATGATGTTGGAGGATACCCACCCCATTACTATGGGTGAAATAATGAATCTTTTGGAATATATTTATCCCATATGATCTTTATAGATGGGTGACCAACTTTGTGGATAGAGGATTCATACCCTATAATGTGGGTAAAATATTGACTTTATCTAATTCTGTAGGTAGAATATACAAGCCCCGTACTTACATTGGTGAAATAATAACTCCCTAAGAGGATCCCAACAGGTGGAATTAATACTCCATCTTGGAATAGTAGGGGGCTCCACATTTGACTAAACTATTCTAGACCAAGGATAAGTACACGACATGTCATATAAACACACTGTGTGTTATCCCAAGTTACCCACCTGGTCCTATTCTTTCATCCCACATGGCATGTCCCAACCCAACTACATAGTGTGTAGAGGTGTCACATGACATTCCATATCTATAGGGGTACTCTACATGTACCTCAGCTGTCTGAGTCATGTACCTATGAGGGTACATGAGGTGTGGTCCAACACACATGGTGTGTGGGGCCACACAAGTCCCTGGGATTTTACTTCTAGTACACACTAATTTGTTTGGGTAGGGGTCACATGGTAGTGGATTAGTCACATGGTCATGTGATATTTTACTCTAGAAAAAACCATAAAATTGTATTAAAGGGACTATATGGTGTTCATTTTACTAAACTACATGGTATGTAGATGAGAAATTTCCAAAATCTTCCACTTGCGAAGTGTTGTCTGATCCCCTCACCCCATTCAATGAATTAGTCATTATAAAATTTAGTGAAGTCTTTCAATAATATCAATCATACTAAGAACATAGTTAGTGGATGGATTCTGACCACCTATTCTCAAAAATTACATTCCCAACATATCTCTCATCATCCACATTCCCTAACTCATGAAAACCACTATCAACCAACCTTTCCTCTAAAATCCATCATCATGGTTTCATTAATAATCCTCCTATATATATCTATCCATGAAGATGAACCTGAAATAATGATCCACAAAACCAATGTCCCATAAGGCAATGAATTGGGAATGTGGTAATGGTTGAAACACTGACCAAATGAATACAGATGATGAACACACATATAAAGGAGGGATAAATTCATAAAAAAATAAGTGGGGATTCAAAAAATGGTTGTGATTGGTTTGGACACCATTTTTTTCAGAAATAAAATATATGGGGATAAAATCACAATAAACATGGCCAAAAAATTCACAGCTCGAATAAAAACTGAAGGATATAAGGTCCTATACAAACTCATGATCATGTATTTAGTTTAGGAGAATTAAATCCATGTTTGTGATAAGGAAGAAACAAGGATGGATCCAACAATAACTAATCTATACCTTAATGTATTTTTTATTTTTTGTCCCATTGCCATGACCATAAATTTGTTCATTGTAACTATTGAAATCTATCCATAGAAATCATCATGGATCTGATCCCTATCCTCGATATGTCACCACCACCATCATGTTACACCCTCTCCTCTCCTATATCTAGGGTTTTTTAATGAAAAAAGTGGATAACCATAGAGAGGTTGAATAAGGAGGATTAAATAGATGTATCCTAAGGTTTGACTATAAATTAAAAAAAATTAAATTATTTACTTAATCTTATTGAAATATCTAACACCCAAGAACCTCGATGCAAGTAAAACTAACATCACTCCTAAGGTAAACACTCCATTCTAAACTCAACAACAGTCTCATTTCTTCTTCTGATGACTCGATCAAGAGACACATGAATTTCATCTCAAACTCTCTCACATATAATAAGAGTAATATAATATTTTTATTATATTATTTTTGAGGTCATACAGTACTCATATTTCCACATCATCTCAAAACTGGAGTAAACCCCATATCTTAAAACCAACAAAACCATCAGAAAATTTTTTCAAGGTTAACATATAGGTTAAAATGACTATTTTACCCCAAGGAAGGTATAGAAATTTCAAAACTCAAAATTGAGTTGAGACCTAATCAAGAAAAACTAAATTCATTACATCCTCCCAACTATAAAACTTTTCATCCTTGAAAAGAAAAATATTGGGGTTGAAGAACAACAAAGAATAGGATTTAACTCATGTGAAATCTACACACCATCGTATACAATACCTTTACCTTAGATATGAAAGATGTAAGTTAACTCACTATATATGTTTTGATAAAGGAGTAAACCTTCCCTCATATAGGAATATAAGGGCCTCAATTCATCTTAATGAAATAAGAAATAGGGGAATTTATCCATCCAAAAATAATTTACTCAGCCTCTATATTTCTTTTGATAGACGTCCAAACTCTTGGGATGAGATTAATCCAATAAGTATCTGACTGTTTCCCTTAAATTATCACTGACAAGATTAATCCTAGTGGGAGTGCCCTAGTCCTCATCTTATAAAGAACGCTCCAGATGGCCACTATAGAAGGAAACCAATCTATGATGCACTAGACACTTAAATAATTTTACATTTCGATATCAGATAAGTTTCAAACTCATAATATTTTCACGATTCACATTAGAAACCTCTACCACAAATTGCCAACAAGTCACATACTTCATCATCACTAGCTTATATCTGAGGGGGTAACATGATCCTTCCACTCAAACCTCAACACTATAATTCCTAAGGTTTTCACCTTTGGCATCATGATCTCAAATTGAATCATTTCCTCAATCAAAGATATAATGATATGGTCATAATTTATTTTTTAAAATCTATTGATGAGAATATCAACCAAAACAACTACCCCAGGTGACTGATCAATGCAACTCCACTTCTCGTCGGGTGACCCAAACTTCCACTATATGAAGTGGATATATAGCATCCCTTCTTTTTATAACATAAAAATTCATTACATTACACACAACTGAGGATCTTTAAGGTTTAGTGTCTTGGAAACTAGGAACATAATACATGAAAACAACATAAAACATTCTTCTTAAACACTTGAAAGGCTTCTCCTTAAGTTCATCCTAGGTTCATTACTGCATCTCATAACCTGGGGACATACATCAAATAAAGGGTGAGCAGAAGGCCCAATAAGGGAAATAAGAGAAACATTTTACATGTGAACTTGAGATACTTCAATAAGGTCATGAAAAGAACTTTAAGGCATGAGAAAGAAATCATGAGGCATATCATAATAAAAATAAAATTTTTCATAACTTAAAGATGTGGCTACAACATTTAACAAATAAAATCATTTCCTTTTCACCAAGTTCCATCCCCAAGGTGTCAATAAAAATTACCAAGGTTATTCACCAAGGTATCAGTCAAAATGGTCATCTGTAGAGATTAAGTCTTTACCCAATACATTGGAGCGCTATCAGGGTGCACCCTTAAATTCGCCTTTATTATCATATGAGTCACATATATCATCAATAATTTCATAAACAAACCATACAGCATAAAAGAAATGGGTTTTATTTTATAATCATAACGTTTTAAAAACTGCTTTAAAGATATGATCTTTGTGTCACTTTAAAACCCACAAAAAAGGAAGGTGGGTCTCATGTATGTAAATCCCAAAATTTAAAATAGAAAATTTTGGTATATATTTGAATACCCATATAGAAGAGAGAGATTTGAGTATCCACTTAATAAAATAAAATAACTTTATAAAAAGAGATATACATTTTGAGACGGAAATTCTGCAGCATAACGACTATGTTTCGGAGTTTTAAAAAACATTGAAAAAAGAGAGGACATGGGTCAAACATTCATAAATGACCCATAAAACAGTAGAGGGACAGAATATGAAGGATATATGAACATGTTAATTAAATTTAAAGGACATACCATTTGAAATAAAAAACATGGAAGGAAGACAAAAATTAGATTTCTCTTATGAAAATTCGGCAGCCTAACGGCGTCACTTAAACTTCAACAAAAATGAATTGACGAGATAAAATAGGGTCTCTCATAATATGAAAATACAAGTTCAGTATGATAGATATAGATATCATACCCCAAAAAAATAAAAAGGAACTTGAAATACTTGACATGAAAATAGATCTTGAAAACGAGAAGGGTGAAACAATCCCTTAAAAATTCGGCAGCCTAACGGTGCCACTTAAAACTTCAAAATACTGAATTGAAGAGATCAAATAGGTTCTATCATCATATGAACATAAAATATCAGTATTATAGATATATATATCATACCACAACATAATAAAAAGTAACATGAAAGGCTTGACATGAAAATGGATCTTGAAAACGAGAAGGGTGAAAGAATCCCTTAAAATTCGGCAGCCTAACGGCGCCACTTAAAACTTCAAAATACTGAATTGAAGAGATAAAATAGGGTCTCTCATAATATGAACATAAAAGATCATTATTATAGATATAGAGATCATACCCCAACATAATAAAAAGTAACTTGAAAGACTTGACATGAAAGTAGAACTTTGAAAAATGAGAAAGGTGAACGAATCCCTTAAAAATTCGGCAGCCTAACGGCGCCACTTAAACTTTCTTAAAATTAATTGATGAGAGAAAGAGGGGGTATCTCATCATATGAACATTAAAATGGTAGTAAGAGGAATATAAAAGAACATCCTCCAAAATAAGATAATGGAGCATAAAAGAGATTACTTGAAAAGAAAGAGAGAGGTAGGATCCCTTACCTTAAACATAACTCTTAAAACTCAAAGGTTGGGACCTTGAGGGATTGGGGGCACCTTGGGAGGACTCCTTGAGAGGTAATGAGACCATATCTTCGTTGGGGGAGAGTTGGGAGTGAAAACTAAAGGAGGAAAGGGTGGGTATTTATAGGGAATGTGAGGGGACAAGGCATTAATGGCCAAGGGACAACTCACAAGTGGTTTTCTCAAAACCATGGGCTCTCCCATGGTATTTACCATGGAGTTAGGCCACGTGGGTACCCCCACACAATAATTAATCACCTTTGGTCGGCCAACCCTTAAAATATCTCATGACATCATCATGACACAGTTATGATGTCATTAAACATACCGAAACCCAAAAACTGTATTTTTACTATTCACTGAAAATTCAACTTTCTCAGAAAAAACCCAAAATTTCACCTTTACCAAATATCAATGCTCTGATTTTAAAAATAAACTCCATTTTATAAAAATAATTTTCTAAATATTTTTAATTTAATTTTTAAATAAATACACTATTCACCGAAAATTCTTTTTTTTCAGAAAAATCCTCAAAAATTACCTTAACATAATATCGATGCTCTGAGTTCAAAAATTAAATCCATTTTATAAAAATAATTTTCTAAATATTTTTAATTTAATTTTTAATTAAAAAAAACTATTCATTAGAAAAAACTAGTACTTGACTAATAATTTATGAAACCATTATTTAACCATTTTATTAAATCAAATTACTTAATCAAGGTGCCTATATTATATTAATACTTTCTTTAAATGAGATTCCTAATCCATTTGGTCACATTACTAATCCTAAGCATAAAATCACTATTCATAATTTATTATTCATCAAAAATTAAGTTGATCTTATTAGATTCATAATTTCATACTGAACATAATTGTAGAAGACCATTTTTCTTAAAAATCATTACACATTTTTAATTATTTAAGGTTTACATAAACATTTTTAAAATATCTTTTTTCTAAAATTCATCAAAAATATGCATATTATATTTATCCGGACATTTGAAAATTCACAAACTTCACCATAAGAAGAGAACAAAATTTTATTTATAACAAAGGATTACACAACGTAGCTATGGTATCCTTACATATCCCCTTATAACCCCAGCATAGGACTTAAGTGTAAGGTGTGCTATGGTGAGAGAATCTGAGGGTGGCTCGGCCAACATCGCCCGAGTAGTAATTTCTATCAGTTTGAACTTCTCGCGAAGGTGATTCTGTTCTAGCTTCACATGATGAAGTTTGGCTTGGGTTTGGTCTAGAGCAAAGCCCAGTGGTACTACCTCCTTCCCAAGTTCTGTTAGATGGGCTTCGATCGGCCTAAGACTACTGGATGAGGCCATCTAATCTTCTTTCTATATTAATTAACCAAGATCACTTGTATTTACATACAATAATCGAAACGTTTAGTTTTCAGCGGTCATATTGACCAACAATAATATAACAGTCGAAACCCAACGGTCTCATTTTTATTATACTCATGTTATCAAATGAAATATTTTTGTTGAGTATAAAATAACACATAAAATTAGGAAACAAGATTTATTCAAAATTTCAGGTTGTTACAATCTTCCCCCCTTAAGAAATTGCATCCTCGTAATTTTTAAAATTGGGATTGGAAATTTTATTGAAATTCCCACATCGGAAAAAGAGTCAGTAACACTATTACTTTAAAAGAAATAAAGGGAAGTAAAAAGGTCACCCGCGTTAACCCATACTAGTATTCCATGTAGGAAAACATGGACATGGAGGAGAAAACAAAGGGTCGCGTTCTGAGGGAGACTGATAGAAAACATTATTAGGAGAAAGTTAATAATAAGAAAATCACAAACCTATGATGGGTTAAACGGTATTTGATTTCTCAGTAGGAAACGTTAACAGACAAAGTTTTTGTTTTATGTTCCTTTTCATAGTTTTGAGGAATTCATTTACTACATAGAATAAAACACAGGGAAATATACCTACCTTCAAGTAGAGTTTCATCCTTTAGTAAGTTTCGACCAAAACTACTCTTTTCTCTAAACGATGAGCATTACAAACTACTTGGTCTCATCAAAGCACAAGAATCATCTTCTAGAGAATCAAATAATCCACCAAATATTAACTATCTTTTTCTTCTATTATCCCAAAAATATAAAGGGTAAGATAAAACAACTCTTCAAAAAGAAATAATCCCATATTAAGGGAAACTAATTTTAAATCTTCAAAATTCCACGGTACTACCCAAAGTTCATCATAGGCCATTCCATAAATAATTGTCCTTAAAATTCCTCAAAATAAACCAAACTAATATTGAAACCCAAATACAAGAAGGATTTGATAACATAGTCTTCCAAAATAAACTTCATCGCTCATCTCCAAACAACATCAACCACTCCTAACATCTTATAACAAAAGTAGCTAACCTAAACATATCTTCCCCAAGATAGGTTAATCATTTCCATAAGTAATCTAAATTACTATAAGTTTGCCTTAAATTCATAGATTCTTCAAAATATAACTCAACTTTTACTCCTCAAAGAAAATACCGTAGTAATCTATTTACCTCGATCAAATAGGGTTCCCAAAATAGTAAACGTCTTCCAAAATAATAATCATCTTTTAATACCCTAATCATCTCTATCATATTAATACGAAAATGGTCACATTTCCTATCACATTGGTTGTTGGGACATGTTCTTCCATTTCCCGTCATTAAATAAGAAAAGAAATTACAATTAGGGGCTTAAATACTTAGCCAATAATCATGAAAAGGAACTTAAAGCATAGAAGAATAACTTGTAGAAGAGAAGTATACCCTAACTTGTGATCCCCTAGGTTCCAAACTAGGTTATCTATGATCATATATTCTTATGTGAATCTTTATTTTATTTTATCTTTGTTCCTTTAATAATGGTTCATACTAAGCTTATGAATTTACCAAAGCATATCCCCCGGGAGTGTCGTAACCAAGAGTGCAACAAGGACCATTGTCGTGTACCAGTTCTCGTTCGAGTCTAGCTCAAAGCGGTGTTTTTGGGTTTTACCCCCTATGTACATCTGTTCCAGAACCACCTCTACCTACTCGTATCCAGATAGGGATGTATTTTCTTGGCAACCCCTTATTCAATACTCACCAAAATACCAGGAAGATTTCCTATATTTAAACTTTTCTATATGATTCTTCATAAAGGTTTTATATCCTAATTTCCACAAATAACTAAACCATCCTTTGATACCAACTATACCATCCCGCCTTTTATAAGATAAAATTTCATTACATTACACACAACTGAGGATCTTTAAGGTTTAGTGTCTTGGAAACCAGGAACATAATACATGAAAACAACATAAAACATTCTTCTTAAACACTTGAAAGGCTTCTCCTTAAGTTCATCCTAGGTTCATTACTACATCTCATAACCTAGGGACATACATCAAATAAAGGGTGAGCAGTAGGCCCAGTAAGGTAAACAAGAGAAATATTTTACATGTGAACTTGAGATACTTCAATAAGGTCATGAAAAGAACTTTAAGGCATGAGAAATAAATCATGAGGCATATCATAATAAAAATAACGTTTTTCATAACTTGAATATGTGGCTACAACATTTAACAAAGACAATCATATCCATTTCACCAAGGTCCATCCCCAAGGTGTCAATAAAAATTACCAAGGTTATTCACCAAGGTATCTGTCAAAATGGTCATCTCTAGAGATTAAGTCTTTACCCAATGAATTGGAGCGCTATCAGGGTGCACCCTTAAATTCGCCTTTATTATCATGTGAGAAACATATATCATCATCAATAATTTCATATACAACCCATATATCATAAAAGAAATGGGTTTCATTTCATAATCATAACGTTTTAAAAATTTCTTTAAAGACATGATCTTTGTGTCACTTTAAAACCCACAGAAAAGGAAGGTGGGTCTCATGTATGTAAATCCCAGAATTTAAAATAGAAAATTTTGGTATATATGTGAATACCCCTATAGAAGATAGAGCTTTGAGTATCCACTTAATAAAATAAAAGAACTTTAGAAAAAGAGATAGACATTTTGAGACGAAAATTCTGAAGCATAACGACTATGTTTCGGGGTTTTAGAAAACATTGAAAAAAGAGAGGACATGGGTCAAACATTCATAAATGACCCATAAAACAGTAGAGGGAAATAATATAAAGGATATATTAAAATGTTAATTAAATTTAAATGGCATACCATTTGAAATGAAAAACATGGAAGGAAGACAAAAATTAGATTTCTCTTATGAAAATTCGACAGCCTAACGGCGTCACTTAAACTTCAACAAAAATGAATTGACGAGATAAAATAGGGTATCTCATCATATGAACATAAAATTTCAGTATGATAGATATAGAGATCAAACCCCAACAAAATAAAAAGGAACTTGAAAGACTTGACATGAAAATAGATCTTGAAAACGAGAAGGGTGAAAGAATCTCTTAAAAATTCGGCAGCCTAACGGTGCCACTTAAAACTTCAAAATACTGAATTGAAGAGATCAAATAGGGTCTATCATCATATGAACATAAAATATCAGTATTATAGATATATAGATCATACCCCAACATAATAAAAAGGAAAATGAAAGGGTTGACATGAAAATGGATCTTGAAAACGAGAAGGGTGAAAGAATCCCTTAAAAATTCGGCAGCCTAACGGCGCCACTTAAAACTTCAAAATACTGAATTGAAGAGATAAAATAGGGTCTCTCATAATATGAACATAAAAGATCATTATGATAGATATAGATATCATACCCCAACATAATAAAAAGTAACTTGAAAGACTTGACTTGAAAGTAGAACTTTGAAAAATGAGAAAGGTGAACGAATCCCTTAAAAATTCGGTAGTCTAACAGCGCCACTTAAACTTTATTAAAATTAATTGATGAGAGCAAGAGGGGGTCTCTCATCATATGAAAATGAAAATGGTATTAATAGGAATATAAAATAACATCCTCCAACATAAGAGCATGGAGAATAAAATAAATGACATAAAAGAGATTACTTGAAAAGAAAGAGAGAGGTAGGATCCATTACCTTAAACGTAACTCTTAAAACTCAAAGGTTGGGACCTTGAGGGCTTGGGGGCACCTTGGGAGGACTCCTTGGGAGGTAATGAGACCAGATCTTAGTTGGGGGGTAGTTTGGAGTGAAAAATAAAGGAGGAAAGGGTGGGTATTTATAGGGAATGTGAGGGGACAAGGCATTAATGGCCAAAGGACACCTCACAAGTGGTTTTCTCAAAACCATGGGCTCTCCCATGGTATTTCCCATTGAGTTAGGCCACATGGGTCCCCCCACACAATAATTCATCACCTTTGGTCAGAAAACCCTTAAAATATCTCATGACATCGTCATGACACAGTTATGATGTCATTAAACATACCGAAACCCTAAAATTGTATTTTTACTATTCACTGAAAATTCAACTTTCTCAGAAAAAACCCAAAATTTCACCTTAACCAAATATCAATTCTCTGATTTCAAAAATGAACTCCATTTTATAAAAATAATTTTCTAAATATTTTTAATTTAATTTTTAAATAAATACACTATTCACCAAAAATTCATTTTTTCAGAAAAATCCCAAAAAAATACCTTAACATAATATTGATGCTCTGAGTTCAAAAATGAAATCCATTTTATAAAAATAATTTTCTAAATATTTTTAATTTAATTTTTCATTAAAAAAACACTATTCACTCGAAAAAACTAATACTTGACTAATAATTTATGAAACTGTTATTTAACCATTTTATTGAATCACATTACTTAATCAAGGTGCCTAGATTATATTAATACTTTCTTTAAGTGAGATTACTAATCCATTTGGTCACATTACTAATCCTAAGCATAAAATCACTATTCATAATTTACTATTCATCAAAAATTAAGTTGATCTTATTAGATTCTAAATTTCGTACTGAACATAATTGTAGAAGACCATTTTTTGAAAATCATTACACATTTTTAATTATTTAAGGTTTACATAAACATTTTTAAAATATCCTTTTTCTAAAATTCATCAAAAATATGCATACTATATTTATCTGGACATTTGAAAATTCACAAAATTTACCATAAGAAGAGAACACAATTTTATTTATAACAAAGGATTACACAATGTAGCTATGGTCTCCTTACATATCCGCTTATAACCCCAGCATAGGACTTAAGTGTAAGGTGTGCTATGGTGAGAGAATCTAAGGGCGGCTCGACCAACATCGCACGAGTAGTAATTTCTATCAGTTTGAACTTCTCACGAAGGTGATTCTATTCTAGCTTCAAACGATGAAGTTCATCTTGGGTTTGGTCTAGAGCAAATCCCAGTGGTGCTACCTCCTTCCCAAGTTCTGTTAGATGGGCTTCGATCGACACAAGACTACTGGATGAGGCCATCGAATCTTCTTTCTATATTAATTAACCAAGATCACTTGTATTTAGAGACAATTATCGAAACGTTTAGTTTTCAGCGGTCATATTGACCAACGATCATAGAACAGTCGAAACCCAACGGTCTCATTTTTATTATACTCATGTTATCAAATGAAATATTTTTGTTGATTATAAAATAACACACAAAATTAGGAAACATGATTTATTCAAAATTTCGGGTCGTTATAGGATAGTCCTGATCATTCATATAACCATTCTTTTTCAGCTCCAAACTAAATAAAGAACCTTCCTAAGATACAACGATCAGCAATCCCTCAAGAGAACTTCATTCTCCACACAAAATAGGTTCACAAAGGGATGGTTATGACTAAACATGGCCATTGGGAATGACTCTCTAAGGATTGTACTTGAGAAGAGCGATCTCATAATAGAATTCCCATATCAATACTCATCAGGTGCACCAAGGAGGAATCTATATCCACCTAAGGAAGTGGATGTCAGGCTTCACATATTCAAGGAAGACCCTTTTATTTTTTCTATCTGAGAAATTTTTTTCACACATGAGCACTAGTCGTCATCATTCCCATAGTATCCTTTACATAAAAGAAATGTGTGAGCACTCCATCATCGATTGAAGGCAAGCAATGTATCCTCCATTTTTAAACAACCAATATCCTAGAGTCAATTATCCACATAATTCCCTCATTTCCCAAAAAAATAACCCTTCGCTTAAAAATAATCAACCATCACAACAGGGCTACACTACTCTAATCTGCACATCCTCTAAAGTATTAGTTCATGATTCCCTAAGCCACTGCATGAATTTGGGTTTCATAATATAATTATCTAAAGCCCTAATAGGCTTCATCATGGATCATCTCAATGATAGATTCATTTTACTACATCACAACTCCAAAAAGGAACTCATCATTTTTGGTATGTGGTGTTATAGAAAAAAAATCTACAGCGGTTTTTCAACCTCGACTTTAAAAACTGCCGTTAAATACTTCGTAAAAAACTAGCGTCGATTTATTAAAATCTGCTGCTAAATTTGTTTTTTTAGTAGCGGTTTTTAAAAAAAATTATCTAAATTTGATTTCCTTTCTTTTATTTTTTACAGTCTGTTTTTAAAAGTCGGCACTAAATTACTAGAAAAAATACTAAATATTTTATAATTAATTATTATTATTATTTATTTATTATTTATAATCATTTATTTTTTATTATTTAAAATTTTAATTAATTATTATGTTTTAATTATTAATTATTTATAATTATTAGTTATTAATTATTTAAAGCTTAAATTAATTCTAAGATAAGTTTAAAATTAGACTTCACCATCAAATGATCATAACTTCTGATTCAGGTGTCAGTTTTAGCTCCACAACCAGTCAAATAAAAGATTATGAAATAAAATAAAAAAAACTAGATAATAATTTTTGGAATAATTAATAGAATAAAATTTAAAATTGTTTTAATAGAAGTTTAAAATCAAACACCAACTTCAAATGGCCAAAACATTTAATTCGAGTGTCCATTTGGGCTCCGCGAGTTGTCAAATTGTATCCTATGAAGAGATTTACTTTGTGTTAATTTGGATACTTTAGTCATTAATTTTTAAAGGTTAAAAAGGCCCATAAGACCTTAAAACTGTTTTTTTCTTTAGATACCATGATTTATGAACATTTGATGTGATTTTGACGTTTTTAAAAGTGTCTTCATATGTTTATTAGGCAGTCTATGCTTTTATTTAATATATTTAAATTTCTATTGATTTGATGGTGTTGTAATTGTTGTGATTTTCCCTATTTAGGGGATTTATTATCTACTATATATATTTGTATATATTTATTTACGTTGTGTATATTTATTTATAATTTATATATATTTACCAATATTTATTTAAAATTGTATATAATTGTATCTATTCATAGATATTTATATGTATTTTCTGTATTTATATACATTTATAAATATTTATATGTATTTATGTTTATATATTTTTATATATTATGTGGGTATATAGATATTTATATTTACTTATGTTTATATAAATATATATTTATTTGTTTATATTTATATTAATCTAAAATTATATATATTTATGTTTTTATCTATATTTATGTAATATAAATGTGTGTTTATATATATTTATGTAAATATCGTTATATTTATATATATATACAGATATTTATATCCATTTATGTATATTAATATACATTAATGAATATATATATATAATGTGCATATATATTTTTATATTTATTCTATTGGTTGGTGTGTGTGTGTCTATGACTTCGTGCTTGTATTTATATACATTTATATAAATTTATTTATATTTATATATTTTGACAGGATTTATATAACTATATTTAAATAAATTTATATGTGATTATATATATTTATTTATTATTTATTATTTATTATTTATTGTTCACTATTTATTATTTATTATATATCAAATTATTATTTATTATTATTTATTTATTATTTATTTATTATTTATTTATTAATTACATATTTATTATATATCAATCTATTATTTATTATTAATTTATTATTTACTATTAATTAATTAATTATTATTAATTTATTATTAAAGTATTTCTATTATTCATTTATTATTCATTTATTAGTCAATTATTATTTATTTATTATTTATTATATATTTATTATTTATTTGTTATTTATTTATTATTTATTTATTTATTATTCCCCAATTATTTATTTATTATTTATTATTTATTATTTATTTATTATTTATTTATTTATTATTTATTTACTACTTATTTAATATATGTTGATTTATTATTTATTTACTACTTATTTAGTATATATAGATTTATTATTCACTATTATTTTATTTTTATTTTTATTTTTTTTATTTATTATTAATTTATTTATAATTTATTATTATTTTATTATTAATTTATTATTAACATATTATTTATTATTTATTTAGTAGTTATTTATTATATATTGATTAATTGTCTATTATTTATTATTTGTTATTATTTATTATTTATTTATTATTTATTTATTATTTATTTATCATATATTGGTTTATTATTTATTTTTAAGTTATTTTTTATTTATTTTTTATTTATTTTTTATTTATTTTTTATTTTTTATCTATTTGTTATTTATTTATTATTTTCTTATTATTTACTTATTATTTATTATTTATTTAGTTACTATTATTATTTATTTTAAATTTTAAATTTTAAATTTTTTTATTTTTTATTATTATTTATTATTCATTTTTTTATTTTTTTATTTATTATTTATTATTTATTTATTATTTATTATTTCATAATTATGTAACATCACGACCTGGAAACCACGCGATAGTGCCCCGAGTCGGTTGACCACATGAACTCAAGCGCGCCTCCCCATGCGCTAGAGGCTACCGACTAGCAGCAAGGGTCTAGTAAGTCATTCATGGGGAGACTATACCCTCATTTATCAGAGTAAAATACCAAGGAAAGTAAATAAGGAATAGCGTAAGCATATATAACTAGAAAAAAAAATATGCATGTCATGAGATAACCTGATAGAAAATACAATACTCAACTGAAAGGGAAAACCTGTTATGCCAATATAAGTGTTAAGTGTCAAATGTGTAACTGGAAATAAAGACACTACGGCTACCCAAACAGGTCCCAAACCATGTTCAGTTCCCTCCTCCAAGCTCCATCCCCAATTATCCACATATCTCAGGGCCTTTTCCCTTATCCAGTCTTGGAACAATATAATCTATTTGGGTACCGATCAGGCAACCCAAGTAGGGTGTGAGTATGACTCGGTAGGCCACCACCAATGGGGTCTAAAACTAGTCGAGTCAAAAGATTGTGCATGCAGTTCTATAAGGAAATAAGTACAATGTAATAATAAACAGTTTATCACATTTTTATTTATTCTTATCTAACTACATTAACTCCAGGGCTCCCAAGGATACTCGTACCTTAATACTAACTTCATCTCATACTAGAGCCTGAAGTGTTCCCTAGGTAATATCATATCTTAATACATGCTTCTCACTGAAGCTCGAAGTATTCAAGGTGTTATGATGTCTCAATACCTGATTCAAATCATGTCGGAGTTTGAATATTCTCATGAGAGGCCATAACTCAGAGTGCCATTATTTTCATTCTTTAATTTCACATTTATAAGCCACATTTCCAAAATTACCAATATCACAAATGTAAGTAAGATGACCATGTTACCATGCTTACCCCTCAATAGAATGACCATGTTTTCATTCTCTTTACTCATAAGTATAATGACTGTGTTACCATGTATACTTTACATTAGAATGACCATATTACCATTCTCTTACACATAAGTATGAAGACCATGTTACCTTTTGTACTTCTAAATTTAGAATAACTATGTTCCGGTTCTTAAACACATAATTAATTCATCCATTAATTATCCACATCAATTCCCTCACTAATTCAACAATTATTTTAATACATCAAATCCATTAGTTAACACCGCAATTAACTAAATGTCTCAATCACATTAATTAATTCTTTAATTAATTAACCAATATCAAAATTCATATCCCATAATTAATTTTCCATAATTAATTATCTCATTCTAAAACTCAACTTTCCATAATTAATCTCACAATTAATTATCTAGATCATAATCTCAAAGCCCATAATTAATTCATAATTATTTATCTCAACATAGCCAATTTGATATTTCATAATTAATCCCCAGATTAATTATCTATATTAAAACCCCTATCTATTATAACTAATTTCCCCAAATTAATTATCTAATGGGGCAGCCCCTTGGTCTCATGACTAATTCCCCAATTAATCACTTATTTCAATAAAGATTCAATAACTCAATTGGTCAATCTAATAAACCCAATTCAAGGAAAAAAATTTATAAAGGAT
Organism: Viscum album; assembly: GCA_963277665.1. NCBI lineage: Eukaryota > Viridiplantae > Streptophyta > Magnoliopsida > Santalales > Viscaceae > Viscum > Viscum album. The sequence continues at coordinate 302,400,202 of OY728166.1, forward strand.
GCTAGAAATTATAAAATCTTGCATATAAATATCAAATCCATGACAATGGGAATTAGATTTAGACCACCAACCTCGGTTCGCTGAAAAATGTTTTCCCAACAGAAATCCCCAAAATCTGAGCAGCACAACGACCTTGATAAAAGTTCTAAATCTAAATCCCTAAACTGAAAACAAGATCAAAGACATCAAGATTTCCTAAAAAAAGATCTAGATATTCAATCCTAGATCTAGATCTCACCACATAGGTTTAGTTATAATAAAATAGAGGATATCTCCCATGAAAATATTAGAGAAACATATAAGAAAGAATGAGAGAAGTATCAAAATGAAATCCACTTATCGGGAGAAGAGAGGATCTTAAATTCAGGATTTTGATCTCAAAGAGAGGTGTTTATAAGGCATTTTAATCTCTTTGGATTGATGGTAGAACCTTAATTTACCCATAGGAAAGTAAAATCCTGAGTTAGGGCTGCATAGAAGGTGAAACAACTCATTAAAACTTGAAAATGAGTGTGATCCACAATTTTTAGATCTCACAGTTAGCCCACGCACGATTTAGTCACACGGTTAGACAAACCATGTGATAACCATGCATTATCCACTGATTCATGGGGTAAATTCACACATATACCTCATACGACCTCTTAAACCGTGCGCCAACTGTGCTAAAGCTACTGCCTCAAAAACAAGAGGGTGCATGGTTTCTCCCAAGTAGCCACACAATTTTTTCAAATCATGCACCAACCGTTCACAACCACTTTTCTCCAAGATTTTCCTAGACATACCCAAATGAACCCCAATCCATAACTCCAACCAAAGGTACTTAATTAAAAACAAAACATACCTAAAATTTCACTTGAGATAATCTCTAGAAAAGTTTGAGAACTTACAATCTCCCCACCTTAGAATAGCTCGTCCTCGAGCAGCATTTCCAACACTTTCTAAGAATCCAAGACAAAAATAGTAGGCCATTGAGCCCTCATATATGCTTATATTTCCCATTTTTTCTATTGTATGCATCCATGTTTCCATAACACACAAACCATTGGCACGGTATTTCCCATTAACACTTTCTCACTATAATCTAACACACGTATCAGATGCTCCTCAAAGGACACATATATCTCAAGGTCAACCTCATCCATATTGATAACATGAGAAGGTTCATTATGATACCTATTTAGTTGTGGTACATGTAAAACATCATGCATAGCATTGTATCTCTGTGGAAGATCTAATAGGTACTCCACGGGCCCAATTCTCTCCAATATCTCAAAAGGTCCTGCAAACCTAGGGGACAACTTTCCTTACCTCTATATACTTTGGTGACCCAACCTAGGAGACACTTGAAGGAAAATATGATCACCCTCTTAAAAATCTAGGGTTTACCCCCATCTATCAGCATATGACTTCTATCTACTCTGATCTGTAGCCATACATTTCTGAATCAACTATACCTGCTCTGAGGTCTCCATCATGAGACTCAGTCTCAATAACTCTAACTCACCAGCCTCCATCCAGAATAGCAGTGATCTACATGGCCTATTATAAATAGAATTTTATGGTTCCATATGTATAGTTTTCTGATAACTATAGTTATAGGTGAACTCCACTAAAGCCAAGTGCTTTTCCCAATATCCACTGAATTCAAACACAAATGCCTGTATCATATTCTCAAAAACATATATAGTATGTTATGACTTCCCATCTGTCTATGGGTGGAAATATGTACTTAATAAAACCTATGTTCCAAGCGCTTTCTACAAGACCTATCAGAAACATGAAGTAAAGTGTGGATCACGATCTAAAACTATAGTTTGTGGCACTCCATGCAGATGAACTATCTCCTGAACATATAGTTCTCCCAAATGTGCTACTGTAAAGGTTTCTATTACATGAAAGAAATGCACTACCATTTTAATTCGATCCACAATGAACCAAATAGTGTCATTATTTCTAATAATTTTCGAGAGACTTACCACAAAATCCATGGTCACATCGTCCCACTTCCATTTTGAAATAGGCAACAGTTGTAGTAATCCACCAGGTCGTTGATGCTCCACCTTCACCTACTGACAAGTGAAGCATCATTTCATATACCTTGTTATCTCCTTTTTTCATTCCCAACCACAAAAACATTCATCTTAGGTCATGGTACATTTTGGTTACACCCATATGTACCACCCACTTCAAGGCATAAAATTCCTGCATCAGCTCCTCTCACATGCTCGTAAGTACCACAACTTGATTCTTCACATAGATAATCTCATCCTCATTTATCAAATATTCCAAAGATGTCTCCCCACCTTCAAAAATTTCCCTCAAGGCTAAGTAATTGAGATACTCATACTTTTTATCCCTGATCCATCTCAAAATCATAGACTCCACTACAACTGAAACTAGATTCATCTTCTCCAGAATCTCCTGAACTACTAAATGCATTTAATCCAACAAGGTTATCATCTTCCACTCTTTACTCAACTCTTGAACCATCTGAGTCTGAATTTTCCTACTCAAGGCATCATCTGCACTATTTTACTTATCAGGCCTATATACCAGTTCAAAATCAAAAAACTACATATACTCTACCCATTTCTTCTAATGAAGATTTAAATCATGCTGTGAAAATATATACTTCAAGATCTTATGATCTGTAAAAAATGAAAACTTTTCTCCCAAAAGATAGTGTCTCCAACACTCAAGAGCATAAACTATTGCTGCCAACTCAAGTTCATGCATAGGGTAATTCTGTTCATGATGCCTTAACTGTTAAGACCCATACACCACAACTCAATCTCCCTACATCAGTACCGCTCCAAGTTCGATCCTAGAAGAGTCATAATAAATTGTATACTCCTCACCTGACTCAGGTATATCAATATTGGCGTCGATGTCAAGCACTTATTCAACTCCTAAAAAGCTCTCTCACAAGCCACTTTTAATTCGAACTTTATTCCCTTTTTGGTCAAGATCTAAAGTGGTGTTGCCAAATGGGAAAAGTCTTGGATGAATCTCTTGTAATATCCCACTAATCTCAGGAAACTTCAGATATCAAAAACATTCTTGGGATGCTCCCAAGAAACCACTACTTGAACCTTCTCTGGGTCCACTAACACACCTTCCTCTGAGATGATGTTCCCCAAGAAGTGTACTTGGTCAATCCAAAACTAACACTTAGATAGATTGGAATATAACTGATGTTCTCTCAGTGTATTCAGGATGATGTCATTTTTTTGGGATGATCATCATGAGTCTTAGAGCACCCCAAGATGTTTTCCACAAACACCACCTCAAACTGATCCAAATACTGATGAAAGATCTTTTTCATCAAGCCCATAAACACTACTGGTTCATTTTTCAACCCAAAAGGTATTACAAAAAACTCATAAAGTCCATACCTGCTTCTGAAAGTTGTCCTTGGTATATTAGAAGTCCGTACACTCAACGGATGATGCCCTGATCTCCAATTGATCTTTGAGAACACACAAACACCCTTCAACTGATCAAACAGATTGTCGATATGTGGAAGAGGATATCAGTTCTTCATAGTCATTTTGTTCAACTTATGATAATTGAAACATAATTTTAAACTACTATCATCCTTCTTTTTGAATAAAATAGGTGATCCCCAAGGTGACATACTTAGATAGATAAATCCCTTATCCTTTAATTCTTCCAATTGAGTCTTGACCTCTTGAAGCTCGGTCAGTGTCATTATATAGGGTGGAATAGATACTAGATCCACCCCCAGCATGATCTCAATAGTGAATTTCACATCTCTCTTAGGTGGTAGACCTAATAATTCTTCAGGAAAGACATCCTGAAATATTTACACTACTTGTGGAAGGACGTCTTTCCTAACACCCCCGTCATCCAAAAAAAACTAGAAACTTGGGTTGTGAGATCTTCCAATTGCTGAGTAATTGGGACTACTCGGCCTACCTAGATATCCCACTCACCATGATGAATATACTTGTCAACCTTAGGATATGTAAATGTAAGCCTCCTATGGTAATAGTTGATGTGGGCTTGGTATGCGACTAGGAAGTCTATACCCATAATTAGTTTTAATACTATCATATGAAGAACATAGAGATCCCATAGGAAATGATATTCCCTGATCTCTAGTGAACATCCCTTACATAGACATATATCTTTAGACTGTACTCCCAATGGTGTATTTATAGTCATAACCCAGCTCATTAAATCCACCACTAGGCTCAAACCATTAACAAGTTTTGTAGATATAAAGGAATGGGGAGGCATTAGTATCAAACAAGGCATTAGCTAAAGTAGAACCCACTAGAATAGTACCTCTCACTATCGATGGTCCCACCTCTCTATCCACAAGTGTAGGTTTTACTACATGTAACTGTGTTTCCCCTCTTCCCTGTGATGTTGTCTGACTCTCCCGAGTATCACCACTCTGATGATGTGGTCATTCCTACCTAGAATCACCATGTCCACTACCTCTAACACCTCATCTAGTAGAACTCCAGCTACCAGCCTGATATAGTGTAGAAGATCCTCTTCCCACACTCTGCCTTTTCCCAGCTACTCCTTCAATACCAGTCTGCCGCTGTGACCTGAAGAATTTCTGTAGATGTCTGATCTTTCCACAAGATTGAAACTCAACTGGTGGTTAGGGAAAATGTCAATGATGTTGTCCCGACCTACCACACTAATGAAATATCACCCCAGTAAGATCCTATTCAACTGACCCTCCTATCTATGTACTCAGCTTCCCACTACCTTGGATAAAGTTGTCATAATGGTGCTTCATACTCTTGGAAATCACACCTCCTGAACGTCCAGTGACAACTACATGTCTAACACTAGAATCCTACCTTAGGTTCCCTTCAACTATAAGAGCCTGATCCACCACTTCTGCAGACTTCATTAACCTGATGATATTCACCTGGTACTTAATCTTACACTTAAGTCCATCTTGAAAATGTTTCTTCATAGCTGTCTCATCTACTGCTAACACTGGGGAAAAGTGTTGCAAATATGTGTAGCATCCAACATAGTTCATTTTTGATATGTTCCCCTATGTCAGATGCATGAACTCTGTATCTTTATCTTATCTCAGCATCTTTGGATAAAAGTTTTCCAAAAACCTCCCCAAGAAGTCCTTCCATAACATATCATCATTCTGTCCATTTCCTGCCTAAATTTCCCACCAATGCTTTGCTAATTCATGTATCATATAATCTTCAAACTTGAATTTATTATCTATAAGAGTCTCCAAATGGTCAATTATTTTCTATATGGACTCAACCTATAATTATGCTCCCTCAGGTCCACCCTATCCAGTGAAAGTAGAAGGGTGTTGTAACTAAAACTCCCTTTTCAACTCAGACATACTTTTCACAACCCACCTTGGGTCTTTTTCCATGAATTTCATGAAGTGAGAGAAGTTCTCTCAAAATTGTTCCCCTTCATCTTCAGTTGGAACAATCGGTGCCTTAAGTTCTTTACCTATAAAATCATTCCTAGGCATTCCCCTCGGTCATCCCCTCAATAAGCGTCCTAGAGGAATACTCTCTACAATTCCAAACATGCATATTAGGTCTCATAACACAGCCTTATAAAATTTATGTAAGAGGAAAATAATCACAACAATCCTTTTTCCTCACCTCTCCACACAGTCAAAACTGAGGTTTTATCACTACCCATAACCATCCTACTCTTAGGTTTTGGTCAACAAGGGTAAACACACTATCATAATCAAGTTTCTAATTTAGACATACAATTACTCTTATTATGTATCATTTTACAATCTTTATCAATTCATTTTAGGCACCATTTTTTCATTATAATGTATCAATAAGGGAAATAGTTCAAGTTCAACAACTTAACCATAACTCGCTTCCATGTGCGTTCCTAAAATAATGCATGTCACAATAACCCTTAGTTCCTAGAATGATGCATGAAGACTCAACTCTCATTCCATTTTTGGCTACAAATAAATACTCAAAAATTCTCAGAAACAACAATCAAATTACACCACAAGTGAATCACCCAAGGTGAAATAGAATTCAACTGTAACAGAAAATAGAAATAACAATAATCCCACCCTAAGTACTTGGGTTTTCCACCATGCATGGGTTTGCAACTCCCACACACGATCTCATTACCAAGCCCCAAATCTTCCTAGTCTCATATCTACCTTTCCCAAAATAGTAAGAAAAATAAGAAGAAAGAAAACTTAACCCTCTGATACCAATTTGTAACATCCTACCCAGAAGCCACGCGAAAGTGACCCAAGCTGGTTCCCCACATGAGCTCAAGTGTGCCTCCCCATGCACTAGAGGATACCGACTAGTAGCGAGGGTTTGTTAAGTCATTCATGGGGATACTATACCCTCATTTATCAGAGTAAAACACTAGTGAAAGTAAATAAACAATAGTGGAAGCATATATAACCAGAAAAAAAATACTCATGTCATGAGATAACCAAATAGAAAATACAATACACAACTGAAAGGGAAATCACGATATGCCAATATAAGTGTCAAGTGTCAAATATGAAACTGAAAATAAAGACACTAAGGCTCTCCAAATGGGTCCAAAAACATGTTTGGTTCCCTCCTACAAGATCCATCCCCAATCAGCCACCTATCTCAGAGCCTTTTCCCTTATCCAATTATAGAACAATATAATCTATTCGAGTACCAATAAATAATACTGAGTAAGGTATGAGTAAAACTCAGTAAGACACCACCAATGGTGTCTAAAAAGGTCCATTAAAAATATAGTTCATGTGGTTCTATACGAAAATAATTACAATGCAATAATAAATAGTTTATCACATTTTCATTTATTTTTATCTATCTACATTAACTCCAGGGTTCCCAAGGATACCTGTACCTCAATAATAAATTTATCTCATATCAGATCCTGAAGTGTTCCCTAGGTAATATCATATCTTAATACATGCTTCTCACCGAAACTCAAACTATTCAAGGCGCTATGATATCTCAATACCTGATTCGACTCATGTCGGAGTTTGAATATTCTCATGAGAGGCCATAACTAGGAGTGACATTATTTCCATTCTTTAATTTTACATTTATAAGATACATTTTCAAAATTACCTATATCAAAAATGTAATTAAGATGACCATGTTACCATGATTACCCCTTAATAGAATGACCATGTTCTCATTCTATTTACTCATAAGTATAATGACCATGTACCCATTTATACTTCACATTAGAATGACCATGTTCCCATTATCTTACTCATGAGTATGATAACCATGTTGCCATTTTTACTTCTCAATTTAGAATGACCATGTTCCCATTCTTAAATACATAATTAATTCATCCATTAATTATTCACATCAATTCCCACACTAATTCAACAATTAGTTAAGATACATCAAGTCCATTAGTTAAAACCACAATTAACTAAATGTATCAATACTATTAATTAATTCATTAATTAATTAACCAATCTCATAATTCATATCCCGTAATTAATTTTCTAGAATTAATTATCTCATTTTAAAACTCAACTTTCCATAATTAATCTCATAATTAATTATCTAGATCATAATCTCAAAGTCCATAATTAATTCACAATTAATTTTCTCGACATAGCCAATTCGATATTTCATAATTAATCCCCTAATTAATTATCTAGATTACAAATCCACCATATAATAACTAATTTCCCCAAATTAATTATCTAATGGGGAAACCCCTTATTCTCATGATTAATTCCCCAATTAATCACCTACTTCAATAAAGCTTCAATAACTCAATTGGTCAATCTAATAATCTCAATTCAAGGAAAAAATTACTAAAGGATGCTAGAAATTATACAATCTTTCATATACATATAAAATCCATGACTTTGGGAATTAGATTTATACCACCTACCTCAGCTCATTGAAAAATGTTTTCCCAATAGAAATCCACAAAATCTGAGCAACACAACAATGTTGATAAAAGTTCCAGATCTAAATCCCTAAACCCAAAAAAGATCAAAGACATCAAGATCTCATAAATCTAGATCTAGATATTCAATACTAGATATAGATCTCACCACATGGGTTTAGATATAATAAAATAGATGATATCATCTATGAAAAGATTAGGTAAAGATAAAATAAATAACAGGAGAAAAATCAGAATGAAATCAACTTACTGGGAGAAGATAGGATCTTTAATTCAGTCATTAGATCTAAAATAATGGTGTTTGTAAGTCCTTTTAATTTCTCTAGGTCGATGGGTGAACCTTCCTTTACCCTTAGTAAATTAAATTCCCGAGTTAGGGCTTCATAGGAGGTGAAAAAACTCATTAAAACTTGAAAACGAGTGAGATCCACAATTTTAGGGTCTTACAGTTGGCCTGCACACGATTTAGTCACATGGTTAGATTAGTTGTGTGATAACTATGTGTTAACCACTACTTCATGGGGGAACTTCACACGACTACCTCATTTAGCCTCTCAAACCGTTCACCAGCTGTGTCTAATCTAATGCCTAAAAAACAAGAGGGTGCATGGTTTCTACTAAGCAGCCGCATGGTTTGTTCAAACTGTGCGTCGACTGTTCGTAGCCTCTTTTCTCCAAGATTTTCATAGACTTCACCGAAATGCACCTCAATCCATAACTTCGACCAAAGGTACTTAAGTAAAAAAAAGTACCTAAAATTGCACCTGAGATAATCTCTAGAAAAGGTTGGGATCTTACAAATTATTTATTTCATATTTATTTATTATGTATTATTTGTTTTTTATTTTTATTTTTATTATTATTTAAAATTATTATTTATGTATACATATTTATATGTATTTATCTATGTGTGCATGTGTGTGTGTGTTAAATTCTATTTACTCACCACATGAAGAGCATACCTGAGTGGTAAAATCTATATAGAATAACCAATAGAAAGGGTTCAAATCTCACTCATCGCACATATTTGATGAAAATATGTATGAAATATGTATGAATTATAGGGTAAATAATAAATGATAAATAAAGAATTTATAATTATTAATAGTAAATCATAAGCCATAAATCATAATAAATATGAAATAATTATTTATTCATTTATTCATTTAAATGCATAAATAAAAAATAGTCATTAAACGATCTGATACAGTATAAAAAATTGATACGAAATGTTTCACAACAAAGCATTTTGATGCATTTTGGAAAACAGCTGCAAAATTTGTTTTTTGGCAGTTTGGATCAATGGACACACCAGCTTCTTGCCAAGGTTCAACCATAGGTCACCCCTCAAAAGCATTCATTCAAACCTCAACATTCACAAGGAGTGAATGTCTTCTCCACACACATGGCACATGAATCCACACTTACCAACTAAGGATAAGATAACTCAACATCCATAGGGTTATCTTCGCTTTCCATATCCGAGGGGTCTTTCTCACTACGGTAGACAGAATTTTCACTACTGCAAGTAGAACCCGCCCCATCCACACAATTGGAAATCACTAGATGATACTCGTAGTAGTAACCAAAATACATCAAGGTAGGTACCATCATTCCTCTTCTCTATTATAAATTCATTTTTGAAAAGGCCTCTTCCTCCACAAGAGGTAAACTCACTCCACTAGAAGTATGAGTCGATAACACTCAACATTAATGGAATATTTTTGGCTATCCAATATCTAGCCCGAGGTTCCACTAGAATATCCAACTCTCGGATATATGGCACTAGGTGAGTAGTGCATTCCTACACAAAATAGAATGAGGGTCTATGGGGAAACAACCACAAGTTGTACTTCACTTTACATGAGTTTTTTTCTAGGAATAGGCATCCACTACATGCATCATCCCACAACTCAAGTAATCATCCCTCTTTTCTGGTCTAAAACCAACCCAAGGGTGGTGATCATGAGAAAGAATCAATGCATCATGCAATCCAAGGACTCTTACACCATCAGTTATCCACCTATAACTTTAGAAAACATTAGTGTCTTTAACAAGTATATTTTCATATCAATCATCCACGACATAGAAATTCCATCCACAACACAACTATTGTTGTCTTTAGGTGAAAATTTAACCTACCCTCATAACCAAGGTGCACTTAAACCAAGATTTCATTCATGCGTTGTAACACCCCAAAAATTTAAAAATATATTTATTATATAATGCATGGATTACTAAGTCTCTAAAAACACCACTTTATTATAACCTATCCAAGTAAACATAAGTTTGTCACTTCTATGATGTGAATTTTAAAAATCTGACATACATGGTTGCGATCAATAAGTTATTTGGAGTCTGATAAGAAAAACATAATTTTTGGTGAATAGTAACCTACCATTATGAATAGTAACATACCCTTATGAATAGTGATATACCCTAATTAATAGTGACCTTACCTATGATAGTATATAAATAATATTCAAGCAGAAGTACGATATACCTATGTTTTGGAATAAGTAAATAAAGTTTTTAAAATTGTTTTTTTAGAATAAATTGTGATTTTAATTAAATATTAAATTAATCATATTTAGAAAATTATTTTTTAAAAATTGAATTCATTTTTTTATTCTACACGTTGAAAAATGGTTTGGGTGAATTTTTGGTATTCTTCTAAAAAATGTGATTTCTTTATGAATAGTAAAATACGATAATTCACAATAATTGCTAAAACCTGAATTTATGCATCATGCTTGAGTCATGGATGATTTAAGCCCACTTGGTTCGAACTCAAATTCAGTTATTACTATTCTTGGTCATGAAATCATCACTATTTCTGGTCTTGAAGGAAATTAATAAACTAATGGTTAAAAAATTATGAAAACCCTCCTCTCCTCCAATATGACCCCCCCCCCTACTCCCTTTTCTCTTAACTCCTCTAAGCCTTGAAACTCCTCAAAGTTATGACCAATTACCATTCCCTAGTCACTCCCCGCATCCATTAATCTCTTTTTATTTCCAAAATACCAAAATCTATTCCCTTAAAGAGGTTCTCAAAGAGGTTATTTCAATAGGTAAAGAACTTTTCTTTTTCATTTAGTTTCATTTCAATTTATCTTATTTTGTTATCCTCTCCTCACCTCCTCTAACAAAATGAACATTATAGATACAGTATCATCTATATACTATAATTGTATCATGTTAATGGAATAACCATCATCAATATCCTTACTCTCTCTCTCTTTTATTTTATAAACGAAATTAACATCCATGAGGTTCCAATTTATAACCTTCATGGATGATGAAGTTTCATTATTCAATTTCTTCTTCATTACAGGTCATGAAACCATTTTTATGGTTTAAAAATACTTTAATATATATGTATTATAATCTAATTAATATTCAGAAACCAGTATACATACATATTATTAAATCATATGACCAAACTAGTTCCTAATAATCAAAACAGTACTAAAATATTCTATGTGAATGTCATAAATATTTAATCTAATGATTCCACCTCTTTCCATGTAACCAAATGATATAAATAACCATTAAGACTTATGGATGCTCATAAATAATATTTAATTTCAATTCTAGATATTTACATCCATTTCACATTAACTCCATTACTTAAAAACAAGTGAATGGTTTAGGAACATCAAGAAAAAGAACACACTTGAATGACAGAATTCAATATAATAATTTATCAATAAAGACATAAATGAACTAAACAGAATTGTGATAAAATAAAATAATTTCTAATAGTATCTGAAATAAGTTATTAATAATTCTAATTTCATATTCCAGGACCTTAAGTCCAAGAGCGGAACACATTCGGACTTAAGGTAAGGGGTTTCTTCACCTCACATCCATTTTTGTGAGATTTTCCGTATTCACCACTAATACTTGTGTATGGTTTATGTATATTTTAAATTGAGGTAACATATCATCAATATATTTATTTTCATGGTATTAAATGTATAATTTGAATATTTTTAATTTTGGTGCATAAGAATCGATTTATTACAAAGTGGTAAGGGTTTTTCTACCCAAACCTTCATTTTCATTCATGTTACTTTTATTGTATAATTACATCAATGAAATTCTTATGTATTATTATTTACTCATCATAAATTATTTTTGAGTGTTCCATATATTCTTACCAACCAGAATCCTCAATTATTTTATGGGGAGTTACACATTTTAAAAGGAACTTTCAAATTTATTTCTGAAATAAAAACCCAATTCAAGGGATCTTTTTGAATTATTACCCATTTTCAAGTGTACGCCAGAATCTATTTTAATCTATAATTAATTTTATAAAAACACTCATTTTACCATGAGAAATGATCTTGGATAATTTCTGGATTTAAGAGAAAAAAATGTGCCTTTCTACTTTAAAATTCTCTTTAATACTTTCCTTAAAATGATCTAAAATGATTTATTTCTAAATAATCTTAAGAACTCTTTTTACATGGTTTCACTTCAGTGGGGCATCATTTATGCCTAAAATATAATTTAAATGTCCTAGTATTTTATTTTCTGGGATATTCATGTTTAAAATATGATCTCATAAAAAATATAAATGATTTTCCAAAAGAACTCTTCTTTCAAAATTAAAAAGGATTCTTCTCATCTCATATTAACTTTTATGAGATATATTCCTTGTTTAACACTTATTTATTTCTTTTAGTGTGTGTATTTACATTTGGTATATCATATCAAGATTCTCCTTATTCTCATTATATTCTAAGGGATTATGATTTGAATGTTTCAAGGCGGTATGGGACACTTTGGAATGTTTAAGGATTATTTCCTTAGGAATTTTTCAATGGTCTCATTTAAAAGTATCTTAATATAAGACAACATCCCTTATTTAATATGTACTTCTCAGAGATTTATCTCATGTGATGTTGTATACCATATTTAATTTAATGGTTTGTGATTAGTTTGACTGTGGATGTGCTATCTTAAAACCATTCACCAATTTACTCTGAATGGTTAGTGTTTATGCTTAATGTTCAGGGAAATTTATTTACATTTCATATGTTAGTTTCGATATGAATGTTTATATTGTTTATATTTATCCTCATTCATATTAGGAATTCATTGTATTTAGTAAGTGTTGGGTGGGGTCTTCTATATCCCCTCGGTGCATCAGTAGGTCTCATGAGACAAACTACAGTCTTGGCATAAGGCCTTGAAAAAATGATTATTTATGGTCTTGGCACGAGGCCTTGACGATATGGTTATGTTGTCTTGCATTATGAATTACCTCATTATGAAAACAGTCGACTATTATAATACCCATGATTATGTTACATTATGGAAATATTTACTCATCTCATTTTCATGTCATAATGTGTTCAAGTTTATTATTTTTAAAGGCATGTGTTTTTAATTATTCACCATGTCTAATGTTTATGTTATCTTCCGCTATATTGATTACTCTTACTGAGAATTTTAGCTCACCCCTTTCTTATGTTTCATTTTCTCGAGACATTAAAAAATTTATTATGAATGAAATGTGAAAATAACCTAGGAGTTATGGAAGTTTATAAGGAGTTTCTATGTTGTTTTTCATTTAATGATGTAATGTTGAACTTATATATGTATCTAGTTTCTCCAAGACTACTAAACTGATTGGTCCTTCAGGATTTGATTCCTTGATTATATTTTAATTTAATCAAATAAGGCACCGGTTCTGGGAAACTTGGGTTGGGTCCTTACAGTTGGTATCAAATGAAGTTTAGTAGAAAACTTGGAAACTAGATATAGAAAAAGTATATTAGTGAAAAAAAACCATAAGATATACTTTGGGGATAAGAATACAAGTACATACTAGAATTTTGGTAAGGAATAGATTATGTTTTTTATCAAGAAAATACATCCCTATATGGATACGAACAAGTAGAGGTAGCTCTGGAACAGATGTATCTAGGGGTAAAATTTGAAAACACCACTTTGAGCTAGACTTGAACGGGAACTAGTGCATGACAACGGGCCTTGCTGCACTCTTGGTTTGACACTCCGGAGATATATTCTTTGGTAAATTCATAAGATTACTAAAAACAATTACAAATAATTTATTCCCTCCCAATGTAAACAATGTATGTGCTTCTAAAATTTATGATGCATAAATTTTTGTTATGTGTAATACAATGTTTAGAGATATAGAGACTTTATAATTTTATGAGCTAATATACAATATGGAATTGATTATAAATTTAACCTATAATAAGGAATGGGAATTTCACCAATGCACGTGATGCAAAGAATAATAAGTATCATATCTCTAATGGTATTAATCCATCTTTTCAAAGTAAGATTGTCTCCCAAGTATACTCATCATATGATGAAATAATATCATGTGTTAACAAGGTATGTAAAGACTTATCTAAGTCCTAAAGTCTTGAAGGGAAGAAAAAGAATAAGAGGATGATATAGAGATACTGGGATAAAGGGAATAAGGGAAATAAGTGTTTTTCCCACATGTGATAACTGTGGAAAGAATCACCCTGGTAAATGCTTGAAGGGAATGGGTGTTTGCTATAAGTATGGAGAAAAATGACACCAAGTTCATGATTGCAAGGGTAAGAAAATGGTTTCCAATGTAAAATGCTTCAATTGTAAGTAGATGTGGAATTATGTGAATCAATGTCCCAAAAATCAAAGTAATATACCCCAAATGATGATTTTGGATAATGATCAAGTTATGATGCTAACATAGATGAAGTAGAATGATTAATATACCTATTCAAGAATCATGCCATTTTAATATTTTTTCAGTAATGTACGGGTTGTAAGAATTATGAGATATATAAGGATTGTACTATAGTACTATTTCTTTAAGGATTTGAGGTCATATGGTGAATGGTATAAAGGAAAAGTGATTCAGTATAAAGTTAAACTTTTTTGAAAATATATGATTGAGGGAAATAAAACCCTTAATATATATATCATGTTGAGATAATGATGAAGAAATTATTGATTCAGATAATTATTGACTACCTTGGAACTAATTTTTGACTTGTCGAGAAGTGGTCTACGCTATCATTTATGGAGTTTACAGTTCTTTTAGATTTAAGGAATATATCCAATAACATTTATCTTACTTAAGGAATAAAGAAGAATGCATGTTTCCAATATTTTTTTATGGTAATTCAAGTTATTACCATATTTCAAGAGGATATATGATGAATTTATTCACATGTTTGGAATTTAAAATTTATATTTGCTTCATGTTGATTAAGGGTTAATGATAAGTTCATCTTGGAAATTTATAGGACTTTATTATAATGTGTTGAATCGTTATATTTTATAATTTTTAACCATTTATGAAATGGTTTAAGTTGATCATTGTATGAGATTTTAGAGGCTAATGTATTGCTTCACCAAATGGCGTAACCCATGCTAAGTGATGAGGTACAGATAGTTCAAGTGCATTTAAAGGATGAGCTTATAAGTTGAAATGTATATTTAAACTCTTATAGAGTGGAAAAATCCCTCGAATCAAGGAAAATAGTCTTAAATAAAAAAATTTCATATTATCATAATAATTTATAATATCGATGATTTATTTTTAGTTTATAGTTTTTTAGTAATCAACATTCATCTAAACATGTCCTCTATCATATTCTATCAGAACTTCATAGTTATATTTTTCTTCCATGTCCAAGTTTTTACTTCCAACTAATCTCAACTTATTTGAAAGAATACTTTTTGGGGTGACCACCTCATCTCCCTTAAACCTTTTTTATGAGGATATTTTATTAACCCTATTCCCAATGTTGGTTTCCATAAGGGGATTTTCAAGTATCAACCATTAACTTTTGAATTTGAATTTCAAATTTCGAGGACAAAATTTTTGTGAGGGGATAATGTAACACCCCAAAAAATTAAAAATAGATTTATTAGAGAATGCATGGATCACTAAGTCTCTAAAAACGCCACTTTTTTATAACCTAGCCAAGTAAACATAAGTTTGTCACTTCTGTGATGTGAATTTTAAAAATCTGACATACACAGTTGCGATTAGTAAGTTATTTGGAGTCTGATAAGAAAACCTAATTTTGGTGAATATTAACCTACCATTATGAATACTAACATACCCTTATGAATAGTGATATACCATAATTAATAGTAACATTACCTATGATAGTATATAAATAATATTTAAGAGGAAGTACGATATACCTATGTTTTGGAATAAGTAAATAAAGGTTTTAAAACAGTTTTTTAGAATAAATTATGTTTTTAATTAAATATTAAATTAATAATATTTAGGAAAATATTTTTGAGAAAATGGAATTCATTTTTGGATTCTACATGTCAAAAAATGGTTTGGAGAATTTTTGGGATTTTTCTAAAAAACTTGAATTTTTTATGAATAGTAAAATAAAATAATTCACAATAATTGTTAAAACCTAAATGTTTGCATCATGATTGAGTCAAGGATGATATAAGCACAATTTTTTTGAACTCACATGAATTTATTACTGTTATTCATCATGGAATCTTAACTATTTCTGGTCTTGAAGGAAATTAATAAATTAATGATTAAAAATTATGAAAACCCTCCTCTCCTCCACTATAACCCCCCCCCTCACTCCCTCTTCTCTTCACACCTCTAAGCCTTGAACCAGCTCAAAGTTCCACCCAATTACCCTTATCTAGTCACTCCCAACATCCAAGAAGCTCTTGGTATTTCCAAAAGACCAAAATCCATTCTATTAAGGAGGTTCCGAAGAGGTTATTTCAAGAGGTAAAGAAAATTTCTTTTTCATTTAGTTTCATTTCAATTTATCTTCTTTTGTTATCTTCTCCTCACCTCTTCTGTACAAATGACAATGATAGATCTAGTATCATATATATATGGTAATTATATCATGTTAATGGAAGAACCATCATCAGTATCCTTACTCTCTCTCTCTCTCTCTCTCTCTTTTATTTTATAAATGAAATCAACGTCCATGAGGTTCCAATTTATAACCTTCATGGATGATGAAGTTTCATTCTTCAATTTCTCCTTAATTACTGGTCATGAAACCATTTTTAAGGTTTAACCAGAATTTAATATATGTATTATAACCTAATTAATATTCATGAACTAGTATACATACATATTATTAAATCTTATGACCAAACTAGTTCCTAATAATCAAAACACCGCTAAAATAATCTATGTGAATATCATAAATATTTCATCTAATGATTCATACTATTTACATGTAACCAAATGATATAAATCACCATTAACACTTATGGATGTTGATAAATAATTTTTAATTTCAATTCTAGAGATTTACATCCATTCCACATGAACTCCATTACTTAAAAACAAGTGAACTGTTTATGAACATCAAGAAAAGGAACACTCTGGAACGATAGAATTCAATATAATAACTTATCAATAAAGACATAAATTAAATAAAAATAATTGTGATAAAATAAAATCATGTATAATAGGTTCTGAAATAATTTATTAATAATTATAATTTCATATTCTAGGACCTTAAGTTCAAGAGCGGAACACATTCAGACTTAAGGTAAGGGGTTTCTTCATCTCACTTCCATTTTTGTGAGATTTTATGTATTCACTACTAATAATTGTGTATGGTGTATGTATAATTCCCATTGAAGTAACACATAATTAATATCTTTATTTTAATTTTATTAAATGTATCATTTTAATATTTTTAATTTTGGGTCATATGAATAGATTGATTACAAAGTGGTAAGGGTTTCTCCACCCGAACCTCCATTTTCATTAGGGTTACTTTTATTATCTAATTAACTCAATGAAATTATTATGTATTATTATTTAATACTAATAAATTATGTTTGAGTGTTCTTTATATGTTTACCAACTAGAATACTCCATTATTTTATGGGGAGTTACACATTTTAAAAGGAACTTTCAAAATTATTTCTGAAATAAAAACCAGATTCAATGGATCTTTTCGAATTCTTACCAATTTTCAAGTGTACACCATAATCTATTTTAAGTCATAATTATTTTTATAAAAACAGTAATTTTATCATGAAAAATGATCTTGGATAATTTCTATATTTAGAAGAAAAAACATGTCTTTCCACTTTAAAATTATCTTTAATACTTTCCTTAAAATGCCCTAAAATGATTTATTTCTAAAGAATCTTATGAACTATTTTTACACGATTTCACTTCAGTGGGACATAATTTATGAAAAAAATATAATTTCAATGTCCTAGTATTTTATTTTCTGGGATATTCATGTTTAAAATCTGATTTCATGGCAAATATAAATTATTTTCCAAAAGAACTCTTCTTTCAAAATTAAAAGGGATTCTTCTCATCTCACTATAACTTTTATGATATATATGCCTTGTTGACTAATTATTTATTTCTTGTGGTGTATGTACTTCCCTTTGGTATATCATATCAAGATTCTACTTATTCTCATTATATTCTAATGGATTATGATTTGAATGTTTCAAGGTGATATGGGACACTTTGGAATGTTTAAGGATTATTTACTTAGGAATTTTTGAATGGTCTCATTTAAAAGTATCTTCATCAAAGACAAAATACCTTATTGAATTTTGAACTTCATTGAGATTTATATCCTATGATATAATCTACCTTATTTAATTTAATGGTTTATGATTAGTTTGACTATGGATGTGTTATCTTAAAACCATTCACCAATTTACTTCGAATGGTTAGTGTTTATGATTAATGTTCAGAGAAATTTATTTACATTTCATATATTAGTTTCAATATGAATGTGTATATTGTTTATATTTATCAAATTTCATATGAGGAATTCATTGGACTTAGTTAGTTTCAAGTGGGGCCCACTATATCCCCTTAGTGCATCGGTAGGTCTCACGAGACAAACTATGGTCTTGGCACAAGGCATTGAAAAAATGATTATTTATGGTCTTGGCATGAGGCCTTGATGGTATGGTTATGTTGTCCTACATTATGCTTTCCCTCATTATGAAAATAGTATTGATGGTATTATTCAACTAGTAGAATACCCATGATTATGTTATATTATGGTAATATTTACTCAGCTCATATTCATGTCATAATGTGTTCAAGTTTATTATTTTTAAAGGCATGTGTTTTCAATTATTCACCATGTCTAATGTTTATGTTATCTTCTATTGTATTTCTTACTCTTACTGAGCGTTTGATATCACCCCTTTCTTATGATTCATTTTCTTAAGAAATGAATAATTTTATTATAAATGAAATGCTGAAATAAACTAGGAGTTATGGAAGTTTTCTATGGAGTTTCTATATTGTTTTTCATTTCATGATGTAATATTGAACTTATATATGTATCTAGTTTCTTCAAGATTAAACTGATTGGTCCTTCGAGATTTGATTCCTTGTTTATATTCCAATGTAATCAAATAAGGCACCATCTCTGAGAAACTTGGGTCGGGTCCTTACAGTTGGTATCAAAGGAAGTTTAGTAGAAAACCTGGAAACTAGATATAGAAAAAGTAGATTAGTGAACAAAACCCTAAGATATACTTTGGGGATAAGATTAAAATGAAATCCTAGAATTTTGGTATGAAATAGATTATATTTTTTATCAAGAAAATACATCCCTGTCTGGATATGAACCAGTATATGTGGCTCTGGCATAGATGTATCTAGGGGTAAAACCTGAAAACACCGCTTTGACTAGACTCGAACGGGAACTAGTGCATGACAATGGGTCTTGTTGCACTCTTGGTTTAACACTCCCAGGAAATATGCTTTGGTAAATTCATAAGCTTACTAAAAATTTATAAAGGATTTAAACCCCCCCCCCAAAGTAACCAATGTATATGTTTCTAATATTTATGATGAATAATTTTTTGTTATGTGTAATAAAATGTTTAGAGATATAGAGAGTTCATAATTTTATGAGCTAATATATAATATAGAATTGATCAGAAATGGTGCCTAGCATATGGAATGGGAATTTCACCAATGCACGTGATGTGAAGAGTAAGAAGGATCATATCTCTAATGGTCTTAAGCCATATTTTCAACGGAAGATTGTCTTCCAAGTATACTCATCATATGATGAAATAATATCATGTGTTAACAAGTATGTAAAGACTTATCTAAGTCATATGGCCTTGAAGGAAAGAAAAAGAATAAGAGGATGACATAGAGATATGGGGATAAAGGGGAGAAGGGAAAGAAGTGTTTTCCCACATGTGATAACTGTGGAAAGAATCACCCTGCTAAATTCTTGAAGGGAATGGGTATTTTCTATATGTGTGGAGAAAAAGGACACCAAGTTCATGATTTCAAGGGTAAGAAAATGGTTTCCAATGTACAATTATTCAACTGCAAGGTTATGGTACATTATGATAATCAATGTCCCAAGCGTCAAAGAAATATACCCCAAATAATGATTTTGGATAATGATCAAGTTATGATACTACTTTAGATGAAGTAGAATGATTAATATGCCTAGTCAAGAATCATGCCATTTGAATATTTTGTCAGTAATGTACTAGTTGTAAGAATTATGAGATATATAAGGATTGTACTATAGTACTATTTTGTTAAGGATTTGAGGTCATATGGTGAATGGTACAAATGAAAAGTGATTCTGTAGAAAGTTAAACTTTTTATAAAACACATTATTGAGGGATAGACAACCCTTAATATATATCTCATTTTGAGATAATAATGAAGAAATGATTGATTCAAATATGTACAGACTACCTTGGAACTGATTTTTGACTTGTCAAGAAGTGGCCTATGCTATCATCATTGGAGTTTACAATACTTTTGGATTTAAGTAATATATCCAATAACATGTATCTTACATAAATAATACAAAAGAATGCATGTTTCCAATATGTTTTTACGGTAATTCAAGTTATTACCCTATTTCAAGAGGATATATGATGAAGTTATTCACATGTTTGGAATGTGAAATTTAAAGCTACTTCATGTTTATTAAGGGTTAATGATAAGTTCATCTTGAAAATTTTGTGGACTTCATTATAATGTGATGAATCATTATATTTTGGAATTTTTAACCATTTATGAAATGGTTTAATTTGTTCATTGTATGATATTTTAGAGGATAATGTATTGCTTCACCAAATGGATTAACCCATACTAAGTGATGAGGTATATATAGTTCAAGTGCAATAAAAGGATGATCTTATAAGTAAAAATGTATATTTATACTCTTATAGAGTGGAATAATTCCTATACTCAAGGAAAATAGTCTTAAATAAAATGTTTTCCTATTATCATAATCATTGATAATATCGATGATTTTTTTTAGTTTATAGTTTTTTAGTAATCAACATTCATCTGGACATTTCCTCTATCATGCTCCATCAGAACTTCATAGTTATATTTTTCTTCCATGTCCAGGTTTTTACTTCCAACTAATGCCACTTTATTCGAAAGAATACATTTAGGGGAGACCACCTCATCTCCCTTAACCCTTTTTTATGAGGATATTTTATTAACCCTATTTCTTATGTGTTTTTTCATAAGGGAATATTCAAGTATCAACCATTAACTTTCAAAGTTCAATTTCAAATTTCGAGGACAAAAGTTTTATAAGGAGGGGATAATGTAACACCCCCAAAAATTTAAAAATAGATTTATTATAGAATGCACGGATCACTGAGTCTCTAAAAACACCACTTTGTTATAACCTAGCCAAGTAAACATAATATTATCACTTCTGTGATGTGAATTTCAAAAATATGACATACACGGTTGCGATCAGTAAGTTATTTGGAGTCCGATAAGAAAAACATATTTTGTGAATAGTAACCGACCATTTTGAATAGTAACATAACCTTATGGATATTGATATACCCTAATGAATATTAACCTTACCAATGATAGTATAAAAATAATATTCAAGAGGAAGTACGATATACCTATGTTTTGGAATAAGTAAATAAAGGTTTTAAAATTGTTATTTTAGATTAAATTATGATTTTAATTAAATATTAAATTAATCATATTTAGAAAAATATTTTTGAAAATTTTAATTCTTTTTTGGATTATACACATCGAAAAATGGTTTGGGTGAATTTTTTGCATTTTTCTAAAAAAACTTGAATTGTTTATGAATAGTAAAATACGATAAATCACAATAATTGTTTAAACCTGAATTTATTCATCAATATTGAGTCATGGATGATGTAAGAACACTTGGTTAGAACTCGCATGCATTTATTACTATTCGTGGTCATGGAATCATCATTATTTCTGGTCTTGATAGAAATTAATAAACTAATGATTAAAAATTTATGAAAACCCTCCTCTCCTCCACTATAAAACCCCCCTCACTCCCTCTTCTATTCACTCCTACAAGCCTTGAACCTCCTAAAATTGCTTTCCAATTACCCTTACTTAGTCACTCCCCACATCCAGGAATCTCTTGGTATTTCCAAAAGACCAAAATCCCTTCCATTAAGGAGGTTCTCAAAGTGGTTATTTCAAGAGGTAAAGCACTTTTCTTTTTCATTTAGTTTCATTTCAATTTATCTTCTTTTGTTATCTTCTCCTCACCTCCTCTGTCCAAATGACAATGATAGATCTAGTATCATCTATATACTAGAATTATATTATTTTAATGGAAGAACAATCATCAATATCCTTACTCTCCCTCTCTCTTTTATTTTATAAACGAAATCAACGTCCATGAGGTTCCAATTTATAACCTTCGTGGATGATGAAGTTTCATTCTTCAATTTCTCCTTCTTTACTGGTCATGAAACCATTTTTATGGTTTAACCAGACTTAAATATATTTATTATAACCTAATTAATATTCAGGAACTAGTATACATACATATTATTAAATCTTATGACCAAACTAGTTTATAATAATCAAAACACTGCTAAAATAATCTATGTGAATGTCATAAATATTTAATCTAATGATTCATCATATTTCTATGTAACCAAATGATATAAATCACCATTAACACTTCTATATGTTAATAAATAATTTTTAATTTCAATTCTGGAGATTTACATCCATTCCACATGAACTCTATTACTTAAAAACAAGTGAACTGTTTATGGACATCATGAAAATGAACACTCCGGAATGAGAGAATTCAATATAATAACTTATAAATAAAGACATAAATTAACTAAATAGAATTGTGATAAAGTAAAATCATGTATAATAGGTTCTGAAATAATTTATTAATAATTCTAATTTTATATTTCTGGACCTTAAGTTCAAGAGCAGAACACATTCGGACTTAAGGTAAGGGGTTTCTTCATCTCACTTCCATTTTTGTGAGATTTTCCATACTCACTACTAATACTTGTGTATGGTGTTTGTATAATGACCATTGAGGTAACATATTTTTAATATATTTTCTTGGTATTAATTGTATCATTTGAATATTTTTAATTTTGGTTCATACGAATCGATTGATTACAAAGTGGTAAGGGTTTTTTCACCCGAACCTCCATTTTCATTCGGGTTACTTTTATTGTCTAATTACCTCAATGAAATTCTTATGTATTATTATTTACTCCTCATAAATTCTGTTTGAGTGTTCTATATATGTTTACCAACCAGAATCCTCCATTATTTTATGGGTAGTTACACATTTTAAAAGTAACTTTCAAAATTATTTCTGAAATAAAAACCCAATTAAAGGGATCTTTTCGAATTCTTACCCATTTTCTAGTGTACACAAAAAATATATTTTAATCCATAATTATTTTTATAAAAACACTCATTTTATCATAAAAAATAATCTTGGATCATTCCTGGATTTAAGAGAAAAAAATGTGCCTTTCCACTTTAAAATTCTCTTTAATACTTTCCTTAAAATGCTCTAAAATGATTTATTTCTGAAGAATATTAAGAACTATTTTTACACGGTTTCACTTCATTGGGACATAATTTATTCCTAAAATATAATTTAAATGCCCTATTATTTTATTTTCTAGGATATTCATGTTTAAAATCTGATTTCATGTCAAATATAAATAATTTTCCAAAAGAACTCTTCTTTCAAAATTAAAAATGAATCATCTCATCACACATTAACTTTTATGAGATATATGCCTTGTTTACCACTTATTTATTTATTTTGGTGTATGTACTACCCTTTGGTATATCATATCAGGATTCTCATTATTCTCATTATATTCTAAGGGATTATGATTTGAACGTTTCAAGGTGGTATGGGACACTTTGGAATGTTTAAGGATTATTTCCTTAGGAATTTTTCAATGGTCTCATTTAAAAGTATCTTCATCTAAGACAACATCCCTTATTGAATCTTATACTTTATTGAGATTTATCTCCTATGATATCATCTACCATATTTAATTTAATGGTTTATGATTAGTTTTACTGTGGATGTGCTATCTTAAAACCATTCACTAATTTACTCTGAATGGTTAGTGTTTATGCTTAATGTTCAGGGAAAGTTATTTATATTTCATATGTTAGTTTCAATATGAATGTGTATATTGTTTATATTTATCCCCGTTCACATGAGGAATTCATTAGACTTAGTAAGTTTCGGGTGGGGCCCGCTATAGCCCCTCGGTGTATCGGTAGGTCTCATGAGACAAACTATGGTCTTGGCATAAGGCCTTGACAAAATGATTATTTATGGTCTTGCCACGAGGCCTTGACGGTATGGTTATGTTGTCCCGCATTATGAATTCCCTCATTATGAAAATAGTATTGATGGTTCATGTGGTTATTCGACTAGTAGAATACCCATGATTATGTTATATTATGTAAATATTTACTCAACTCATATTCATGCCATAATGTGTTCAAGTTTATTATTTTTAAAGGCATGTGTTTTCAATTATTCAAAATGTCTAATTTTTATGTTATCTTCTGCTGTATTTCTTACTCTTACTGAGCATTTGAGCTCATCCCTTTATTATGTTTCATTTTCTCAGGACATGAATAATTTTATTATGAATGACATTCTGAAATAACCTAGGAGTTATGGAAGTTGTCTAAGGAGTTTATATGTTGTTTTTAATTTCATGGTGTAATGTTGAACTTATATATGTATCTATTTTATTCAATACTACTAAACTGATCAGTCCTTTGGGATTTGATTCCTTGTTTATATTAAAATGTAATCAAATAAGGCATCAGATTTGGGAAACTTGGGTCGGGTCCTTACATGTGTGGTGCAGAGACCCTCGTGCTTTAAACCGTTGGAGGTTTAGTCTATCACGGTGGTCGTTGGATGCTCATAGTGGCAAAGAAATCCCTCACATTGTTGTCTAGATTGATCTCCCTAGGATCCCTCTTCCCTTTTAGAACATCGATTTCTTGAAGGTGATAGGAGATTCCCTTGGTAGATTTCTTTGTTCTAATGATAGGACTAGGAGTTGTGCGTACTTATCAATGGCGTGAATATGTTTGGAGCTCTATATGTCCCTCCCCCTATCAAAGAAGATCTCCCTTTTCGTATAGGATTCCTTCTGCTAGATCCAAGACATTTCCTATCCTACCTTCCCCCAATATTGTTATCACTGTCTCTGGTAGGGCCACTCCATTTAGGTATGTCAGGGTCACCATCAGGGGGACCAGAATTACCCCCCCCCCCCAAGAGCCTAGATCCCAAAACTAGGCCAAGGCCCACACTTAGAGTCTTTACCCCTACAACCCCCTCCTTGGAATCTCATTTTCCAAAAGAGGAGTCAGGGGTGGTCATCCCAATCCCTATAGGTCAGGTCTTAGCACGACCTCCCCCTCCATGTCTTGAAGGAACTCTAATGGTTAATTGGTTTTCCTCCATTCCAAGGTGCTTTCTAGTCCTTCAGCTTGGCTTGTATGTACCCTACCTTCTCGGTTCCCTGTGGACGATAGGCTCCGACCTGGAGGAGTGCCAGTGTTTCTCTTTTCCCTCCCCAGCAGAAATCCTAGCCTTTCCACATCCCCCTCCTCCCCCACCATGTATCCACCTTGAAGGTATATATTTTTCTCAAGAATAACCTCTACATATTAAGCCCCCCCCCCAGGTAGGTACCCCAATCAACTACTGATCTCATGTCCATGAATAGACCCTAGGGAGGCCTTCTCACCCCAAAGCCTCAACAATCCAGGTCCAATATCTGTGTCATATTCTATGGAATGGAACCAGTCCATCTCTACCCCCAAATACCCTGATACTCCATATCCAATGTCGTCATCCAAAATGGTGGGTGTGTGCACCCGTTCAAGATCATGGAACCAGAATGAGCGTTCGTCCTCCCATTTCAATAAGGACAGTTGCTCTAGATCCAGTGCCAGATCTCTTTCATTCCAATGATACCAATCCTAATATGGAATGCATGAGGTCTCGGGTCCAGGGAAAATGTGGATTTCCTCACCGCATATGTCTATAAACAGAAGTTTGAAAAAAAAATTATCCTTGAGAATAAGAAAATCTATTCCAAGATCAGTGATTACGCATGGATGATTAGAATGCAAGGCTCCATGTATGATGATCCCTCCAACTTCCACATATGGATCTTTTGGCATAAGATTCTTTTTGTAGACTTGGTGCAGGCTGGTAACCAATACATCACAACCAAGGTGACCAAGGGGGATACCAGCTTCCTCATGTCTTTTGTCTATGGGAGCTACGACCATCATAAAAGAGTGGAGTTATGGAGTGACCTCAATGCCTTCGATTCAGGAAACCTACCATGGATTTTTGGGGGAGACTTCAATGTTATTGTCACCCTAGAGAAAAATAAATTCATGGGACCTTCCAAAGGAAAGTGAGTATGGAGTTTCTCAATTCTTGGATGGGAAGGGCCTCATCAACTTGGGATTCTTAGGGGACTACTTTACCTGGTGCGACAACCAAATGGGTACTCACCGCTTGTGGAACCGCTTGGGAAGGTGTTTAGCCAACATTCAATCCACTAAACTATTCTCTAATGAGAAAGTTATCCACCTGGTTTGGAGCGTATCTGATCATTCCTCCCTTCTAGTGATCCTTTCTTCCAACTAGGTTCTCATGGAGAGATTCTGGTTTCTCCAACAGTGGGCCTCAACACCAGGATACCATGCCTTGGTTAGAGACATCTGGAATGATCCTTACTAGGGTCACATGTGGGTCACCATTCACAAAAAACTTAGATGGCTTAAGGACTATTTTCAGGTGTGGGGAGGATATTATCCTCTGTGACCATGATGTTGAGTTTTCCATGCAAGAATTTGATAGACTGGAGAAGAATATAGAGGAGATATGGGATGATAATGCTTTTTAGGACCTCTCCAGTAAGAAAGACCTATTGGTAGAATTTCTACTGAAACAAGAACTCGTGGAAAGGGATAAATCGAGGGTCAAGTGGATCAAATAGGGAGACAACAACACCTTGTTCTTCCACACAGGCATCAAAGAGAGAAAGTGGCCAATCAAACCCAAATTTCTTTTATAAGATGTCTCTTACACAGATGATAGGGATTTGGTGGGAGCACAATCACATTCCTTCTTTAAAGAGTTGCTCGCTAGTCCCAATCCAATGAGGCCCAAAGGGTATCTGAGAAATGACACATGGTTCTTTGAGGTAATCCCAACTATGTTCTTTGTCCAGGATAACGAGGGGATAATTTCTATGCCTGATGAAGAGGAAGTCAATGATTCCATTATGATTCTTAAACAAGACAGTTCCCTGGGACCTGACAGCTTCCTAGGCTTCTTCTACAGAGCCTCATGGAAGGTTGTGAAGGCGAATGTTTTTATGGCCATCCAAGATTTCTTCTGAGGGGAAGCCTTCCATGGACAGCCTGTGCCAACACTCTTTTTCTACTTCCTAAAACTAGGAACCCAACCTCAGTCTTTCACGTTTGCCCAGTAAGCCTATGAAACTTCTCGTATAAAATCCTGGCCAGTTTCATCAACACCATATTGTCTAATAACCTCCATCAATGAGTCTTAGGGGAGCATCATGGGTTTTTGAAGGGACACTTGATCCAAGGTACCATAACCCTTGATAAGGAGGTGATAAAAGACATAAAACTCAAGACCTGTGACTCTAATGTGGTCATCAAGTAGGACATGAACAAAGAATATGATCAGATGGAGTGGGGATTCATCAACAAGGTCCTGGAAGGTATGGGTCTTGAACCTTAGAACATTGATATCTTGTTTAGATGCTAAAGCTCCTTGTGGTTGGAAATTACATTTATGGGAAAGTATTGTGGGTTCTTCAAGGCCACTCGAGGTCTCAGGAAAGAGGATCCAATTTCCCCAATCCTATTCATCCTTTCCCAAGATGTCCTTAGCCACATCATTAATAAGAGTTCAAACAATGGAGAGCTGATTACCTTTATACAGAGCATGAGATACCATCCTATCACCCACTTGATGTTTGCCGACGATACCCTTATATTCATGAATGTTGGTATCAAATCGATCAAAGGCCTTATGAAGGTGCTAGAGGAATACTCTCACTGAAGTGGCCAGGTGATTAACAAGTACAAGAGAACATACTACATTTCTAATAGATGCATTCCAAGCCGAACCACTTTTTCAAATCAGAACCTTAATATGAATAGAGGGGATTTCCCCATGGAATATATCAGGGCCCTCATTTCCCTAGGTAGATACCAAATCAAATATTTATATTTCCTCTCCTATAAGATCACAGAGCGCATCCTCAACTGGAAGAATAAGTATCTCTCTTTCAGAGGTCGTAGTACTCCCATTAATAGTATCCTGCTTGCTACCCTAGTTCATGCCCTCTCCTCCATCAAAGTCCCATAGGGGGTGATCCAAAACATTGAAAAGATTATGGAAGACTTCATCTGGGACCCTACTTCGGAAGGTAAATGACATTGGGCTTCATGGAATAAGGTGGTGAGGCAAGTTAGGGAAGTTGGCATCCATGACTACAGCCTCAAGGACACCATCCACTGTATGCATGAGAAAATTTACTAGGAATTCCTGGAATAGTGCACGCTCTGGGGTAGAACCATGAACTCCTCCCATTTTGTAAATCCTTCCTCAGGGGTTACATAGGGATCTCTGTTCTGGTCGAGAATATCCCCCATTATTCTTAACCTTCAACCTCATTCTTGATGGCTGGTGGGGAGAGGAGAAATCTTCTTCTAGAAGAACAACTGGGTTGTGGAGACTATTGGGTTCCTGGGATTTCTTGATCCTACCATATCCTTCAGGGAAGCTATTTTGTACCATGAGTTCATCAAATCAGTGATGGAAAAAATATCACTAGGACACCTTCAACCTCATTGAACTGACCCCGGAGCCTGACCAATGCATTTTCACTCACTCTTCCACGGGGGCCTTCTCCTCTTGAGATTTCTATCGAACTCTGAGCACCCAAAAAAGGTCATATAGCTGGAACAAGACCTTTTGAACAATTTCTATACCCTCTAAGTAAAAATTCTTATTGTGGAGAATCATAAATAGTAAAATCCTAACAGACGATGGTATTAAACGTTATGGGATCCAACTGGTATCTCGATGTCCCTACTGCAACAATAGTAAGGAGGAGAGTGTTGATCAAATTTTCTTATAAGGAGACTGGGCGAGTGTAGTGTGGATTTATCTCAATGATTGTACAGCTCTGGCCAATCATAGCATGGTTGGCCTCCCATTCATGCATATTTGGTTCCATGGATTGGGAGATAGGGGACCGGAGAAGGAGTTCGGCACCATGATCTTACATGAAGGGTTCTAGAGTATCTAGAAAGATATGAACAAGGAGAGGCACGAAGGGGTCCCATCCTCTCCACTCCCATCATCATCAGGACCAAAAATATACTTCTAGATCTAGAACAGTTCTCTAAAAAAGGCAGGAGGCTCCCTCCCTCTGCTTTCTTCAAAGGAACTCCAATAACGCCCAGCCCAATACTGGCAACACCAGGGGCCAATGGGTTTGATGGAACCCCACCCCCCCCCCCCTCCAGCGGCCTTAAATTAAATATAGATGGATCCTACTGCATAGGGGTCCTGCGTGGTGGAGGTATTGTTCAGGATGAGAAGTGGTCTGTGATTCTGGCTTTCTCCTCCCACTTGGGTTTTGGATCATCCCTACAGGCTAAGGAAAAGGATTTTCTTTAGGGAATTAGCCTGTGCAATAAAGAAAATATTGGATTATTAGAGGTATAAAATGCCTCTAATATTATGTATAACATTATAAATGGCCTTTATCCCACCTATTGGTCAATTACTTATACCATTAGAAAGTGTAGGGGAGTGCTCAGCAACAACAACAAAGTGGTTCATTCTTGGAGAGAGGGTAACCAAGTTGCGGATCACCTTGCTTCCCTTGAGATTCCCAGTCCTGAACCTATTTTACTTCACAATGTAATGTCTTTTAAACCTAAGTGGGTCAACTTTATTAGAGGTTATTCCCTCAGAATTCACTATTTCTGGCCTCCGTGAGCACTAGTGTATGCGGTCCTTGTTCTTTTTCTTCTTAATAAAAATTTACTCGATAATGATGATGAACCAAAATCTATCAGTATAAGTTTGAAACAAATAAATAATCAAGTACCAGACTCTAGTTAATCCCCTATGACCCAAGGGTCAGGATTTCCTCACAAAAACATGAGCCCTTTATCATTGTATGCATGCAACATAACCAATCTACTAGTAGTCTCTTCTGACCTAGTGGAAACTACCATCATCCCTATGAGAAAGATTCGCATCAAGAACAAGTGAAGAGATGTTGCCTCAAATTTCAGGGTGAAAATACCACTCAACCAAGTCTCAAGAAACAACACCTCATCACTTGATATCTGGTAGTGAGAAAACCAACCACGAGTATGAGATCATCATAGCCTTTTCTCCAAATACAAGATAGCTATCAATGGGTGGCACCCTAAAATCAATAGGTGGAAACTAAAAGGGTTAGAGAATATCAGGATGATATGAAACAATAAGTACATGGAAGATTAGAATTGACTATTATATGATGTATGTATCGGCTTACTTATACCCTGAAATCATTAACTTAGGGTCTCAGGTTGACTAATAGGTCAACAGATTTATAGAGAATGGATGTTTCATCCTCTACCCCTATGTTGGTTTCTATGGTATGTTAACTACATAAAGGACCCCTTAACACTATTACCCTAATTACTCAATCCAATCCTTACATTACTACTAACTCTAATGACCATCCCCATGACAGACCCTCTTTGAAACCACTCTAACACAACCCAACCTATCAGGGAACCACCTGGAATGGTGGTAAGGCAAGTGTGCCACCCCAATCCCTCCTCTAATAGGCCAAGGACCAGTGACTAGCAATGAGTAATCATATCACACACATGGGAAGCCTTAAACTATCATAACCTACAGTAGATGCATATCTCTAATGCAAAATAATTCCATCAATATCATCAAGATGTCCATAAATGATCAACTGAACTGGATGTAACACATGCATGAGAAATCTATTGAAAACCTCAAGATAACCAGTATGAACAATGAATATAATAAAGGAAAAATACACACCCAACATCCCAAAAAAGGATAAATAATGACAAGATAAGAAGAGGAGTCCCTCATAGTAATCTATCTCCAACCAAAAAAATCTCTTGATACTATCAACTCCTAATACCACCACTAGTTTTCCAATGGCTAATCCCCCAAGGTCGTTGGGCATCAATTATGAACAAACTATGTTAAACCCAATCTCACAAAACCATATCTCACTTTTATGTAATATTCACCAACACAACACATGTAGACCCAAGGCCCGTGTAGGGGTGAGTATAAACATACTCAAAAGGATTCCCCAAAAATAATAGAGGGTGCACAAAGAAACAATCAACTCAACTCATAGCACTGGAGGTATCTGAGAGGAGGAAAATAAGGAAAACTGAAAAAACAATTCATCTCAAGGATTCCAACACTAAGGAGTAGAAAAAAGGAAGTCTAGAAGAAGTCTATATATTCTCAAACACTAGAGGACTCAGGGATGCTGAGAAGTATCAATAATTATATCTCTAATTCTCAAAATCCACCATGAATGGGTAGCTAGCTGTGGTCGAAACACTAAAGAGTCCATAAAACCTAAAGTTAATAACAAGTCGAAACATCATATGTCAAAGGCAACCCACATGGTTCCAAGGAACCACAAATCTCAAAAAATACAACACTTCATAGGCTTCCAACGCCACCTATAAAATCCAAGAAGGGGAGTCTTCTCAACCGTGAAGCTCACTCACCCACTGAGGTATAACACAAAACCTGAGGGTAAGGATAAACCCATATATGCTTAGAAAGATTATCCAATCCCAAATTAAAATATCAAGAAACCTATATGGTTGTTCCCCTAGATGATTTGGGAGTATCCATACCCCATGATAATGGGTGAAATAATGACTCCAGTAGAGTATCATTGTCCCATATAAGCTTTATAAATGGGTGAAATATTGACTCCGTGGATAGAGGATATTTTCCCCCTATTGTGGGTGAAATATAGACCTTATCATATTTTTTAGGTAGGGGATCCCAACCCTTAGATTACATGGGTGAAATACTGACTCCCTAAGAGGATCTAAATCCCAACTAGTAGAATACCTACTCTACCTAAGAATAGTGAGTGGAAAATCTTGGTCTAACTAACCTATTCTAGACCAAGGGGAAGTACACTACATGTTATCCCAATTCAACCACCTGGTCATGTTCTTTCATCCATTATTCCATGTCTCAGTCCAGCTACATGGTGTGTAAAGGGGTCACACGACATGCCATGTTTATATAAGTACTCAATGTGTTCCCCATATGTCTGAGTCGTGTACCTCTAAGGGTACATAGGGTGTGGCCCAGCACACACAGTGTGGGGGGGAACATGGGTCCCAGGGCATATATTTTCAGTACATTCCAATTCAGTCTGGTAGGGATCAAAAAGTGTGTGGATCAGTCACACAGTCATGTGATGTTTTTCTCTAGTTTAAAACCTATACTAGTACAAAAATACCTTTTTCCACATAAATTTTTTTATGTTTTTAATGTCAGTTATAAAGGTGAAATTATTATAGGCGACATATAAAATCATATTTTTTAACATCAGTTAATAAAACTGATATTAAAATTATTATTTCGAATGTTTTTTACATCGGTTATTTTATAAAGAGTGTAAAATGACATTCAACGTCAGTTATACAAAAAACAACTTGGAATGTCACTTTTTTATGTTAGTTATTAAATAATCGATGTTCAATGTCACTTTTTACATCGGTTATTTTATAAGAGATGTAAAAAAATCTTTTTTACCTTAGTTATTTTATAATCAACATAAAAAGTAGTCAATTTCTTTTTTAATTTTTCAAATCTAATTACTCCATTAGATAAAAATACATGATCGTTCAAAGAAAAAATATCACATAAACCTAATGGAATATATAAATAAACTTAAATATTTTACATAATTTTCATGCTTTTTATACTCTTCATCGATATAATTTTATTCGAATAAAATATATCATGTGGAAAATAAAGTTATGGTGGCTTAGAAAGTGTTTTATACTACGAACAGACCTTTTTCATTTCAAAGTCATCTAAAAAAGGATTATTCAGGATAATAAAAATGGAATAATTAAATTGGTTATCAATTGAGAAAACCAATAATAAATACATTAAATCATAGAAAAATAATTATATATACTATGAAAAGTTCTCCAAAGGAAGAATTGATGGAATGATGATGAAGATTTAAAGAGTTGAATCGGTTAGATGTTGATGATGGTCAAAATATTTGATCATGAAAGAAATGATTTTGGAGCATAAAAGCATATAAATTCACTTGAAAATATAACTATGGTATAATAAATTTTACGTGGAAATTGAAAATTTCAAAGGTGCATTATCAAAAAATTGAATTCTGCATTGGCATGATCTAAAATTTCATTTTTTTCGTATTGGGTTTTTTAAAACCAATGTGATAAACTACTTTTCACACATCAGTTTTTAGCTAACTGATGTGAAAACATAGATTTTTATGTCATTTTAAAAACATCTGATGTCAAAAACATTTTTTACCTCAGTTATTCTAAAACTGACGTGAAGATTCATTTTTCACATCTTTTTTAGAAAAACTGATGTGAATAACCTGTTTATCACATCGGTTTTAACAAACCAATGTGATAAATGCGTTTCTATTATTTTTAATGTCGGTTATTTTTATAATCGGTGTTAAAAAAAATTTAACGTCAATTATTTAAAAACCAACATTAAAACTCTGACTTAAAAGCAAATTTTTGTACTAGTTCTAGAATTGTATCAAAGGTGCTACACGGTGTGTGCTATACTAAACTACACAACATGTAGTTAATAAATTTCTAGAATCTTCAACTCATGATGCATCTTCTAATATCCTCACATCCTTCATTGAATTCATTAATAAACACACCTGTGAAGTCCTTAAATCATGTTGATCATAAAAGGAACATCACATGTGGATGTATTCTGGTCACCCATCCTTGAAAATCACATTCCTGATGTCTCTCATGTAATCTGAGCACCCAACCTCACAAAAATCATCATCACCTGACTCTTCCATATATATAAGCCTTCATCATCGAACCTTTTTCATCATCAATGATCCTCTACTATGTAACGATTCATGAATATGAACCCATAAGAATGATCTATAGAACTAATAATCGATTATGCAATGAATTAGGTCCATGATAATGGTGGAATAATAATCCAAATGAATATCAATGATAAACACGTGTAGGATGGAGGTTAGAATCCATAAAACAAAAAATTTATAGGATCCAATAATTTTTGTGTTTGGATTGGCCGCCATTAATTGTAGGAAATCGAATAAATGAGGATGAAATCTCAATAACCAATTCCAAATAATTCATAGCTCTAGCAAAAACCAAAGGCTAGAAGTGATTATACAAACTCATGATCATAAATTTAAATTAGAAAAATTAAATCCATGTTTGTGATAAGGAAGAAACATGGATGTTTCCAATAGTAAAAAAATCTATCTTGATGGATAATTTTCAATGATTTGACCTATTGTTGCAACCATATATTTTTTCATTATCACCATCGAAATCTATCTACATAAATCACTACAAATATGATCTCGTTCACCGATCTGTTGTAAACACCATCATATTCCACCCTATCATATCCTCTCTCTAGGTTTTTTCAATGATTAAAGTGGCTAATACTAGATATTATGCATAAGGAGGATTAAATAGACACCATTTAGGTTTTCACCATAAATTAAAATGATTAATAAAATAATTAAATTAATTAATTAATCTGTTCATGACAGCGAACACCATAGAACCTCGATGAAAACTGAACTAACATCGCACCTAGGGTAAACACTTCATTTCATACTCAACAAAGGTCTTGTTTTTCCATTATGATATCCTTCTCAAGATATAAAAGCATTTAATTATAAATTCTCAGGCTCAGAATAAAAATAATTTAATATTTTAATTATATTATTTCTGAAGCCACACAGCACTCCATTTCCATGTTGTCTCAACCCTACTGTAAACCCCATATTATGGAACCAATGATACCCTTATAAAATATTTTTGGGGTCAACAGTTAGGGTAAAATGATTATTTTACCCCTATAAAGGTCTTGGGAATTCAAAACTCTAAATCGAGTTGAGTCCCACTCGGGTAAAAACATGAGTTACTATAATAAATATATAAATAAGCATAAAAACATTAAAAATCACATTTAAACACAAAATATTTACAATAAATTACTAATTATAAAATTTGTATAACATTAATTATACATATAATTGTAATAATAATTGTATTAAAATATTTTTAATGGTCCAGTTATAGAGTGGGTCAATGATTTGAGGGGGTGTGACCTATCCTTGTTGGCCCAGGGGTGTGTGAATTGTTTCTTTTTCTTATAAACACTAGGAACTTAATAAATTATTAATTATATAAATGAATAAATATTTAATATAAAAATTGAACTTATATTCAAAAATATTAATAACTATATTTCAATTTTAAAATGATTGATTTCAATATATTACTATTTAATATTAAATTTACTATCATCTATATTTAAAATAATACTAAATTATTATTATTTTAAGAAAAAAATATAGATAAACATATGTAATAATATAATATTTTTTTATAAACTACATATAAAATATAAATATATAAAAAAATTCACAGTGTGGGCACTGTAGTGAGGTATTGTAACAGTGATATTATTCACCAGAATTAGGATTTCGAGCTATTTATTGGGCCTCCAGGCTACTAGGCCTCTAGGGAATCAATGTAGGGTGGTTCAAATATACTATAGAATCCTCAAGATAATGTATTTAAGTGATATAATTCACCAGGAATAGCTAATTGAACACAGGACATTGGAGGGACAAGGTAGACACGCCACTAGGTTTATGCCCCATGCAGCTCTGCACGAGGTAAGGACAAGTTGAATGTATCAAGATATAGGTGAAAACATTGAATAAGGTATCAAAGAGGAATTGTTTTAGTGTTATTGGGTCAAATTTATAAAGTTTTTTGTTCCTTTGGGCCTTCGGGTCAAGTATTTTAGGCCTCTATATCATGTAAGGGTTCTCTCTCATCCCAGTTAAAAAGTTAGGTTATCTAAAAATAAAAATATGGAATTAGTTATGTATATATTATATTTATTTTATACAAAAAAATAAAAATAATTATTAATTACATTTAAAAAGTACTTGTTATAATTATAATATAATCATTTATATAAAATAAATATTTTAAAATTATATCATTAATTCTATAATTAATGTATAACTATATTAAAAAATAATTATATGTATACATATAATTTTTTTTAGAATATATACTTCTAATTACATAAATATAAATATTAATAAATTATTTTATCATATTAATAATATATAAAAAATTAATTATAAAATTTAATAAAATTATAAATATAAATTCATTTTATAAATTCATTTAAAGGTTTAAATTTTCATTTTTTCAGTTATTGATTTACATATATGATTGTCATTATTCACATATAAATATATGGGTGGCCATGTGCATACCCAAATAACCTAAGGACATGTGTGTATATATACCCAACACATATGTGTGTATGTACAGTTATATATAATGAATATAATATTAATTTTACTATAAATTATATATATAATAAAATTAATTACAGATATAATTGTTGGTCCCAGTGTAATTATTAAGAGGGGTAAATTGAGTTTCTAAGATAAAAATTTATGTTTTGAAAATTGTAAATTTAAAATTCCACCGATTTGAAAATCAACCCAGTTTATAAATATAGTATGTATATATAATTTGGTACTTTCATATTTTTTCTAGAGGGAATGATCAATACCCAAGTTAAAATAATTGAAATCTCTTTAACTTTTGAAATAGTTTTACTCACAAAAAGAAATGAATATATATCACTTATAAATGAAAACTATCAGAGATTTACATTGAAATTATAGTTTGAAGAACACTTAGTGAAAACAAAGAAGTAAAAATATTAAAAACATGCATTGTAATTAAACTAGTGGTTACCTCCAAGATAGATATCAGTCATCTCCACTTCGTAATAGGCCAATTTCAAGCACATTTATTAAATTTAATAATTAGATCCACAACCTGGATCGGGTTTCACAAAGACAACTGTACATAGGGTAGTATAGGATAAACCTATCCTCTTCCATAGTTATTCATGGGATCTAAAAAGAAAGTAAATAAAGAGAAAGAGTGCATGAGTAATATTTATTACACAACATAAGAAGTTATCAACAGGTCTATAAGAAAAATAATCACAACTCAAAATATAATTTAAAACATGGAGAGAGAATAAATTATGACAATTTATATGAAACTCGATCTTGGATCAAGTTTGGTTTATTAGTAAGGTTCTCTACCTCATATGATTGTTCAAAAATCTCGAGAATGAGAGTTTTTTTAGCAGATCCTTCTTTAGGATTTTTTTAATATGGTCCATAAAATGGATTTTTATAGTGCAGGACAAAATAAGCATAGATTTTTTAAATGGGTACCACACACCTTTTCATGTATGAGGCTCTCTATAATTTATAGAAATTTTCTCTCTAAATAACTATAGAAATATAATCATGCTTAGACTAATGCATCTCAACCACTATGAAAGGTCTCATTAAATTCTAAAAAATATTCATTAGAATTATTTACTTAGAGAGGGCATCTTTGAATAATCATGTTTGATTTTTAGGTTGCTCTGGTTATATGGTATAATGACTTCATTGTGTAGTAGATACATTTGGTGGATTTACCCTCATGTAGGTTTCCTTGTGGTTGCTTTTACCCTTATATAGGTAGTTACAGTCGATCAAACTGGTTGTGTTGTATATTGGATAAGTAAGGTCGATCAAAGGTCTTCAAGCAGTCAATATAACAATTAGAGAGATTTTGACTATGTATTCCATGGTTAGTTGAAATATAACTTTTATCCAATTATAATCAATCGATATAGGATTTCTTCATGTGGTCGATTGAATTCATCGTATAGTCACTGACTTTCTTCATATGATAGGTCCGAAACTTAGAAAAAATTTCAATTTTCTTCCTCGCGATTTCTTCACTTGTTCACATAGTCATTCCAGTTGTTCATACAGTCGATGTATTATCTCTTATAATCAATTCAAGACATAATTATTTTTCTATTAAAATTGGTTTACTAACATAAAACATAGAATGTATTATAATCATAAGAAACTTGACTTGGGATAATTAAAATAAGTAATTATTGGACTAATACAACAATATCCCCATTTTTAATGATCACAAATCATGGAATGATAATTTATAGATTAAACAGAATTAAAATTTTCTTTTTATTTTAAGAAATGTCAAAAAAAAATTAATGGCCAGAAAACGTATTTACTTCCATATTTTTCTCCCCCTTTTCAGATTATCAAAAATATAAAAGAATTAAGATTATTAGACATAATCCGGAATATTTTGAGGAATGGAATTTAATTAAGATAATAATGAATAACATTCATTGAAAAGAATTTTAATACAAATAAAAATTGGTCAAAATAAAGAAGAATATTAGGTGAAATGAATATATAAATCATTAAAGACAAAAAGTAATAAATAATAACACATTTAGTAATAATTCAAAAGATTAATTAAAAAATAGGAAGTTCCCTATAATGAAGCCTAATTAGAATCTGAATCTAAATCATTATATCTAGTGGATTTGAGATATATAATTTATTTTTCATTTATTGTAAAAGTTTCAGTAGAAGTCTTGGGATCATAAGTAGAAGGTTCTCCAATTATAAAAATTCTAGTAATTTATCTGAGGTTTTGGACATCCTAAATAGGTGTAAATACAAAGGGTGCAGAGATAGGATCTGTATAGGTAAGTACTAAATCCATTAGAGTAGCTAAATATAAAGGAGTTCTAAGAGGGAAAAGAGCTACAATTACTATAGATGTATTTTTAAAATACATGTATGGTTTCATTGTCTTGGTGAACTCATTGATAACATAATATCCATTCTCTATATGTTGTAACCAAGGATATTATTTTCTATGAATAGAGTCTAGTTTGTTTTTGTTGACAATCCACACTGGGTTTATCGGGGATTTTTCAAGGAAAGTGATATTACAGTACAAGATGACTACAGTGTTGAAGGTGACATCATTTTCTAGTGTTTTCCAATTTTTTAGGCTGAGATTTGCAAAGATGAGTAAAATCACAAACAGCGTGATGGTTTGATGGTAATCTCCACAACTACGAGAAGTGGATCATCATGAAATGTGTGAAGGGTTGATGGTAATCTCTATGACTATGAGAAGGTTCGAAAGTAGGTTGAATTTTGTTGTATCTTTGCGAGTGAAGGAGCTTCACAAATAGGGTTTTGGAGTTTCATGAAAAATCTGCTAGAGGCATGTGAGCATCGTGAAAGGTTGAGCCAATAAATATAAGGCCAACCCCACTTCATTACACATGAAAGGAGTTGTAGAAAATTTTGAATCACTCTGAATTCATAAAGTCTAAGAGCTTCATGAATCAAGTATTCAAAGTGATATTGATCATTGCAAAAATATTTCTATAGTCATGATCAATGCTTAGGTATCTGGGAAAAATTAGTTTCATGATGATGGGGTATTCCCAGATTACTCAATGAGCTTCGTGAAGGCAGTTTATTCTGCAAAGGTAGTTTTCTTCACAATGGTAGTGATCCTCATGAAGAAGCTTAGTGAACAGAAGTATTGAACATCCAGTTTATTTGAACAGTGCTTTCAAGTACATCAACTCAGGAGTACAGTGAAAGAAGAGTCTCATCCTAGTCAGCGACAAAGACTTAAATTCCAATCTACTAAAGTGACCTTCAAGTCATTAAACTAAGTGAAACATCACCCAAAGTAGTGATATAGGAGGAGTTGATGGAATCGTTCTAAGCAAGGCAGTGTTCTATCCCTAAAATCATGTAAAGGCAGTGTTCCTGGAATAGAGTGACTTTGTATGAACTTCTATATACCACAACTAGTGAATATTAGTGGATTTTCCTATGACTGAAATATTTTTGGCATATGTTCCTTGGACTATACCTTACTAGTGAACCAAGTAAAATTTTTGTGTTATCTCTATGCATGTGAATGATTAATTATTGTATGATTCCTTAATACATTTTTAACAAGTTCCCACCAATGTGGGACAACATCCATCACTTTTGATTAAAAATTTGACACCCTGATTCACCCCTCCCTTCTTAGGGTGCTTTGGGGTCATACAAGTTGTATCATATCCAAGGTTCACCTATGTTGGATTATCTATAATAAATATATCCCCTTTCTGATATTTTAGTTTCTTTTTTGAGTCAACAATGAAGTTTAGTTTTGATAAAGATTCAGTTATCTCTAATAAGAAGTCTATATTCTCCAAGACCATGATGAACGGGAAAAATAAAGAGAAGATAAAGTTGAATAAGTCCTTGTTATCTAAAGAATAGGTAGTATCTGGTTCTCCATTACTTTTTGATAATGAATTTATATTAGTCTCGAATGTAAATAGCAGGTGGATCAGGTATCCATCGACGATAAGGAAAACCTTTCTACCTCATGTAAATCAAAATATTCAATTGATCAGAAGGTATTTGTTAGAACCTTTTAAATTTGTACTCAAAATAATGATCCTAGCACAAGTAGTGATGATTATTAGTCTACAAACTCATAATAATTTTAAGTTGATATATTAAGAAATTTTTTGCAGGATATTCCTGAATAAAGAACCTCCCTTGTTTGTGGATTCTTTCAATGTATGTAGGTAAAGTTCACCCAGTTGGAAGGATAAATTGATGCTTTGGAAAAGGGCTTGCAAGTAAAAATTCTTGAATGATTAAAGATTTATAGATAGGTTGGAACCTTGGAAGAAATTATGTGGGAACTTGAAATAAGTTCCTCAAAATACCTCAAAGAAGTTAAAGAGAAAGAGGAAGTCAAAAAGACTCTTAAAGAAAACATTCATACACTTGAAGATAAATTGAAAAATAGCATTGATGTCAAGGTTTTACAATTGGAAGAAATATCTAATAATATCATGTAACATGATTCTTTGGTTTATAATAAAGTTAATATGCATGAAGAAAAAGTTGTTATAATGAATAAAGAATGTGAAGAAAATATTATTATTATTAAATATTAGAAAACCATCCTCAATATGAAATTTCAAGATTTGGAAGCTCAGTTTTCCAATCTTGAGAAGATATATATTGATACTTCACAAAAGAATTAAATATTTACTTCATCTACTCAATGTTCACTATAGGATTCTGAAGCTAAAATGCCTCCAAAATATGATAATAATATCATGAAAACTTTTGATGATCTATCTCAAAAAGCTGAGAAGAAACAGGTACCATCCATACCAACTTGTGTTAATGCTTCTAAACCTTTTATCATGAATAGTTAAGGTTGTAAGAAAAATAATGAACAAGTATGGATGAATAAAGGTGATAATAAACCAACCAACATGACTAGGATAGATAGGAAAAAAGAGTATGGAAGGTGGTTTCCCACAAAGAGCACAACAAGTCATGAAGAAGATCCAACAACCTTAAACAAAAGATATAAGGAGATCAAGGTTTTCTTGTCATTTTTTGGCTACAATAAGTTTGGGAATTGTGAATTGGATTATTGGTATAATACTCTAAATTAAAAATCACAAAGTAATCCTATTTCAAGGGGGAGAAATACATATAAGAAGAATCAACGTCCATAGGTCCAGAAGAATCTGTATACTGCAAAAAGATTTTGGAATCTTGATAACATCTATGATGTATGCAATGGAATTGGTCACAAGGTTGGTACATGCTTATCTCATCATGCATTCATTTTTGATAAGAAAATAATACCACAAAAACTAGTTATATATGTAGAATCTGCCTTAGGAAGAAATCATAAGAATATTGTGAACACAAATTCTCCCAAAAAGATCTCAAGTAAGGAAGCTGAGAAGACCCTGGATTATAAATCCATAAATTTGAAGGGTATTTCATCTAAAAGAACTCCTAAGAGGGATGAAACTCAGAATAACCCATGTCTAAGTGAAACAGTTCCTAATGACATGATATTTATTTGGCTAGAAGATTTTGAAAGAATGGGGAAAGTTGAAGATGCATAGGATAAGGCTGGTGAAAAAGTAAAAGAAAAGATTCCATGTGATGAATACAATGTTCATGAGATTTTTAAAGAAAAAGGAAACTATTGTGTTAAAGAAGTTATGTGCGAGATATGTAAGAAATATGGTCACATTGTAAAACATTTTTTAACCTTACTATGAGAATAATAAGTAGTCCTTAAGAGGAGTAAGAATGTATCATCCATGAAGGATGTTATGAAGAATAATTCCCCACATAAAGCAGAAAAGAATGTGAAGGGATATATGCTACCACAACATCATTTAGAACATTTGTTCAGATGTGTAAGTATAAAGACTGTATAAAAATAGAGTAACGTAGTTGAGAAGATCATCTCAACCATTTTGTTCATATTGATGAAGCAAGAATGATCCACCTTATTCCCTTAATCTTTGGGTATTATATTTATTCTTATAATGCAAGGAATTGAAAGGTGAAGTATGTTCTTAGGGGGATAACCTGATAAGCAGTGAGGTTTATCAATTCTTTATAGCCAAACCAAATAAGTAACTATCTTTGAATGATTTATCAATTTTGTATTCAAATACAAATACTATAGAGGATCATTTTTTTATGAAGCTGAAGGTGTTTTATTCTTCATAATAAGTATAAAGAAGGTATCATCTTGTCTTGATCTTATTTTTTGTATTTTTCATAATAAGTGTTCAAGAATATTATCCTTCATGAGGTTGTGAAAGTTATCCAATGTGGACA
The DNA here is from genome assembly GCA_963277665.1 of Viscum album. Taxonomy (NCBI): domain Eukaryota; kingdom Viridiplantae; phylum Streptophyta; class Magnoliopsida; order Santalales; family Viscaceae; genus Viscum; species Viscum album. The sequence goes on from OY728166.1 coordinate 302,443,456, forward strand.
GTCACAAGTTAAAGATCCATTTCGGTGTATTCTTCATACTATAATTTTATGAAATCCATTCTTGATGAGATCCACTATTATGAATATGCTGAGAAGTGTTTCCCTTGTGGGGGAGACAAATTAAGAATGATGAAAAAGATTCCAGGATCATTATTTCAATTATTATCAAACTTGATTATTCTAGAAATTTCATAAATATCATGTCATTGGAAAAGAAGTTTCACGATGATTGACCTTAAATGTTTTATATCACATTTAGTATCCTCAACCTGGAATGAAAGGGGATAACACTTGAAGACAAGTGTATGTGTTCTCATCTCATTGTGTATCATGATTAGTGGGTAATAGATAGATTTAGATGATGAAATAGTGAAAGTATTACAAAAAAATTTAGGGGAAACACAAAGAAAAATATTCATAAGAAGAATCAAAAGTGGAAACCATTATTGAAGAAACTTTATTAGAACCACATAAAGGGGTCTCTATGGTCTGAAGTAGGCACCCTAAGAATGGTATGGTAAACTAGATTCCTATATTAATAATATCAAATGTAAAATTAAAGGTATAGTTTTGTGGTTTAAAATAAGGATTACACCTTCATTTCTCATGAAAAATATGCAAGAGAGGTTCTGAATAAATTCAATATACATGACACCAAACTGATTCTGAATCCAATTTCAGTTGAAAAAAAAACTTTAAAATCATGAGGATGGGATATCTATAGATCCCATAATATACATAATAATCATTGGATTCTTATTATACTTAACTATGAAATAGCTAGATGTCATCTTTTCAACATGTTTATAAACCCACTTTCAAAGTAATATGAAGGAAGATGATTTGTAAGCAGTTAAAAAATCATGAGATATATTTAGGGTACTCTCAATTTTATATTATACTTTTCTACATGTAGAGATAATGAATTATTGACTTTTTATAATGCTTAATGGGGTAGATATGTGGTGTATAGAAAGTGAACAAGTGGTGGACCATTCTTTATGGGAAAAAATGTGTGGGATTATAGAGCAATAAATAATAAATCACCTCCCTTAGTACGGCTAAAGCAGATTATATATCTTCTATAAAGTCTTTCACAAAACTATTGTGGATAAAGAAACAGATAAATGATATTAGTGAAGAGGTGAAACAACCAATGGTGATTCACTAGGACAACAAGAGTGCGATCGACCATATGAAGAATCTGGTTTATCATTCTCATACAAATCATATCGAGATCAAATATCACTTCATAAAGAAAAAATTCGAACAATTTTTTATTAAAATGGAGCATGTTTTAATTGAAAAACAAGTGGTTGACATTCTGGAAAAGCCATTGGAAATACATGTGTTCAAGAAACATTGGTTGAACCTTAGTGTTCAGCCTCCCCTCAATGCATGAGGAGGTTATGGTTGTTCCCCTCTCCTCATTTGTGTTAATTGTTTTGATCTTTTTGTTTATTTGATGTAGGGTTATGGGAGAGATACAATCCAGGGTGATTCTTTTTTGAGATCTACACGTACATATATAGGTTATTTGAGTTTATTTCCAAAGGAGGATAATATATAAATTCAATGTGATAAAGTATTTCTGGTTGAAGGGTTTTTAAAACCATGAAATGATTTTGTGACATGATGAGAATTCGGTGTTATGAGGAAATAGACAGAGCTTTTCTTGGAAATTTTTAAGCATCCAAAAACACAAGAACCCAATTTATGCTTCCCCTTATTTTTTCTAAATTGATATTTTTTCACATAGACTTAGAGTTTTGGATGATTTTTTTCTCGCGTATCAGTTTTTGATAGTGGACAGTGATTTATTGAAATTTTGTATAGATTTCCAACAAAACCAAAGGAGGATATCGTTAGAACCAAGGTTGTTATTTTCTATAAATGGAGTCTGATTTTTTTGTTGAAAATCAACACTAGTTTGATCAGGGAGTTTTCAAGGAAAGTGATCTTATAATACAATATGACTAAATTATTGAAGGTGACATCATTTCCTTATTTTTTCCAAATTTTTAGGTTGATCTTATCAAATATGAGGAGCATTGTGAACGAAACAATGGGTTGATGGTAATATTTGTGACTATGAGAAGTAGAGAATCATGAAATGTGTGATGGGTTGATGGTAATCTTCGTGAATATGAGAAGCTTTGTGTGCAGGTTAAATTTCACGGGAACTTCATGAGTAAAGGATCTTCTTGAATAGGGTTTTGGAGTTTCATGAAAAATATTATAGAGTCATGGGAGCATCATGAAAGGTCGATCCTATAAATATGATGCTACCCCCACTTCATTCCAAATGAAAAGAGTTGGAGAAAAAGATCAATCACTTTGAATTTGTGAAAGCAAAGAGCTTCATGAATCAAGTATTCAAAGTGAAGTTGAGTGTCACAAAAATACTACTCTAGTATTGGCCAATGCTTAGGTATCTGGTAAAAAGGAGTTTCACAATTATGGGGTATTCCACGATTACTCAGTGAGATTCAAAAAGTTAGTTTTCTTCATGAAGGTATTGAGCCACATGAAAGAGCTTTGCAAATGATAGTATTGAACAACTGTTTTATATAAACATTTCTTTCAAGTGAGTTGGCTCCAGACTATGGTGAAATAAAAGTCTCATGATAGTCAGAGATAAAGACTTAAATTTCAATCTACTGAAGTGAACTTCAATTTGTTAATCTAAGTGAGACTTCACCCAAATTAGTAATCTAGGAGGAGTCGACAGAAGTATTCTGAGGGAGGCAATGTGTTGTCTTGAAAATCATTTAAAGGTAGTGTGTCTAGAACGTAATGATTGTGTTTGAACTTCTTTATTTTATGATTATTGAAGATTGGTGGATTTTAGTATGATTGACACACTGTTGGCATATGATACTTAGATTATCCCTTAGTGGTGAACCAATTAAAATTGTTTTATTGTCTCTCTTCATGTGAATTTTTAACTATTGTATGATTAATTTAGACCAGTTTAACAAGTTATTACCAATGTGGGAATAAGATCCATCACTTTTGAAGAAAATTTCGATACCATGATTCACCCCTCCCCTCTCAGAGTGCTCTGGGGTCTTACACCACAGTCTTAAATAACTATTTTCTTTCATAAAAGTATTCAATGGAGATACAAAAAAAATGTTGATCTGTTTTATTTTTAAAAGATATGGTAATTGGAGGTATCATAATGTTTTCATCCAAATTGTTAAACAATAATTTTATATTAATATTTGTGAATATCCTTAACATGTAATATTCAATGGCCTTGGTAAATTTTTTTCTATCTTTCCTTGTCATTTTAGAATCATCCCTTACTAAATCCAAAAAAATAAAACTAGGTAGCACCTATGAATTGTATCTCGTCCTTGGTCTCTAAAAATGAATTCAGTACTAATCTCAACTCATGACTTACAATCTTCCCAATCAACCATTTATCAAAAGTGGTGTCAACCATAGATGGCGCAGACGATGTGGCAGGAGAAGGTGTGTAGAAGAAGAAACCTATGCAGATAGACTAAGATATCTATGAGATATATGAAGTTTCATATCCTCAAGATTTGTATGAAGAACTCCAACATACTCTTTCATCCTCTGAATCTACTTTTTAATGTGATCAAGATTATTAAATAGACTTGGATGAATGTGATTCATAATAGAAAAAACAACCATTGACATTCCTTCTTCTCTATCAGATTTAAATATTCTTCTAAAATCCAAAAAAAAATTATTAAAAATATTTAACAAGTAAACATTTAACTCATTTAGGTCATCGCTGACAACATATGATGATGAAGTAGGAGGAGGTGAAGGAAAATTTTGGTTATAAGGTGATAAATATGCCCTTAGATGAGAGGTCTGACTAAATGTTATGCCAGAAATCTCTAACAAAGAATTTTTCTTTCTCATTGTATAAAAATAAAATATCATCCCACCACTTCTTGGTTTAAATAAATTTGAAAGGTATGAATCAACAACGCCACCCAGATCTTGAACATCAACAAATTTCATAGGTGTTGGTCCAACGATATTAACAAGAATTTGTTCCACATTTTGGTCCAAATCCTATTCTTGATGATTTCTAGCTCTAAGAGAATTTGCCTCAAGTCTTTTCACCATATCTATATGATCCACTAAGGATCCTTATATAATAGTAATTTTAGCTAGGATGGTAGGTGAAATAAGGATGGAAGGTCCACCGTGCTTAGTTAGATTGCCTCTATCATGAAAATAATCATCATCAGTAGTAGGAGAGTCACCCCCTTTATTTTCCACTAGTGGAGTCTCCTTATAAGGATAATATTCTTGAACATATTTAGTAGATTCATTTTCCTCAGACTCATTATTTGATTCTAAACATGTTTCTTCAAAAAAATCCATTTTAGAATTTTTACTCTCTTCAATATTAGATTCAGTATCATCTTCTTGAGAAGGTAAGTAGTTAGGAGACTCTAGATATCCATATGAAACATTCTGAGTTCTATATCTTCACACAAGTGTAGGTAGATAAACTTCCCCTGGCTCAAGAGTATGGATCTCTACTTCCTTATAATATCTCATGGATTCTTCATTCAATGCAACAATTTCTACTTCTTCGTCACTTTCATCACCCACTATTTCTTTGAAACATTGAAAACCTCACTATTATAAAACATGTCTTTAACAATGCTGGCATTTATCAACGCTATAAAAAAGCGTTGATAAAGGGCACTTTTATCAATGCTAAGAAAAGAACTAATAAATTTTACCTTTTATCAAGGCTTTTATTTTAGCACTAATAATGGGTACCCTTTATCAATGCTTTTTTTAGCACTGATAAAATGTACCCTTTATCAGCACTTTATTTTTAGCACTGCTAAAGGGTACCTTTTATCAGCGCTTTATTTTTAGCACTCATAAAGGGTGCCCTTTTTCATCGCTTTTTTTATCACTCGTAAAGGGATCCTTTTTCATCACTTTTTTAGCATTGATAAAGGTATGAATAAAATGAAATAATTAAATAATTAAAAAATAAAAAATGAGTTTATTAAAAAAATTAAACAAATTTTTAAATAAATAATTATTTATAAAAATGAATAAATTGATTATACAATATATAAATTATAAATACTAATAAATAGTATATATTAAATATATATATTTTTATGAAAAATAAAAATAAACAAAAAATTAAAATTAAAAATAAGTAAATTGTGAAAAATATTAAACATTTTATTAAGTAAACAATTATTGATAATGTTAATAAATAGTATATATTAAATATATAGATATATATGAATGTATATAAATATGATTTATATAATACAAAATATCTTTTCTTTTACATTAAATAGTCATATTTTTAGTGAATAATGGTTTATAATTAAAAAGTAATATGAATTAAAAATACTAACTAATTGTATAGAGTAATGGACATAATTGAATATTGTTTGATTTTTTAATTTAACATAGACCAAACATGTGTTATATTGATTTCACATATACATAATTAATACTTATATATATATATATATACAACACACACTCACACAACTTATCCATTTTTTCAATGTTTTTAAAGTGTACTTATTTTTAATTTATTCAGTTTCACTTATTTTTAACATGCATGCACTTGAGATTAAATATTTGTTAATAATGTTCAAAATATATTTTTTATAAAATATTTATAAATAAATATATTTATAAATGTACATTTACAAAATTTATACATTTATATATTTATAATTATAAATAAATATTATTTTTTAAAAATTATTTATATAATTATAAATAAATAATTATATATATTTAAATAATTATTAAATTTATAATAAATTTATTTAAATAATGAATATATTTACTAAATTTATATTTATATACATTTATTATTATATATATATATATATATAATTATATAAATATAAATAATGATATAAATATTACTTCTTAAATATATGTATACAATTATAAATAATTAATTATATATTTAAATAAATTTAAAATTATAATAAATATATTTAAATAAATAATATATTTATTATAATTATATTTATATATATTTATTAAATATATATATATAATTATATATATATTTACAAAAAAAATATTTACAATTATAATTATAAATCCTTTATCAATGCTTAAGTAATAAGAACTGATAAAAGTTATATTTATCAGCACTTTTTTAGCACTGATAAAGATATATTTTATTAGTGTTTTTTTAGTGCTGATAAATTTCTATCTTTATCAGTGCTAAAAGACTCTGATAAATATTCCTTTTATCGGTTCTTATTACTTAAGCACTGATAAAAGTTATCTTTATCATCGCTTTTTTGGAAGCGCTGATAAAAGTGGCTTGGTCTATTTTAAGAACCCCAACCATCGTGATCCGGTTCACGATATCTAAAGATCTCTATAGAAGACACTTGTTTTCAGTGCTCCTCCTCGGTGAATCAAAGCTCGAATAAAGGCTCGAACAATTCTAAGGCCCAAACGATTCAATGGTCAAACAAATCCATGGCTCAAACACAAGTCTTTCTTTACTTTCTCTCAAATTTAATTCTTTCTCTACTTTATCTTGGGGAACTTGGGCTGTAAAACATCAATGGTTCTGGCCATAGTGAAAGATTTTTTGAAACTGTGAGTGTGGTGAGTTATCCATTTTGGAGATTTGGCTGTGGAGATCATCCATTTTGATGCTTAGAAATTTTAGAGTGTGAAACAACTATACTATGAGACTTCCCAACTTCGATCCCAATCCATATGAGTATCTCATTCCTTCTCAATTACATATATGAATTAATGTAGAGGATTTATGGGCTACTCTTTTATTTATGTGAAAGTGTGGATGAATCATGCTTTATTTTCATTGGATAAATAGTGCAATTAACCATATTGTAGAAGTCCCATCCCATTTTACATTATCTATATAATTTTGTATATATCAATTTCCATGATGGTGGTTGGGTAGCCTATGATACTACTTCCTGGCATATTAAACTAACTAGTTATTTTCATATTTGTGGAGTAGACACTTTATATGGGGAGTGATGTTTTAGAGATCTGTTAATTTTGTGATTCCACTTAGATTTCTGAGTGAAGTAAGGGTATTCCACTTATAAAATGTGACCTCACAGGAGTTGTTCTGTCATGGTAGAGGTTAGTGTGTATGAGATGTATGTTGAAATGTTTGGTGTATTTTTATCCCTTGTTTATGATATATCTTGTTGATGTGTATTATTGCTTTATGCCAAATTCTTTATGTAACTCTCTAGAATCTTAATGATGGGTCAATTTGTATTATATGGCCTCCCCAGAATCCTTCATATAGTTAGATCTAATGTGATGACCTCCCAAAAATCCTTAGGATGGGTCAGTGCGGCGATATGACTCCCCAAGAGTCTTGAGATGTTTTCAAATATTTGATATACCATTAATATTAAATGTAATAATTCCTTAGCTTGTTACATCACTTGTTCCAAAAAATAGAATAGAGGTTATCAAATTCTCTATATTATAAATTATTTTTAGGTATTCATCATTTTAGGTCTACATGTATTGCTTCCACTCCTTGGAATCTCATATTACCATACATGTATATGAAATAACTCTTTATTTATTAAAATATTTTATCAATACATTTTTATATCTTCTAGTTTATTGAATAAGAGTTTATTATTCTTGTTTATCATATTTGGGTTTCTTATTACTCTTTAATTTCATATATTATATTTTCATTTGTTTAGTGTATTTAAGAAAAAAATTATGCATGTCAAACAATATTTATTACTACAATTTGTTGTTCGAGACTCATCCCCCATCTCTTTTATAGACAATTTTCATCCTCATCAACTTCATCTCCTGGATAGTTATTACATTTTTCTGCTTGAGACTCATCCCCCTTCTCTTTTTTGTTTCTTTTACTACTCTGAGTATTATTCATCCCATGTATTACTGCAACTTAGTGTATTTCAAGCAACATAGGTTCATGTCCACAAGAGATGAATATGTGTCAAACAACAAAATCCAATGATAAATGTTTGGGAGTTGAGTAGATGAGCATGACAGTTATCTATAACTTTCACCTTTTAATGAATTTAGAGGATAACACCTGCTATAGTGGAGTAATTTTTTTCTTAAATTCAATTACCTATTTTCTTCAAATCATACTGAAATTATTTGAAACAATCAAATGTTGGGTTTACCTTATTATAATTGTCTATAACTTTCATATTTTATAATGAATATCTTATATGTATTTATTTATTTATTATAAAAAATATTTTATGAACCCAATATGCTGGATATGAATCAAAAATGGATACATGCTAATCATTTGACAAAAGAGTATGAATATGGAGTTAAAGATTTCATCAAGTTTTTAAGAGAACATTCATACGACCCTTCTCAAATCTTTTTTTCTTGTTTACATTGTTTTTATTCAAGAAAAATTAGTACGGAAGAGTTGGAAGAATATTTATATTATCATTGAATAGATAAAATATATAAATGTTTGACTAAACATGGGTAAAAACTAAATGTTCACACCGATTGGGAAGATACTATGGTTCATGGATCATTTGATATGAATACCAGTGTAAATTATAGTGTAGATTGCATGGAAGAAATGATAATGGAAATTGAAGATGACCTTCGTGATTGTCAAAAGTTGTTTGAGAAGTTAAATAGTTGTTCCAAGGTAACATTGTATAATGGTTGTACTAAATACACAACATTTTTATCTGTATTGAAGATATATAACTTGAAATTTGGAAGCAGATAGAGTGACACTAGCTTTATAGAACTACTTGGTCACCTGACTGATATGCTAACAGAAGAAAATGAACTACCATGTTGAACATATGATGCTAAAATAATGCTACATTCAATGGTAATGATATATAAAGAAATACATGTTTGTATAAATGATTGCATATTTTTTCTCAAGGTTTATGAATCAATTATAAAATTCCCTAAGTGAGCGCAGATCGATACAAGAAAAATGAATCAAGTACTTCAAAATTTGTATGGTAATTTCCTATCATTCCATGGTTTAGAAATTTTTTTCTTGTGTTATCTATGAATGGAATAAATACTTTTGGTGTATAGAGTATTATTCATGATACATGTCCCATAATTTTGGTAAATTATAACTTTCCTCCATGGTTACGCAAGAATCAAAAATACATTTTGTTGCCTCTACTTATATTTGGACCAAAGAAACCCCGAAACGATATTGATGACTATTTGGATTCATTGATTGAATATCTGAAATTGATTTGGTATGCAGGTGTTAAAATTTATAATGATCATATAAGTGAATAATTCACATTTAGGGCCAAGTTGTATGGGATGATAAATGAATCTCCCTCTTATGGAAATTTATCAGGCTATAAAATGAAAGGGATATCGGGGTGTCCCATTTGTGAAAAATCCACATACATTGTTCAGTTGAAACATTCCTCAAAGACTATGTTTTTAGGACATTATAAATTTTTACCTTGATTACGTAAATACTAATCCTGGATGATGGAATTCAATGGGAATATCGAACAAGGTACAACACCATATCTAGTAACTGGTGATCAACTGTACAATAAAGTAAAAGATATTGACATTGTTTTCAGTAAACCATTTTTGAAAAATCTTACAAAATTATTTTGGAAGAAGATGTGAATTTTCTGTGAATTACCATATTAGAATATTTTGTATGTCAGACATTTTCTTGATTTCATGCATGTAGAAAAAAATGTATTTGATAGTGTTATCATCATGTTACTAAATGTTACTAGAAAAACAAAATATGGAATCAAGAATAGGTTGGAATTGATTGAAATGGGATAAGGGAAGAGTTGTCACTAGTGAAGGTTAAAAGGAAAATTTCTTCCTCAAGAATCTTACACTCTATCAATATAGGAAAATTTTCAATTTTCCCTTTTCCTTAATAGTGTAAAAGTTCCACAGGGGTACTCATCGAATATCAATAATTTCATGTCAATGACTAATTTTAAGTTACAAGGAATAAAATCACATTACTATCATGTTTTGATGAAATATTTGATGTATGTTTCTTTCCATTACATTCTACCTCAAAATTTATGATATACATTAACTAGACTCTTCTTATTTTTCAAGCCATATGCATTAAAGTTATAGACCTGAAAAAGTTTCCAATAATGAATAATAAGGTTTCAGTCATATTATGTGAATTAGAGATGTTCTTCCCACCATAATTCTTTGATATAATGGTCCACATGATGGTTCACTTAGTCAGAGAGGTTAAAATATATGTTCATGTCCATTACAGATGGATATACCCCATTTCAAAAGTATATGAATATTTTTAAAGGTTATGTCAAGAACTAAATTTGGCTAGAGGGTTGTATTACAAAATGATATATTTTTGAAGAATCTATTAAATTCTGTACCAATTAACAATCAGATGTTGAAATAATTGGTCTCTAAAAGTCTCGTCACAATGAACAACTTATGTGAAAATGGATGTTTTAAATAGATGTTGTTACAATTACCTTGATAGAGAAGGAGCAAGAACATTTACATATTACATAATATTGAATATGTTGATCCATACATTGAAGCCAAAAAATAAATCCTTATAAATTTGAATTCATCCGGAGCTGAAGGATGGATATCAAATACACATAATCAATAGTTTATTGGATAGTTCAGAGATCAATTTTATAAGGAGTTATCTAAAAATATGAATTCAATTTCTGAACGACTTCAATGGCTATCCAATGGGCTGAATGAAAATTTTATATCTTACACAAGTTTTGTAATCAATGGTTATACATTCTATAGAAAAGAACACAATGATTGTAGTATGATACAAAAAAGTAGTGTTATGCTTGTAGAGAAAGTGATGCACATATCTAGTTCTAATGATAGAAATCCAATTTATGAAAATATGTTATATTTTGGCATTATCAAATAGATATATGAGTTGGATTATAAAAAAATTCAAGTGCCTATTTTCCATTTCAAATGGGTTGACAATATGAGTGTAGTGAAAGTTGATGAAATGGGATTCATTAAGATGAATTTCAATGAGGAAGGGGAAAAAGATGATATGTTCATAATGGCATCACAAGTAGTACAATTATTTTATGTCTTATATCTAACAAACATGAATTGTTCTATTTTCCTACTCATGACTAAAAAAATGTCATTTTAGATGAAAATCTAATTGAGGATGGCCCTTTCATTGGGAGATCACAATCAATTCATGTCAGTCCCAATGTAGACAATGTCTTGTACATTATAGGGGACCATAAATAGAGAATTTGGATTCTCGATAGAGGAACAAAATCCCTAAAACTTGTAAAAAATAAAGAGATTTCAAAGAGAAGTTAAAAGTGTTTTTTAATATGCTATGTTTTTCTTCATAATATTATATGTTATCTACTGGATTGTAACAATCTAAATTAAATTTTTGACTACTAATGCAGACAATTTCTTCTACACATGATGATTTTACCAATCCCTCAAAATAATAAACTATAATGAAAGAAACCCTTTGGGAAGATGTAAAGGTAATGTTACAATATACTTTCACTATTTTACCAAAAAATTATATAATGGAATGTTGATTTAATTTTATTATTCTTGCAGAGTTAATTTATTTTAGAATATTTCTATCCATATTTCATGCCTTTGTAGGAATAGAAATGATTATTTCTCTACTCAATCACAGAGGTAATCTTGATGTTTTCACAATAAAATCATTGTCCATATAATTAATGTATTGTTTAATATTTAGGTTTAATTTATTTATTTTTAGTATTATTCACATAATAATTGTTTTATTATATAGTTGGATTATTTTATTTTATTTGGGGTGGTCTTTCCATCTATAGTGCCTTTCTACACCAAAATTTCCACAAACTTCTTCTCCCTCAAAACCTTTTCACTCATGCAGTGTTGTCATTTATCATGTTCCTTCAAGTTCCCTCTAATGGTCAATCACAGAGGTAATATTGATGTTTTCAGAGTAAAATAATTTTCTATTGAAATTAATTTATTATTTCCTATTTATGTTTTATTTATTTATTTTTAGTATTACTCATATAATAATTGTTTTCTTATATAGGTGGATTCTTTTGTTCGAGTCGGGGTGGTTTGTTAGAAGCTGCTCATGCTCGCGAGAGATTGGACTTTGAGCCTATAACTTAGATAATTAAAACAAGGAAATGATTCAACAATTCTTACAACCATTATGAAAAGGTTAATCCATACTACTTATTTAATTAATTTTTCCATTATTTTATCTACTATTTGTAAGTTAATTTTCTTATCATTTTTATCTAATATTTATTAAGTTTTTTCACATATCTTTTGGTAAGTCAAATTGAATTGGTGTTATTAGAAAAAAACCATTCTCGTTGAAATATAGAAGAGTATATTAAGCTTATGTGGTCATTTTGGTGACTTATCATGAAATAATGGGTGCATAATCTTACTCTACTCTTCTGGATTTCAACAATGAGAAAGGTTTTTCCACTAAGAACATCGAGTCAATATACAATGTTGGAGGTTTGACAAATAAAGGTATTGGAAATTATTGTAACATTGTTAGTTAGGATTTTTTATAAGATTTTGGGATGTGTAGAAATTAGATGCACCTTAATCTGACACATGGTGTGACCGGTATTTCTCCAAGTACTTTTTATTTAAAATTGACATAAATTTTAGTAAAAATGACAACTGGCATACTCAAAACCAAGTAAATATATTAATATTTCTTTGATACATTAGGAAAAAAATCAATAAATAATTTTTGATGTGTGGGAATCGTCCACATCTTAGTCTGATACACGATGTGTCTGTTATGTCTCAAAGTGTTCGTTATCAGTTTAAAATCGACATTTTAGTTTAAAAAGTGTAACTCATTGAAAACTGATCAAACACACTCAAATTTTCTTGATAATTTAATACAATGATCCATAATTCATTTTTGATATGTAGTAATTGGTCTCACATAAAATGGATACATGATGTGATCGGTATGATTCAAAGTGTGTGATTCCAGTTTAAAATGACATTTTAGTAAAAAAGAAAAGTGACATACTAAAAACCAAGAAAATGAATTTAGATTGATTTGATACTTTATTAAAATGATATTTAAGTCATTTTAGAGTTTTAATAATCAGCCTCACCTCAATATGACATATGTTTTCAATTGTATGACTCCAAGTGCGTATTTTTATTTAAAATCAACATCAATTTTAGTAAAATTGAAAAATAAACTACTCAAAACTGATAAAACACATTCTTGTTTTTTTAATACTTTATAGAAATTATACATGCATAATTTTTTACATGTATTAATTAGACACACCTCAATCATATACATTATGCTCTTGGTATGACTCAAAGTGTCTGTTATTAGTTTAAAATTGATATTTTATTTCAAAAAGTGCCACCCAATGAAAATTGATCAAATGATCTTAGATTTTCTTGATAATTTGGTATAAATATTAATACGTTATTTTTGACTGTTAGGAATTGGTCTCACATCAAACTGATACACGATGTAATCGGTATGGGTTAAAGTGTGTGTTTCCATTTTAAAATGACATTTTAGTAGACATACTCAAAACTAAGAAAACATATTCAAAATGTTTTTATACTTTAAGAAAACTATTAATAATTCATTTGAGATGTGTATGAATCATCATCACCTTAATTCAACATACGGTGTGACCGATATGATTCTAAGTGCGTCTTTTAAATTAAAACTGACTTCAAATTTAGTAAAATGGATAAGTGACCTACTCCAAATTGATAAAATGCATTTGTATTGTTTTTATACTTTGAGGAAACAGTGCATAAGTCATTTTTGACATGTAGGAATTAGTCATGGCTCAATATGATATATGATGTGCCTGATATGACTCAAAGTGTCTGTCATCAGTTTAAAATCGACACTTTAGTTTAAAAAGTTTCAATCACTAAAAACTAATCAAGCGCCCTCAAATTTTCTTGATAATTTGGTATAATTATTCATAAGTACTTTTTGACATTTAGGAATTGGTCTCACATCAAACTGATACATGATTTGATTAGTATGATTCATAGTGCATGTTTCGAGTTTAAAATGACATTTTAGTAAAAAAGATAAGTGATGTACTCAAAACCAATAAAACACATTCATATTATTTTGATACTTTATAAAAATGATCAATAATTCATTTTATACATGTTGGAATTATCCTCACCTCAATATGAAGCATGGTGTGACCGGTATGACTCCAAGTACATCTTTTTATATAAAATTGACATCAATTTTAGTAAAATGGACAACTAACCTACTCCAAATCAATAAAATGCATTTGGATTATTTTAATACTTTATATAAATGATCCATAAGTCTTTTTTATTTGTATAAATTAGCTGCACCTCAATCTGATACATGATGTTCCTGGTATAACTCAAAGTGTCCATTATCAATTTAAAATTGACATTTTAGTTCAAAAAGTGTAACTCACTGAAAAATGTTCAAAAACACTCAAATTTTGTTGATAATTTGTAAAAATGATTAATAAGTAATTTTTGAAGTTAAGTAATTGGTCTCATATCAAACAAATTCATTATGTGATCAGTATGATTCAAAGTGCATGTTTCCAGTTTAAAATGGAATTTTTAGTAAAAAAATATAAGTGACGTACTCAAAACTGAGAAAACACATTTGGATTGTTTCTATACTTTAGTAAAATGATACATAAGTCATTTGAGATGTGTAGTAATCAACCTCACCTCATTCCAACCCACGGTGTGACCAGTATGACCCAAGTGCATCTTTTTATTTAAAATTGACATCAATTTTAGTGAAATGGACAATTGAACTACTCAAAACCAATAAAATGCATTCATATTGTTTTGATACTTTAAAAAAATGATCTATAAGTCATTTTTGATCTCTAAGAATCAATCGTACCTCAATCCAATACCTGAGGTTCCCAATATGACTCAAAGTGTATGTTATGAGTTTAAAATCGACGTTTTAGTTCAAAAAGTGTCACTCACGCAACCACTAGGCTGTACCCGTGGGCATTTTTCTTATACTTATTTAATTAATTTTCACTAATATAATGATTCAATATGAAAAATAAATGGTGTGACATGTAGGAATCAAACATATCTCAATCTGATACACAGTATTCCTGGTATGAGTCAAATTTTTGTTTAAAATTAACACTTTATGTTAATTTATTTCATTATATTATTACTAACATAAGAATTTTTTACTTATAAAGGTGCGTTATTTTTCTAAAATAGGGGTAGTTTGTTTGGAAATATCATGATTCAGGGTCAGGATCAAAATAAAAAGGAACATTAATTTTTTTAATGTATTTAATAATTTATAATTATGTAATTATATAAATCAATGTTTTAAATGTTTATAAATAGTTTTGGTTTCTTGTATTTACGTTGTAAATTTCATTTCATTTAAATTTTGTATTGGTACTTGATTTTATTGATATCTGGAGGTGTTTTTGGTGTTGTAGCGTGCTATTATAGCATATTTCACTGGTTTTGTTGTGTGTTATTACAACGCACTATAATATTCCCCTTTATTAGTGATTTTTAAAAGCACTGATAAATGGAACCTTTATCATATCTTTTGAAAGTTATGATAAATTCATCCTCTATCAGTTCTTTTGAAGGAACTAATAAATGTTTCCTTTATCAGCGCTCTGAAGAACACTGATAAAGGTATCCTTTATTAGTTCTAAATAAAAGTGTTGATAAATTTGTCCTTTATCAGTGCTAAAAAACCCAGATAAAGGGGTCCTTTATCAGTGATTATTTTAGCACTGATAAAGGACCCCTTTATCGGTTCTTTTTTAGAAGTGATAAAAGACAAGGGCTTTTAATCCCACTCAGGTAGTTAGCACTGATAAAGGCCATTTTTAGCACTATTAAAGGCCTATTTTGTAGTATTGCCTCATCCATTTCTATATCCAATTATTCCCCAAAATAATACACAACAATATCATAAAGTTTCAAGTCAGGATCAAATTTATCTTTCAACCTATGTATTTTCAACTAGATTCAAATTTTCATAAAGCTTCTCATTATCAGATATCCACATTATTTTCCAAATATTATAGTTGACACTTCTTCTCTTTTATATGGTTTGGTTTCATAAAATAACCCTAGAAGCTTTTGAATTATCCTCTCCTTGAGGAATGATTCCTCTTGAAAATAGAAAATAATAGATAATAATAGGGTATGGAACAGAGTTAAATCTAGAAGAAGGATTATAGATTTCTGCCTTATGCCTCATTAATAACTAAGGAAAGATGAACTGGCATCTATTCTTCATCAAATATAGTAAAAATAGATCTTGATGCCTCAATATAAAAAATTTCACTTTCCTGGGATAAAATCAGGTGTTGTATAAACTTGACCGGCAATCCACACTCAACATCCAACTCTATAGAAATTGTCCTTCTTGGGTTTACATCCCCAGTAAACTCTGGCAGTGCCTTCTCACACTCAAAATTAACATGACTAATAGGACGGTAGCTTTGAAAATCCTATAAATCACCTTTA
The DNA here is from genome assembly GCA_963277665.1 of Viscum album. Taxonomy (NCBI): domain Eukaryota; kingdom Viridiplantae; phylum Streptophyta; class Magnoliopsida; order Santalales; family Viscaceae; genus Viscum; species Viscum album. Next base: position 302,460,007 of record OY728166.1, read on the forward strand.
TGAGAGACCTAGAGACATCTTTCCCATGGTTTGGAAGAGAAAACTTTCTCTTCTTAATTTACACATGTCCATAAAAAGTCTATTTTCTCACCAAATTTAACTATGGAATTTAGATAGAACTCTTTTACTAACCTTTGGTAGAATTACATTCCATTCTTACTAAACCAGTTACTCCGTCCTTGGTTCTGGATATCTTTCCAAACTATCGACTTTAAAAAACTCAACCACTTAACATAAATATCATTTTCTAGCATCACCAACTGATATGACATATGTGGATTGTTTATCTTAACAGAGGTAATTGAGCTTGCTTTGATTTTCTTTAAAGGAAGTTGAACATCAATAGGATCCAAAACCATCAATCACATCACATGCACCATGTTGTAGAGGTTCAATAGATTTGAAAGGTTTGATATAAAGAGGGTTTGGTTTTGAGAGGGGTCAAAGGTTCGAGAGGGTTCAAGATGTAGAGAAAATTTGATTAGAATTCTAATCAGGGCATATTTTAGATCATTTAGAGAATGTTACAATGAAAATTAGGATACAAAATATATATTGAAAGAAAACTAAATTTCATAAATATATACAATAGAATGACTTGACATATGAATTTCTTTATAGTATCTCAAGGGATCCATGGCAGGTTGACCTATCGCATGGATTGTTGCACAGTTACTCAAGAGAGTCATAGTAGGTTGACCTACCATGTGACCCATACCATAACAACTTGAATGGTCATGGTAGATTGATCCACTGCATGAATGAACTTATAGACACTAAACCCTTACAATCACTTATTACCTTTAAGATAGAGTTATTATAATATTGATCTTAATGAATGAAATAACAATTAAGAATAATTTATCATGCCTAATTCATGTCTGATATAATTGAGTCTATCTATATTCAATGTCTAGCTTTGTGAAAATATCAAGAAGTTGTTTTCTAGTTCCAATTATTTCAAGAGTGATATCACCCTTTTGAAAATGATCTCTCAGAAATTGATGTCTTATATCAATATGTTTTGTTCTATAATGATATAGGGGTTTCTAGAAATTTTAATAGCACTTGTATTGTCATAATTTTTAGAGATGTGTCAAAATCGATATAAATAGTCTATTAATATGCATTTCATCCATAGAATTTGTGAACAATAATATCTGGAATCTATGTACTCAATTTCAATAGTATAAATTAAATTTTGTTTCTTTATACACAAAGAAACTAGATACGTGCCCAAAAATGACATGTAACAAAGGTACTTTTTTTATTAAACTTACAACCACCAAATTAATCATTTGGATAACTAAATGATTCAAATTTATATCCTATTGAGTAGAAAACTAAAATTGGTTATACTTTTAATGTATTTGAAAATTCTTTTAATATAATTTAAGTGGATTCCCTTGGATTATCTTGAAAACATACACATAGAAAAACACTAAGAATGATATCTAGATGATAAGAAGTTAAGTATAGTAATCCCTTAATCATACCTCTATAAACTATTTGGTCTTCTGGTTTTCCAGCTTCATCCAAGTTCAGTTTACAGCTTGTAATCATTAGAGTATCAAATCCTTTAGTGTTATCAATAAAAAAATTGTTTTAAAATATATTTTTTATAATTTATTTAGTTTAAAACAATACCATAATTATTTTTAAATTTTTGAAAACTAGGAAAGAATTTTAACTTTCCCATTGAACTCATTTAAAATTTATTTTTCATTAACTTAGAAAATTTAATACATGAATAATTTTTATATGAACTGAGAATAATATCATCAACAAATATTTTAGAAAACTAAACATCCTTTGAATATTTTTTTAATAAATAATGTATCATCAGCTATACCATTTGAAAATAAATATGAAATTAAGAAGTATTTGATCCTATCATACCAAGATCTACGAGCCTTTTTTAAACCATAAAGTTTTTTTGAAAGTTAAAAAATATGATTTAGAAAATGTAGGTTTAAAAAACCTAGGGGTTGTTCAAAAAAACATACTAAATAATATAATAATTTAAGAATGAAATCTTAATATCCATTTGATATAGTTTGAAATTTAGATATGTTTCATATGCTATCAGTATTATAATGGATTTAAGTATAGATACTGATGAAAAGGTATCTTTATAATCAATCCCTTCTTCTTGATTATAGACTTGTGCAACCAATATTTCCTTATTTCTAAAAATTATGGAAGTTTCACCAACCTTGTTTCTATATATCCATTTATTACCAATAGTAAGGTAGTCTTTGGGTCTCTCAACTAATTCCCACACTTTATTTCTTTAAAATTGATTTAATTATTCTTGTATTTCTATTACCCAGTGTTCCCCATTGATTTCTTTAGTGATTCTTTTAGGTTCTAACTAAAACAAGTAAGATTGATGTTCAAACCTTTTACTAAGAGAAACTTGGGTTTGAGTCCCTTTATTCAAATCTCTTATAACAATATCTAAAGGTTATTATTTATGTTTCTTAATAATTCTAGGAATTAAATTTCTTGGTTCTTCCAAGTCATATTCAAGGTTAGGTTGTTCTTCTTAGTCTCTGATAGAATATTTTTCAAATAAATCAGAGTATGGTTTGAGTTCTCAGAGTAATTATTGATATTCATATTTGGAATATCATTATAAAGTACTTATAAGTAAAGTTTAGATTCATGTGAACCTATCTCATCAAAAGTGACATGAATATATTCTTCCACAACTTTGGTTCTTTTATTAAAGAGTCGATAGGATTTACTATAGGTTGAATAAACAATAAAAATTTCTCCATCACTCTTTTGTGTAAACTTGTTAAGAATATATTTTTTATTAATAATAAACACTTTGAAACTAAAAAATTTAAAGTATTTTACTGTAGGTTTTCCTCCATTAAAAATTTCATAAGGAGTTTTCATTAAAAGGGGTCTTATCAAGACTCTATTAATTATAGAGTAATTTTTTTCATATCTTCCACCGAAAAATAAATAATTATACTATGTTCACTAATCATAGTCTGGGAAATTTATTGGAGAGTTTTATATCTTCTTTTAACAAATCCATTTTTTGATGGATTCTAGATGTAGATAAATTGTGATTATACCCATGTTGTGAACATGAAATTTTAAATTCTTGATTTTGAAATTCATATCCATGATCACTTATCAAGTTTTTAATGGTAATTCCAATATGGTTCTCTATAGAGTTTTCATTCTTAAAAAAGAAGAACAAGCTTCAATTTTTTGAGAAAAGAAAAATAATCATGTGAATCTTGAATAATCATCAATATTAACATAATAATAATGCTTTCCACCTAGAAAGGAAACTCTATAACATAAAAGTAAATCCATGTGAACCAATTTTAGGGGTTTAGAGGTAGAAAAATCTTTCTTTATATTGAAATATACTTTATGTTACTTTCCATTTTCATAAGGATTATACACTTTGTATTTTTGGAATCCAGTTTAGGTATATCCTTGACTGATCCTTTTCTAACTAGATTCTTAAGTGTGTGTACATTACATTGGCCTATAATCCTATTCCATGCCTAATATTCTTTATGAAAGTCACTTAAGAAAGAAATATTATAATAAAACAAAGAATATAAATCAAAAACATAAATATTTCCATTTCTTAAAGTAGAAAAAACTAAATTATGATTAGAATCATAAATCTTATAGGTATTATTATCAAATTTAACATGAAACCCATCATCACACAATTGTTATATAATAAGAATATTATATTTTATATTATCAAAAATAAAAAATTATAAATTAAAATAGTTTCAAAGTTATCAATTTGTCTAAGTCCAATTATTTTTCCTTTTTCATTATCACTATAGTGACATGTACACCATCCATTTTTACGAAACTCTTGAAGATTTAGTAGTATCCATTCATGTTTCTAAAAAATCCACTGTCTAGATACCATAATATTTTACTAGAGATATTTAAACATTTTACCTATACATAACTAACCAAGAAATGATTTTGGTACCCATATTTTCTTAGGTCTAAAGAAGTTATCAAACAATTCCTTGACAATCCAATTTTTTATGGATTTTTTTAAAATAGAATTAAAAAAATTATGATTGTTTAAATATAAATTATTCTTAGGTCACGAATGGGTTTCCCCATATCTATAAGTAACTTTATAATTTCTACTAAAATATTTATATTTAGGAACAAAGTAATTTTTTAGATCTTTCTTTATTTTCCAAATGTATGTCCTATACCGTTTTAGATTTAGGTGGTTTTTTCATTCCCAATATCAAATTATCTCTTCCATTTATAAATAGATCTAAATTATTTTTGGGTTTTTCATTATCTAATTTCAAATTAGTGTTTTCTTTTAACAGGTTTTCAGTTTTCTCTTTTTCAATCATAAGATCATATTTAACATTAGTAGATAAAGCATGATGTTTCTTTAAATTATTATACTTATCTTTCATCTCATTCATAGTCTAATTAGGAATAGAAAAAAAAATATACTAGCTCTTCACTTAACATATTATAATCATCATGTAATTCATTATCATATAAATAAAAAGGAGGAATAGTGGTAGCATGTACCTCAAATGTAGTAGTCAGAAAACAAAAATTATCATGCTCACTTTCATTATCCTTGTCTGAAGAAAAATCACTAGAGTTATCCTAAGATTCACTCCATATTTCTTTAAAATCCTTATTTTAATTTTCTATGTTGTCATCATATTTCTTTTTATACTTCAGTTTAGGATAGTCTACTTTGATGTGTCCCTTTATCTTACATTCATTATAGGTGACTTCTTCAAATGAGTCATCATTTTTCTAATATCTCTTCTAGTTTTCCTTTTTTTATATTTTCCCTTGTAGTTTAGTTGTTTGAAAAAAAAATTCTTCATGTATAAATTTTTAAATCACCTAGCTATATGTTTCATTTATTCATCATTATCAGTTTGATCTTTAATTCCACTGATGCTTTCATCTTTGATTACTTATTTTCATTTTGAATACAATTATTTTAATTCTATAGATTTATTTTTGAGCATAGAATCCTCATCATTATCTTTCAATTTCTCCCCATACATCATTATCTTTCAAATTAGATATTTGACTTGTATCTTGATAATGTCACAAGATTCTTGAATAGATATTGTTTTACTTCTCTATCTATTGGGTAAACATCTCAAAATTTGAAACACTTGCTTATTTTCATCCATTGGTTGTCTAAGTGAAAGCATTATGTTAATATTCTCATTGAACCTGCAATACATTTAAAAAATTGACTCATCAAGTTTCATCTTAAATGAATCGTATTTCATAGAATATGAATTTAGGTGCATCTCTTTAACATTTTATGTGCTTTAATGATACATATAAAGACTATCCAAGATCAAGTAGGTAGTTTAACACTCTGAGATTTTATGAAATATATATTTTTCAAATTTCTTTGATAGTTAAAATTACATGCAACACCAAGTCTAAAAGAACCATGAAATATTATTATTTAAATATGATATTATAACCTAGCTGTTAAACTTGGTGAGTATGAATGTGATTATATATATATATATAAAGGTCTTGATCAATATAAATTTATTGATAAATTCTTATCAAATAATCACTCAATTTTTAGTAAAGTCGTTTTATTTTTCAAAAAATATGTTTTCTTAAAAAATGGTTTTTATTTCTTTTATGAGAAAATATTACAATTAATTTATAAAACTTTTAGAAAATTTATTTTATAAAAATGGTATCATTTTTTGAAATTATGATATCAAAATTATCTTATGGTGAAATTTTGATATTTTTCTAAAAAAAAATATTTTCAATGAATAGTGAAAAAATGTTGATTTTTATTTAAAACTATATTTTATTTTAAATTAATTACAAAGTAAAATTAAATTTTGGATTAGTTTTAAATTTTCATTAGTACATTTTTATTAAACATAATCCAATTATAATCTTTGTAATTAAATTTATACATGAATTTGGTAGGGGTGTCCATGGGTCGAGTTGGGTTGATTTTGAGTGTTTTTTGGACCCAACCCAACCAAAATAAGTTGGTTCAGTTAACATGTGTTTTTTTATTCAAACCTGACCTGAACCAACCCATAAAACATTAGGTTGGGTTGATTGGGTTGATCGGGTCGATCCGGTCGATCGGTTTGTGAAAAAAAAGGTTTCCCCCTGATTAATATCATGTAATCCACCCATGGTGTCATCTACTTCACTTCATAGTATCCTTTGCATTATCCTTTCTTGAGGGTATGGTGTATCTCAATTTTTCTGATTCATCTCCCAGTGACCTTCCTCAGTAGCAATAGGCAACTGGTGTCGTGTGGGTTCGATTTAGGGGATGTGGGTGCTTGAGTCCTCCTTGTCTAGCAGCAACATGGATTGAACGTTGCTACATGAGGGATTATATTCTTCACCATCAGTTCTAGTTAAATAATATTCATTAAGGAGGTGAAAATTGAAAAAATTGGTGGAGATCAAGTGGATCAGGTATAGGTGGTGCTCGATTTTCTCCTCCGGTGAGCTCCGGAAGATACCGACGTTCGATTTGGGATTTCAACAGAAGGCATAAGGATACAATGCTTGGTTCACAGGATTCAGTGCATCATCTTCCTCACCAAACTAGGAGGACCTTGATGAGGAATCTACCCCAAAAGGTGGTGGTCTACAGCATGATCGGTAGTGGGATTGTGGGATGCCCATTTTTCTCTCTGGTAGGTATTTTGCGATGGATTAGGGGTCATGGTGGTCTTCGTGGATACACGAGATGGAGGCAAAGGTGGAGGGGTAGTATCCTATGGAATTTATAGGGTCACAGAGGTCTTTATAGTGGAGGTTAAGTCAAAGGTTTAGGGGCAATCTCTGGTGGTGGATATGGTGGGGTCACGGTGGAGACAATAGAGGCAGAGGTGGCGTGTGGGTCAATAGGAGGCGCAGGGGTAGTGTCAGGTTGGTTGGGTCAGGTTGGGTCATTTTTTACCCAACCCATGACCCAACCCATGCATATTAAATATTGAACCTGACCCAATCCTCTCGGTCGGGTCGGGTTTGGACACCCCTAGAATTTGGTATGAAAATATTTTTATACATAAAAAGGCATTTTTCTAAAAATCTGTTTTTCATTATGTTTTGTGTTTTAATAATGAATTAATTTATACCACTTATTGAAATTGAATCCTAAAAAATTGATTCCATATTTATAATTAGGAGGATAAAATTTGGTAAATAGGACACTATTATTTTGGATCAATATGAATAGTGATTGTGGTAAAAAAAATTACCTCAGTAAAGGGTAAATTAAGTTAATCTAAGTTAAAACTGAGTGATAAGGTCATAATTTTTCATCCTAATTCTTAATGTATGAATATAATTATAAACTTACCACATTATTATTAAAATGTATTCATTTAATGGACAATTTTCCATGAAAATGACCTATATAATAATTAAATCAAATAAAGTTACAAAATGTCACTTACTTAGTTTTAAATATATCTTATGTTTTTACATAGGGAAAAAATAAAGTGTTTAATTAATATTAATGATAATTTTGTGAATAATAAAATTATATTCATGACAGTAATTTATTTATAATTTTTAGTGATTAAATAATTACCTAAAATTCTTGCACAATGCTAATACAACATTAATTCAATTAATAGAAAAATAAAATAAATGATATTAAAATATTAAAAGTGATATAATTTGAGTGGTTTATAGTTTTCAATTAATTTTTTAAATAAATATAACATATTTTTAATGCGTAAAAGGATTATATTCTGAGTATGTATTTTTCTTTATGCTTTTAATTCAAATTAAATGAATAGTGTCAAAATTGACATAAATGATATTTTATGAAAACAATATTTTATTAAATTATTTAAAAATTATAAAAACTTTAAAGAGGATAAATATGATAATATATGGTCCAAATTTTCATTCATTTTCTATTTATAATTCAATATTTACCTTATAAGTGAAATTATAATCCTTTAAAAGTGAAAAGGTTGTTACTGTGGTTAAAGTTGAAATGGGTTAACTGAGGGGTTAAACCAAAAGATAAGATTTAAAACACAACTTAAACCTATAAAAATTATATTGTTAGATGGTATTAAAACAAAATCCTATATTATCTTTGAATATATGGTAATTTTGAAGTATTTTTCTTAAAAATTACTTTAATATAATTTAATCTTTTGAAAAATTTGAAATGCACCCCGCACCTCAATTGTAAAAGCTCACCCTTTATTTATCTTTTTCACACCACTTTGAGCCTTCTAAATATACCATACCCTACCAAAATCCCTTATAAACATCCTTATACACGTTCTATAGGTGATGGTATTCCCAAAATACCAACCTTGGGATCCTTAACAGGATATCTAAAGGAGTTCTTTCAAAGAATAGGTAATCACCTTAACCGATAACTTTTTTTCTTATTTACCTCATAAAAATATATGTTACTTATCATAAAATAATAACTTAATTATCTTCAATATACAAAAAATTTATTATGATTATTAAATCACCAATATCTACACTTTTTCCCACCAAATGGGAATTGAAATTATTGCTCGTGTGTATGTGCGGCTTACCATCACCACATAGCAATACAATTAATTTTCTACCACCATATTTCATGGATGGTTATTATGATGGGTTTAATTTTTATATATTATAATTATAAAATATTTATTTTTTCTAATTATAATATCATATCTACCTTCTTACCTTCCAATCTGTTGAAAAACGATAACGTCGCTCATGTACACATGTTGACTACCACCTCCATTAAGTGATGTGATTTGTTTTCAGTTTATATATATGATATGATTATGATTATATAAATTTGAATTATTATTTATATTTCTTTCATTCCATTCAAATGAAAATAGTGTTCATGTGTATGTACTTCATACTGTCTCCATGAATGGTGTAATTAATTTTTCTATATCTATATTTATGGATGACTCTAAACATGTATATAATGAATATATATGATATTTAAATAATTATTAACATATTTTAGATTATTTAAACATAATTTACAAGTAACAAAACTACCAAACCAAAACATACATGAGTAACAAAGCATATATCACATGGAATAGTGATTTTAATAATGAATTTTCAATAAATAGGTGATAAAAGGTTATAAGTAAATCATATATAATATGATATATATAATTATGGTTATTTAATAGATTTATAATAAATCTATATTTATTATATAGGAGGTTCCAATGCGTATTGATGAATTTAGACCTGAGGTTAGTGATTTTTGTCTCACTTTTATTTCTTTGAGACACATGCTATATTCACCACATGTTTCTTTTATGTGGTGTATATAATATCCATGAATTAATTTTATGAAAATTATTATGAAAGTTATATAGAATTAAATATACATATAATGTTCTTTATTTGATGAGTCTTTTGATTCAAATTTTACCAAAGCGGTAGGGGTTTTATGTTACAATCTCATTGTTTATCAAGATTGTTTATGATTAAATTTATGATGATTAAATCTTAATATCTACTTATAAAGAATCTCATGATTATTATTCTCCTCTATTTATATATTGAGAATCAATTCTTTCCTTTAATTTCTATCACCTTAAGTACCTAATAGACCGAAATTTTGTTTTTTAAGGAAAATCAACTTTATTGATCTCTTCATTTGAAAAACATTTTTCTTCCATATCCATGTTTTATAAATATTTTTAAATAATTTTTTACTATTCTCTTATGATTATTTAAATTCATTTTTAGTAATTTTTTTATTTTTTAAAAATGTTTTAAAATAAATCTTCTTTTCATTTTCTGAATGAGGTACTTTTTGACTTCTTACAAAAGTGTGAAAATAATGTTTTTCTCTTAACTTATATGGAATGGATTGAATTTCTTACCATCATGTCCAATCAATAATTTGAATATTTATTTACAAGTTTTCATGGTTATTTTCAAATAAAATTTCTTCCATAATATTTTGGAAATTTTTAGTTTTTTAAAAAATAATTTCAAAATGAAAAGGGAATTTTCCTTAACAAATATTCCAATAATATTTTAAAGAAATTTTTCATCCATGATAATATCCTTTGATTTTAATTATGGTTTACTGGGTATATGATCCAATTATAACATCCTTATTCTTTCTATGGGTGGTTTATAACTATGATGATGAGATGGTTATGAAACTAGTTTACTTTCCATGGGTTATGTTATGATTTTATGATGAATGGTTTATGATCTTGTGGCATTTATATGTATGAATTGTGATTATGTGACAGATGGGTCTATTAAATTCCTACAATACTTTGGGTGAAGATGGATAACTCATGAGGTAAATATGTTATGTGTGAGCTTCATTTAATGTTCATAATTTAATGCATGGACCGAGTTTTCATGTCTATTAGACTAAGTGTGAACCTAGTTTTCATATCCATAATATTAAGTATGGACTTGGTTTAAATTTCTATAAGTTTAAGCATGGACTAGGATTTAATGTACATGATTTTATGCATAGACATAGATTTCATGTCCATAATATTACACATGGGCCTGGTTTCATGTCCATAAGTTTATGCGAGGTCCTGATTTCATGTCTTTAACATAATGAGTAAACCTGATACTATTTTAACATGTTAAAAATGTTATAATATTATGTTTTTTCCCCATTCCTTTGTGAAGTTCAATGGATCGAATAACAACTAAGAAGGGGGTTGAATCAGTTGTTCACTTTTTATAAGTTTCAATACTTCTAGAAACTTAACCCCTACAAACTATTAAAATTCATTACCTTATAATATTTTAGAAAATACTCATGCATGAAAAGGTAGGAAAGAAAGTAAACCACATGATATTTACAAGGATCGGCCTCAGTGTGAGAACCTGCATCCTTGTCATAGCTGCTCTCATGGGTCTATGTAAATTCACTATTATGAATAATTTAATACAACTTCTGTCAACTCCCATTATATACCTTCTATATCCTGTGTAACGACCTGACTCTTTGGAAAAGGTACGGATCATTAGTTTTTCTTTCGAATCTTTCCTTTAATCTTGTTTAATGTGTGTAATGTTCTAAGGAAGGTCTGGGGAGTGTTTGAGGTTGGTTCGGAGCCCGAGAGTTTGAGAAATGGACTTGCAGACAAGGGCGCACGACCTGCACACGACTTGCGTACGGGTTTGGGTAAACTGTGCGGGTTTTGGTCTGGAGGCAGGGAGGTGTGCACGGTTTGCGCACGGTTTGGGTAAACCGTGCGCCTAAACCGTGCAACCCTTTATCTGAAGGCAGTGGGATGCGCACGGTTTGCGCACGGTTTGGTAAACCGTGCGCCTAAACCGTGCGACCCTGATTTCAGTAAAATTTAAAATTTTTCCCTTAATTCTATTTTAAGGCCTTAAGCCTTTCTTTATTCTTCCCATGGACATAACCAGAGGGGAGCCCTCTTTTGAGCTCCAAACCCTCTCCTCTCTCTTTTCCTTATCATTTCTTCGTCCAGTGTCCGATTCTCGATTTGTCGAAGGCGTTGGATCACCCTCGGTAAGGCTTACCTCACGCACCCCTCTTTCCTTGGTTAATCTTGCCTTCCATTGTATTATTTTACCGTAGGCTCATATGCCCTATTTTCAGGGCTTTGGACTAAAACTCAGATCTCTCCCAACCTACTGCGAATCTGAGGTCGATATCAAGCGAGCCTACACCTACAACCCTAAGGTAGGTGGTCATGTGTTCTCCTTTTGGGTTTTCCGTCGCTTTGGGTTTATAACGTCGTGTCAGGGGTTGTATTTCCCCAAACCCCTTATTTATATTGACTTCTTACTATCTAAATGACCCATGTGGGATGGGATTGATGAATCTAACCTTGTTAGGGCGTTTATGGGAGGTATGGACCGGGAGTGGTCAACCATAGGTTTTATACCTTGAGTTTTGCCCCTTTATAAACATTGAACCTTAACGATATGTCTTGAAAGGAAATTTTCCATGTTAGGAAAATGAGATGACTTGGTTAGAGTTTGGCTAGGATGAGATAGCATGAACCCCTTTAATGAATTGAAATGTATGTATTCCATGCTTTTCTTATGTGATATTATAAGATGGATATGCCTTGCAGATGTTAATGTGTTATGATATAAGATGGTTTGCCTTATATATTGTGATGTGAATAGTTATTCCTTGCTGTGTTGACAACCATGTGATAACCCGTGTGTTGGGCGGGAGGCATTCTTACCCCGTGCCAGATAAATCTCATTGATTGAGTATGAGAGGCATTTATACCTCGTGCCTATATAACCTTACGGGTAGGAGGAATTTCTACCCCACACCAACTACAGTGATTGAGGACCAGAGGCATTTATACCCCATGCCTATATAACCTTACGGGTGGGAGGAATTTCTACCCCCACGCCAGCTACAGTACTTGTGGATGAGAGGCATGTTTACCTCATTCCAGTGATAACCTATATACCTCTGGTGTTGTTCAGTTTACTATCCATGAGCTGAAGCAGGTAGACCAGCCAGGTGTCCTTCCAGAACATGAGCAGGAGGGTTGTTTATTTACTTGCTTACTCACTTGCAGTATATCACTCATTGTTGCATGTGAACACCTATTTGGATTACATGTAGACACCATTTGTGGTGGCCTACTGAGACTTGTCTCACACCCTACTCGGGCGGCCTCCTGGGCACCCATGTAGACTTTACTACTACAGGTACTAGTAGGGGAAAAGGCCCAGCGTCAGGTTATTGAGACTTGTATGTTCTAGCTGGAGATCCAGAGCAGAGGATCGAGCTTGGATAGAGATGCTCGTGGACTAATTTTGTATTATTGTATAGCATGCTTGTTTACTATTTCCATTGCATCATCATGCCATGTATCCATTTTGTACTAGAAAATGCCTAGGTGGATTTTGTATAATTATCAGGGTTTTCCTTACTCCTGTTGTTTGGTTGTATGTTTTCCCTTTTCTCATGTTTATCCATTTGTTGTGATTCCGCTATTTGATCATTTGTTGCTATACCGCTGTGTACTCTGACATGGGGGTACAGTCTCCCCACTGACTTACCATTACACCCCCGCTGCTTGTCAGCATCCCCTGGCCTATGGGGAGACGATCCAGGGGTCATGTGGCCAACCGAGCTCAAGGCTCGGGTTGAGGGGCAGCCAAGTCCGGGACGTCACAAAGTGGTATCAGAGGGTTTTCTTTCTTTCTTTCTATACTGTTTGGCGACAATAGACTTGGAGAATGGTAACACTTAGGGACTTAGCCTTGAGCCGTGCTTGGGCATCGTGAACCCTGTACGGGGAAAATACCAAGTTTCCTATTTTATGTTGTTATTGATTCTGCTATTTACTATTGATATCATTTCATTGTTGGGTGATTCACCTGTTTTGTGATGTTATTGAGATTTGAAATGTTGGGATTTGGATTTCATGGTTCGACCTGATGAAATTAGGGTTATTCATTAGAACATGCATCATGATAGGCACAATATGATTAGGCCATGCATCTTGCCATGTCACGTTTGACTTTTTAGCGAGCATTGACTAATGTTTATTTCTATGCCTGGTTGATGTGTGTGAAATTGTGTGAACCTTTCATGCATGTTGTGAATTGGGGAATTATGTGATTTTAGTGGATGTCACTCTTTGGTTCATAAGGTGTATGGGCCCTTATGGATCGTAAAATGACATTCCAACTAAACCAATATTTTTCTTAAAAGGAAATTTAAATGGTTGATTAGTGCTGGTAAGTGAGAAATGACATCCAAGTGTGTGTCATATTTCAGTTCATGAGGAGTATGGGCCCTTATGGGCTGGAAAATTCCATATCACTGGATTAAGTTAATTTTGACCAGTTTCAGGTTTTACTAAGTTTTTTATATGGGTGTGGATAGGTGATCGTAGGGGTAGGAAGGCTTAGTACCTATCCTAGATTCTAGATTTCAACCTTTAATTTTGTTGGTTTCTTCTTTTGAGACGTTCGTTTGGAATTGTAGCACTATGCCTCTGAGACGTCCCCGAGTCGCGCGTGCTGAAGGCAGTGACGATCACGTTCCTGAGGTGGCGGGCCCTGAGCCGCCATTTTATCTTCCTGTTGAGCCACCTGTGGCTCCTCTTTCTATTCCTAAGATGGGCTTTGATTCCCAGTTCCGTGAGAAATTCTTGTGTATGATGCAGAGTATGCAAGGTGGAGTGCGACCTGCCACGAGCATGGCAGAGTTGACCCGCGATTTTCAGTCGCAGCATCCTCCTACGTTTACGGGAGATGGAGGACCACTCACTGCGAAGTCCTGGTTGGAAGCTATTCTGACCATCTTCGAGCAACTCAAGATGCCTCCAGAGTGGAGGGTCAAGATTGCAGCTTATATGCTACGTGGTTCACCCAGGAGGTGGTAGGATGTCATCACCCAGTCGGGACAGCAGAGAGATATGATCTGGATTGATTTCCATACCGTATTATATGATTATTTCTTTCCCCATACTTTGAGGGCTGACAGAGCTAGGGGGTTTATAAATCTGAAGCAAGGGACCATTATAGTCATGGAATATTCATCCTGTTTCACTGAGTTACAGCGTTTTTCTCCTACACTAGCTGCTGATGATCTCATAGCCGCTAGGCGTTTTGAGGATGGGTTGTGTTGTGCCATCCGTTCGCAGGTTAACGTGTTTAGGTTGATGACCATTTCAGAGATCTTCAATAAGGCTTTGATCACAGAGAGGAACTTGAGAGAAGAGGACAGTGTGAACCGGGACGGTTCAGCACCGAAGGGTTCTAGTGGATCTGCTTCTGGGAAGAAGCGGCGTTTTGAGGACTCTTGCGGTGTTAGTGGTGGTCAGACCATTTTTTAGGTGGTACTCTTATCTGTCACTAGTGTGGGGTGCCATGAAATATGAAGAGGCAGTGTACACGAAACCCAGTGGAGTGTAGAGGTTGTGGTAGGTTGGGTCATCTCCACCGCTTCTGCAGGACATTTCCCCCAGGGTCCAGTGAGCAGGGATCCTTACCTACTCCACGATATGGCACTGGAACGGCAGGATCACATCATTCAGGCGGCTGTAATACCGTCGGTCGATCAGGTCTTGGTGGCAGTCGAGGCAGAGGTAGTCAGGCGTATGACTCTCAGCATCAACAGGGCGGATCTGCTCAGGGTAGCCAGGCTGTGACTCAGGGTCGTGGTACCGGCCAGTTTTATTCAGTAGATCCTATGCCACAGGAGCAGCACGTCGGACCATCTATTGTATGAGGTATGATTCTAGTTGCCTCTACATTAGTATCTGCTTTGTTTGACATAGTCGCTTCTCACTTTTTTATATCGGAAGCGATTATCAGATGTTTGGGCCTCGACGTTGAGTCATATCATGGTATGATCACATTAGATACCCCATTTGGTATCCGTTTAGAGGGCGTTCATCGTTGTCAGAATTTTCCCCTTGAGGTGGGCGGTTACCTTTTCACGTGGAACCTATATGATCTGTATATGTTAGGTTTTGATGTAATAATTGGGATGGACTGGTTAGTTCCCTATAGAGCCCGGATTGACTGTTATCGTCGTAGGGTGGCGTTTACGTCACCAGAGGGCGGCACGCATATGCATAAGGGAGAATGGGACCCTCTTTTTATCCTCTGGTGGTGGGTCATTTTAGTGATGTCTTTCATGATGATTTATCTGTTCTACCTCCAGTGTGAGAGGTGGAGTTTACTATTGAGCTTATACTAGGAGCAGCACCAGTGACCATTCTTCCTTATCGAATGGCACCTAAGGAACTCCTGGAGCTCAAGAGTCAGCTGGAGGACCTAGAAGCAAAAGGCTTTATACATCCCAGTACTTCTCCTTGGGGATCACCAGTTCTTTTTTCCAAGAAGTAAGATGGTACCCTTCGTCTTTGTGTGGATTATCGTAAGTTAAATCATCTAACTATTAAGAATCGGTATCCTTTACCTCGAATTGACGACCTCTTCGATCATCTTCGAGGAGCGTAGGTGTTTTCAAAGGTATATTTGAGGTCGGGATATCACCAGGTGCGTGTTAAGACTTCGTACATACCTCGCACGGAATTCAAGAGCAGGTATGGTCTCTATGAGTACCTAGTCATGTCGTTTGGGCTTAAAAATGCACCTGTAGTGTTTATGAATCTTATGAATTCTATTTTTCACCCTTACCTTGATTCTTTTGTTGTTGTATTTGAGGATTATATCTTAGTCTATTCACGCTCGAGACACGACCATGCAACCCATCTTGAGATCGTGCTGAATACACTAAGAGAGCATCATATTAATGCTAAGCTCAGTAAATGCCACTTTTGGATAAATAAGGTTTGATTCCTGGGTCACATCATTTCTGAGTCTGGAGTTTCAGTTGACCTTGAGAAGGTGAGTGTTGTAATTTCTTGGGAGCATCCCAAGAAAGTCTTTGATATCAGGAGTTTATTGGGGCTTCCCGGATACTATAGTCGGTTCATTCAGAACTTTTCATGCCTAGCAGCACCGCTTACAGCTTTGACCAAAAAGGGGGTGAGATTCGATTGGTCAGAACCTTGTGAAGTAGCTTTTCAGGAACTGAAGGGCAGACTAACTTTAGCACTGATACTGATCTTTTCGGAGCCAGGCAAAGCTTATACGGCCTTTTGTGATGCATCAGGTATCGGGCTTGGAGCTGTCTTGATGCAGGATGAGTGAGTCATTGCGTATGGATCTCGTCAGTTAAAGGATCATGAACGGAATTATCTGACGCACGATCTCGAGCTCGCAGCTGTTGTACATGTCTTACACTGTTGGAGACACTATTTGTTGGGAGAGAATTTTGTGGTATTCACTGACCACAAAAGCCTCAAATATATCTTCACTCAGTGGGATCTAAATCTCAGGAAACGCAGGTGGGTCAAGTACCTGAAATCCTTTGATTTCAAACTAACCTACACTCCTAGGAAACAAAATTCAGTAGCTGATGCACTGAGTTGGAAAACTCAGTCACAAGTGGTTCGGGAATCTAATGAGGAGTGGAAGCTGATGACCCTATTTTCGGAGATGCACATTGAGGTTCAAGAGGGTCAGGGTCAAACTGTTCTCTCAGCCTTAGCGGTGACATCTACTCTTTTGGAATGGGTTAGGGCAAGGCAGTTATCAGATCCGGAAGGCCTTGTTCTACGAGAAAGTGTCGCTGAGGAGGCATCTACAGATTGGACCGTGGATGAAGGTGATACTTTATTGTTCTATGGGCATGTATGGGTCCTAGCAGACATCATAGAGGAGCTGATGAGGGATTTCCATGCCTCAGTATGGGAAGTTCACCCAAGAATCACCAAAATGTATCGTGATTTGCGACGACAGTACTGGTGGCCCAGCATGAATCGGGAGATAGCTGGTTTCATCATGCGTTGTTCCACCTGTTAGCAGGTGAGGGCAGAAAATCAACGTCCAGCAGGATTTTTGCAGCCGTTGTCCATTCTGGAGTGGAAATGGGATGATGTTTCTATGGATTTTGTAATCGGTCTACCCAGGTCACCTTGTGGCAGTGATGTAGTATGGGTTATCGTCGACCGTCTGACGAAGGTCGCGCATTTCTTACCAGTGCGGGAGACCTTCACGGTTGATGACTTGGGAAGACTGTATGTCAAGGAAATAGTGAACCTTCATGTAGTACCTCGATCTGGTGTCTTGGAAAGAGATCATCATTTTACATCTCGGTTCTGGCAGGGTTTATAGAAGGCCTTGGGTACGCAAGTACTTTTGAGCACGGTCTATCACCCGCAGACTGACGGACAGACCGAGCGGACGATACAGGTACTAGAGGATATGTTACGTGCATGTGTTCGCGATTTTTGAGGTTCATGGGAGAAACACATTCCTCTTATCGAGTTTAGTTATAATAATAGATTCCAGACTACCATTGAGATGGCTCCCTATGAATCCTTATATGGTAGGCCTTGTCGCTCGCCTTTGTGTTGGCTTGAAGCAGCGGAGGTAGCTGTTCTAGGACCATGTCTTATGTAGGAAACTATAGAGTAGATACAGCTTATTAGGAAGCATATGCAGATAGCTCAGTCTAGGCAGCATTCCTATTCTAACAAGCATCGGAGACCTCTTGATTTCGAGGTTGGGGACCGGGTTTTCTTGAAGGTCTCACCCAGGTTGAGGCAGAGACATATACGGAAGCAGGGTAATCTCTCACTGAGGTTCGTAGGACCCTTTGAGGTGATGAAGAGGATCGGGCCAGTAGCTTACCAGCTTGTACTTCCGCAAAGATACCAGGCCATGCACGATGTTTTTCATGTGTCTCAGCTACGCCGGTAATTTTCAGATCTGACTCACATTTTTCATCCTGATGAAGTTGAACTGGATATTGATGCTTTCTTCGAGGAGTATCCGATGCGAATTGTTGACCGGAGTGTGAAGACACTCCGTGGCAGGTTCGTTCCTCTTGTACAGGTGCTATGACAACACGGCCGGGTATAGGATGAGACCTGGGAGTGAGAGGCTGATATACATTCCCAATGGCTAGAGATTTTCGTTGATGACACCACAGTACCCTCGAAAGGCCAACTTAGGGACGAGTTTCTTTAAGTAGGGGAGGTTGTAACGACCCGACTCTTTGGCAAAGGTACGGATCGTTGGTTTTTCTTTCGAATCTTTACTTTAAGATTGATTAATGTGTGTAATGTTCTAAGGAAGGTCCGGGGAGTGTTCGGGGTTGGTTCGGATCCCGAGAGTTTGAGAAATGCACTTTCAGACAAGGGCTCACGACCTGTGCATGGCTTGCGCACGGTTTGGGTAAACCATGCGGCCTTTGGTCTGGGGGCAGGAAGGTTCGCAGGGTTTGCACACAGTTTGGGTAAACCGTGCGCCTAAACTGTGCAACCCTTTATCTGAAGGCGGTGGGATGCGCATGGTTTGCGCACGGTTTGGTAAACCATGTGTCTAAACCGTGCGACCCTGATCTGGGTAAAATTTACAATTTTTCCCTTAATTCTATTTTAAGGCCTTAAGCCTTTCTTTCTTCTTCCCGCGGACAGAACTAGAGGGGAGCCCTCTTTTGAGCTCCAAACCCTCTCCTCTCTCTTTTCCTTGTCGTTTCTTCGTCCCGTGTCCGATTCTCGATCCATCGAAGGCTTTGGATCACCCTCGGTAAGACTTACCTCATGCACCCCTCTTTCCTCGGTGAATCTTGCCTTCCATTGTATTATTTTACCGTAGGCTCATATGCCATATTTTCAAGGCTTTGGACTAAAACTCGGATCTCTCCCAACCTACTACGAATCTGAGGTCGATATCAAGAGAGTCTACACCTACAGCCCTAAGGTAGGTGATCATGTGTTCTGCTTTTGGGTTTTCTGTCGCTTTGGGTTTATAACGTCATTCCAGAGGTTTTATTTCCCTAAACCCCTTATTTATATTGACCGTTTACTATCTAAATGAACCATGTGGGATGGTATTGATGAATCTAACCTTGTTAGGGTGTTTAGGGGAGGTATGGACCGGGAGTGGTCAACTATAGGTGTTATGCCTTGAGTTTTTCCCCTTTCCCAACTTTGAACCTTAACGATATGTCTTGAAAGGACATTTTCTATGTTAGGCAAATGAGATGACTTGGTTATAGGTTGTCCAGGATGAGATAGCATAAACCCCTTGAATGAATTGAAATGTATGTATGCCATGCTTTTCTTATGTGATATTATAAGATGGATATGCCTTGCAGATGTTAATGTGTTATGATATAAGATGGTTTTCCTTATATATTGTGATGTGAATGGTTATACCTTGCTGTGTTGACAACCATGTGATAACCCGTGTGTTGGGCGGGAGGCATTCTTACCCCGTTCCAGATAAATCTCAGTGATTGAGGACAAGAGGCATTTAAACCTCATGCCTATATAACCTTACGGGTGGGAGGCATTTCTACCCCATGCCAACTATAGTGATTGAGGAAGAGAGGCATTTATACCTCGTGCCTGTATAACCTTACGGGTGGGAGGCATTTCTACCTCACGCCAGCTACAGTACTTGTGGACGAGAGGCATGTTTACCTCATGCCAGTGATAACCTATATACCTCTGGTGTTGTTCAGTTTACTAGCCATGAACTGAAGCAGGTAGACCTACCAGGTGTCCTTCCAGAACCTGAGCGGGAGGGTTGTTTATTTACTTGCTTACTCACTTGCAGTATATCAATCATTGTTGCATGAGAACACCTATCTAGATTCCATGTAGACACCGTTGGTGGTGGCCTACTGAGACTTGTCTCACACCCTACTCGGGCGGCCTCCTGGGCACCCGTGTAGACTTTACGGCTACAGGTACTAGTAGGGGAAAAGGCCCAGCATCAGGTTGTTGAGACTTGTATGTTCTAGCTGGAGATCTAGAGCAGAGGATCGAGCTTGTCTAGAGATGCTTGTGGACTACTTTTTTCTCTTTTTGTATTATTGTATAGCATGCTTGTTTTCTATTTCCATTGCATCAGCATGCCATGCATCCATTTTGTACTAGACACTGCCTATGTGGCTTTTGTATAATTATCAGGGTTTTTCTTACTCCTGTTGTTTGGTTGTATGTTTCCCTTTTCTCATGTTTATCCATTTTTTGTGCTTCATATATTTAATCATTTGTTGTTATACCGCTGTGTACTCTGACATGGGGGTACAGTCTCCCCACTGACTTACCATTACACCCCCGCTACAAGTCGGCAGCCCCTGTCCTATGGGGAGACGAGCCAGGGGTCATGTGGTCAACTGGTCTCGGGGCTCGGGTTGAGGGGCAGCCGGGTCCGTGATGTCACATCCTGATAGGAATAATTATACTGACTCATGTCAGTTTACAAATATTGCATACAAATAGCTGATCCAAAAAAGAAAATATCACAAAAACTTTTTCTCCTCAAAACTCTGACTGGAGCCTCAGTCCAATGAACCTAGGTCTGATTGCCTCATTCTGATTGTCTCATTACGATTAACTCAATACGATGGACCCTTTTCTAAAAAATACACTTCTCAAACCCTACTCAACTGCTCAATCTGGTCTTCCTTAGTTCGATCTTTCTTATTCTATTAAGAAAAAATTCAGTTGTCTAATCTTCTAACAATATATTTTTCTAGAATGTAACTCTTACTCAAAATTTACAGTGCTCCTCCTTTTGCGCATGTGAAAAGGTTACAATGTATGAATATACTTTGCATCTATTTATAGGCATACCATAATGGAAAAGGTGGGAAACTAAAAATATTTTCCCGCTTACTCAAATTCAAAAACCTCTAAAATTCACTCATATTTGAACTTCATGTTTGACCACTTCAATTTTTTTAGAACCTTTTTGAATCATCTTGATTCTTCTTAATAATCATCCTTCTCAAACTTCCTAACTTTTCTTTAGTATGTTGGAACTACCTCATCTCATTATTAAGGAACTTCCTCAGTTCATTTTGATGAAACTTACTCATCTCATTACAATGGAACTTCCTCAGCTCATTCTAAATTGACTTTCCTCATTGGAGTTAGTCCAATTGATTTTCCTTCTCAAATTCAGTCTGATTGACTTTCCTTCTTAGAGTTAGTTAGATTGACATTCCTCCATAGAGTCATTATGATTGGCTTTTCTCCTTTGATTTAGTCCAATTGAATTTCCTCCTCAAATTTAGTTCAACGAAATTTTCATAACAATGGAATTCTCATTACAATGGAATTCTCATTACAATGGAATTATCATTACGATGGAATTATCATTATGATGGAATTCTCTTAAAAATGGAAAATCCACTCTATAATTTTGAAATTCTTCAAACCTTATCATCTATAACTCATTTAGACTTCTAAAAACTTCTTTTTCCAACACTTCTGGATTCTCTACAACCTTTTTCTTGATTCCTTAAACCGATACAATATTTATGATTCCTCCATTTCTTCAAAATATTTTATCATGATAGTTTTCATGATTTATGATAACTTCAAGATTGGAAAATCATCATCTGAATTTAGGTTATAAATTTTAAGAACATTTTAACTCCTGACATCATTGTCTTCATTTAACCTCTTCAGCAGCATTCTGACTTTATAACTCATCAGCTTATTTCTAACAAACATCGTGCTTGATAGATATTGAGATTTATATTAATGGATCTTATATTTATGACATGTACAATCAAAAACTTTAACTTTATAAGAACTTCTATGATCAGTGTTTCTTAGTCCGATACTTTGTGTCTGATGTTGCCCAATTTGATCCTCTACGTCCGAAAAACAACTTTCTCAAAAACAAAACTTTTCTCCCCCTTTATTTTTTGGTTAAAACATTCAAAAAAATTCACCTATTTTTCAAAAAATATTTGTAAATAAATAAAAAAAATTATTAAAAAAACATCACAAAGGTTATTAAATCTCTCCCTGTGGATTTGTTTGACAAATTTCATTAACAAATTTTACAACTCATCAGTTTTTAAATGCTCATACTTTTTCACAACAAATTTTTGAAACAAATCAAAGCTTTTATATTTTATCAACACACGTAATTTCTAAAAAAAATAGTGTCCTCACACTATACTACTAGGTAAAGTAATTTTTTAAGGAATTCCATCTCTCGGTGATAAGAAAATTTTGCAGCCATGTAAAGATAAACTCCTCGTAACTTTTATCTTTTATCACATTTTCCTTTTTTTTATTTTTACCTTGATTTTTATCTCCCCCGTTATTAGATAACCATAGACTTAGATTCATAAGATAAAAGATAATTAAAAAACTCTTACAAAGTAAAAATTTGTTACTTTGTCTCCCCCTTTGTCAACAAAATCCAAATCATGGTGGGGGGCTTCCTTATAAGATTTAGGAAGTCATTGGAGAAGGATGAACATGAAGTTGCAGCCTCAACTCAACAAACCTTTCTTGTGGAATTAACTTGGTGAAGATATAATCAATTTGATACTTGAAAGATCGTTGTCATGGGCGCCCTCAAATGATTAGTGATTTTGGGGTACTTAGGTGCAGTAGAGTGGCTGACCAAGGTCGTCTCTCAAAGGAGGAAGTAGATTTAAAACAACTTTTTAAAGGTATTCTAAAAATAAAATAAAATAGAATAAAAACACTACCTAAAAGGAAGGGGGTTGGTTATAGTTTATGAATCTAGAAGAAGTTTTATGGAATAAGATTGTATTTTTTTTGTTTTAAGTTTTTAAATGAAGTTCGATTAAAATGACACAACAAAAAGATGTTTTTTTAGAAAATATTTTAAAAGGAGTAATAGATCTAAATATACATATTAATTAACTTATTAATAATTATAATTTAAATCAATATCCACTTAATTATGATCCCCTAATTTGTTATCCCTCGAACCCTACGAGAGTTAACTTAACCACAAATATGAAATTACTTAAACCTTAGGCTAGCTTCAGAACACGCAATCGAAGCACCCTACTTTGATTGTTGTTCTAAGGTTATATTATGGTCAGTGGTTAATTAGAGCACATATCAATTCTGGAAATGAGGATGAATTGTGTTTAGAGATTATATTTTAACTCTACAAATTTATCCCGTATGGTCTTGTATTACCGATTAAGATCGCGCTCTCACAATTTACACAATTCCTGACCTCGCGTGTTTTGTGTTAATTGTTCAATTGCTTGATTAGTTTCTTAAAATTTAAAAACACAATTCATGGATCATATTAAGTTAATTAAAATAGCTCAATGATTCAAAATAATTAAATGAAGAAGGATAGAGGTCGATCGATTACTAAAAAGAACTACTCTTCCATGGGCGGTGTAGTCATCGTGGAGACGTTTTGCATAAGCAAAGGATTGAAAGAGTAGAACCCAATATTTTCTCCACTCTTGATTCCAACCCAATTAAGAAGATTAAGAGAAGAAGAAAAGGGAAGAACACAGAAGATTATTTGAAGAAAAATTCAAGAAACAAACATGAAATAAAAGAAATACAAAGAAGAGGTGGGAGAGGAGAGCCTTTTTGGAAGAGAGGTTTGCACAAAGTATTACTTATTCCAATAGTTTTGAGGGGCTACAAAGAGACACCCTTTCGGCCACACCTTCCCAAATCCTCTACCATCCCTCCCAAAGAGTTAAAACCCCCTTTAAATAGAGTTTGTGAGGGCTAGGGTTACATAACTTTTTAAGTGTGAAATGAAAAACTCGGCCAAATATTTTATTCCAAGTTGAACCGCCTCGTTGACCACCATAAATCGTGAATTGACCGGATTTCCAGAATGATTATTTGTTCCAACTCATGTCCCCAATATGTCCTCAAAATTTGGGCTTAATCCAAGCCCGTATGAAGAAGATATGGCCCAAATAAAGAACCCATGTCCATTCTGCCGAGTCCAGCCCACCATTGTCTTAATGGACCATTTACTCCATCCAAATTCACTTATTAGCTTTAGTGTCCTGAATTAAAGTTGTATAACATTAAGTTAGAAACACTTTTAAAAAATTTCAAATTAAAATAATAAATATAAAAATATTTATCTTTGAAATACTACAGTGCACTATAAATGGTAAAACTGGAATTTTCACTAAATTTTCAAATGAATGATCAAATCCCAAATATTTTATAAATAAACATATTTAACACAATGTGAGGAAATTATATCATTTATTATCAATAAAATATTCAATAAAATAGTGTTTTATCAACTCCCCCACACTTACCCTTTTTCACTCCTGGGCAAAACCTCATGTCAAGTAAACATCAATATCAAATCAAAACCAATTTTAAAACATATATCATTGGGATCCATCAATTCCGCACCAAATATCAAAAGATATCATGCCTCATAAAAAACCTTATTTCAAGTTCTCTATTAATATCATTCAATATATTTCCACTTCATTTATCCTCCCATGCACAAAACACTTACCTCGCTTGAATTTTATCTCATCACTCAAATATCAATTTTTTTTTGGCAATGTCTTTCTGTCATGGGCGCCCTCAAATGATTAGTGATTTTGGGGTACTTAGGTGTAGCAGAGTGGCTGACCAAGGTCATCTCTCAAAGGAGGAAGTAGATTTAAAACAACTTTTTAAAGGTATTCTAAAAATAAAATAAAATAGAATAAAAACACTACCTGAAAGGATGGGGGTTGGTTATAGTTTATGAATCTAGAAGAAGTTTTCTGGAATAAGATTTTGTTTTTTTTTTGTTTTAAGTTTTGAAATGAAGTTCGATTAAAATGACACAACAAAAAGATGTTTTTTTAGAAAATATTTTAAAAGGAGTAATCGATCTAACTCTACCTATTCATTAACTTATTAATCATTATCATTTAAATAAATATCCACTTAATTATGATCCCCTAATTTGTTATCTCTCGAACCCTACAAGAGTTAACTTAACCACAAAAATTAAATTACTTAAACCCTAGGCTAGCTTCAGAACACGCAATCCCAGCACCCTACTTTGATTGTTGTTCTAAGGTTAGATTATGGTCAGTGATTAATTAAAGCACATATCCATTCTAGAAATGAGGATGAATTGTGTTTAGGTATTATATTTTAACTCTACAAATTTATCCTGTATGGTCTTGTATTACCGATTAAGATCGCGCTCTCACAATTTACACAATTCCCGACCTCGTGTGTTTTGTGTTAATTGTTCAATTGCTTTCTTAGTTTCTTACACTTTAAAAACAGAATTAATGGATCATATTAAGTGAATTACAGTAGATTAATGATTCAAAATAATTAAATGAATAATGATAGAGGTCGATTGATTACTAAAAAGAACTACTCTTCCATGGGCGGTGTAGTCATCGTGGAGACGTTTTGCATAAGCAAAGGATTTAAAGGGTAGAACCCAATATTGTCTCCACTCTTGATTCCAACCCAATTAAGAAGATTAATAGAATAATAAAAGGGAATAACAGAGAATATTATTTGAAGAAAAATTCAAGAAACAAACATGAAATAAAAGAAATACAAAGAAGAGGTGGGAGAGGAGAGCCTTTTTGGAAGAGAGGTTTTCACAAAGTATTACTTCTTACAAGAGTTGTGAGGGGCTCCAAAGAGACACCCTTTCGGACACACCTTACCAAAGCCTCGACCATCCCTCACAAAGAGTTAAAACCCCCTTTAAATAGAGTTCGTGAGGGCTAGGGTTACATAACTTTTTAACTGTGAAATGAAAATCTCGGCCAAATATTTTATTCCAAGTTGAACCACCCCGTTGACCACCATAAATAGTGAATTGACCGGCTTTCCAGAATTATTATTTTTTCCAACTCATGTCCCCGATATGTCCTCAAATTTGGGCTTAATCCAAGCCCGTATGAAGAAGATATGGCCCAAATACAGAACCCATGTCCATTCTGCCGAGTCCATCCCACCATCGTTTTAATGGACCATTTACTCCATCCAAATGCACTTATTAGCTCTAGTGTCCTGAATGAAAGTTGTATAACATTAAGCTAGAAACACTTTTAAAAAATTTAAAATTCAAATAATAAATATAAAAATATTTATCTTTGAAATACTACAGTGCACTATAAATGGTAAAACTGGAATTTTCACCAAATTTTCAAATGAATGATCAAATCCCAAATATTTTATAAATAAACATATTTAACACAATGTGAGGAAATTATATCATTTATTATCAATAAAATATTCAATAAAATAGTGTTTTATCAACTCCCCCACACTTACCCTTTTTCACTCCTGGGCAAAACCTCATGTCAAGTAAATATCAATATCAAATCAAAACCAATTTTAAAACATATATCATTGGGATCCATCAATTCCGCACCAAAAATCAAAAGATATCATGCCTCATAAAAAACCTTATTTCAAGTTCTCTATTAATATCATTCAATATATTTCCACTTCATTTATCCTCCCATGCACAAAACACTTACCTCGCTTGAATTTTATCTCATCACTCAAATATCAATTTTTTTTTCAATGTCTTTCTGTCGTGGGCGCCCTCAAATGATTAGTGATTTTGGGGTACTTAGGTGTAGCAGAGTGGCTGACCAAGGTCATCTCTCAAAGGAGGAAGTAGATTTAAAACAACTTTTTAAAGGTATTCTAAAAATAAAATAAAATAGAATAAAAACACTACCTAAAAGGATGGGGGTTGTTTATAGTTTATGAATCTAGAAGAAATTTGCTGGAAGAAGATTTTATTTTTTTGTTTTAAGTTTTGAAATGAAGTTCGATTAAAATGACACAACAAAAAGATGTTTTTTTAGAAAATATTTTAAAAGTCGTAATCGATCTAACTCTACCTATTCATTCACTTATTAATCATTATCATTTAAATAAATATCCACTTAATTATGATCCCCTAATTTGTTATCCCTCGAACCCTACGAGAGTTAACTTAACCACAAAGATGAAATTACTTAAACTCTAGGCTAGCTTCAGAACACGCAATCCCAGCACCCTGCTTTGATTGTTGTTCTAAGGTTAGATTATGGTCAGTGGTTAATTAAAGCACATATCCATTCTAGAAATGAGGATGAATTGTGTTTAGGTATTATATTTTAACTCTACAAATTTATCCTGTATGGTCTTGTATTACCGATTAAGATCGCGCTCTCACAATTTACACAATTCCCGACCTCGTGTGTTTTTTGTTAATTGTTCAATTGCTTGCTTAGTTTCTTACAATTTAAAAACAGAATTAATGGATCATATTAAGTTAATTACATTAGTTTAATGATTCAAAATAATTAAATGAAGAATGATAGAGTTCGATCGATTACTAAAAAGAACTACTCTTCCATGGGTGGTGTAGTCATCGTGGAGATGTTTTGCATAAGCAAAGGATTTAAAGGGTAGAACCCAATCTTGTCTCCACTCTTGATTTCAACCCAATTAAGAAGATTAATAGAAGAATAAAAGGTAATAACATAGAAGATTATTTGAAGAAAAATTCAAGAAACAAACATGAAATAAAAGAAATACAAAGAAGAGGTGGGAGAGGAGAGCCTTTTTGGAAGAGAGGTTTGCACAAAGGATTACTTCTTCCAAGAGTTGTGAGGGGCTCCAAAGAGACGCCCTTTCGGCCACACCTTACCAAAGCCTCGAACATCCCTCCCAAATAGTTAAAACCCCCTTTAAATAGAGTTTGTGAGGGTTAGGGTTACATAACTTTTTAAGTGTGAAATGAAAAACTGGGCCAAATATTTTATTCCAAGTTTCATCGCCTAGTTTACCTCCAAAAAGCGTGCATTTACCGACCTTCCAGAATGATTATTTGTTCCAAATCATGTCCTCGAGATTTCATCAAAATTTGGGCTCAATCAAATCCCATATGAAGAAGATATGGCCCAACTACAGAACTCATGTCCATTCTGCCGAGTCCAGCCCACCATTGTCTTAATGGCCCATTTACTCCATCCAAATTCACTTATTAGCTCTAGTTTCCTGAATGAAAGTTTTAGAAAATTAAGTTAGTAATACTTTTAAAAAATTTAAAATTCAAATAATAAATGTAAAAATATTTATCTTTGAAATACTACAGTGCACTATAAAGGGTAAAACTGGAATTTTCACCAAATTTTCAAATGAATGATCAAATCCCAAATATTTTATAAATAAACATATTTAACACAATGTGAGGAAATTATATCATTTATTATCAATAAAATATTTAAAAAATAGTGTTTTATCAATACTTCATTGAGATATATTCTAGAAAAATATATCTAGTAAAAACTTTCTCATTTAAAAAGTGAAACTTTATATTAATGTGTTTTGATCTTGAATGTTGGATGTGATTTTTAAAAAAAGATAAATTTCAATCTAATTATCACAAATTATCTTCAATGGTTTAGAAACTTTTACTTTCAAATATTCCAACTAAACTTTCATCCAAAACATCTGAGTACATGCCTGAGTAGCTACAATATATTTTGATTCTACTATAATAAAGTTACTAAACTTTGTTTCTTACTATACCGACTTATACAATATCCCTCCAAGAAAAATGTTCCTCCTAAGGTTGATTTTCTATCATTACAATCTCCAACCCAATCGGTATTAGCTTAACTATGAAACTTTATCTCACAAATTATTTTGTATAACAACCGATGTGAAGTTGTTCCTCTGACATATCTCATAATTCTCCTTACTGCCAACATATATGATTCTATTGGATTACTTTGATACCCGACACACAAATTTATAACATAAATAATATCAATCCTTGAGGTTGTAAGGTAAATTAGACTTCCTATCATCTTAATAAATTCTTTCTGATTCACACTTTTTCTATACTCATCTTTACTCAAGTTCATCCCTATTGAGATAGAAGTAGAAACTTATTTGTATTCTTCTATGCCAAACTTTTTTATAATTCCCCAGCATAATTTTCTTGAGATAGGAAAATGTATTTTTATTTTCTTTTCTTTTTGAAATTGTAAACCAAGGAAGAATATTAATTATCACAACATTGACATCTCAAAGTTTCATTTCATTTTTTTTAAATTAAAAAAATCTTCTCTATCCTTGAAAAAAAAATATCACCCACATAAACAATTACATTTAGAGTTCCTAAGCCAACAGTTTTCATATATAAGTTGTTATCAACTTTTCCTTTAAAAAATTCAACATTCTCAAACAATTTTCAATATTAGAATACCATGCATGTGGAGATTTTTTCAGCTCATACAATGCTTTCTTCAATCTATAAACT
Organism: Viscum album; assembly: GCA_963277665.1. Classification (NCBI taxonomy): domain Eukaryota; kingdom Viridiplantae; phylum Streptophyta; class Magnoliopsida; order Santalales; family Viscaceae; genus Viscum; species Viscum album. Next base: position 302,489,632 of record OY728166.1, read on the forward strand.
ATTTTTTCATCCTCGTCAAGTAGAAACCCACAAGGTTATTAAATGTAAACTTCTTCTTCAATTTCTCTATTGAGAAATGATGAATTTATATACATTTGATATAATTTGTAATTTTAGTGAGAATCCACTGCTAAAAACATTCTAATAGTTTTTATCCTTATAATGGGGGAAAGGGTTTCATCGAAATACACACCTTCCACCTATGCATATACTTTACAAACATGCCTAGATTTTTTTATTAAAAATTCCCCATGTTCATTAAACTTGTTTCTATAAACCCATTCTATTATGATTACACTTTTACCTTTCAGACACGGAACAAGTTACCATGTTTCATTTTTCTCAATTTGATCTGACTCTTCGTTTATATCATTTACCCATTCTTTGTGTTTAACAGCATCTAAAACTGATTTTGGTTCAACTTTTGAGATGCGTAAAGTTTGATTTTCTAATCTTAGCTTTCTTTTGGTCTGAACTAGAGCCTTCTAATTTCCAATAATATTTTTAGCCTCAATTTTTTTTGTAAGGTAAGAAATTTCATATTTACTCTTCTTGCTTCACTTTCCCCATCACATAATTCATATGAATCTTCATGTACATTACTTTTCTCACTTTCATTTTCATTAGAAACATTAAGTTTTTACTCCTCAACATTCCTAGTAACTTTTGTTAAAGAAGTTGGATTCTCAATAACATTCACATCATATGAATCCAAAAACTTTTTTAAATATTAGATTCAACATTTGTAACTACTTCCATTAAGTGAATAACCCATAAAATTTCCTTTCTCATCTTTCTCATCAAACTTTCCCAGATCCAGATTTTTTATTTTAAGTAAAAAGATACTTTCAAAAACTTTGAAGTACTTTAATAAAAAAATTATTATTCTAGAATTTATAAGAATTCATGTTGGATTCCAGACTTAAAAAATATTTGTTCTAAACATGTATATAAGTACTAATATCTTCTCTCCATTATAACTTTGGAAGTTTGTATTCTTCTAACATGTTTCTTCCCATTTCCACCAAACTTCTATTTTTCCTTTATGCTACTCCATTTTGTTTTGGGGTATATGGAGCACTATATTGATGTTTGATTATATGCTTTCTCGGATAAGTTTCAAAATTATTTCATGTGAATTATGTATCAATATTTTTTCTTGACTTCTTTATATAAACCCTCATTTTTTTCTCAGTGTATTTTCTAAAGAATCTGAAATTTTTAATCGCTTCTATCTTGTGTTTCATAAACATTATGTTGGTAATTTGAGTAAAATCATCAATCAGTGTGATAAAGTACAAATAACATTTTTTTATTGATGCCTCATTGACCCACATAAATTAGAATGAATAAGTTCAAGAGGTCTGATAGACCGAATCTCAACTTTCTTATGACTTTTATTATTCATCTTCCCTTTCTGAAAAGTTACAAAAACATCTTATTCTCTTCTTTTCAAATTTGAAAAAAATTTCGTACAGCATCAAATTTAGAAAGTTTTTTTATACTTTTCTTCCCAAAGTGTCGAATTCTTTGGTGCCAAAACTTATTCTCATCATTTTCACTCAAGTAATAAGAGTTATTAAATTATCCAATTTGAAAGATATTACCACTAGTTATTTCTCCTTTTGTAATAACTTTTCTATTTTTCACACTTTTGATGATACAATAATATTTTATGAAAATAAATTCTTTTACATTATCACAAAGTTGACTTACACTAATAAAGTTATGTTTTATTACAGAAAAAAAATAAAACTTACTTAGATTTCAACTTTTCTTCTCCAATATCAATCATTCCAATTCCTTTAATTTTTAAAGAACTATAATTTCCAAAGGTATAGAACCTCTACCATGATTTTCAATATGTTTCAAGATTTTTAAGTCACCTATCATGTGTGAATAAAAACCACTATCAAGTATCCATGGATTGTTCCTTTTACTTTCTTTCAAGGAAGTATCAACAATAAAAGATCTTTCTTCAACTTTCTTTTTTCTTTCTTCCTTTTCTTTTCTCACTTATAATACATTTCCTAAAATAGTAGTCAAACATTTTTTAGACAAATGACTCGGTTGATCACATATTCCCTAAACTTATTTATTAAAATCAAACTAATTTTTCATTGGAAAGTTTATAATATCTTAAGAATTTACTTTTTAAAATTTCTATAACTTAGGAAAGTTAATCATTCTACTTTCACTATTTATTTCACTCTATTTAAACCTTATTACAAGAAGAGATAAGTTATTCTAGAAATTATAAACCCTATACCCATAGATTCAATAGTACTAACAATAACCATCAAATCTTGATTTTCAATTGAAGTAATATCTTTCTATGTAGAAACTTTGTTAAGGTTTATAAATTATTTATTCTCTAACAAACTCTGAGAATGGACCATATTTCCTACTGAGGGGTTTTCAACTTTTTTATATGTGATAGGTTCATCACATCCCATATCAACCCATGTTTTCCCAATATTTTTCTTCTCATTAGAAATGTTTAATAAATCATATGAAACATTATTTTTGGTGGGTAAGGATTTCACATAATTCTTGATTATAACTTTCTAAACAACTTTAAAAGTATCATATTTTACTTTTGAATCATTGTTGAAGTTTTCATTCATATTCCTTAATGTAATTTCATACTCAATAAGTTTTGATTGAAACTTGTTAACTTATTCTTCCTTAGCTTCTTACTTCTTTCTGAGATCTTCAACCATATTTACCTATTAAGAAGTTCTAATTTTATAAATTAATATCTCTTAAATATATTCTTCTTCTTAGTTGATAACATATTTTTCACCTTCAATAGCATTTAAACCATATTTCTTTATCATTATGATTTCTTTATTGAGAGATCTGTTTTTCTCAAGATATGCAACAAGTTCTGTTCTGAGCTGATACTCTCTATAAGATTATTCACCTCCTTCTTCTTCACTATTTAATTCTTCCAATGAGTTTTTTCATCAGAATCATCTCAATATTCTCTAAAATTATTATTGGTACAATTCATAGAAAAAATTCCAATTCCACCACACTCAAAACATTTTAGAGTAATTTTACCTCCATACTTTCCTCTTCCTCTTCAATGGTTCTGGGATAAAAGAGACATGATTTTATCATTCAACTCGTCGTCCTATTTATCTTTGGAATCATAAGGATCAACAGCTTCAACATCTTGAATCTTCATTTTTCTTATAGCTTGAAAATCCATTTCATATTTTATCTTCTTTTTAAAAATTGGATCATTTATCATTTATTAAGCAACAATAATGTTATGTAATTCATAAAGAGATAAATCATTTTTATCTTCTAAATAGAAAATTTTAGAATCAAACCTGTTTAGGAAGTTTCTCATAAGTTTATTCACTATTGTAGAATCTTACAAAACTTCTCCAAATCCTTTTATGTTTAGAGAAATTTCATTTACCCTGGTGAAGTATTCATCAACAGTTTCTTCATCTCTCATTCTTATGTCTTCAAACTTACTATGATGGATTTGTAGCTTTTCTTCCTTAACTTTAGTATTCCCTTAAAAAATACTTTTCAACTTTTCCCACATACTCTTTGAAGTTTTGAGACTCATATCCTTTGTATAAATATTTTCTGACAGAGACATAATAATAGCATTCATATCTTTTCCATCAACTGCAATATTTCTCTTATCAGTAAAATTCATCAGGGAATCTTTCTAAATAGGTGGAAACTCAATTGTAGAAGCATCGAAAACTTACAAGCCAAGAGATATGTGATAAGGAATCATCTTATTTTTTCATCCATAATAATTTTTTCCATCAAACCTAGGAATTATTCTACTATTGACAGAGTTGATATTATCTATGATAAAGATTCAGCAAAGGAAACTTTCCTCTGATTCCAATTTTAGTTCCAAAGGATCGAATAACCACTGAGAGGGGGGTTGAATAATTTGTTCAATTTTTATAAGTTTCAAGACTTTTATAAAAATAACCCCTATAACTTTTTTAAATTTCATTAACTTATCAAATTTTAGTAAATACTCATGTATGAGAAAGTAAGAAAGAAAGTAAATAACAAGATATTTACAAGGTTCATCCTCAGTGTGAGAACCTACATCCTTTCCATAGACACTCTCATGGGTATATGGAAATTCACTATTATGAATAAGTGAATAAAACTTTTTTCAACTCCTATTATACACCTTATATCTTTAGATAAGAATGATTATACTGAATCTTTTCATTTTATAAATATTTCATAAAAATAATTAATCCAAAAAAGAAAATATTACAAAAACTTTTGCTCCTCAAAACTCTATATAGAACCGTAGTCTGGTGACCCTGGGTCTGATTGCATTAATCTGATTGGATAATTATGAAGAACTCATTACAATGGACCCTTTTCTCAAATTTCACTTCTCAAACTCTACTCAGCTGCTCAGTCTAATCTTCCTTAGTCTAATCTTCCTCACTCCAATAAAAAAAATTCAGTGGTCTGATCTTCTAATGAGATCTTTGTTTAAAAAGTAACACTTATATAAACTCTACAATGATCTTCCTTTTGTGCACATGAAAAGGTTACAAAGTACAAATTTATTTTTCATCTATTTATAGGCATCCCATAATGGAAAAGGCAAGAAACTTAAAAACTTTTACAACTTACTCAAATTCAAAAACCTCTGAAATTCACTCATATTTTAACTTCATGTTTTACCACTTTAATTCTTTTTTAACCTTATTAAATCATCTTGAGTATTCTTAATAATCATCCTTATTGAACTTCCTAACTTTTATTGAGTATGATAAAACTTACTCAACTCATTATAATATAACTTTAGAAACTCATTACGATGAAACTTCCTCATCTCATTATGAATTCACTTTCCTCATCAGAGTTAGTCTGATTGAATTTCCTTCTCAGAGTCAATCCAGTTGACTTTCCTTGTCAAGTTTAGTCCGATTAAATTTCCTCCTCATAGTTAGTCTGATTAACTTTTCTTATCAGAGTCATACTAATTGACTTTCCTCATTAGAGTTATTATGATTTAATTTCCTCATCATATCCAATTCGATGAAATCCCTATAACAAAGGAATTCTAATTACGATGGAATTCTCATTATAATGGAAACTTCACTATGCAACTTTGAAATTCATCAAACCACATCATCTATAACTCATTTAGACTTTTGAAAACTTCTATGTTTGATACTTATGGATTTTATTAAAACTTTATATTTATTCCTAGAACTAATAAAATATTTAAGATTCCTCCATTTCTTCAAAAATATTTTATCATGATAATTTTCATGATTATGAGAAATTCAATGTTATCAAAGAATCATCTGAATTTGGGTTAGAAAGTTTAAGAACATTAAAACTCCTAACATCACTATCTCCATTCAACCTCTTCAGCAAAATTATGAATTTATAACTCAACAACTTAATTCTAACAAACATTGTGTCCAATAGATCTTGAACTTCATGTTGATGGATCTAAGACCGATGATGTGTCTAATCAATAACATTAACTTTCCGATGAATTTTTTGATAGGTTCTACTCAATTCGATACTCTATGTCTGGTGATGCTCTGTTTGATCCTATACGTCTGGAAAAAAACTTTCTCAAAAATAAAACTTTTCTCCCCCTTTATGTTTGGGTTCAAACATTAAGCAACTTTCACCTATTTTTCAAAAACATTATTTTATAAAATACTATTTTTTTAATAAATAAACAAATATTAAAACAAAACATCACAAAGGTTATTCACTATTTTTATGTTATTCCATCATGGATCATGTTATTTGATTCATTTTTGGTACATGTCTTATGAACTACCAATATTTATTCCATAACTCAAGATTATGATCTATGACATTCAAGGTAAATTTTTTAGATGTTATACTCATATTATTATACCCTTATGCTCATGTTATGTTTAAGTAGTCATTTATATCTCCCTTGTTTACCCTTATTGATCATATAAGTTCAAATTTATTATGTTTCTTTCTACCAAGGTTATGAATAAAGGTATTGAGTATGATATTTATAAGAAGGGTTCTAGTTATGAATAACTTAGTGAGAGATGAAGTAGATATTTTATGAACCCATTGTTTATGTGTCCATGTATCCAAAGATATTAGACCTATAAAATTTTGACATGGATAATTATGTTATGTATTTAATATTCATCTAAAAATATGTAATATCTATGAAAATCAGTTATAGTTGGTATTAGATAAAATGAGTGATTCTAGTCCTTGGGAACTCTCACGTGTGAACATTGGGATAAACTTGGTTATCTACCCTTTATAATGAAAGGGAATCCACTAGGTATGGTTGTAATATTCCTACCTAGGAGGTGTAGCCTCCCATGGATTGCTCTAATAGGTATAAATTATATCCCCTGGTAATAATTCCAGACTATTATAGTTGGTATTATATTAATGTTTAGTTACCTTTGGAAACTAGGATGAAAAAAATTAGTGATAATCTTGGTGATAAGTCTAAGTATATGATAACATCCTAAATTTTGGTAATTATCATGGATGACCTAGGTTAAAAATGAGGTTTCATAGATTGAAAAGGATTTTTAATGATTTAGACATCCTATAAATGATTTTTCATGTTTTCTCACTATTATTATTATTACTCATACTATTCTTTTTGGGTTTTAGTTAATGTATGGAACCTAGATGATTCATGTTAACATTGATGGAAAATCGAATGATTGTACTCATGATCATCCAAATGAAATAGCAGTAGGAATGAAAAACCTTATGATTATGAAATAATGAAGTAAAGAAGATTCAGCTTCTTATATGTCAAGATTGTGAGAAGAAGCACTCTAATGAATGTCTTAGAGTAATGAGAACATGTTTTCTATGTGGAAACAAAGGGCATAGAGAAAGTAATTTTCTAGGAAAAATGAAGAGTTCAATGGAGGGAAATGATGATCATCCTAAGGTACCATTTATAATTTAATGTCTTGTGTGTGGGGAATATGATCATTCTACGTGCCAATACCAAAATCCAAGTGTTAACTCCTAGACAAAATAAGGACCTATGTTATGATAATAATTGAAGTGGAAGGATTGAAGTGTTATCATGATTAGATAATTATGTTGTAAAAGTGTTATAATTATGATATTCTAGATATAGGAATCATAAAATATCTAAGGATTATTCCATAATAGTTTTTCTTTGAGGATTTAAAAACATAATTTGAATGGTACCAATAACCAATAAAAGTGATTTAGTGGTACCGTGATAATTTTTAATTGGGATAAATGAATTATTAACATTGATGAAGTAAATGGGATAATATTGTTGAACTTGAAATTAGTTAGGGATATAATGAAAAAGTGATTTAGGCCATCTTTGATGAAGTTTATTTCATTTTTATACTGAGATTTTATTTTAATAATAAGGATTGTGGAAGCATATATATTATAATTTGAGGTTAACCTAAGAGTTACAGATACCATATTGGGTTTATAGGTTTAATGGCATCGACACCCATTTTATGGTTTTAAGTGATGGTATTTTGAGGTGATTTGAAACTTTTTATGGGTTTCTGGAAGAATACTCCATTGAGATTTAAATAACCCTTATGTTAGTATATGATTTGATGTTAAGTTAATTATATCCTATTAGATAATTATATATAGATCATTTTTATGGTTGAAAAGTGATTCATTGACATGGAAATATTTTTGGAGATATTTATGGTGCTAAGGAATACCTTTCATGTTATAATATAAATTTGATTCATGATAATTTGATGAATTTCACTACATTATAAGATCTATAATGGTGATTAATGATACTTTGGGAGATGTTTCATTGGGATATATAGAATTCTTATGTTTAACATGTGATATAACATGAAATATTAATCGATAAGAATTCATTTAATTTTTGGGGATGTAAGCTGATAGGTATAAGATCACCTTTGAGGTGAAAACATTTTTTAATGTTGAGGTTATTTATGAATATATATAAGTGAAACCTTTTGTTTTTGTTGTGGAAATTTTGGAATGAAATGTATTATTTCATTATATATTCATTTTGGGAATTATATTACCTTGTGCTAACCTTTTTTAGTTTTGGTTAATGTCTAGAGATGGGAGGAATGACTTTTCCTTATTTTATAGATCTTATGGTCCAATAAAAGTTAATTTTAGTGATTTATTCATAAAAAATCATCATGAATATTTATTTATTGGAGTAAGATATGAATTAGAAATTAAATAAAGTACAACCAAAGGATGAAATTATGCTTATGATATGGAAGGAAATCAAGTAGGTATATTTTATCATGTTCTCAATATTGACAGTAAAATAATCTCTCAACTTTAGGAAATGAATCTTTAAATAAAATGTTATACTTTTGCCTTCATTTATGATGAATCAATGGTATTTTCACCCATCATGGATTTGTGGTTTTGTATTTTTTTAACTTTCTCTCGAACATGTTCTCTATCACTCTTTATTAGTCCTTGGGCATTAATTTTCTCTTTCATGTCCATATTTTCACTTCCCACTGATGTTCTTATATTCATAAATCTAGTTTTATGTTATTTCATATTAACTTTTTATTTCTATTTCCCTCCTTTAAAGAGGAAGTTTTATTAACCCTTTTTATTAAATGATTTTTCAACAAAAGGAATATTCAAATATCAAACCCTTGAATATCAAACACAAGTTCAAATTACAAAGACGTAATTTATAAAAGGGGCTAGAATGTAACACCCTAAGATTTTATTTTTTTTTTTTTAAAATTATTCAACAGCTTGTGTTACATGCAACGCCGATCCTAAATAAACCATGAAAATTTATTATTTAAGTATGATTGTTATAACATAGCTCTTAAAATTGGAAAGTGTGAAAAAGATCAGTTACTTTATGAAATATATATATATATATAGTTCCTACTCAATATAAATTTATTGATAAATTCTTAGTAAATAATCACCCAATTTTTAGTAAAATCGTTTTATTTTTCAAAAATATGTTTTCTTCAAAAATGGTTTTTATTGCTTTTGTGGTAAAATATTAAAATTAATTTCTGGAAATTTTAGATATTTTATTTTATAAAAAATATCTACTTTTTGAAATCATCGTATCAAAATTATATTATGTCGAAATTTTTATATTTTTCTGAAAATTTTGATTTTTCAATGCATAATGAAAAATAATAATTTTTATTGAAAATTGTATTTTATTTTATAGAATTTACAAAGTAAAAACCTATTTTGGATTACTTTTAAAATTTAATTAGTTACTTTTGATTAAAAATGATCTAATTATAGTCTTTGTAAATAAATTTATACAAGAATTTGGAATATAAGACATTTTTATACTTTAAAAAATTTATAAAATTTATTTTTCATTATGCTTTTTTTTAATATTAAATTAATTTATTCCACTTATAGAAATTGAATCTTAAAAAATTTATTCCATATTTTTAATTAGGAGGATAAAATTTGATAAATAGGCCCCTTTTATTTTTTATCAATATGAATAGTAACCGTGGTAAAACTTATCACCACGGTAAAGGGTAAATTGGGTTAATATTTGTTAAAATTAAGTGATATGTTCATAATTTTTCATCCTAATTCTTATTAGATGAAGTTAATCAGAACCTTATCACCTTATTCATGAAAATTTATTTGTTTCATGGTCACCTTTCCATGAAAATGACCTATATAATATTCACTTGCAATACATATTTTTTTATTTTCTAATAACACTTTTAAAGGTTAAGTGTAGACCCTCACAAAACCACCAGATTCAATCAATCACCAGAATTTCAGCATACAACATTCAAATTTCAAACAAACACTACAGCCAACCCAATCTGTACCACCATTACCACCTTTCAAAAAAACACATCATTCAAAATTCAAAAACCATCCAACATACATGTGCCTGCCTCAAGAATCACAACCTTCACACCAGTTATCTTGTAGCTGAAAGAACCCTCTCTAGACATCGACATCACCAACTCCATCCATCACCGCATCAACACTGACACCATTGTATGCATCGTCATCGCCACTCGATACCTTCGTTCATCGGCACTGTCGTCGCTCGAAGCACTATACCGGAATACCAACGTCGACCATCAGAAAAATGGATGTTGACCACAACATCGAATGAGACGCCATCGGCCACCAACATATAAACCACGAACCAGGGGTACACGATAACCAGAAAAGAAATCTGAACAAATCGAACCTCATATCAGGCCTCCGAGAGCAACACACGCTGATGTGACCACCACCTTCAGCCGTGAGCCCCAAAAGACGGCGACTGTCTGACTGAGTCGGAAAACCACCAGAACCCTCCAACACATCGTAAGATGAAACTCTCGAAAACTGGGAAGGTCCCCACGAAAACCAGTGAGCCGTTGAAGAACCTAATCCAGGAAGAGAATACCAGAAGTCATCTGGTCTATGCAACACCATCGCCACTATTATCCATGGCTCAACACCAACACCGCCCTTTTCTATCACCAAAACACCCAAAGAAACACAAAACCCTTGCCCGAGCATAAGAAGCATCACCAGGAGCCTCCTCGACATCGCACTACACATCCAAAACCTCATGAGATTCAGTGCACCCGACTGACCTGGATGGAAGAAGAGAGCCTAGAGGCCAGAGAGAGTGCGAGCAGAAGGGCCTTCCCAGCAATCCACCGAGCACAGCGACAAATGCCCCCAAAAAGAAACATGTCGAACTAAAAAAGGGGAAAAGAAGGCATTCCATAAAGAAACACCATGAGGGGATAAAATCCTAGAGAGGAACCCGGGACTAAAACCCTAAACCGGGGAAGAAAGGAGTCATCGATAAATCCACTTCTGCCTAACCGCTTAACCCAAATCCTCAATTTTTCCATCGCTCCATATCTGACCTGGAGAGGAACGATGGAGCGTAAGGACAGAGTGCAAAATAGGTAGCTGAGGATAAAGAAGAGCACCTTCACAGAGCAAGAGAGAGAGAAGGAAGAATAGAAGGAACAGAGTGTCGGAACCACCGCCGCCGGGGAGAGATCGAAACCCTAGGAGGGTGAAGGTGAACCAAGAGCCCGAGAGCATCCCCGGTGAATGAGGCGCCATACCTATATAATATTTAAATCAAATAAAATGACAAAATGTCACTCTCTTAGTTTTAAATATCTCTTATGTGTTCACATAGGTATAAAATCAAGTGGTGAAATCATAATGGTAATTTTGTTTATAATTAAATTATATTAATTATGGTAATTTATCTCTAATTTTTAGTGGTTAAATAATTACCTTAAATTTTTGTGCAACGATCATACAACATTTATTCAATTAATAAAAAATTAAAATAAATGATTTTAAAAATATTAAAAGTGATGTAATTTGAGTGATTTATATTTTTCTATTAATTTTTTAGATAAATATAAAATATTAGTGATATTTACAAGGATTATATTAGAATTACAACTTTTTATTTATGCTTTTAAGTCAAATTAAATGAATAGTTTCAAAATTTACATAAATGATATTTTATCAAAATAATATTTTATTAAATTATTTAAAAATTATAAAAAACTTTTAAGAGGATAAATAGTAGAATATATGGTTATAAATTTCATCCCTTTTCCATTTATTAGTCAATAGTTACCTTATAAGTGAAATTATAACCCTTTAAGAGTGAAAAGGTCGTTATTGTAGTTAAGTTTAAATGGGTTAACTAAGGAGTTAAACAAAAAGATAAGGTTTGAAACACAACTTAAACCTATAAAAATTAAATTGGTTGATGGTATTATGACCAAATCCTACCTTATCTTATAATTTATAGAAATTTTGAAGTATTTGTATTGAGAATGACTTTATTATAATTTAATCTTTTAAAAATTTCAAAAAGATCCCATCACCATAATTATAAAAGGGAACCTCTTATTTCTCTTATTCACACCACATTGAGCCATATAGATTTAAAATACCCTATAAAAATTCTATATAAACTTCCTTAGACACATTCCAGAGGTTTTTTTATTCCCAAAAACCAACCCTAGTATCTTTAAGATGATATTTAAAGAAGTTCTTTCAAAAAAGAGGTAATCGTCATAACCGATGAATTTATTTTTGCTTCTCCTTTACATCATCTAGATATATGGTATTTATCATAAAATAATAACCTAAATATACTCAATATAATAAAATTTTATTATGATTAATAAATCACCATTATCCAACCTCTTTCCCATCAAATGGTAAGTGAAAGTATCGCTCGTGCATACGTACAACTTACCGTCTCCACATAGAGATACAATTCATTTTCCACCACCATATTTCATGGATGGTTATTATGTTGGGTTTAATGTTTATATATGATAATTATGAAATAATTATTCTTTTTTAATGATAATATAATATATGCCTTATTACCTTCCTATTTTTTGTAAAATGATAACATCGCTTGTGCGTATGTGTGGACTACCACCTCCACGAGGTGATGTGATTTGTTTTTCATTTATATTTTACTTGGATGGTAATAAGGATATATTTAATGAATATGTATGATATATATTATATAATAATAATTTTATAAATATGAATTATTATTTACCTTTATTTTGTTCTATCCTTCAAAAAATGAAAACATCATTCATGCGTACGTACAACCTACTATCTCCATGAAAAGTGTAATTTATTTTTCTATATATATGGTTATGGATAACTAAAAACATACATATAATGAATATATATGATATTTATATCATTATTTACATTTTGGAGATTATTTATCAATAATAAAATTACAAGAACCAAAACTACTAAACCAAAACATACATGAAAAACGAATCAGATATCACCCGAAATAGTGATTTTAATAAAGAATTATTAATAAATGGGTGATGAAAAGTTATAATTTAATTGTATATGGTATGATATATATGATTATGGTTTTTTAATATATGTATAATAAAAATATATTTATTATATAGAAGGTTCCAATTCATCTGAATGAATTCAAACATGTGGTAAGGGATTTTCATCTCACTTTTATTTATATGAGACACATGTCATATTCACCACTTGTTTCTTTTCTATGATATATATATTGAAAATTAATTTATTTTATTATTATTATTAATAAATTTATTGGGAATTAAATATCCATATAAGGTTATTTTTTTCATGGGTCTTATGGTTCAAATGTTACCAAAGCAGTAAGGGTTTTATGTTACAATCACATTGTTTATCAAGATTGTTTATGATTAAATTTTCAATGATGAAATATTAAGAATTACTTCTCAAGAAAATCATGAATTTTATTCACCTATATTTATTTCTTAACAATAAATTTTTTATTTTAGTTTTCCTCACCTTAAGTACTCAATATACCAAAAATATTTTTTTTATAAAAATCAACTTTATTTCTCTCTTTGGTCAAAAAAAATTATATTCCATATCCATGTTTTCTAAAAATATTTTAAAGAATTTTTTACTATTATACTATGATTTTTTGAAGTTATTTTACTCATGTTTTAATTTTTAAAAAATGGTTTACAAGGAATCTTTTTTTTCTGAATGAGGTACTTTTTGTCTTTTTACAAAAGTGTGAAAATAATGTTTTTCTTTTAACTTATATGGCATGAACTAAATGTCCTGCCTTCATAATATCTAAATGATTTGAAGACTCCTTAAAAATTTTCCATGTTTATTTTTAAAGAAATCATTTTACATAATATTTTGGAATTTTTTAGATTTTAAAGAAATGGTTTCAAAATAAAAGGGGTATTTTCCTCAAAAAAATATTATAGTGATCTTTTAAAGAAAAATTTCATCTATGGTAACATATTTTGATGTTAATTATGATTTAATGGAGATATGATCCAATGATACTATCATTAATATTTCTTTAAGTGGTTTATGATTATGATGATGAGATATTTATAAATATTTTTTACATTTCATGGGTTATGTTATGATGTTATGATGAATGATTTATGATCTTATTGCATTTATATGTGTGGATTATGATTATGTGATTATTGGGTCTGTTAAATCCCCTTAATGCATTGAGTAAATATGAATAACTCATTAGATAAATATGTTATGTGTGATCCTGATTTCTTGTTCACAATTTCATACATGGACCTAGTTTTCATGTTCATAAGATTAAGCATGGACTTGGTTTTTATGTTTATAATATTAATCATAGACCTAGTTTTAATATCCATAAGATTAAGTGTATACAATGATTTCATGTCCATAATTTTATGCATAGACTTGGATTTCAAGTCCATAATATTATTTGTAAACCTAGATTTCATGTCCATAAGATTATGCATATACCTGGTTTCATGTCCATAAGTTTATCCAAGGGACTAATTTCAAGTACTTAACATATCGAGTGAATATGTTTCTATTTTAACATGTTTATAATGTTATAAGATTAGGTTTTTACCACATTCCTATGTTTATGTTATGTGCTCATAGATCATTCTCTTTGATCCCTTTATGATACATTTCTTATGAACGACCAAAATTTATGTCATGATTTAAGATTATGATCTATGATATGAAGGGTATAGTTTTCAGATGACATGCCCATGTTCTTATACTTTTATGATCATGTTATGTTTAAGTGATCATTGATATCTCCCTTGTTTACTCTTACAAGGCATTTGAACCCACTCTTTCTTATGTTTCATTTTCCCCAAGTTATACAGAAAGTTATTAAGTATGATATGTTTAAGAATAGTGCTAGAAATGAAGAACTTAGTGGGAGATGATGTAGTTTTTTTATGAACTCATTGTTTATGTTTCCAAGTTTCCAAAGATACTAGAACTATATGATTATTGCATGGATCGTTATGTTATGCATTAAATATTCATTTAAAACAATTCCATATCTATGTATGAAAATCTTGGGTTGTTATAGGTAGTATCACATATAGATATTATATTAAATTATTCTTCACCTAAAGAACAAAATAAATCATTCATAACTTTTCAATTATAATCATAGGAATCTATAGTTGCATCACTCCAATAATTTCTAGGAATTTTGGGTTTTTTATATTTATATTTTATATACTCCTGATATCAAATCTCATGCTACTAAGATATGTTTTCATTTTGATTTTCCATTGAGTATAGTTTTGACCATTAAAAAAAGGTGGTCAATTTGTGACATGACCCTCAAATTTATAAGGATACATAAAGAGATAAAATTAACTAAAAAATAGGATCTTAGTCTCAAGACTTGATCAAGGTTGAGGGAAAATAGAAAAAACTGAGAGAAACAAGTTGTGATACAAATGTTGGTCCCTATGAAATGTTTAAGAGGGGGTGAATTGAGATTCTAAGATAAAAAAATCCATTTTAAAAATTATAAATTTAAAATCCCTTCAATTTGAAAATCATCCCAGTTTATAAATATAGTGTGTATATATACTTTGATACATTATAATTATTTCTCAATGTAATGATCAATACCCAAGTTAAAATAATTGAAATCACTTTGAATTTTGAAATAGTTTTACTCACACCAAAAATAGTATATATATCACTTATAAATGAAAACTATAAAAAATTTTCCTTACAAATATTATTTGAAAAAAACTCAGTGAAAACAAAATAATAAAACAATGATTAAAAACACACAGACGAATTAAACAAGAGGTTAGCTCTAAGATGAAGCTTATTCCTCTGCACTTGATATAAATTCACTACCAATCATGTTTATTAAATATAATAAAAAGATCCACAACCTGGATTAGGTTTTACAAAGAAAACTGCACACAAGGTGGTCCAAGATCAACCTATCCTCTTCTACAATTATTTGTGGGATCCAAAAATAAAATAAATAAAGAGAAAGAGTATATGATTTCTCTTCTTTACACACTATAATAAGTGATCAACTGATCTATAAGAAAAATAAGCACAACTCAAAATGTAATGTAAAATATAGAGTGAAATACATCTCAATACCTAATTGAATTTGGTTGATCATCAAGGTTATCTTCCTCATATGATTGTCCTATAATCTTGGGAGTGACAGGTTTTTCAGTAGATCCTTCTTCAGGATTTTTGCTATATTATCTAAAAAATAGTATTGTAGTGTAGTAGATAATAAACACAGAGTTTTCAAATATGAACCACACATTTTCATGTATGAGGATCTCTAATTTGAAGACATTTCTTCTCCAAATAATCGTTGAAACAAAATCATCCTTGTACTGACACATCTCAATCACTCCAATAGGTCTCATTAAATGAAAAAAATAGTTGTTGGAATTCTGTACTTAGACGTGATGGCTTTGAATACTCATGGTTGGTCTTTAGGTGGCTCTGGTCTTGAGGTAGAATGACTTCAATGTTCTTAGACCCATATGGTAGCTTTACCCTTACGCAAGCATCCTTGAAATAGATTTTACCCTTATACAGGTAGGTATGGTCGATCAAAATGGTCGTGTAGTCGATTGGATAGGCATAGTTGGTCATGCAGTTGATCCATAAATTGGAGAAATTTTAACTATGTATACCATGGTCAGTTGAAATATAACTTATGGTTGGTCACCTATGGTTAATGTATACATTCTTCACATAATTTATGGAATTAATAATGCAGCCACTGACTTTCTTCATGTGGTGGGTCCATCTCTTCAAAAAAATCATCTGCACATAGTCATTCCAGATATTCATGTTGTCGATGCATACTCCATTATGGTCGATTCAAGACTTAATCATGTTTCCATTAAAATAAATTAAATAACATAAGACAAAAATTTATTATAATCACAATCTTGGAAACATAGACTATACCCATGGTTTAGAACTGCGGATGAGGGAACCATCAGTATAGAGTTATTCCCACAGGTTCTATAGAAACCATGGGGATAGCCTTAGAGATTTTATCATGCACACGGTTTTGGTCAAACCAGGGGTATATATATATATCCAAAATTATCCAAACCATGGGTATGGCCTTTCCTAGCAGAAAACATATACCCACGGTTCATTGAACCATGGGTATAGCTACCTGTCCCCATTTGGCAGCAGAAGTCCTTCCTAAACCTGTAAATAAAATAAAAACCACAAAAAACATTCAATGCAATACATATATTATATAATTAGCATTAAAAAAACTACTTTTAATAATTTACAAACCATTTACAATACTAAAACAAACATATACAACCATACAACCAATCAATTCAAGTCATTAAACAACATCAACATGTCTCTTTACTGCTAAGTCAAAAATGGAGGGATCAATATATCCCTCATCACCAACATCTTCATCCTCATCACCATAATCAACATGAACTTCACCAATAACATCATCTGGAACACCAGCATAATCATTATCATCATCATCACCACTACTTCCACCATCACCATAAGCTCAACCGCCACCGGTGTAACACCCCCAGTTTTTATGGACTTTTTTTCAAATGAATTAATTTTCATTGTTTTATTTCATTTCAACAAGTAAAATATTCCTTTAACATGGAACCTAATTGTCTTGTGATATCTACAACATTTACTTGGCGTGCGTTATACGTAACGCTGAGTTTCTATGAAACATCATTTTATTGTTATAATTATTTAAATGATATAATTATAACCTAGATGTTAAACATAGTAATATGAATAGTAATAACTACTTTTAATATATTATTTATAATGGTTTATCATAAATAAAACATATTCATAATTAAATATATAATTTTTGGTAAAGTTTTTGTATGTTTTAAAATAATATTTTCTTAAAGAAACCGCTTTTTAGGTCCTTTTATGAACAATAATAAAATTAATTTTAGACACTTATAGAAATTGAATTTGATAGAATGAAATTCATTTTTGAATTCGGAATTTTGAAATTGTATTAGGTTTAATTTTTGGTATTTTTCCAAGAAACTTCATTTTTTGGTGAATAGTAAAAATTACTGCAATTTAGTTAAAAACAACCTTTTGGTTTAAATAATTATTAGTGTTAAATTATATTCTAAATCAGTATTTAAAGTAAAAAAATATAAATTATGAATATATTAATCTAGTTTAGTTAATTGTAATAATTTTTATATTTAAATTATCTATAAAAACTTATTGAACTTTTAAATGTTTTTACTTTAAAAACTTGCTTTCTCATCACGTCTACAGGATTAGCGTTAATCTTAATTTTCCCACTATTATGATTTGAATTTTGAAAAATAGATATAAATGGTTATAATCAGAATAGTATTTTTAGTCTAATAAGATCAATTTAATTTTTGACCAAAAATATTAGTGAAAGTGATTAAAATTAATTATGGTGATTAAGGTGAAAATAAGATTAATAAGGGACTAAACCTTAATCATAAGGACAAAAATGACCTTGAAACTTATCCAAAATTCATCACATTACACTAATTAAAACATGTATCCTCTTGGTATGAGTTTTTTGGGTTATTGGGATATTATTAAATGGAATTTCCCTATAAAAAAGGTTAAGTAAGGAAAAAAGAAAAAAAAGGGAACTTTCCTTACCTTTAACATTATAAAACCTTGAGATATGTAAAAAACATCATTTTTTTTATAAATATCCTTTTAAAAGATAAATGGGTTGTTTTTATCAAAATAATTTATCAATAATTTTTAGATATGATTTAGTTACTTAAAATTCTTAGGAAATTCTAATGTAGCGATTATTTAGTTAATAATTAACTAAAATAAATGATACTATAAATATTAAAAGTGAAGATAATTGATTGAATTATTGTCTTTAATTGTTTTTGAAGATGAATATATCATGTTAAAAATATGTAAACTTAATATATTTTAATTCCAATATTAGTTTTATATTTTTAAATTAAAATTAAATAATTAATTTCAAAATTGATGTTATTGTTATTTTACAATAAATGATATTTTATTAAATGGTTTAAAATTAATAAAATTCCTATATTTTGTAAATTAAATTTTAAGGGTTAAAAAATATTAAATATGGTATATTAAGGGACCAAATTATCTTTTATAATTAACATATTAATCCATATATTGTAAGAACATTATTATCATGGTTCGAATTTAAGCAGTGTTTTGCACGTTACATGCGCTTGTTTTGAAAGTTAATTTCTAAAACACAAGAGATTTTTATTTTGTAAATTATGTATCATATTTATAATTCATTGTCTCTATATTTTATAATAAATCTCAATTTTTTTAGTCTTAATGTTTAAATTACTTAGGTTAGAAAACTAGATTCTTTAATAAAAACTAAAATAATAAAATTGGGGAATCTTAGGAGTTAAGGAACCAAATTATTAAAATGAACATATTTTTTTGGTGTTTTAGATTTGGTTCAACCATAATTTCAAATTACTCCATTATTTTTCCATTTTGGAGAAACATTAGGTAAAGGATACCTCCCATTATTGAATACTATTTGGTATTTACAAAAGTGTCACTCCCCCTCTACTAAAAAAGGAAATCACTCCGCCCCTTCCTCACACCTCTCAAGTCACTTTGGATTGTCCAACATCTATCTAAATAGATCCTAAAAATACCTCACATAGACCAATAATCCTCACTTTGGACATAAATATTTACAAGGAATCTCTTTGGTGCAAACCAAAAGGATTTACCTGATTAAGAGGAGGTTTGAATGAGTATGGCGAGAGTCAAGACCCAATGTAGGGGAATTTCATCTCACTTTTTATTTCTATGAGATGAATGATTTATTCACCACTCATTACTTTTTATTTATGTGTATACTTCCCATTGATGAATTATATGATTCTTATAATTAAATTTATGAGTATTTACATATCCATTTAATGATCTTTCTTTAATGGGTTTTGTATTTTAAAAGTTACAAAATCGGTCAATTAGTTTTGTCTCAATTTTACTTCTTCAAGACACATGTCATGTTACACACCTATATTTTTTCATGAGTTATCTAAAATTCCTTTGAAATTTTATATCATGAATCTCCTAATTTTCATGATATTTTGAGATTCATGTAATTTCATTTTATTAAATGGGGAGTAAGGTTCAAAGTTACCAAGTGGTAAGATTTTATTGAAACAATCTCATTACTTTTTTATATTGTTTATGATTATGCTTCCTTTGATTAAATATTATAATCCATATCTCAAGAACACTCTTGAATTTTCTTATCCTATGGTTATTCATGATATATTCATGTGTTGGTACCATTTTTTCACTCTTTGGTATATAATATAGTTAAGAAAGTGTTTTTAAGAAATCTCGACTTTACCCTCTCTTCAGTCAGAAATCTATATTTTCTAAACCATGTTTAATAAAAATATTTTCAGGATTTATTTATTTTATTTTTAATTATTTTCAAATAAAAGGAATTCAAAATGTTTTCAAGTTTATTTTATAAATTTTCAATGAAAATGGTTTCCAAAATGTTTTTAATATTTTGTTCTAAGTTTTCAAAGTATTTTCAAAGAAAATGGTTTTCAAAAGGTTTTATGTTTTAAAAATATTTTTTCAAATAAGAAAGTATATTTTCCTCAAGAAATGTTTTTAAAAGATATCTTAAAATTATTTCTCATCTAATATGACATCTGTTTATGTTGATCAAGCCTTTTTGGGACATTATCCAAATGTTCCATTCAGATTATTTCTTTTAATGGTTTTTGTTTTAATGGCATGATGTTTATGAAACTCATTCCTCTTCCATGGGTTATATGCTTATAAAACCCATTCTATTCAATGGGTTATGCCATGATAAATGATTTTGAAACTCAATTTCTTTCACGGGTTATTATAGGATGAAATGATTATGAAACCTGTATATTTTTCATAGGTTATGATATGATTAAATGGTTATGATACCCATTTCATTTCATGGGTTATGATATGATCTCTTTTCATGGGTTATGATACTATTTTTAATGGTCTTTTGTCACATGTATGTATGATTTAACTATGATATGTGTGGGACCTATATCTCCCTCTAATATATTCAGTAATGATAAATGGTATATGATCTAAATAGGTACACGATTTTTCGCCCAAGACCAAAAACAAGAAGGTACATGGGTTGTATCCCAAGCCTAAAAGTAAAAGGGTACACAAGTTGTTGCCCAAGACCAAAAACAAGAAGGTACATGGGTTATAGCCCAAGCTTGAAAGTAAGAGGGAACATGGGTTGTAACCCAAGCCTAGAAACAAGCAGCTACATGGGTCGTAACCCAATCCCAATATGTTGTGAAGGTATTGGTGGGTTTCCTTGACATATGATTTTCTTTGTTTATGTGTATTCCAAAAATCTCATGTCATATTCCTATGTTATGCTCTCATAGATTATGTTATTTATTTATTTATGATTCATGTCTTATGAAGTGTCAATATTTATTCCATGATTCATGTTTATGATCTTTGATATATAGGGTGTGATCTTCTAATATTATGAACACATCCTTATACCCCTATGCTCATTTTTATGCTTACACGTCTCTCTTATTTACCCTTATGAAGCATCTGAGATCACCCCTTTTTATGGTTAATTCCCCATGTTATGAATATATTTATTAAGTATGATGTGTCTAAGAAGGTTTCTAGCAATGAAGAACCTAGTGGAATATAATGGATCTTGCTTATATACCATTGTTTATGTTTCCATGTTTCCAAAGGCACTAAACTAATATGGTCTTTGGGCGTCTGTTTATATAATGTTTTAAGTATTCTGAAAAAGTGATGTAATATTAATGTATGAAAAGTGAGGTTCGATATAGTTGGTATCGTAGAAAATCTTTAGTTTACCTTTGGAAACTAGGATGAGAAAACCTTAGTGACAACTCTAAGAACGTGTTTAAGGATAAGTCTAAGGATAAGGAAAAGTATGGGAAAATGTCTTGGAATTTTGGTAAATGATAGAGTGAGTGGTTTAATATAAATACATTATTGTTTGTATACTATAAGTGGATGTTACTATTCCACATAAGTACCTAGGGGTAAAAACTTTGACAAGATGTCATGGGTCTGACTCGGGGTAATTTGGTATACAATAACAGACCTTTTTGCACACCTCGTTTGAAACTCCTGGGGGATATGCTTCAAGAATTAACAAACTCTTCACAAACTATTATGAATGATTTGTGAATTTTTTATTGTTAAATTTCCCATAACCATATTTTTTATCACTCTCCATCAGAACATGATAGTTAGATTGCTCTTTCATGTCCATTTTTTCACTTCTCACCTATATTCTCTTATGTGAAAACCAATTAATATGTAACTTTGGGTAACTGTTATGGTTCCAAATTTCTATTTTAATGGAAGTTTTAATATTAATTTTTAATATGTGGGTTTCTATGAATGAAATATTCAAGTATTAAACCTTTGATAACCTAGATGAATTTCAAGGGAGAAATTCATTTTAAGGGGGGTAGAATGTAACACCCCTAGTTTTTATGGATTTGTTTTTGAATGAATTAATTTTAATTGATATATTTCATTAAACTAAGTTAAATATTCCTTTCACATGGAACCTAATTGGCTTGATCTACATGCAACACTGACTTGGCGTGTGTTATACGCAACACTGAGTTTCTATGAAACATCATTTTATTGTTATAATTATTTAAATGAGATAATTATAACCTAAATGTTAAATTTAGTAATATTAATAGTAATAAATAACTTTAATATATTATTTATAATGTTTTCACATAAATTAAACAAATTTTTAATGAAATTTATAATTTTTGGTAAAGACTCTATGTTTTAATATAATATTTTCTTAAAGAAACTGCTTTTTATATCCTTCTATAAATAATTATAAAATTAATTTTAGACACTAATATAAATTGAATTTGATAAAATGAACTTCATTTTTGAATTCAGAATGTTGAAATTATATTAAGGTAAATTTTTTGGATTTTTTTGAGAAATTTCATTTTTGGGTGAATATTAAAAATTACCAAAATTTAGTTAAAAAAAGCTTTATCATTTAAATAATTATTAGTGTTCAATTATATTTTAAATTGGTTTTTAAAGTCACAATAGATAAATTATTAATATATTAATCCAATTTAATTCATTATAATTATTTTTATATTTAAATTAAATATATAAACTTATTGAACTTCTGAATGTTTTTACTTTAAAAATTCGCTTTCTCATCATGTCTACGAGATTAGCATTAATCTTAATTTTCCCACTTATGTGATTTGAATTTTAAAAAAATACATACACAATTTTAATAATTATAATATTTTTGTTCTAATAAGATCAACTTAATTTTTGACCAAAAATATTATTGAAAGTGAATAAAATTAATTGCGGCGATTAAGGTAAAATTAATCTTAATAAGTGACTAAACCTTATTCATAAGGACCAAAATGACCTAGAAACTTGTCCAAAATCCATTTGATTCCACTAATTATACCTTGAATCCTCTTGTTATGAATTTTATGTGTTATTGTAATATTATTAAATGGAAGTTCCCTATATAAAAGGTTAAGTAAGGAAAAAGACAAAAATGGAATTTTCCTTAACTTTAACATTTATTAAACTTTGAGAGATGTAAAAACATCATATTTTCAGTTATTCATATCCTTTTAAAATATAAATAGGTTATTATTATCATAATAATCTATTAATAATTTTTATATATGATTTAGTTACTTAAAATGCTTAGGAAACGCTAATATAGTGATTATTTAGTTAATAATTAACTAAAATAAATGATAATATAAATATTAAAAGTGAAGTGAATTGATTGAATTATTTTCTTAAATTATTTTTGAAGATGAATATATCATGTTAAACATCTGTAAAATTAATAGATTTTAATTCCAATATTATTTTGATATTTTAAAATTAAAATTAAATAAATAATTTGAAAAATTGACATTATTGTTATTTTACAATAAATGATATTTTATTAAATGATTTAAAATTAATAAAAAACCTATATCCTACCAAGTGATTTTTAAGGGTTAAAAATATTAAATATGGTCTATTAATGTATAAATTGATCTTTTATAATTAACATATTAACCCATATATTGTAAAAACATTGTTAGCACAGTTTGGGTTTAAGTGGTGTTTTGTGCATCACATGCACTTGTTTTGAAAGTTAATTTCCAAAACACATGAGTTTTTTTTAATTAGGTATAATATTTATATTTCATTGTATATATATATATATTATAATAAATATCACTTTATTTTAGTCTTAATGGTTAAATTACTTAGGTTAGAAAACTATATGCTTTAATAAAAACCAAAAATAATAAAATTAGGGAATCTTAGGAGTTAAAGAACCAAATTATTAAAATGGACATGTTTTTGTGTGGTATAGATTTGGTTTGACCATACTTTCACATTACTCCATTATTTTTCTATTTTGGAGGCACATTAATTAAATAATACCTCTCATTATTGAATACCTTCCGGTATTTACAAGAGTGACACTCCCCCTCAACTATAAAAAGGAAATCACTCTACCCCTTCCTCACACCTCTCAAATCACTTTGGCTCATCCAACCTCTGCCCAAATAGATCCTAAAAATACCTCCCCTCAACCTATAAGCCTCTCTTTCAGAAGAAAGCCTTCCAAGGAAGATATTTGGTGCAAACTAAAAGGATTTACCTAATTAAGAGGAGGTTTAAACGAGTATGATGAGAGTTATGACACAAGGTCTTGATAGGTTTCCTTGACATATGATTTTCTATGTTTATTTGTATGCCACAAATCTCATATCTTATTCCTAAGTTATGATTTTATGGATTATGTTCTTTATTTCCTTATTATTCATGTCTTATGAACTTCTAATCTTTAAGCCATGATTCATGATTATGATCTTTGATATGTATCATGTGATTTTGTAATGTTATTATCATGTCTCCATACCCTTATGCTCATGTATATGCTTACATGTCTCTCTTGTTTACCCTTATTGAGAATCTGAGCTCATCCCTTTTTATGTTTTCTTCCCCAGGTTATGATGATATGTATTAAGTATGATGTGTCTAAGAAGGGTTATAGTCACTAAGAACCTAGTGAGAGATAATGGAGCTCACTTATATATCAGTGTTTATGTTTCCATGTTTCCAAAGGCACTAAACTAATACGGTATTTGGGTGTCTATTTGTATAATATTTTAAGTATTCCGTAAAATTGATGTAATGTAAATGTATGAAAAGAGAGGGTCCCTATAACTGGGATCATCATTGAAATCACTCAAGGCATCATATAAAGTGTGCATTGATGTCATACATGAATAAAAAGTAGTAGCAGCCTCTAATGGAATTGATGGACTTATAACTGACATAGATTTCAAGAAATGTTAAGTGATTAGTTTACTTCTTTCATGCTCCTGTAAAGCTATTTTTTTCCCACAGATACTTTTTTAGGAGAATTTTGTAGCTCAGTGGTTTGGAAGGTTTGAGAGGTGCCTAATGAGGGCTAATACCTAATGGGGAAAATGTTTTTCCCAGGTCGACATCATACTCTCCTCGGGTGCTCCTCACCTAATACGTGACTCAAATAATCATTTGGCGTGAAGTTGTCATCTTATTTCTCATCAAGAGACTCCAAGGAAGACTGTTGAAAATATAAACAAGATATTTAATTATGAATTACATATAAATATTTGAAATATGAATAAAAAACTTACAATCTTTTCTTTTTTTTCATTTACTAAACTACCATACTTTTTATTCATACTCGAGAAAAATAATTTTTCTCGACGAACGCGGCCTTCGATACCCAATTTCACATGTTGCAAATGAAATTGATTAGTATAATACTACATTATTAAATAATATAAAAGTGATAATCCTAAAATGAATTAAAATTGTAGTTTTTGAAGAAATCTACAAAATTAAGAAGCATCTAAATAAATATTTAATTAGAAATTTAATACCAGTGGTGACTCATCTCTGACGGTAGGTGTTTCTAACACTTAGCCAAATTTGTTAGTTCAATGATGATTTTTCTCCTGATAGTAAGTCTTTCCCATACTTAGAAAAATTTCCATCTTGGCAGAAACTTATTGTTAATGGTAGTTCATTCCCATACTTAGCTAGATTTTCATCCTAATGGTGAGTCATCCGTGGCAATGACTCATCTTCAGTGGTGAGTCATGTCTGGCGATGACTCATCTTCAACAGTGAGTCATGTCTAGTGGCGAGTTTTTTCAATACTTATCCAAATTTCTCACCAATATGCCTTATAATATAAAATGTTTTCATGACACATAAAACTTCTTAATATCATAAGAAACATGATTTTGTTATCATTAAAATAAGGGTACAAACAATCTCCCCCATTTTTATGATCACAAATCATGGCATTTGACAATACATAAATAGAATAATATGAGGTGTGAAAATAAGTGTAGCTTAAAATAGAAATGCTATCAAAGATACTAAGAAGCAAGTAGATAGTATCAAATGAAGAAATTAAAATATAGATAGAATCAAGAGAAAAAATAATGGTATCAAAGAAACGGTTCTTTAAAATAAAATAAAATAAATATCATTGATTTATTCTCCACCTTTTGGGATTATCAAAAAGTGAGAATAAAATAGTTAATCCACATAAATAGAATAATAGTAAAAGAGAATTTACATTGAAAATAAAGTAAGGTACAACAAAAAGATACAACAAACAACCATGAAAAAAAGATCCCCATCAAAGACTAAAATCCTAATGTCAATATTTTTAAGGCTGGGTAGAAGGAACCAAAGGTTCTTCTCCCTTCCCTTTATCCAAAGCATAAGGATTAGTAGGTGAGGCTAAGGGAATTATAGGGATAGCAATAGGGAAATCAGTTAGATAATGAGTCTCTATGATGATAATTGGCCTAAGATGCTAGAATGCTTCTCTGGGAGAGTGGCTAAAAGGTTGTAATTGAGCTGGAAAAGGTGCATTGGGATCTCTAGTTACCTCAAGCCTGAAGAATTCTGGAGCAGAAGCTGTAGGGGTCAGATGGGCAGTAAATGGTATGGCATCCTTAGCCACCACTGTAGTTCCAGAGACATGGAGAAATGGTTTCATAAAATTTATGAAGTCCATAATGATGTTTCCACCCCTCTCTATAACACTAATGAAATATATTTTCTCCTCCATAAAAAGTTTCAACACTGGAGTAATTACCTTCAACTGATTTACTTTCTCTTTAAAGGATTGACTGAACGGAGGCATTCTTAGGTTTTCTTCCAAAAACTTAAAATGAGTATTCAGCTCATGCTTAGTATATATCTGAGACAAATAATACTTTATGGGTTTTTTGATAGTCTCTCTATCATCATTCATGTATTTCATATACTCTATGATCATTATATGAATATGGTCACTTTTATATCATATTTTACTTAAATTTTCCTGAGGTAGGTCTAGTACATCACCTGAAGCAGTAACATCACGAATATCTTCTCTGAAAACTGTCATGATCATCTCAACATCAATAGTAGGGGGTAGAGTACTGGAAGAAGAAGCTATATAAGTAATATTCTTCACCCTCTCTAGAAAAGCTATCATGGAATCATCAAACAAAGACCTCATCTCATCCACTATGGATCTCAAGGATTCCAACTCATTTTTCAATCTTATGTTCTCTATTTCAAATTCTTGGATATGATGCATCATTTTTGGATGAATATGATGTATTACTAGCTCAAACATATATATTGAATCCTTTTCACTTAACTTAGTGACATGAGGGGCCTGATTGCTTAACAACAGACTAAAATCAGAAAGCATCCTTTCTCTAAAGGATTCCAAATAACCTCTCGTGACAACATCCACTGGAATAGATTAAATGGTAGGAGAAAAAACTCTTTCAATGGTAGGTGTAGTCACATCAAAAGAAAACCTATGAAAATAATCTTCAATATCAATCAGATTTACCAAAGATCCCTTAGGATCCATCACTTCTCTACTAGTTGGTCTCTCATCATCTGAGTATGAGTAGTCTAGACCAAGTATAACATATCCAGGAAATATATCCCATTCTTCAAGAACTGGGTCCATTGCTTTCATGAAAGTCTTAGCAAAGGTATTTACAATTTTATGTTCACAAGATATTGGCACAACAATGGTAGGAACAATATCCATATGCTCATCATATCTCTATACAACCACTTTATAATCAACAATAATAGGTTTAACCTTCATCTATATATCAACTTACTATTCAACAATAGTATGTACATCAGTTATAGTCTCATTGTGAACACCATCAACAGTAGGATCAACATGGTGACTATCCATACTTGGGGATCTCTCCCCCTAAACTAATGTTTCCTTCTCAATAGTAGCCACTCTTTCCATACCTTGAACTGATGTGGGTATTTATTCATATATAGAAACACTTGATAAACCTAGAGAAGAAATAAGTGATGGAGTAATCTCAACATACTTAGCTCTAATATGGCCAGTAGGACCATCATGGTCAGATCCTCCATCATTATCTCTTCGTCTCCATTTTCATCTGCATTGTCTTCTCCTCCTTCCTTTTCTACATTTTCATTACCATTATCATCATTTACATTTTTTTCTAAGGAATTAGAAGTACTTTTTAATTTATCTTCACCTAACACTTCATTTTCTTCCTCATCACTTCCTTATTTCAAAAGAGATTCTCTAACAAGGAGAGTCCTAGGTAGACTAGGAGCACTATAAGTAATGGAAGGGGAGACTTGAGGAAAATCTGGATCACTTCCTTCCTCCACTGGATATTCTGGTTCCTCATTACCAATGGGAGAAACATCTTCTTCCTCATATAAGTACTCCACCACTTCATATGGTTCCAAACCAGCGTCCAAAAGGGTCTTTGGTCTAGTTGGATGATCAACCGAAGTGAAATCATTATAGAGTCTTTCACTATCATCTACCCACTACTTCTTCCATGGGTTCCATCTAATATTCATCCTTTTACAAATCACCCTTGTGATGCAAAATCCTTCTCACTTAACCATTGTTTCTTCTCCTTCCTCAACTAGTCCCTTGGATTCCATCATGGTTGAAATAAACTTGGGGTAAATTAGAGAATTGGATCTAGAGGAATTATTGCACATTTCCATCATGTGAAGCATTAGGTATCTACATAGGTTGATCTTCTCACCTATCTTCATGAGACATAGGATATAAACATCTTGGCACCTCATGGTATAGAAATTACCCTTCCTTGGGCATAGCATATGCTAGATAAATTTGAAAATAAGATGACATTCTCCAAATAGCCCAGTAGAAACCGGTATTATTACTATTCCATCACCAGTTAATTCTACCAAACCCTCCTCATAAACAAATTTATCACAATCATCTAGAATAGTTCCTTGATAGTCTTTAGAGACACCCTCATGAAGAACTTTCAAAAAAGGATAAGACAACTTTGCAGCCGCTAATCTATTTCTTACCCAGTCTTCATATTCCTCAAATCATAACTCCACAAACTGGTAGAATTGGTGCACTAACATAGGATAGAATATTATCTCATTTGAAGAAAACCATTCGACTCATCCTTGGTCTTGTAGAACTTTTAGTACTAATGACTTTCTTGATAATAACCATTTAGAATGAACTTCTTTTTCAGGCACCACAACTCTCTTCAAAAGATCTGGGTTCACTAGCTCAAAAACAGAACGACTTGACCCCCCCCCCCTCCCCTTTCTTCTTTAAAGGAAATTACTCTTCCAGAGAAGATTCATAGGTTCTCTTTATTCTAATCATGGAGATCGGATCTGGATGTTTGTACGAAGGAGAGGGAAGGATGAAAGTCTGGAGAGAAAATAGGTAGTGGTAATGTTTGAGAGAAAAGGAGTGAGGAATTAAAATCATTGAAATTATATGTGTGTGTAATTTTATATCATTTAGGTTTTGGGAAAATTAAACGATGAAAAATAGAATAAAATTTTAATTGAATCAAAAATTAAATAAATAAATCATAAAAAAAATTAGAAACGACGGCTTAAAAAATAATAGTGAGAAATTAATAAAGGCATGAGGTTTCCAATGGTAGGTAAAAATAATGGTCAGTAAAAACACAACAGTGAGTAAAAACACAACGGTGAGTAAAACTTAACGGTGGGTAAAACTCAACGGTGGGTACTCAATGGTGGGTAAAACTCAACAGTTAATTCCAAGAAATTTAGACTTAACTAAAATTTATCATGCCTAATTCATGTTTGGTGTAGTTAACTCTATTATAATTCAAATTCTTCGTGAAAATATCAGCAATATGATGTTCTATACCAATGTATTCAAGAGTTATATCACCCTTTTGAAAATGGTCTCTCAAAAACCAATGTGTTACATCAATATTTTTTTTTCTAGAGTGAGATATAGGGTTCTTAGAAATGTTTATAGCACTTTTATTGTCACAATTTATAGGTACATGTCAGAATTGATATCCATAGTCCATTAATGTGTGTTTCATCCACAAAATTTGAGAACAGCAACTACCTACAGCTATGTATTTAGATTTAGTAGTAGACAATGAAATAGAATTTTATTTCTTACTACACTAAGAAACTAGAGACTTTTCCAAAAGATGAAATGTTCCAGATGTTCTTTTTCTATCTAAATTACAACCACCAAAATCATCATCTGAATAACTAAGTCAAATGTTTGTCCTCTTGGTTAAAACAGACCTAAATTGGTAGTATACTTGAGGTATTTAAAAATACTTTTTACCAAAACTGAGTGTGAATATTTTGGGTTTTCTTGAAAATGAGCACACATACACACACTGAGCATAATGTCAGGTCAAATAGAAGTTAAGTACATAAGACTTCCAATAATACCATTGTAATTGGATTGATCCACTGATTTTCCTATTTCATCAAGATCTAATTTACAAGAGGTACTCATAGGAGTATCACTACATTTAGTGTTATCCAAACCAAAATGTTTTATAAGATCTTTAGTATATTGAATTTGGTTTAAAATAATTCCTTATTTGTTTTGAAAAATCTTAAAACCAATAAAGAATTTTAGTTCACCCAATAAACTCATTTCAAATTCATTTTGCATCATTTTTGAAAAATCAGTACATAAATAATTTTTAGAAGATTCAAAAATAATATCATCTACATAAATTTGAACAACTAAAGCATCTTTTAAAATTATTTTTATAAATAAGGTAGGATCATATGTGCCTTTTGAAAATCCTTTTCAAATAAGAAAAGATATGAGCCTATCATACCAAGCTCTAGGATCTTGTTTTAAACCATACAAATATTTTGTTAATTTAAAAACATGATTTGGAAAATGAGGGTTTTTGACATCCAAAGGATTGTTCAACAAAAACTTCCTCAACTATATACCCATTAAAGAATTCACTTTTTACATCCATTTGATATAGTTTAAAATCTAGATGTGTTATATAGGAAAGTAGTATTCTAATGTCTTCAAGTCTGGCTACAAGTGTAAAGGTCTCTTCATAGTTTATACCTTCTTCCTGAATATATCCTTGTGAAACTAATCTAGCCTTATTCCTCGCTATTATACCAGATTCATCAATTTTGTTTCCAAACACCCATTTAGTGTCATAGTCAAGGTGTCTTTGGGTCTATCAACAAGTTCCCAAACTTTATTTATTTCAAATTTATTAAGTTCTTATTGCATATCCATTACCCGTAATTCATCATTGATTGCATCATTGATGTTCTTAGGTTCAAGTTGTGATAAGAAATCTTGATTTCCAACCTGGTTTCTTAGAGAATCTCTAGTTTGTGTACCTCTATCTAAGTATCTAATAAGAACATCTAAAGGATGGTATTTAACAATCCTAACGACTCTATGAAAATAATTTTTGGTCACTTCTGGATCCTTTACAGGTTTAAGATCAGGCTCTTGATGTTTCTCAAAACTGGATGTTTTTATGCATGATTTATAGCAGAATCAGAAGGTTTAGGATTTAAGTTCATAGTGGATAAATCATCCTCAAGGTTTTCTAAATGGTTATTAGGTTCATGTGGATATGCCTCTTCAAACCTAACATGTATAGAATTTTCCACAGTCTTGGTTATTTTATTAAAAACTCTATAGGATATACTAGAATTTGAATAACCAAGGAAAATTCTTTAATCACTTTTGGAGGCAAACTTGTCAAGATTATCCTTTGTGTTAAGAATAAATAATTTGCAACCAAAAACTCTTAAGTAATTAAACTTAGACTTCCTATTATTCCAAAGTTCATAATGGATTTTATTTAAGGTAGGTCTAACAAAAAATCTATTAATTATATAGAAAGTTGTATTTATAGCCTCTTCCCAAAAGTAGATAGGTAAGTAATATTCATTAAATATAGTTAGGTTTATCTCTTGAAGTGTTTTATTTCTTCTTTCTACAACTCCATTCTAATGAGGAATCATAAGAGAAGAAAATTTATGACTATATCAATTTTGTGGGAAAAAAGGATTCAAAGTCTTGATTTTCAAACTCACGGTCATAGTCACTTCTTAAGGTCTTGATTCTAAGTCCACTTAAGTTTTCTACAGATTTAGTATACTTTGTAAAATAAGAACATGCTTCACTTTTGTGAGCTAAAAATAATACCCAAGTATACTTAGAAAAGTTATCTATAAGTATATAAACATAGTATTTACTATTTAAACTAGAAACTCTAGATGATCCAAGCAAGTCTATATAAATCAACTCGAGAGGTTGAGAAGTTGAAACTTCTTTCTTTAATTTAAAAGAAATATTATGTCGTTTCCCTTTTTAACAAGGGTTACCGACTTTTTCATTCAGGAATTCAAGTTTAGGTAGATCCCTAACTAAACCTTTCCTTATAATCTTTCTAAGTGATTGAATGTTAAGTTAGTCTAGTATCCAATGACAAATCCAAGATTCTATATGAAAGTCACTTAAGCAGGAAACATTTTGAGAAATCAAAGAATCAATATTAACAGTAAATACATTCCCGTTTTTCAAAGAAGTAAATACTAAAGAATTTTTAGAATTAAAAACATTTCAAGCATTATTTTCAAACATTACATGAAAACCATCATCACATAATTATGAGATTATGAGAATATTATATTTTAAACCATTAATAAAAAGTACTTTAGAAATTAAAACTGAGTTGGTGTTGCCAATTTAGCTAAGACCAATGATCTTTCCTTTAGCATTGTCACAAAAGGTGACATGACCACCATCAAACTTCATGAGGTTATTCAAACTAGAGTAGTCTCATTTCATATATCTAGAGCATCCAATGTCCAAGTACCATATATTTCTACAGGATCTCTTCAAGTAGCTTTCCTATAAGGAAACTTTTATACTAAAAATGATTTTGGTACCCATATTTTCTTAGGTCCAGCTATGTTATTGATTAGGGCCTTAGAAACCCATATTTGCTTAATGGATTTCCTATAAGTAGATTGTAAAATTTTTAAAATAAAAAACTTGATTTGGTCCAATTGAATAATACCTAGTAGTATAATTTTTAGATTTAGACTTAGGAATAAATGTGCTTTTAAAAAATCTTCTTTTTCCAGGTTGATAGCCTAGACCAATAATGTACTCAGGAGCAATTTTTTTCCTAATATTTGAGTTAGAGTTTCTCTTAAATTTTTAAATCTTTATAATTCTTTATTTAATTTCTCATTTAACAATTTTAGTTTAATATTTTCTTTTAATATTTGATAATTTTTTTCTTTCTCTACTATAAGATCAGATTTAACATTAACAGATAAAACATGCAATTTATTCATAACTTTTTATTTGTCTTTAAGTTCACTAAAAGTATCCTAAAGCATATTGGAGTACTACAAAATTTTCTCTTTTGACATATTATCATAATTTTCATTTTCAGAGTGATCATAATTAAGTACAGAAGATACATTAGGTACCTCAAATATATTTTTCATGAAGCACATGTTAGCTCTATCAGGATTTTATTCATGAGTAGAATCTAAGTCACTAGAGCTGTCTTCATAATCACTCCATGTGGATTTCATGGCTTTCTTATATTTTTTATCCTTATCCTAATACTTCTTCTTGTGTTATAACTTAGGATAGTCATCCTTAACATGTCCTTTTTGCTTACATTCATAATAGGTAATCTCATTTGAGTTGTCATCTCTTTTCCAGTTCTTTTTCCAAGTTCCTCTATTGTCATACTTTCCTTTGTAACTTGGTTTCCTAAATAATTTATTCATCCTATAGAACTTCTTAAACCTTATTTCCAAATGGTTCATTTCTTCATCACTATCCAATGGTGATTCATCTTTTATTTTTATTTATATTCAGTAGTCTTGAAAGTAACATATTTCCTCTTAGGTTCATCATCTTATTCACAATTGACCTTAAGCTCTTACTCATACATCATCAACTTCCCAATAAATTCCTTGATAGGTAGTTTACTGATATTGTAGGATTCCCTTATTGACACAGATGTTCCTCTTCATCTCTCAGGAATACATCTCAGCAGTCTCATGATTTGGTCTTTATCTTATACTAGATTTCCTAAGGATCTCATTGTATTGACTATTTCATTTAACCTGAGATACATATCAGAAATTACCTCATTGGGTTTTATTTTAAAAGTATCATATTTAATTGTATAAGTATTCAATCTCATTTCTTTAACATTAGTAGTGCCTTAATGTGAAATAGCTAATGTATCCCAAATTTCATAGGAGGATTTACTAGAAAATATCCTATTGAATTATTCATCTCCTAAGGCATGATAAAGAGAATTCATAGATTTTCAATTGTTATTATAATCAGGTTTGGTAACATCATCCCAATATTTTCTAAGATTCTTAGGTAACTCATATTTATCCTC
This sequence comes from Viscum album, assembly GCA_963277665.1. Taxonomy (NCBI): domain Eukaryota; kingdom Viridiplantae; phylum Streptophyta; class Magnoliopsida; order Santalales; family Viscaceae; genus Viscum; species Viscum album. The sequence continues at coordinate 302,524,371 of OY728166.1, forward strand.
TATAGAAGACCAAATTTCAAAGCCCATACTTTCAATATGCATTTTCATTTTTATTTTCCACTGAGCATAATTATTATTATTAAATAAAGGAGGTTTGTTGGTAGAAAAACCATCTTCTCTATTATCCATTTAAAGAATTAAATTTATAAATGATAAAAATTTAAGATCTTTTAAACAACTAAAATCACAGTTGAAAATATTTTGAAAACCCTTTGATATCAACTGTTGGTTGGAGTGAGTATCTCAATAGAGGTGGAGTGAATTGAGTACCCAGTAAATTTTTTTATCTAAACTAGGTTTAAATAAAATCCCTCAATTAATTAAAACAATTCAGTTAATCAAAATAAAAGGTCAATATAAGTTTTTTATATTTTAAAATATTTCTTAAAGATTCATTAGGTCTTAGTTAAAACAATTATGAAAAATACTTTAACTTTTGAAATCAATTTACTCAATCAAAATCTTATATAAACACTAATTAAGACTAACTATCAAAGTATTAGTTTTATTTATAGTTTAAAATTGATTCATTTTAAAACATAGAAATAAAAAACACACAATAGATAAAATACAAGAGGTTCGGTCATAATCCAAGACATAATACTCTCCACTTGGAAATTAGATTCTTCCAAGAATATTATATAAAATAATCTATGATCCACAACCTAGATCAAGTGCACAACAACAACAAAAATCAAGTCACACAGGACCTCTTCTAAAATATTTGTGGGCATAAAAAAATACAGGCTACTTGAGGACCTCTTCCACAGCACGTGGGAAAATAGAAAAAAAGAGTTTGAGAAGATATAGAGTATCTTCCAGTTAAAACGTAGGAGACAGTGTGTGTGTGTGTGTTAAATATATAGAGTAAGCACACACTACTCGTAATGTAAGTAAAATAGATAGAGAGAGAAAATAAAGATATATATATATATATGATATTGTTTCTTGGTCTAATGTTTTTTGAAGCTTGTGACTACTTGAATGTAGCTTGAAATGAAGCTCGGTTTGTATTTCTGAAAATATCATTAGAACAGAGTGTCGTTAACTCTTTTTTTTAACTATAGGAAGGAATTAAATGTTTTATGAGCTTCAATATTTCACAAATTATTTCTGGTGAGGATGCTTTGTGTAAGTCACACTTCACATCACTCTCTTTTTTGTTATTGTAATATCGCTTCAACTCACTTAACGTGTATGTGTATTCCACTCTATATTTCTTGTGTATCCATCTTAATATATTCATGAGGGATTCTATTTCTTCTTTTAAGAGCAGCATGTAGGAAGAATCAGCTGGATCTTCTACTCCTCATATTGGATGATTGAAATGAATTTTAATGCATATCTACAATAGATTAATAACAATCATTAAAATAACTCATGGCATTAAATTCTATAAAATAGTTGTTAGAAATATTTAATTCAAAATAAAAAAAATGGTAGTGGTGACTCCTTTGAACAGTGACACAACAATAGCGGTGAGTCGGGCTAGCGTTAAGTCATCTCAATGGTAGGTCATCTCAACACTTTTTCAAATTTGTATTCTGATGGAATATCATCTTCAATAGTGACATCGGTCTGGTGGTAGGTCTTTTTGATACTTAGCCAAATTTTCACCCTGGTGGTGACTCATCTTTAATAGTAGGTGTTTCCAACACTTAGCCAAATTTCTTGGTTCAACAACGAGTCATCTCCTGACAATAAGTATTTACCATACTTATCTAAAATTCCATCTTGGTGGTGAATTATTATTGACGGTAGGTCATTCCCATACTTAGCCAAATTTTCATCTTGATAGTGATTCATCCCTGGTAGTGACTCATCTTCAACAGTGATTCATGTCTAGTAGTGACTCATCTTCAACAATGAGTCATGTCTGGCAGTGATTGTTTTCAATACTTAGTTAAATTTCTCACCAATCTACCGTATAATATAAAATGTTTTCATAACACATAAAACTCATTAATAGAATAATAAACATGATTTTGTGATCATTAAAACAAGGGTGCCAATAGGTTGTTTGGTAAATTGGTCATTTGGTCATTTGGCCATTTGAGCATTTGTCCATTTGAACAATTAGTTCATTTAGACCATTTGGACAATTAGGCCAATTATTCCATTTAGGTCATTTAGGTCAATTAGTTCAATTATTACATTTAGACTAATTAGGCCATATATGCCAATTAGGTCATTTAGGTCATTTATTCCATTTAGGTAAATTATGTCATTTCAACCATTTCAGTCAATTTAGGCCAATTTAGGCCTCTTGGGACACTAACTTGACCAATTTAGGTCAATTAGATCACTTATGTTAATTTGGACCAATTAGGCAATTTAGGCCAATTTAGGCCAATTAGGCCATTTATTTAACCAATTTATGCCAATTAGACCATTTACGCCAATTTATGTCTATCCGTGCCAATTTTGTCCAATTCTAACCAATTTAGGACATTTAGATTAATTAGGCCAATTATGTCAATTATGTCAAATAGGCCAATTAGGTCAGTTAAGTCATTAGGTCATTTCGACCATTTAGGCCATTAGGTCATTAGGTCGATTGGGGCCATTATGACAATTGGATATTAGGTCATTATTTCATTAGGCTGATTGGGCAATTGGTCATTAGGTCGTTAGAACAATTAGCCATTATTTCATTAGGTCATTAGGTCAATTGGACAATTATGTCATTCGACCAATTGATCATTAGGCCATTAGGTCATTGGGTCAATTGGCCAATTATGCCATTAGGCCAATTGGTCATTATGTCATTAGGTCATTGGGTCAATTGGCTAATTATGCCATTAGGCCAATTGGTCAATTGGTTATTAGGCCATTAGGCCATTAGGCCAATTGGCCAATTAGTCCATTAGTTCATTAGGCCAATTGGTCAATTAGCCATTAGGCCATTATGCTAATTGGTCGTTATTGATCCAATTGGTCGTTGGGTTAATTGGCCATTATGTCAATTGGTCGTTAGGTCAATTGGTCATTAGGTCAATTGGTTGTTAGTCCATTGGGCCAATTGGCTGTTAGGTCATTAAGCTAATTGGTCATTATGTTGGCCAATTGGTTGTTAGTTCATTAGGTCATTAGGTCATTAGGTCATTAGGTCATTAGGTCATTAGGTCATTGGGTCATTAGGTCATTATGCCATTATGGCCAATTGGCCATTAGGACATTGGGTCAATTGGCCAATTGGTCATTATGCCATTAGGCGAATCAGCCAATTGGTCATTAGGTTAATTGGTCATTAGTTCATTAGGCTTTCAGGACAATTAACCAATTGACCATTATGTCATTATGCCAATTTTCTAATTGGCCATTAGGACATCAAGACAATTTCCCAATTAAGAAATTATGCCAATTGGCCAATTGGCTATTATTTCATTAGGACAATTGGTTATTAGAGTATTAGACCATTAGGCCATTAGGTCAATTGATCATTAGGCCAATTGTCCATTACACCATTAGGCCATTAGGTTAATTGGTCATTAGGTCATTATCCCATTAGGCGAATTGGACAATTTTCCATTAGGTCATTAGGTCAATTGGTTGTTAGGAAATTATTTCAATTGGTCAATTTTTCATTAGGTTATTAGGCCAATTGGTCATTAATCCATTGGGTCAATTAGCCAATTGGTCATTATGTCATTAGGCCAATTGGGAGTTAGTCCATTAGGTCATTAGGCCATTATGTCAATTGGTCATTAGGCCATTAGGTTAATTGGTCGTTAGGCCATTAGGCCATTAGGTCAATTGTCCAATTAGGTCATTAGGTCATTAGGACATTAGGTCATTAGGCTAATTAGGCAATTGGTCATTTATCCATTAGTCTATTAGTCCAATTGGTCAATTGACCATTAGGCCATTAGACCAATTGGTCATTGGTTCATTATGCCAATTGTCCAATTGGTCATTGGGCCATTATGTCATTAGGCCAATTGGTCATTAGGTCAATTGGTCAATTGGTCCAATTGGCTATTAAGTCATTTGTTCATTAGGACAATAGGCCAATTGGCCAATTGGGTCGATTGGATATTAATCCATTAGGTCATTAGGTCAATTGGTCATTATTACATTAGGTCAATTGGTCATTAGGTCATTAGGGAAATTGGCCAATTGAACCAATTGGTTATTAGGTCATTAGGTCAATTGACCATTATACCATTAAGAAATTAGGATATTAGGTAATTAGGCCATTATTCCAATTGGTCAATTGTTCATTAGGCCAATTGGTCATTATTCCATTAGGTCAATTGGTCATTAGGTCATTAGGGCAATTGGCCAATTGAACCAATTGGTTATTAGGTCATTAGGTCAATTGACCATTATACCATTAGCAAATTAGGCTATTAGGTAATTAGGCCATTATTCCAATTGGTCAATTGGTCATTAGACCAATTGGCAGTTTGGCCATTAGGCCAATTGGTCAATTGACCATTAGGTCATTGGGTCAATTGGTCATTGGGACATTAGGCTATTAGGCCATTAGGCCAATTTTCCATTATTCTATTAGGATAATTAGACGTTAGTCCATTAGGCCATTAATTCATTAGGCCAATTGTTCATTAGGTAATTAGGCCATTATGTCATTAGGTTAATTGGCCATTAAGGAATTAAACCAATTGGTTGTTATGCCATTAAACTAATTGGTCGTTAGGTCAATTGTCCAATTGGTCATTAGGCCATTAGTCCATTTGAAAGAGGTATTTCTAGCCATATATTAAAGGGATTAATGATAATAAAACTTAAATTTCAGCATGCAAATCTAACTAAGTAACAATATAAATCAAGATATTATTTCTATTTATATTAAAGTATTCAACACTTCTCATGCTCAGGCATTGTAGTGCGCTCCATAGTATGTGAATACATCATTGAATCCTTGTTCTTTTTATTTTTTTCCCAATGCATCCTAAAAACAAAAAATCAATAAAAGAAATAAGAATTAAATTTTCTATGAATACCTTAAACTCTTCACTCTTTAAATATGTGATCATTTTTTGATACTGTGTTTTTGGAAAGATGGGGAATATTGATACACCCTCTAAATTAGAACCAAATATACCCTTCCAACCAACATATAACTCGTTCTTATATGATCATCAGAACTCCCCAAGATCCATCAACATTGCAACATTATCAGCTTCACCGTCGGGAAAGTTAAACTGATGCTGCAACGAACATGTTAATTCATATAAATACAAAAATAATATATATATATATATATAACAAATTTTCTTACCCATATCTACCCCATGTTTTCTCTTTGATTTCATCATCGATATGCCTTAATGATACTGGTTACACCGGAATGGTATCATTGTATTTGGATAAAGTTCTCATGAAACTTCTACAATGCCTGATATTTTTACCTATCATCTGATTTTCTTCATTATAATCCATCATTATTTGTATTTGAATATTATAGGATTCTCGAATACAGGTGTGTCCACGTCGCCTACTAGAATATCCCACTAAATAAGATTAAAGGAAAAAAAGAATTAAGTCACATTATATTAGGAAAAAAATGATGTGATATAATTTGACGCACTAACCTGATGTGGACTACTCATTAGGATCTAATGGATCTGTGGGATTTCCTGAATCAGTAGCCTCTAGGGGTGTCCAAACACGACCTGACCCGAACCGACCTGACCGGGTAGGGTCTGGTTTAAGATTTTATATGCATGGTTCAGGTCATTTCGGGTTGACCTGTGGTCGGATTGGGTCGGGTCATGGGTTGGGAGAAAAATTACCCAACCCGACCCAACCAACCCAACACTAACCCCGCACATCCCGCATACTCGTATGCCGCCTTGCTCGCCACCCGTCTTCGTCACCACTTATGTGAAATCCCCCCTCCCTAATCCCTCCCTATTGTGTGTTGCCTCACCCTCATTATTTTCCTCCTCCACTACCTCCACCGCACGGTGCGACCAACGCAGACCCGCACGCCACCTTCGTCTCCACCTTCATCTCCACCACAACCACCATCCATGACCCCAGATCCACCACAAAATACCTAAATGATCATCCCACTAATAATCTCGCTGCCGACATCCACCTTTTTTTAGGTAGATTCATCGCCAAGGTCCTCTTGGTGTGGTGAGGAAGATAAAGCACTGAAGCCTTCAAACCAAGAACGGTTTCCCTGTGCCGCCAATTGAAAACCTAAATCAAATGTCGACATCTTCCCAAGCTCAATGGATGATAAAATCAAGTGCATCCTTATCAGAGGAGATTCATCGATGTGCACCTCCTCTCCTCCTCGATGAAGTCGGTCGAACCAGCACTGATGAAGCCAAAAAATATAGATCCTCCATAGCCGCTCCTCTTGAAACCGACCAAGTGTGCTGATGAAGGATATCGTGACCGATCTAAAATAAAAATTTTATGGGTGGCAACCTAAGATGAAAATATCAGGGGTGATGAATAGAGATCAAAATGTAAGGAGATCACAACCGACCTGACCAAGAACCCCGATGAAGGAGATCACAATTCACAGTCGGCCTGAGATGAAGGAGATCACCCCTGTCGAACCCTCGATGGTCATCTGGTGAAGAAGAGATGGAGACACGAAGAGAATGTGAAGGAGGCATGCGAGATAATAATTTGGGGAGGTGACCTTTTTTTACGTAACCCGATCGACCCAAACAACCCAACCCGATGTGAGATGGGTTGGGTCGGGTCGGGCCCAAAATAGAAAATATATATGACCCGACCTGATTGAACTGACCTATTTTGGTCGGGTCGGGTCCAAAAAACCCTCAAACCCGATCCGAACCGGTCCATGGTGTAACGACCCAGATATTTATAAAACAACAACTTTTCATATCTATTTATATTCATGAATAAGATATTAATTTTATGTTAAAGATGATGCTTTTTTCGATAGCATACTTGACACACAACAACGGGTTTCTCCAAAATCTTACGTTGCACACAACGCTGAGTTATACTGAAAAATAATACAATAATATTATTATTATTTTAAATGGTAGTTAACGCCTAGTCGTTATATTGGAAAGAATGAACATAACTAACAAAAATATGATTATAAATGTTTGTTAAATGTTTGTTAAATGTTTTTACATTTATCCAATAAATTTTAAAGGCTTAAAATAAGAATGAATCCAATTTTAAGCATAAAATACTCTAATATTTTTAAAAGTTCGGTTTACCACCTTTTGATGGAGAACCCTTTTTAAAAATAGCTTTTGTCACTTTATATGTTCTATTTTAAAAAATAAACTTCTTATTTATAAGTGGGACATCAAAATTTACCTTGGTTAAAATTTAGTATTTTTCTGATGAAATTCATATTTTAATGAATAGTTAAAAATACTACATTTTAATTCAAAACTGTCTTTTCTTCTAATTTATTTATATAGTTAGATTATCTTTTTAGTTTATTTTAAAATTTAATTGGATCATGTTTTTATTATTTAATCCAATTATGGTCATTTTAAGTAATTTAACATTGAAATTGGATATAAACACATATCAATCTTTTGATAGTTTTTACTTCTTAAAAACCCACTTTTTGGTTTTGGCAACAGGAATTAATTTTAAATTAATTTATGCGAATTCTGTATTTTGAATTTGGAAAAATGGATTCCATATTTGGAATTAGAAGGTCCAAACTGTGTAAATAAGTACCTTTTATTTTTGGACATTATGAATAGTAACTTCAGTAATTATTTTTATTTACCATGGTTAAAGGATAAATCTAGTAAATAATGGTAAAGAATAATATTATAATAATATTAAACTACCCTAACACATGTCATAATCCTATTGGATGAGATATGTCCATTCATGGGCATCCTTGGGTCGATTTTGGGACCCCATGGAGCCACTTGGGTGTGATAATGACATGTTATAAGAATTAATTTAAAGTAAAGAGAAATATAACATAAAAATGTATCTTTTACTAAAATAATTTTAATATAGGGTTATATAACTGATCTCTTTGACTATAAATATTCATTAGAAAGCTACAAATATTTTCTATATCATGGTATTTTATTTATAATTTTTAGACATTAAATAAATAAATTTATTTATGACACAATGATGATGCAGTGATTACCTTATTAATGAAAGATCCAAATAAATGATATTATAAATATTAAAATAAATGTAATTTGAACATTTTGATGTCATCTACAAATTTTATGGATGATATTGACATATTATATTTGATTTAATGTCTTTGTTTCGAAATAATTAAATTGTTATGACTTTAAAAAAATCAATTACTAAATAGTGTCAAAATTAACATAAATTAGTTTTTAAAACAAATATTATTTTATTAAATGATATAATAGTCCTAAAAATATAATATTTGTCCAAATGGTTATAATATGTCCAAATATTTCATAAATGACACTTTTTTGGGTTGTTTTTCATATTATGGTAAGTAAATTAACCCACAAAGTGTAAATAATAAAATATCATGGTAAGATTAAAAAGAGTAAAATAAAGGTTAAACCAAAAATATAAGGGTTAAAAAATATTAAAAACTTGTCTAATTTTAATTGGATGATGGTTATATGACCCAACATCATCTTATACTTTAAATAAATGAGTTTGGGACCATTAGAAACTGAAAATAAATTTATAACAAAATAATATTTTAAGACTTTCCTAAAGTGCCCCTCCTCCCTCTTAAAAAATGCAACCACGTCTATCCACTTACTCACACCTCTCACGCCCCTTGGCTCATCTAAATTATGCTCAAATAATCTCCCAACGTCCCTAACTTCCTACTAGAAGCCTTAACTTGGGTAGAAGGCAATTCAAGAAAATATTTTGGCTCAAATCAAAAGAAGTTACCCGATTTAGAGGTAACATCTTCTCTCAAGTTCCTTTCTTTAATTTTCCTTCTGCACTCCCTGTGATCTTCTTATTCTATGATTACATAACAACATCATTATCCTCAATATACTAGGATGTTTTTATGAGAAGTATTCAAACTACACTTACACACACCTCCATCTAATGGATACGAACATACTGTTTCTGTGTACGGCGAACTACTGCCACACAAAACGATGATTGTTCAATTTTCTCCTACCACCTCTCATGGTGTTCATTATGATGGCACTATATTTATATGTGATATATATTATATTTATATTGTCTCTATGCTTCTGTAATTTTTATTTACAATATACCATTATGTTTTCCATAATATGTAAATACAATAATTTCATTTGAGGAAGTGTGGACTACCTCCCCCTCAAAGTGATATGACTCGTTCATACCATACATGGAACGTATAAAGGATGGTGTTAATAAACTTATGTAACATATATAACATATATATTATAATGTAATTATAACATACCTATGTATCTTTTATTTTTTATTCCTTTAATATGACAAAGAAATGAAAGTAGCGTTCATGCGTACATACGGTCTATCATCTCCATGAACAGTGCATTTAATTTCTTATCTCTAAATGTTATAGACTATTATAAATACATATATATTGGATATATATGATATTTAAATCATGAATAATATTTTTGAGATAATCGAATTATGACCATATGGATAATTTGTATCAAAACAAGTTCATTTTTGACTCAAGTACCGAACATCGACAAAACATCTGATATGAACTCGAATAATTAACTAATTGAAATGACATGGTAATTAGTGATATAAAATGAATAATAAACTTTAAAAAGTTTTTAAATAAAGTATAAATTAACCTATGTTTATTATTCAGGAAATTAAAAAACGAACGAGACAAGTCAGATTCAATGTAGGGGATTTCTAAACTCAATTTCCACTCTTTGGGTTTTACGCATACTGTGTTGATTATATTATGACAAGATTATGTGTGGAATCACTGTTTATTTATTCATGTTGTAATTTTTACTTCTTCTTGTGTGGATATATTATTGCAATACATAATCACCCCATTCATAAATTCTTACATCATTTATACAAACTTTGTAAGGGAAATCTTAACTCAATCTTCATTCATTGAGTTAAATATCCATGTCGTTGGTTTTGTTTTTTTAAGAATATGTGTGAATGACCTCTGATTGTTTTACACTTAATATCCACTTATATTGGGTGTATTTATATTTGTCACGCATAATTATTTCATTGATTTTTCCTTAATCTAATGATACAATCTTTGTAAGGTACTATGTCTCAATTTCCTTTCATTGAGACGTATCTTGATATTGAGCACCTTTAATATCTTATAAGGTGTATATACAAACCTTTTGACATTTTATATCCCAAATTTCAATATTTTCATGATATTTAATGTTTCATTTGATGTTATTCTTTAATTATTTTTATTCAAGTGTTTCTCAAGTGTTACGAGACTCTTTAACTATAACATCATTTGAAAAGTTTTAAAGATTTATTATTTTAAGTCTTTCCCATTAATGTCCATGTTTTCAAAATGGTTTTAAGTATTTATTTATATGGACATATATGTTTTAAAATTTTAATTATCAAATTTCTTTTAAAAGTTTCAAAGTGGTATGGGACACTTTGATTCAAAAATCTCTTTATTAAATGTTTGAAATGGTTTTGGAAATGGATTGACTATTTCAATATCTTGAATTTATTTCTTGTGATTGATGAGTGAAATGTTGATAATTTCAATCTTTTATGTCTTATGATTATGTAATGGTACTTGGACATTTGATGGGTGGTTACGTGATAAACCAAATATGGGTGGTTCCGTAATAAACCTAGGATGGGTGAGCACATGATAGTTATCCAATGCATTGGGTAATGTGATGGAGGTAAACGTTAAGGTTTCTCCTAAGAGATTTAGGGAATATACTGTGATGGGTATTCCAAACGTAACTATGAAGGTTACTCCCTATGTAGCTGTGAAAGCTACAATGTAAGTATGTTATGGATGACACAAGTTACCTTTATGATTTATGATTTCTATGAGTTATTCCTAAATCTTATGATTTCATGAGGTATTTAAAGAGCTTATGTTTTATGAGTAAAAAGTATGATTTCGTTGATTTATATGTATTCGTGGACTAATGTTTTCTTTCCTTATTTTATATCCCTTACTGAGCTTTTTATGCTCATCCCATGTTTTTAAAATATTTTCCATAGGGTATAAGAAAGGGTAAGAGAAAGTAATAATTCAAGAATATTTTTATCAAGAAAAGAATTCTTGATTTTTTTTAAGGAGTTTTATTGTTGTGAAAAAAATGGATAGAGTATAAGTGTCTACTTTGTAATATTTGGGATGTAATGTAATAGTTATGGCCTAATTCTCTAAAACTCTAAACCTGAAAAGACCATCAATGTTAATTATTGACTTAACTCAATATTATATAATGTTTAATTCAGGGCCTTAAACATGGACACCCCTATTAGCCTCTAAAGGATGTGTAAGTTTTAATGCATGCTTTGTGTGATCTGCATGCACCGGAGTGGAAGATGAAGGAACAGAATCATCAAATCCTAAATGGATTGTCAGAAATGGAGGCAACATAGACATGGTAAGATATGTATAGTAGGGTTGAGGATACATCAAAGGATATGGATATGGTAAAGGTGGGAACATCCCTAGAGGCGGCATAGACATTGTATGGGAAGAAGAGGCTAAATGAGATGAATATGGAGACATGAGTGGGAAAATCCCTAGAGGCTCAAGCGGAGGATGGAAAAGTGTGGAAAATGGGGTGTCTGCTTGTGGGTCGGGGGGGAATGGGTACGACGGGTGATTCATCTTGCTCTAGGAGCACCCCCGCTCAGACCCATGCTAGTAGGCTGAGCAGGAGTCAACTCTAGTGTAACTAAATGTCCCTAAAAATTGATAAAGAATAAGAACATAACATTATATGTAATATAGAAGAAAAATATTATAATTATTATACTCACTAAGGGAAGCATAGGATACAACTCATGCTCGCACATCTATTGATCAGTATCAAATAATCACTTCTTTCGAACTTCTTCGGTTTTTTTCATAACATGCAAAGAATAAAATGTACATTTTTTAGAAACAGTTTTTAAAAATCATGTATATAACTTAGAAGTCAAAGAAGTCATAAACAATGCCATAATATGTTTTGGAAATAACAATTTAAAACCAAGTTATACATTTTTTAAAACCCGTTTTAGACTTGGTTTTCTGAATTGAAATAAATCTAATTAAATTCAATAAAACCAAACAATACTAAAAACAAACATATCATTCCAAACTGAAACTAAATTAAAGTAATTACAGTAATACCAACCTGAGAAACTCACATCAAGGTAAACTGAAAAAATTGTGAACATATATGGTTGCTTCTATATATTACCCACCACTACTTCAGGTTCAACATCAACTCTCACAATGGGGAAATATGAGCCATCAAATGCAATATTTTGGTCAACACCAATGGGGGCATCAATGGTGTTAGTTTTATCCCCAACATCATGAAAAATATGTCTTGAGATTACTTCATTAATGATACTGTAATCAGGTCTCAGATGATCTTTCACATAAAACACTTGTTTCGTCATTGATGCCAAAATGTATGGTTCATTAGTAGCTAGGAATCGACTCGTGTCAATAAATCTGAATCCACAATCATCAATAAATGTATCATGTCACATCATTAAATCAAACCATTTACATTTCATCATAGTGACTCGACCATGAGAGTAGTAATCCAATAACAATATTTTCTCAACAAGTCTATAATAATACATATTTTCATATCGAGACAAATTATCTGATGCACTGGCATAATAGTTCATTCTAGCAGCTAAAATAACACCATCATATTATGTTATCATTTTCACCGCTCGATCAGTTGTCACAAATTTGTACCCATTGATTATTAAATATTTTCATTCACAAACCAAAGAATTGGGATCAAAATTCAACGCTCTTAATTCTTAAGAAACAGAGTCAAGAGGTAAACTCAATACCTAAAATATATATGAATAATACAATTAAATAAATATCTATATTTTAAGTTAATTAAAGTAATGGCCATACCTTTGATTTCAACCAAGTAGGAAACTTTTTGCTATGAAAAGGCTCTCTCCTTCTCAAAGACAATGATCGATGAACTCTACTTATAATTTGTTTATGTTCCCTATATAAAATGACAATAAAAATTTAAGGTATATGTGAAATGACATGGTATGAGATAACATATAAATATTCAAATTACTTACTTGATATAGTCATCAAAAAAACCACAGTTAAACAAGACTGTACGGTGTGCCATATTCCGCCCTTCAAGGCTCAATGTAGCCAATGTATATGATCCAGGAATTCCTCATATTTGGAGAAGAGATGGAAATAAGGGATCAATTTCCTCATATTTCATCTTTATTTTTCATTGGATGGTTTTGTCTTGTGCTCACATCAGACAAATACATTGAACAAAAATTCATACATTCTTGAGCCAAATAACCTCTCATAATGGAACCTTCAGGATGATTCTTATTTTGAACATAAGATTTCATTGTGCACATATTTCTTTCAATAGGATACATCCACCAAAAAGAAACAGGTCCCCCAAGAAGTGTTTCAGTTAAAATATGAACTATAAAATGCAGCATGCAAGTGAAAAATGATAGAAGAAATTTTTTTCCAACTCACACAAATTTAATAGCGCCACTTGCTACATTTTTATCAAGAAAGACTTTGATAACCTTTTAGCATAAAGGTCTCTAAAAATAGCACAAGCAAAACACTTTCACCCTTACATTATTGGATAGAAAATTCTGGATTGCTATTGGAATCAATTCATGAAGAAGGATGTGATAATCATGAGTTTTTAGGGATTTTAGTTTCAAATCCCTTTTGTTAACTCGTTTAGATATGTTGTTGGAATAACCATCAGAAACCTTGATATTCTCTAATACTTCCAAAAAATGATTTTTCTCTAAAGGTGACATCACATAAAAAGCACAAGGAACTTTCCATTTTTTTCACTAATACACACAGGATGGATGCAGTTCTGATTGAATACCCTAATCCAATAAGTTCTAACGAGATCCGAAGTCGTCTTTGGTCTTCCTTGATATTTAGAAGAATTGAAAGCAATATTTCACATATATTTTTTTCAATGTGCATTACATCTAAACAATAATGTAACAAATTGGTAGATCAATATGAAAACTTAAAAAAGATACTTCTCCTTTTCCAATTGTAAGTGACTTCAGTGTCAACATGATTCCTCTTTTTAAATTTCATATGACCTTCTCCTAATGAAAAAAATGAAATATTTCAATTCATTAAGCACATCAGTTCCTGACAAACGTCGATGTGGTTGTTCAATGTCAACAGTATTATCAAATCTCTAGAGATTCTTCTTGTATTGATGATCCATTAGAAAGAATCGTCGATGCCCCATGAAACTTAAACTACGATGATATTTAAGCCTTCTCAATCGTGTATTCTTCATAAAAATAGGACATAATAGTTTTCTCTTCATGTTCCAACCAGACATCATTGCATAAGTAGAGAAATCATTTATAGTTCATAGAAAATCAGCACACATCTGAAATATATTTTTTAAAGAAGCGTCGAATGTGTGCACACTCATATTTCAAAGCTATTTCAACTCTCTTATTAAAGGTTGCAAGTAAACATCTATATCATTATCAAGATCAGAAGGTTCGGATACTAGTATACTCAAGAAAGTGAAAGGTTTTTTAATACACATCTACAAAGGAAGATTACAAACGTGAATAAAAATTGGTCACATGCTCTGAGCAGTAGGCAATTGACCAAATGTTTTAAAACCATCACAAGATAGACCCAACCTAACATTACGCACCTCAGCTGCAAAATTGGGATATTGTGCATCAAATGTCCATCATGCTAATCCATCTGGAGGATGAACCAACTCATCATTACCTTTAATTATCTTAGCATCATGTCATTGCATATTGGATGAGATTTCTGTAGACATTAATAGATTTTGAAGCCTGATAATCAATGGAAAGTGTTGCATGACTTTCTATGGCATACGAGATGGTGTTCCACCTACATTGTTCTTCCATCAATATGTACCACATTCTTTATAATCATTAAGGTCAACTGTTTTCTCCCAAAATAAACTACAATCTTTCAAACAAACATAAATTTTATTAGTAGAAAATATGATCTACTTAATTAACTTTCATACCTTATAATGATTTGAGGAGATATTTGCACCATCAGGAAGCAAGTCCTTCAAAAAGGTAAGAATATAATCAATGAAGGTATTAAAAATTCCATACATGGTTTTTTCATGATATAACCGCATTAAAAATTCTAACTTTTTCATTTTAATACATTTCTGATATGCAGGAGTTCTTGCATCATACATTAATTTTTTCACTCTCACAACATCATCTTCAGTCTTTTCTTTATGTGTATTGATATCATTGTCTTCTTGCACTGGCATACTATCTCTCTCGTGATGATGCACAAATGGAAACTGGTCAATATCAAATTCTTCATATCACACTGTTCTTTCTATTCATGAACAGTAGAAGATTATATCATCTCTCCATTGTGATACCAAACATAATAGTTTGTTTGAAATACAGCTTTTGTTATATAGTAGCTAACTTCTTCCCGACTTAATCATGGTCTTCCAACACAATTGTAACATAGACACTATATACAACCTCCATCTAAATCATTTTTAAATGAAAAATCTAAAAAAATCCCAAATTCTTTTGAAACTCGGTTGAAATATGATCAGTATGATACATTCAGCTTCAGTTTACTCTCTTATAGGGGAAAAAGTTATGTTCCAATCAAAAATGTAATCCATAATTACAAAATTCAATACAACCAATTTCAATATGAAAATCATCAAAGAAACTGATATTTTTAAAATAACAAAAATATATCTAAAATTTAATTAAGGATATGGAAGCCTGAAGTTGTATGATATATGAAATGCAATACAAAATTTGTTAGCACAAATTAATCATCTCTAATTGAAAAGGATTCATTTCTAATTTCAAATTTAATTATAATCTTAAAGAGATGTCATGAAAGGAATAGATTTTATAACCATATTACTTGAATAATGGAAAGATCATGTTCAATGAAAACACTTAATACTATTTGATGCATTTTGATACAATAAAGAAAATAAACCATTTAAATACTTTATCTAAAGATTCGTAAATAAACATTGGCAACATTATTTAAAAATAAGGGTCACAAAACTACATAACAATGAGTAAGAAAAATAATGACAAAAATTAAAATATTTTTTATTTCAATATATTGTTCCATTAAAACCATTTTCTTTAATATAAAAATACCTAGAAAAACACCATGATCATATTTTCAAATATAATCATTTAATTATTTATTGCATATTACAAATCAAGTGTGGTCGCATCATAGTCATATTTTGAAAAATGACATGTTTGAAAGAGGCTACCTACCAATACAATCTATCGATGAGTTCCTCGTGCTTTGGTAATAATAAATCAACAACCTATAATGAATAAATTAATTTTTATAACTAATTGATTCCAAATGAGTCATCTCTATAAACTAATAATAACAAATACCTAAATGAAAACCATAAAAATAACTTCCAATAACCTCTATAAATCAAATTTAACAAAACCCATAATTTTCCCTACCTAAGAAGTGCATGATTTCAACCCATATTAAATAACTCCCTAGAATAATTTAGCAAATAAAGTCCACCCATTGGTATATGTAAGATCTCGGATTTCATGAAGATGCGTTCTTATTTTAATCTCGGCTCAAATCCCTTAAACATGGCCAATGAAATGTTTATCGGGTGCTAGAGGAAGCTCAGGGGTGTTCCGGGGGTTTGGGACACGAAAGAAAGGAAATCCAGACCATTCTATGTATGTTGCACGGTTGGCGCACGGTTAGTGAAAACCGTGCGAGGGAAGACAAACCGTGTGACTTGGACCCCCTGGATAGTGGCATCTCGCACGGTTGGCGCACGGTTTGGAAAATTGTGCGCCTCATTAAAAAATGAAAAATTGCAAAACTGTCCCCTCCAAATTTTAAGTTTCTCACCCGATTTTTTTCCCATTTCTTCTCCTCTCAGCCCTAATGACGAACCATTTCGACCCAAGCTTCCAATGGACTATTCTCCTTCAATTCTAGGTCGTTTGGAGTGTCGTTGGGTGCGGATCGAAGCTCCGAGTAAGTCTAATGCTCCTCTTTCTTCTCTTTTTTCAGATTAGGGCTTGTAGTTTGGGTTATCTTCTTCTGAATCCCTAAAACCCGCTTTTTCCAATGGATTCTAGGTTGTCTTCAAAGGGTGGTTGAATCCAGATCTAAGGCTAAGGTTAAGGGTGTGTTCATCTTCAGATTTGAGGTAGGTGGTCTACAAGTTATATCTCATAGTCTTTAAGTTGATTTATGCATGTGTGGTTGTGCTATTGTTTCTCCCTTGTTGTGCAATCGATGCTTTTAGTTAGATTTGGTAAAATGGTTGTCTAAATGGTGATTTGAATCCCTCACGATCCTCATGGGATGCGTTGAGGTTGACTAGACCAAATAGGGCCACCCATGCAGTGCGCCAACAATCATGAACATGGAAAGTGGCAATGATAAGCTCAGAATTGGTTTGTGATGAGGTAGAGCCCAAGATGAACGTGTTGGTATGTTAGTTTGAACAAAAAAGGGAAAATGAATGGTTATGTCTAGACCTTGAATGGCTTAAGGGATTGTTTGGAATGGCGTGAAAATGAACAAAATGGATTAATGTGAATATGTCAAATGGCTTATGGATTTGTAATGGAAATGTGTGAATGGACTAAGGCATATGAATTGTTGAGATATGTTAAATGGGTTAATGTATATGAATTTTTTATTATGCTTAATGGGTTAAGACATGAGGAAGGGAAATTGGTTAAATAGGTTGTGCAATGTAAATGGTAAGTGTGATAATGGGTTAATGGTCAATGATGATTTACATGTTGAATGATTATTGAAAATGTTAATGTTATGCTTATTGATTGTGTATGGTTTGTGATATGGTATATGTGGTGAATGGATGAATAAGCATGTGCACATGGCTTGGTAGTGTGGGATAAAGGACTGAGGGTCCTCCCACAGGTCGGGTTGGACTGACACTCAAACTCACCCCAAGAATGCACGGGTTAGGGTGTCGGACTGATGCTCTAGGCCATAATAATTAAATTGGATGAAACTACCTAGACTGATGCTCCAAGGTAAGTGTGATATAAATGATTGTGAAATGGTTTCCCCTAGTGAGACAGGGAACTTGACTTATTCCTTGTGCTTGGTAATTGATTGGATTAGGTTGTTGTGTAAATGATGTAAATGTCTAACCCAGGAAACAAATGATGAAATCGACTAAAGTAAATATTATTAACTAATGACACTCGTGTTGTCTTTTGATTATCATATCATCTATTTAGTACCTGCATGCACTGTATTTTTAGACTAGATATTTTATACACTATTGGTGGTGGTCTGTTGAGTTGTACTCACACCCTGCTCGAACCGTCATTACGTACCCGAGCCGATTTCATGGTTGCAGGTTAGGACAAGGGCAAAGATCGTGTGTTAGGGAATTGAGTTGGGCTTGGGACATGCATGGATGAGGATCCAAACATGAAGTTAGGACCCGTTTGGGAGTTCCACTTGTTGTCTTTATTTTGGGTTTTTATTCACTTTGGCACTGTTAGCATGACATGGAATATTTACTTATTTAGTTGTGGCTTGTACTCTGTTTAGAAAATGGTTAGTAATGCATGTTCTAGTTTATTGTTTATTGTTTTCTTTATTTCATCGGTTATCTGTTGTGGCATACTCTGGTAAAGATGGTATAGTCTCCTCACGTGATTCATTAGTTCATCGCTGCTAGTCGACAACCTCTGGTATACAGGGAGGCACACTTTAGATCATGTGGCAACCCGACACGAAGCACCGATTTAGTGGCTTCCAAGTTGGGGACATTACAAAGTGGTATCAAAGCATGTCTTTTTGTGGCATACTATTTGGGAATGGTAGACTGGAGATTAGGAAGTGTTATGGTCTGGGCAATGAGCTCGTGCATGGGAGTAGTTAACCCATGTATGAGGGAAAAACTCAAGTATTCAGGGTGGGAATTGTTGTTCTTATTGTGTGTTGTTATGGTTGAATGATATTTCACCATTGGGTGATGCACTTGGTGTGTAATGTGACTATTTTATTATATTTTTCTCATGGCCAAAATGACAAGATGTTGTGTAATCATCATTTTAGGCACCTAGAGATACAGGTGGCATGCATCATGATAGGCACGCACGGGATGAGTGTGTGGGACATGAAGAGTAGAATGCATTTCACTTCCTTGAAAATTTGAAGAAAATTATGTCTAATAAAGATGATGAAAGTGGTTAAATGAAGAGAAAGTTAAAGAATGGTTAAAGAAGTGTGCTTAATGAAAGGGTGTCAATGGGTTAGAATGTTGGTTGTAACAAGTTGTGAAATGAGAAATGTGCCTAAGGGGAAAGATTTTTGTTGTGATTGAGGAATTGGTTTAAAGGGGTGTGGTGATATCCTTTGGAATAGTGTGTGTTGAATGGGTTGTTTATGGCTAGTGGAGATCCCTCATTTGTGTAAACTGTGAAAGCTTGATGTATGTGTTCTGAGGTGCGTGTTTGGCATTATAGGAGGATGCCACCACGACGTCGTGTGTCGGTTGGGTGACAGGAAGACATCGATGAGAATGCTCCTCCAGAAATGGAGCAAGGGAACCCGGGGATCCAAGGTGACTGGGGAGAAGAGCAGTTATGTGAGAACTTCGCTCGTTTTATACAGATGATTGAAAGGGAACCAAGGCGGGTTGTGTCAAGTATGTTTGAGTTGACTAGGGAGTTTCAGCTGCAACACCCTCCGACTTTTGCAGGGGAGGGTGGACCTGATGTAGCTGAATTTTGGATAGAGTCCATCCAGACAATTCTTGATCACATAGAGACTCCTCATGGGAAGAGAGTTAAGCTGGCGGGTTACATGTTGTGGGGTCAGGCAAAGCATTGGTGGGATGTTTTGATCCAGACTCAGCAGACTGATGGTATGATATGGAAGGATTTCCAGGATAAGTTTCTAGAACATTTCTATTTGGAGACTTTGAGACAGGAGAAGGTGCAGAATTCATGAGGTTGACCTAGGGATTTATGTCGGTGATGGAGTATGTTGGTCACTTCACTGAATTGCAATGCTTCGTTCCGGTGTTGGTAGGTGATGAGGCAGCCACGGAAAGACGTTTCCAGGATGGGCTGAGAGCAAGTCGCATGTAAATATCTTCTGTTTAAAGAGAGTTGTTGAAGTAGTGGATCAGACCCTTATTTCAGAAGGGAACCTCAAGGAGGATTCTGGTGGCGGGCATGCAGTTCCAGTTGGGCGATCTAGTGTTGCGGATTCTGATGGTAGGAAGCACCGCTTTGAGAGTCTCCACCAAGGCGGTGGTGGGAAAAGTAATCAGAGGAATGAACCAGTCTCTCAAGGTAGCGACCAAGTTTATTTCTATCAGTGTGGCAGGCCAAGGCATATTCGTTGTCAGTTTCCCCAACCACCGGTTGAGTGTCGAGCGTGCGGCAGAATGGGGCTTGTGCAAAGATTTTGTAGGAACCCACGACAACTAGGCATGGATGGAGGGCAGAGGAAGATGTTCAGTGCAGGTAAGGAGTCGGTTACCCCATATCAGGCAAGCAACTGGAGCTAGACTAGTTATACTGGTCGAGGTGGTGGACGCAGTACTCTAGGGTGACAGCGCCCATATCAGCAGAGTAGTGCAGTACTAGAAACTCAAATCAGGACCCGGTGTAAAGGGACGGGTCATCTTCATGCAGTTCAGCCTACACATGGATGTGGCGAGGTTGGACCATCGACTGTTCGAGGTATGATCATTTTAGCTTCCACGCTTGCTAATGCTCTATTCGATATAGGTGCATCGCGTTCTTTTATTTTTGCTCAGTTTGTGGTTGTGTTTGGTTTGGCGGTGGAGCATATATGTGGGGTTATATCAATTGATACACCATTATGGGTGTGAACATAAAATATCAGGTAGTGTAAAGGGTGTGCTCTCGAGGTTGGTGGGTACCATTTTCTATGGGATTTTTTTATGCTTGAGATGTCAGATTTTGATGTGATTTTGGGCATGG
The DNA here is from genome assembly GCA_963277665.1 of Viscum album. NCBI lineage: Eukaryota > Viridiplantae > Streptophyta > Magnoliopsida > Santalales > Viscaceae > Viscum > Viscum album. The sequence continues at coordinate 302,545,500 of OY728166.1, forward strand.
GCTGGTTAGTGTTATTCCAGGACCACATTGATTGTTACCGTCATAGGGTAACATTCACATCTCTTGAGGGAGATAGTTATATCCACCGTGGTGAATGAGATACTTGGGCAGGTCATGCAGGGCTAGTTTGTCAACAGTTGGGTGAACTCATAGCCCAAGTGGCTTGTCTTATGCTTGATGATGGGGGAGTAGAGCAGCATGTCCCACCTCCTATGGTGGATAAGTTCCATGATGTATTTCATAAGGACTTCTCGGGGTTGCCTCCTAAGAGAGATGTTGATTCACAATAGAGTTGATGTCGGAAGCAGAACCGATTGCCTCCAGTGTTGTTTTCCAAGAAGGTTGACGGATCGTTGCAGTTATGTGTTGATTATAGGAAGCTGAATCAGATGACAGTGAAGAATATATACCATCTTCCTTGAATCAATGATTTGTTTTACCAGTTGAGAGGTGTTTCAGTGTTTTCTAAGATTGATTTAAGGTCTGAGTATCATTGGCTGAGGGTGAGGCCTTCTGATGTACAGCAGACTGCCTTCTGATGTATTGCGGACTACCTTCAGAAGTAGGTACGAGTTGTATGAGTTTGTCGTGATGTCGTTTGGGTTGACCAATGTGTCGGCGGTGTTTATGGCCTTAATGAATCAAATCTTTCACTCGTATATAGAGCTGTTTGTAGTAGTCTTTGTTGATGACATCTTGATATACTCTAAAATTCATGACGATCATGTCAAACATCTTGACATCGTCCTGAGTACACTAAGGGAGCATAGGTTATACGTCAAGCTATCCAAATGTCATTTCTGGATTGATGAGATGTATTTCTTGGGTCACATTATCTCTAAGGAAGGCGTGTCAGTGGACCCGGAGAAAGTGCAGGCAGTTGTGTCTTGGAAGCAACATAAGAAGGTTTCTGATGTTCGGAGTTTTCTGGGATTGGTCGGTTATTACCAAAGGTTCATCAAAGACTTCTCCTGTATGGCAGTGCCACTTCCGGGCTTAACCAAGAAAGGAATCAAGTTTGAGTAGACCGGGGCATGTGAGAATGTTTTCCAAGAGTTAAAGAAGCGGTTGACTACCACACTGATTCCGATCTTACCTGAGCTAAGAAAAGGGTATACCTTGTTCTGTGATGCATCTGGTGTTGGGATTGGTGTGATATTGATGCAAGATGATCGGGTTGTGGTGTATGGGTCATGACAGATGAGGCCTCATGAAAAAAATTATCCCACTCACGACCAAGAATTGGTTGTGGTGCTTTATGCTTGAAATGTTGGTGGTATTACTTGTTGGGGGAGCGGTTCATGGTGTATACTGATCATAAAATCCTTAAATACATCTTCTCCTGGCGTGATTTGAATCTTCGATGGTGAAGATGGGTTGAGTACATGCAATATTTTGATTTTGAGTTGGTTTACACGCCAGGAAAGGGAAATAGTGTTACAGATGCTTTGAGCCGAAAGACTCAAAATCAAGCAGTTTAGGAATCTAGTTCAGAGTGAAGGATGATGGCGTTTTTCGCTGAGATGCATCTGGAGGTGCAGGATGACCAAGGACAAATGACCCTTACATCCTTGGAAATTGACTATGCGCTTCTAAGACGGAACAATGAGAAACAACATAAGGATTCAGAATGCTTGGCTTTAAGGGAAAGTCTCAAAGGTGGGGAATCACCTTTAGGTTGGATCGTTGGCAATGATGGGGTTGTTTATGTTCGTGGTCGTGTTATGGTGCCAACATCTTTGTGGGAAGAGTTGATGTGTGGGTTTCATGCATCGAAGTGCAAAGTGCATCATGGTTTGAACAAAATGTATCATGGTCTATGCAGGCAATATTGGTGGTCATGGATGAAGAAAGAGGTCACAAGTTTTGTGGCACGATGTCTTACCTGTCCGCGAATGAAGGCTGAACATCAGCAGCTGGGTGGTTTGTTACACCCATTGTTCGTTCCAAAATGGAAGTGGGATGATGTGATGATGAATTTTGTAGTGGGTCTCCTGAGGATGCCTCAAAAAAATGATGTGATTTGGGTAGTTGTGGATCGATTGACTAAAGTGGATCACTTTATTGCCGATTCGAGAAACCTTCATCGTGGACCAGTTGGGTGAGTTGTATGTTCGAGAGGTAGTGTGGTTGCATGGGGTGCCACGAACTATAGTTTTGGATAATGATTCATGTTTTACTTCGCACTTCTGGCGGTAATTACATAAGGCTCTTGGTACCCAGGTGTTGTTGAGTACGGCTCTTCACCCGCAGACAGACGGGTGGTCGGTGCATACTATTCAGGTGCTAGAGGACATGTTGAGGGCATGTGTCCTATATTTTGGTGGATCGTGGGAAAAGCATTTGACGCTTGTTGTGATATCCTACAACAATAGTTATCAAGATACAATTTTGATGACACCATTTGAGGCGCTTTATGGTAGACTGTGTAGATCTCTGTTGTGTTGGTTAGAGGTTGGGGAATCATAGTTGTTGGGACCAAGACACCTTCTCTTAATTGGGCGCTCGAGAGCTAGGTCGTCGCCTGATCATGCCCTAGGCGGCAATGGATTTCACTCCGGCCCCTCCCCCCTTGGTGGGGGAGGGTCCTCCACCGCCTCTTGCTGGAGCGCGACGACCACCATTTGTCTCGTTCTCCAACCCTAAGTTCTTAGCTTCCTTCCCTTCAATTCCCCTTTGCGCTAAGGTTCTTGAATGTTTTCAAGGCAGCCCACAAGTTTCAATTTCAACATCGGAATTCACAAATGCAACCTCACTGCTAAATTTAACCTTAATTGCGCGCTTCAAAAACCGTCATCCAGCGGTGGATTCCTTTGATCGGTGGATCTTCAAAGCGTGGGGTCTGCAGGAGAGGGCAACAGTTGGGCTCCTTGATTCCAGGAACATCATGATATGATTTGCAATCAAGGATCTGATTCTCGCCTGGTCGAGTGCGCCTTGCATCTGTGGAGGAGCTCGTTTTCTCTTGTTCAAGTGGTCCTATGATTTCCATATGAAGAGGGATTCTTCAAAAATGGTCGTATGGGTAAGATTTTCGAAGCTCCCTCTACCTTTTCAAAACCCGCCGATTCTCCGAATGCTTGTTAATTTAGTTGGACGATACCTATGTTCAGACAGTAGGACGAAGGCGGTGTGCCATCTGATTTCCCCACGTATTTGTGTTGAAGTTGATGTTACTAAACCACTTATTGAGCCATTTTTTATTGTTGTGGGTGAGGAGTTCCGGTATAGGCAAATGGTTGTGTTTGAGTCATGGTTTCAGTTCTGCTCGTCGTGCATAAGATTGGGTCATAGTGTGGAGGATTGCAGGCGTAGGGGTTGAAGTCTTCAGGTGTTGGTGACTCGGTGACTCGATCCTCAGCTAAACCTTATGTTGGTAAGACAATGGATGTGGATGGAAGTATATCAGTGGAGACTGGCAGAGGTTCAATCTGCAAGGATGGCAGGGATGTGAGTATGAGTAACTCGAATGCTGCAATGGCCAACATACAGGCAGGGGTTCTAGCTCCTAATCCAAAGGCATCTGATATTTTTAATAGACTGAGGAAAGACCTGGTTGGGACTTCAGAGTGTAATACACTGAACAAGGATGATACTGGCCACATTCGAAGCAACGCTGCTTTGAGAGAGGTTCAGTTGGATGTGAGTAACGTTGTTGCGACTAGGGTGGTAGGCAGTGATGAGAAGGCTACTAGAGAGGGGGTGACAGAAATGTTTGGTAATTCTTTCCCAGCCAATGCAGCTTTGTTTGCTGAGGTTTTAAAGGTAGGTAGTGGGTGTTGTGTCCAAGGAGGGTTTGCAGGGGTTTGTTTAGGACACAGTTCACCAAACCAAAACTGGAAATACAAGGGGTGCTAGCCCAGCGACCCGGACTCTGGTTCAACTATGCAATAGTTTTGAAGTGCTGGAAATGGATGGATTGAATATAGACTAGCCAGACATGCACCAGGCCAATGATGAGGTTTGCGAAAAGGAGCTGAGTGAAGATGGAAACAATTTTTCTGTTGGTGAGCCTCCAAGTCTGAGGGGTAACAGGAGGCGGACCCGCAAAGGAAAGAATTACTCCTCTTTACCACCTCCAATGGAGACACGGTCAGTCAAGAAGTTAGTTAAACGACAAGAAGATGGACAACAGGGTCGTTGATCAACGGAAGTCAGGTGGTGTGGGTGAACAAGCATTGGATTTGCTCTTGAGTTCGGAAGAAGAGGTGGTCGAACATGTTCTTCTACTCAATGCCTCTGAGGAGGAAGCTACCAAAATGATGGGGAGGTCACTGTAGATGACTCTCAATGAGGAGCAATACACCTGGATAGACAAGCAGGATCTGATCCTCGTTGGGGGTTTCAACAATGGGAAGATCAACCTTGAGGAGTACATCCAGTCATGGGATAAGTTGGCTTATGAGTTTGAAGATCTGATAATGGACGAACCGAACACTCAGGTAACCTCTTTATCCTGGAAATTGTTTAGAGAGATTAACACTAGTAGACTTAATTGTCCTTTAATGGGTCTGTCATATCTTTTTGTGGTTGAACGTTTGGTTTCTCACTTTTCCCTTAAAAAGTGTTTGAAATAATAAAAATTTAATTTTCAGTCAATTGGAAACGAGACTTATGTAGGAGACATTGAAATAGGTTCAGTTGATTCGAAAGTGTATGGCAACGGCCCAAAGTAGGCAAAAATCGTATGCGGATCGGCATCGTAGACCTCTTGAGTTTTGAGTGGGTGATCGTGCGTTTCTTCGGGTGTCGCCAAGGTTGGGACACCGTCGGATTCGGAAACAGGGTAAGTTGGCACCCAAGTACATAGGGTCGTTTGAGATTGTGGAGAGGATCGAGTCGGTGGCGTATTGATTGGCTCATCCACAACAATATAGTGGTATGCACGATATTTTTCATGTTTCGCAGGTTCGGCAATATCAATATACCTCATCTCATGTGATTGATGTTGAGGATGTTGAACTTGAGGTTGATGTGTCCTTTGACGAGCATTCGTTACGTATTGTGGATCATAGTGAGAAGGTCTTGTGAGACAAGATTGTGCCCTTGGTTTGGGTTTTGTGGCAGCATGGTAATGTTCAGAAAAAAACTTGGCAAAGAGAATCGGGCGTGCAGCCTAGTGGCCAAGTCTCCTTGCTTCGGAAGCTCAATGATGCTCGGAAGGGCGGCTCGAGGACGAGCCGTTAAAAGGTTCATAGTTTGTAAAATCCCAAACTTTGTAGAGGTACGTTCTTGTTTTAATCTTGGTTTAAATCCCTTAAATGTGACCAATTAAATGTTTATCGGGTGCTTAAGAAAGCTCAGGGGTGTTTCGGGGGTTCAGGACACAAAAGAAAGGAAATTCAGGTCATTATGTGCATGTTGCACAGTTCGCGCACGGTTTGTGCAAACCGTGCGGAGGGGGGCAACCAAATCATGCGACTTGGACCCCCTGGACAGTAGCATCTCACACGATTGGCGTACAGTTTGTCAAACCGTGCGAGATCCCCAGATAACCGTGCAACTTGGACCCCTCTTGAACAGAGGTGGGTGCACGGTTGGCGTATGGTTTGGAAAACTATACGGCCAAACCGTGAGACTCATTAAAAGTGAAAAATTACAAAACTGCCCCCTCAGGATATTAAGTTTCTCACCCGATTTCTTCCTCATTTCTTCTCCTCTCAACCCTAATGACAAACCATTTTGACCCAAGCTTCCAAGGGACCATTCTCCTTCGATTCTAGATCAGTTAGAGCGTCGTTGAGTGCAGATCGAAACTCTGGGTAAGTCTAACGCTCCTCTTTCTTCTGTTTTTCGGATTAAGGCTTGAAGTTTGGGTTATCTTCTTCTGAAACTCTAAAACCCTCTTTTTTCGACAAATTCTAGGTTGAGGCTTCAAAGGGTGCTTGAATCTAGATCTAAAGCTAAGCTTAAGGGTGTGTTCATCTTCAGATTTGAGATAGGTGGTCTACAAGTTATATCACGATCTTTAAGTTGATTTATGCATATTGTTTCTCCCTTGTTGTGCAATTGATGTTTTTAGTAAGATTTGGTAAAATGGTTATCTAAATGGTGATTTGAATCCCTCACAATCCTCACGAGATGCGTTGAGGTTGATTATACCAAATAGAGCCGCCCATGGGGTGCGCCAACGATCCCACACATGGAAAGTGGCAATGATAAGCCCAAAATTGGTTTGTGATGAGGTAGAGCCCAAGATGAACGTGTTGGTATGTTAGTTTGAACAAAAAGGGGGAAATGAATGGTTATGTCTAGACCTTGAATAACTTAAAGGAATTGTTTGTCATGGCATGAAAATGAACAAAACAGATTAATGTGAATGTTTCAAATGGCTTCTGGATTTGTAATGAAAATGTGTGAATGGATTAAGGCATATGAATTATTGAGATATGTTAAATGGGCTAATGTATGGGAATTGTTGATTATGCTTAATGGGTTAAGACATGAGGAAGGGAAATGTGTTAAATAGGCTATGCAATGTAAATGGTAAGTATGCTAATGAGTTAATGCTCAATGATGATTTACATGTTGAATGATTATTGAAATGTGAATGTTATGTTTATTGATTGTGTATGGTTTGTGATATGGTATATGTGGTGAATAGATGAAAAGGCATGTGCACATGACTTGGTTGTGTGGGATAAAGGGTTGAGGCTCCTCCCACGGGTCGGGTTGAACTGACGCTCTAACCCACCCCTAAAATGCACGAGTTAGGTTGTCGGACTAATCCTCTAGGCCCTAATGGTTGCATTGGATGAAACTACATGGACTGATGATCAAGGTAAGTGTGATGTAAATGATTGTGAAATGGTTTTCCCTAGTGAGATAGGGAACTTGATTTATTCTTTATGCTTGGTAATTGATTGGCTTGGATTGTTGTGTAAGTGATGTAAATGCCTAACTCATGTAACAAATGATGAAATAGGCTAAAGTAAGTATTGTTAACTAACGACACTTGTGTTGTCTTTTGTTTATCATGTCATCTACTTAGTACTTGCAAGCACTATTTGTTTAGATTGGATATTTTGTAAACACTGTTGGTTGTGGTCTACTGAGTTGTACTCACACCCTACTCGAGACGTCGTTGGGTACCTGAGCAAATTTCATGATTGCAGGTCAAAACAAAGAAAAATGTCATATGCTAGGAAATTGAGTTGGGTTTAGGGCATGCATGGATGAGCATTCGAACTTTGAGTCGAGGCCCGTTTGGGAGTTCAGTTGGTTATCTTTATTTTCAGTTTTTATTTACTTTGACACTGTTAGCATGACATGACATTTACTTGTTTAGTTGTGGCTTGTACCCTATTTGGAAAATGGTTATTAATGCATGTTTTGGTTTATTGTTTATTGTTTTCTTTATTTCATCTGTTATCTATTGTGGCATACTCTGGTAAAGAGAATAGTCTTTCCACGTGATCCATTAGACTCTCGCCGCTAGTCGGCAACCTCTAGCATACGAGAAGGCACACTTGAGGTCATGTGGTGACCCGACACGAAGCACCGGTTTAATGGCAAGGTTAGGGACGTCATAGTATGAATATACTAGTACTCCCATCATAGATATAAAATGAAAAATAAAACATCACCCGCAAATATACAACAGAATACTAAAAGCTCATCCAAATTACAATCAGTAAACCAAAATCCCAAAAATAAAACATCACCCCCAAACAACCTTATTTCAAATAATCCTGAAAATTTGTAGCCTAAGTATCTTGGTTAGGTTTTCATACATAGATAAAAATGAAAACAATAGTCAACAAAATAGAATAAAGATTTGGAACTCGCTATCAAAGAAAATCGGAATCAGAAAATCATTGAATCAGAAGAGAACGTTGGAGGAGAAGCGTTGATCGTCGCTCGGGTGAGGGAAACACGGCTCGACCTAGGAGGGGGGGTGCTCGACGAGTGAAGGGGGGGAGGGTGAGGGAAACACAGCTCGACCTAGGAGGGGAGGAGATGTTGCTCGACGAGTGAAGGGGGTGGAGGGGGGGAGAGGGCAAAAATACGACTCTATCCCAACATTTTTTATAAACCATTGGGATAGATGAGCTATACCCACAGTTTACATAAATTGTGGGTATAGACAGTATCCATGCAAACTATACCACGATTACTACACTGTGGGTATAGCTTCGTAGGAATAGCCCCTGTTTCCAGTAGTGTCATAAGAAACATGATTTAGGATCATTTAAACAAAAAATTAATAGACTAATCCAACATTAACTAAAATTAATTAAATGGCTGATAAAAGTACAAATTTTATCAACAATAAAATAAACACCGATAAAATACAACATTTATCATCATTTTATTTTAACACTAAAAAAATTATTTTTGATCCATGCTTATAAAAAGCATTAATAAAGACTAGCACCTTTTATCCGCATTCTGTGCTGTAGTAGTGAGATCTGGAATTGGGGTTCCATTGAGGTAGTTGAAAAACTCTTCTACCATACCGAAGGGGCCCAACATAATTAGACCACTACATCCGTAATTCTAGGCGCACACAACATTATAGAGAAGTCATAATAGAATAGGGATAAAAATTTTGAATTTCAAGTGAATATTTGTAATCATTAATTTCATTGAAAAGCATAGGATTTAGGGCGCCGCTTTTTTATTTAATATTTTAAAAAATTGAAATATTTGATACCGATGCTAGTTTTTTATATATTGGATACATTTTTTGTGTAAAAAATGAAAAGGTGTGATAAAAAATATATATAAATGAATAATAAAATTTTGAATTGATCAATAACCATTGCATTTTCTCTTTATCTTCGTTACAACCATAACCACAAGATATCATGGATGGTCGAGAAAGAGATTACAATTGACGTGACTTCTAGGATTGTTGTCAATTTGTATAAAAATGAACAGGATTGATAAAAATATATAGAAATGAAAAATAAAACCATAGATGATAGTGGAAATGGAGATTTTTGCTGGAATGGTTTCTAGTATTGCTGTGGATTGATCAATCACCACTTCCATTTCTCATTTGTATTCCAGTTATAACAATGATCACATGAAGCAATTGATGGTAAGATTTTGGATTATGGTAGATTTGACTTTCATAACAAAAAAGAATGAGCAGTATCATTTTATAAATAAAAAAAGTTCGTGTGTATGGTGGAATGCTCAAGATTTCTACTCTAAAATGTTTGGTTGAAGCCAAAATTCATATAAAACCATATAGGTTTTAAAGCACACTTCTAACAAACTGGTTGCAGCAAAAAAAAAAAAAAAAAACTGGCAACAGCAATGAACTGATGACAATAAATGAACTTTGATAATTCTTTCACATCAGATCCAATAAATAACCCAAATTTAATAAATTATACTATTTATGGATAAAAATTAAATAATGTTTATCTATGAGAGATTGCACTAGAATCTCACAATGAAAGGGAAAAAAACAAAGATGATACCTGACAGTCCATAATCTAGAGACCTGAGTAGTCATCACTGCCTCACAAGCTTCACCGGACCACTGCTCGGCCAACAGCCACTGCCGCAACCTCTCCCGCTAAAGGTCCATTTGACATCTAATTGAAAACTGTTTATAGCACTTGTCACTTGAGATGGGTAGCTTTAAAAAATAAGTGATGGTAGTTAAATAATCAATTTAATAAATGACAACTAAAATAAATGACAGAAAAACAATTTTTCAACAAGCAATCTGATCACTAGGGGCAGTGTTATAAGCAGTTTTCAATAAATGCTGTCAAACGGACCTTCGTAGGGGAATTTATGACAGTTGGTGTTGGTCAAACAGTGGCCCATCAAAGTTATAAGCAATTTTCAGTAAGTGATGTCAAACGGAGACTAAACCTTCCAGAGCTCAAAATCCGCGGAGCTTAACATGAAGGAGCTAGCATTCATATGCCCATTCCCTCCGAATTCCTGAAATGGGATTCACACAATTCACCGGGAAACTGTCTCAAAAATCCAACAAGCAAACTATTTTTTTTTTTTTTTCTCATAAAGCCAGATTGAGATAGCAATCTGAAAAAAAAAACTCATGAACGTTAAGAGATCAACCATGGAGATGGGGATGGTGTCTTCATCATCCAAGCTCCGAAGGCTTATCTTCAAAAGCTGGTCATTTTTCAGATCTGGCACCATATAGACAACAGCTCCAATGGGCCTGCTATGTCACAGAAATGGAGAAAAATTATACAATATCTATTCAGAAGTGTTGAAAATTTCTAGTTCAGCAAGAATCCAATTCTAAAGGCACGAACCTCAACTTCCGTTTATGGCTTTCATGAGCTAGTTGATGCCCAAGCTCACTCCTCAAATGTGAACAAGAATCTGCATAAACAGCCTGCAGTGACACGAAAAGAAATGAGAGTTTTGTTGGAGTTGGTGCCCTAAAATCAACTTCTATGTACTTTATGATAACTTATATATTCGTGGTTTTTGAATATCAATAAACTCCTCAACATATCATGATTGTTCTTCTGTGTAACATTACATGTGATAATGTCTAAGAGTAGTTGTCGCACTAAAAGGTTATAGCAGTTCTCCGCTATGATGAGAACCCGGAAGTGTTATGACACTATTCTTAAATATAAATTCTATGGCCGAATGATATCATTTTAGGGACACAAATGATACAGGCTATCAGGGGTGGAGACTCATATGACTTTGAGACACATTCTCATGGTGTACGCCTTTGGTGATATCCAGCATGATATTATAAGAATGAGACCTGACATTAAAAAATCCACATTTATAAGTGTCATTGGATGTTCCTATCTACGAACGTGTGTATTGATCTTTAGACTTTAAGATTGTTATTAATGGATATTTTGAGTCGCATACTTTGATGTATTGACAAAAACCGTGATAACAGATGTTCGTGGCGAGGTAGGATACGTTGGGTGTGTCACGAATAATATTGCATTACTGAATAATGCAAGAAATGATTTATCCCTTCTCTTCACTAATGGAAATTAATATCTCAGATCCTTTGATGAAAATGATATAGCCTAAATAAATTCATGGTCATGGTGTTCTATAGGCAAGTTCTATTTCCGGAAAGTCAAAAAAGAGATATCGAGCATATAGATTGATGGCACTGGCATACAACCTGCTCGATTAGAAATATTATGATAAAGAGATTATATTACATGGTAAACGTTCGTATGAGGTGACATGTCGTTGCGGCATTAACTTCTTTCTCTATGGGTGCATTGGCGTGTTGCTAGAAGCCAACCTTGGACTTTAGATAGGTTCGTATATCTGGTATCTCAGTTAAATGATTTATTATTTAACAAGTTGAATAAATATTATTTTTGGTCGTGGTATAATAATTATTCTTGTATGTCTGATCGCATTTATTCCGTCAATAGCTATTCGAGAGAATATATTGTAGGTGAAATAATTTATAAATATTGAAGAGGATTGGAGGACCAGGTTTAATGGTCCAGTGAGAAATAATAATATTAAATATTATTTGATTAAATAATATTTAATTATAACTCGCAAGTTAAGCGCATGCCAGTAAATAATAATATTTCTATTATTATTTGACATGGGGGTTTCGCTGGGATTAATGAAATAATTAAAAGGCATTTGTGCAAATTATTTATTATTACCCTGGTGAAATAAATGTCCGGTTATATTATTCTCTCATTAGCCAAGGGCAAGCCAAGTGATGCTTATTGGCATGTGCACAACGAATTGGAGAAAAACTCTCAAGCCTTGAGAGTTCATCCCTCTCCAAGAACGCTCTCAAGAACGAGAGAGATCATCATCCACCAGATCAAGGAGAACGCTTTGGAAGCGGTTCTCAAGTCGATCGAAGACGGACATCGCAAGCGCAAGGATCTTCCGTGCTCGCACCCGGAGACTCCTTCAGCGACGTCCGGAGATACATGGAACGCGTGTGGATCACCGCTAGAGGAGATCTACCCTTGATCTCTACAACGCAACGACGATACACCTGCAGATCTGTGACCGAACGCATCAACAAAGAAAGAATCATCTAGAAAGTAATTCTTATTTAATTAAATTAATTATAAACAAAATATATTGATTCTCTCTCTTGGTTCCGGGTTTCTATTCCTTTGTCCTATTTCTTTGATTCAATTTCGTGGATCACGGCGTTCATCGTCGCATAGATCCCGGATTGTTCATTGAATATGGCAAAAATCAAAGTTGAGCACCGTCTCTCCCGCGCTTGTTAGGAATAGGGGCTGGCAGGGGGTTGTTGTGGCCTTGTTGGGGGCTAATCATACTTGGGATGTTAGAGGAGAGAAGGGAGTATTCTGGCTGGGAGGGGGACCACCTAAATTTGAGGCAGTTGGGTTGTTAGAGGAGAGAGGGGAATATTCTAGTTGGGAGGGGGACCACCTGAAGCAGTTGGTTTTTTGTTGGAAAGAGGGGAATGTTCTGGCTGGGAGGGGGGCCACCTGGAGCAGTTGGTTGGTTGGAGGGGGCTGGGTGGGCCTTTAAATAAGGGGGGTCAGTGTTAGGAAGAGGCACTGATTTTTCTGGAATATTTTCACAGCAGGTTGCTGTTGAGGGCTGGTTCGTTGGGACGACCAGCAGGAGGCTCGAGAGTGGTCTTCCACGGGTTTCCTCTCTTTCTCTCACTCACCTTTCTTCTCCCTCTCAACTGTAATTGTTGTTTTTCTGCTACTGTAATTTTGCTGCTACATCGAAATACACGGTTTACTTTTATTTTCTCCCACTCATTTTTACCTAACAATTTGGCGACTCCGCTGGGGAGGAAAGTGGGAGAGACGATTGAAGAGGGAGTTGTATGCTGTTGTGAAGTCAATAGGACGATTGTAGCTTAGTGATCATCGTGAGAAATTCAGCCAGTAATTTTCGTAGGAGCAGCTTGAGCAGAGAGATGAACGGCACTGGGGACGATCGCGGTGTGATCTGCTGGGGAGATCACTCGAGGGAAGACGACCCGAGCTTGTTGAACGCTGGAGAGAGAAGTCATTGTTGAGGGTGTGGATTGGTGTTGCCCGATCCGATTGGGCCAAATGCTTGTGGCCCGCAACTGTCGCGGAGCTGACCGACCGACACCGACCGGCACTGTCGCAGTGCGGACTTCAGAGTCAACTTCACTGTAACACTTTTGACTTCCAACCGGCAGCCACTGTAGCGTTTTTTGACAAAGCTGGTCGTCGTTCACTGTAGCGACGCAGACTCACTTTTCGAACAGTGATCGTCTTCTCCATTGTTTTATAGCCCATTTTCGGGCTAGGGTTACTACTGAAAAACCTCTGTAATTTGTGCTTCCGATATAGTGAAATTCTGCCTCTCCCGTGGACGTAGGGATTATTCCTGAACCACGTAAATCAATGTGTTCTTGCTGCTTTCTTTCTTTTCGTTTTCTCGTTTCTGTCGTTGCGTCTCCCGGCGTTCCGCAACAACTGGTATCAGAGGGTGAGTTCGGATTTCTCCAATGATGGCTTTGGATGAAGGCAAAGTGAAGATCAATCGCTTCAATGGAACTGATTTCAGTTTCTAGAGGATGCAAATCGAGGACTATCTTTATCAAAAAAAGATGCATTTGCCGCTTCTGGGTGTAAAGTCAACGGACATGGAGCAGTCGGAGTGGGAGCTACTGGATCGACAGGTTATGGGTGTTGGCGCCTAACGTTGGCCAAAAACGTGGCGTTCAACATCAAAGAAGAGAAGACGACGATTGGACTGATGAAAGTTCTCACAAATATGTACGAGAAGCCTTCTGCAGCTAACAAGGTACACTTGATACGACGACTGTTCTACCTGAAATTGGTTGGGAGAGTTGTCGCAGATCATATCAACGAATTCAATACCATTATAAGTCAGTTGACATCGGTGGATATTGATCTTGGTGATGAGGTATGTGCGTTGGTTTTACTATCTTCGTTACCTGATAGTTGGGAAACAACTGTAACAGCTGTGAGCAGTACTTCGGGGAATACGAAGTTGGCTCTGAAAGATGTACGAGACTTGATCCTCAGTGAGGATATGAGAAGAGTGAGACCTGATCCTCAGTAAGGATATGAGAAGAGAATCAGGCAGATTCTCTGGTTCTGCTCTGAACATTGAAGGAAGAGGAAGATATGTGCAGCGGGACAATCGCAGAGGACGATCGAAGTCAAGAGGAAAGAGCAGAGACAAGGCAAAGAGATCTGGTCCAACCTGCTGGACTTGCGGGAAGAAAGGACATGTCAAGAAGGAGTGCAGAGAAAATCGAAAGGGCCCTGAAACCAGTAAAGCAAATGCGGGAACTGAAGGCACTGATGACGTGCTGCTGTTGAGCGTGGACAGCCCAATGGAGTCTTGGATTTTAGACTCTAGGGCGTCTTTCCATTCTATATCGGAGAAGGGATTTCTAGAAAATTACATTTCAGGAAATTTCGGCAAGGTACATCTTGCTGATGATGAGCTCTTGCAGATTGTGGGGAAAGAAGATGCACGAATCAAGACCAACAGTGGGAGTGCTGGTTCGGGAAAACGTGAGGTATATCCCTGGTTTGAGAAGAAACCTTATTTCTGTTGGACAACTTGATGATGCAGGGTTGAGTACCACATTCACTGGTGGTGCATTGAAGATCACCCGAGGAGCTATGGTCATAGCTCGGGGAGCAAAGAATGGTACCTTATACAACATAACAGAAACTTACATAGACATGGCTGCATCACTCAAAGCTGTAGGAGATTCACAACTGTGGCACAACAGGCTAGGCCACATGAGTGAGAAGGGGATGAAGGTGTTGGCAACAAAAGGGCTGCTACCGGAGCTGAAGTCGGTGGAAGTTGGCCTATGTGAAGATTGTATCTTCAGAAAGCATAATGTCACGGGCTGAGCGTCTCAGCACAGCAGTTCGCCCGTGCGGCACCCCAGCCCCCTCCAAGGCGGGCGGGGTTCAGCCGTCCAGCTCTTCATATGTGAGGTTCACTGGTTTCGTCCTGCCATGGACTCATCAGGAGAGTGGCCCCAACTCCCAACCAGTGGTGTCAAGGTTGACACGCACCATCATCCTCTTTGTCGGGGCGACTCTCATCTCTTCGATAGGGACTAACCAGATGAACCGCAGCTTTAATGTTCTTGCTGGTGTGGGACAGGACCCCCATGATTGGGTCGTGACATTCTCCCACCACCATTCCATGCACGCCCTCGTGCATGCAGGATCGTGGCCTTCTGTGTGTCCGCGGCTGCTTCCAACTAACCGGTTACCAAGCATGGCCTCAGGGGACGCTCCTTCCTTGTCGTTGGCATCAATGGCCCACCCACTCTCTGGGTCGCAAACCACCGTGGTCCACCCTCTCTCTCAGGGTCGAAAACCACCTCCACGAGACCCACCCTTCATAGTGGCGTCTCTGCCTCGGACATCTCGCAAGCGCGACCTTCTACGTCGTGTCATCTCCGCATGACACCCCGGGACTCCGCTCCCACCACCAAGGTCCATCCGGCAGCATTCCGCAACACCACGAGGCACATTCCCTCTGATAACACTTGTCACGGGCTGAGCGTCTCAGCACAGCAGTTCGCCCGTGCGGCACCCCAGCCCCCTCCAAGGCGGGCGGGGTTCAGCCGTCCAGCTCTTCATATGTGAGGTTCACTGGTTTCGTCCTGCCATGGACTCATCAGGAGAGTGGCCCCAACTCCCAACCAGTGGGGTCAAGGTTGACACGCACCATCATCCTCTTTGTCGGGGCGACTCTCATCTCTTCGATAGGGACTAACCAGATGAACCGCAGCTTTAATGTTCTTGCTGGTGTGGGACAGGACCCCCATGATTGGGTCGTGACAATAAGGTGTCTTTTGCAAAAGGAGGCAGAACACCAAAGGCTGGGAAGCTGGATCTGGTACACACTGATGTTTGGGGGCCTGCACCAGTACTTTCCCTTGGAGGGTCACAATACTATGTGACATTCATCGATGACTCAACAACGAAGGTATGGGTTTACAAACTGAAAAGTAAATCTGATGTGTTTAAAATGTTTCAGAAGTGGAAGGTCATGGTGGAGAATGAGTCAGGAGCTAAGCTAAAATGCTTGAGGTCTGACAACGGTGGAGAGTATGGCAGTCAAGAATTCATAGAATTCTGTTCTGATAATGGAATTCGGTGGGAGAAGGCTATCCCAGGAACACCACAACAGAATGGTGTGGCAGAGAGGATGAATAGGACGTTGAATGAACGTGCCAGAAGTATGAGGTTACACTAAGGGTTGCCCAAAACCTTCTGGGTTGATGCAGTGAACATGGCAGCGTATCTGATGAATAGGAGTTCATCTGTGCCAATGGGAGAACGTCTACCCGAGGAGCTCTGGTCTGACAAGGAGGTAAAACTCTCACATTTAAGAGTCTTTGGCAGTTTGGCTTATGTACACATTGATGCTAACTCAAGGGACAAGCTTGATGCTAAGTCCAAGCCATGTTTCTTTATTGGCTATGGTGCTGATGAGTTTGGTTACCGCTTTTGGGATGATCACAAGAAGATGGTCATCAGGAGCCAGAACGTGGTATTCAATGAAGGTGTCATGTACAAAGATCGTCATGTAGCTGAAAATGAAAATGGGAACATTGAATCAGAGTGCAAAGAGCAAGTGGAGCTTGAAGGTGTATCTGAGCATGAGAGATCTGAACCGGTGGAACCTACTACTCCAGTAGAGTTGAGGAGATCATCAAGAGTGAAAAGGCCTGTGCAGAGGTATTCACCATCCCTGTATTATCTATTATTGACTGACGGTGGAGAACCAGAATGCTTTGAAGAGGCAATGCAGCTGAAGGAATCGAGCAAGTGGGAGCTGGCTATGAAGGAGGAGATTTCCTCATTGCATGACAACACTTGGGAGCTGACACATTTGCCAACAGGAAAGAAAGCATTGCAGAACAAGTGGGTCTACCGGGTTAAGGAAGAACATGATGGCAAGAGGAGGTTCAAGGCAAGGCTTGTGGTGAAAGGCTTCCAACAGAAGGAGGGGATGGATTTCACTGAAATATTCTCACCAGTAGTGAAGCTTACCACCATCCGGGTGGTTCTCAGCATTGTGGCGTCAGAGGACTTGCATCTTGAGCAGCTTGATGTCAAGACTGCTTTCCTTCATGGAGATTTGGAGGAAGATATCTACATGCAGCAATCAGAGGGATATGTAGAGTCTGAAAAGGAAGACCTGGTGTGCAAACTCCAGAAGAGCTTATATGGACTGAAGCAGGCACCGAGGCAGTGGAACAAGAAGTTTGATTCATTTTTGTCTAAAAACGAATATAAACGATGTGGCATGGATCAATGTTGCTACATAAAGTCCTTTGGTGATGAATACATTATATTGCTTCTATATGTGGATGACATGCTTATTGCAGGATCATGTATGCAGAGAATTAATGAACTGAAAGGGCGGTTGGCTGAGGAGTTTGAAATGAAAGATCTTGAAGAAGCTGGCAAGATTCTAGGGATGAAGATCAAGAGAGACCGCACAGCTGGAACATTAATATTGTCACAGGCTGATTACATTGGGAAGGTCCTGAGAAGATTCAGTATGATGAAAGCAAAGGCAATCTCTATTCCCCTGGCGAGCCATTTCAAACTATCAAATGAGCAATCACCGAAGACGGCAGAAGAGGTGGAGTACATGGCAAAAGTTCCATACGCATCAGCTATTGGAAGCCTGATGCATGTCATGGTTTGTACTCGGCCTGACATCGCTAATGCAGTGGGAGTTGTGAGCAGGTATATGGCTAACCCTGGAAAGCAACATTGGGAAGCAGTGAAGTGGATGATGAGGTATTTGAAGGGCAGCAAGGAGGTATCTTTGTGCTTTGGGAAAGGAAATTCATTGCAGGGGTATGTGGATGCTGACCTTGGAGGCGATGTCGACAGCAGGAGGAGTACCACAGGTTAGGTTTTTACCTGTGGAGGAACTGCGGTAAGTTGGATATCACAATTGCAGAAGGTGGTGGTTTTATTCACCACAGAGGCAGAATACATTGTTGTAACAGAAGCTGGGAAAGAGATGGTTCGGCTGAAGAACTTCTTGGATGAATTGGGAAGAAAGCGAGAGGAGAATGTATTGCATTGTGCCAATCAGAGTGCTATACATCTTGCAAAGAACCCAGTGTTTCATGCCCGGACAAAGCACATTCAGTTGAAGTACCATTTCATCAGAGGTTTGATACAGGATGGGTTGCTGACTTTGCAGAAAATATGTGGAACCAACAAACCGGCAAACATGTTGACAAAGCCTATGGTGATACAAAAGTTGAGGCACTGCTGTGCCTCTATTGGTCTCCACTGATGAACAAAGGATGAGAGGCAGAATGATGGAGGACCTGATGGGAGCAGAAGAGAAAAACAGTTTATATTTCATGAATCTATGAATGGAAAGCACGTCACTGGTGAGTGAAGAAGAGGAAGAACTCAAATTAAGTAAGTTGTCTTCATCAGTTGCATTGAAGCATAACAGTGTAGTGGATCAGGCTACAAGTGGGAGATTGTTCGATTGGTGTTGCCCAATCCGGTTGGGCCGTATGCTTGTGGCCCGCAACTATCGCGGGTCGAGCTCTGCAGTGAGCTCATTGAGGGTTGCAGGGGGCAACGCGCCCTTACTCTGGGGGTCCGGGGGCCAAAGGCCCCCTGCCCAATTTTTCCGGCACTGGAGCATCTCTGATTACTGTAGCGGAGTTGACCGACTGACACCGACAGGCACTTTAGCAGTGCGGACTTCGGTGTCAACTTTACTGTAGCGCTTTTGACTTCCAGCCGGTAGCCACTGTAGCGCTTTTGACAAAGCTGGTCGTCGTTCACTGTAGCGACACGGACTCACTTTTCAAACAGTGATCGTATTCTCCATTGTTTTATAGCCCATTTTCAGGCTAGGGTTACTACTGAAAAAAACCTCTGTAATTTGTGCTCCCGATATAGTGAAATTATGCCTCTCCCGTGGACGTAAGGATTATTCCCGAACCACGTAAATCGTTGTGTTCTTGTTTCTTTCTATCTTTCGTTTTCTCGTTTATGTCGTTTTGCCTCCCGACGTTTCCGCAACACATATATCTCTGCCCGCATGAAAAACAGAGCCC
Organism: Viscum album; assembly: GCA_963277665.1. NCBI lineage: Eukaryota > Viridiplantae > Streptophyta > Magnoliopsida > Santalales > Viscaceae > Viscum > Viscum album. The sequence continues at coordinate 302,564,545 of OY728166.1, forward strand.
CTTTGCTCCTCTCCTCGTACTCCTCTCTAGATAAATTTCACATGGCTTTACATCGTGTCACAAGTCCTCCCTTATGTTCCTGCTCACTTCCAACTCCAGGTGGTAGGATGCGAAGTGAGGTGGTGTTCCACGCCTACCCATACCTCCTGAAACCCCCTGCCGCGATCGTGTTACAGGCTGTTTGGGGATTCCTCTCACTTGAAGGACCCTCTCAACTCGTTGCGCCGATGTCAGTAATCGCGCCTTAGTTGGTGGCGGCTCATGCGTCATGATAGTGCATCCTATCACAGGCTTTAGTCCTCCGATAAATAAGCTCATATACCACTTTTCCGTCATATCTGGAATCTGCAATGCCGCTCGCTCAAAATCATTAATATACACATCCACTGTCTTCAATTGTCGAACTCCTTTAGATACATTAACAGAGCCTCCTCTACACCACTTCCGTATCTTTCTAACAATTCTTCCTTCAACTGCGACCTTGTTAATCACGTTCTTACTGACTTCAACGAAGTCATCCAGTACTATACCAAGCCATTCATATAGACCTGTGCAATCGGAACCTTCTGCCCTTCTCGTGTTCTGTGCAACAAAAAATATATCTCAGCATGGGAAAGCATAGGAAATCTAGGATACCGGATCTTCTCCTATGAATATCGGCATTTCAACCTGTCTTGCTAGTTCGCTTACCTCCTTCATTCTCCCACTTTCTATGCATCTCTCCTTCGTTCTAATTCCTCTCCCGTCATTCGAAAACTACCCCCGCTTTCTTCCACCACTACTAATTTTCCGATGTTTTATTTACACTACGGGAAAAATGGTTAATAGCGACGGGGTATTTGCGACGGGAATAATTCCCGTCGCAAATACCTTTCGCAAAGGAGTATTTGCGACGGGCAACTATTCCCGTCGCAAATGGTTTGGCGCGAGATGCACGCCAAACCGCGCGAAGTTTATTTGCGACGGGAATAGAACCCCGTCGCAAATACCCCGGCGGCAGGGGATATTTGCGACGGGCCCCGTCACAAATAACCGTTTTAATGCCGCCAATAATTAAATGCGGTCATGGTTATTTGCGACGGGGTCCGTCGCAAAAATCGTTATTTGCGACGGAAAACCCGTCGCAATTAATCCAACCTATAAATACTGTCAACCATTACTATTTCCTCACTCTCAACTCTCAACCGTTTCAATTTTTTCACTTTGAATCTTTTACGACTTTCAGTTGTAAAATTTTTTTTCCAACTTCGAGGATTCAGTTGGTGGTGTTCTACAATTACAGCGGCTCGACATTGACATCAAGTTTAAGGTTTTTATCTGAATTTTAATTTAATATTTATTTTATTTATTATATTTATTTAGTTTAAATTTTTATATTTTTTTTTTGATTTCTAATTAGAAATAATTATGAATAAGTATTAATAATTAATAGTAATTAGAGACAATTAAACACTAATTAATTTAAAATAGTTAGCTGTAATTACAATTAATTAGCAGTAATTATAAAAAATTAAAATTAATTTGAATTAATTAATAATAATTAGAAATAATTAACATTAATTAGTAATAATTTATAATAATTACCAATAATTAGTAATAATTACTAATAATTAGTAATAATTAATAATAATTCCCAATATTCAATAATTGCCAATATTTATCAATATTTTTTCCAATAATTACCAATATTTACCAATAATTGCAAATAATTGTCAATATTTACCAATAATTAGGAATAATTACCACTAATTAAGAATAATTACCAATAATTAGGAATAATTACCAATAATTAGAAATAATTACCAATAATTAGAAATAATTACCAATAATTAGAAATAATTACCAATAATTAGTAATGATTCGTAATGATTATCAATAATTAGGAATAATTACCAATAATTAGGAATAATTACCAATAATTAGAAATAATTACCAATAATTGGGAATAATTACCAATAATTAGTAATAATTCGTAATGATTACCAATAATTAGTAATGATTACCAATAATTAGTAATGATTACCAACAATTAGTAATGATTTCCAATAATTAGTAATAATTTCCAATAATTAGTAATAATTACCAATAATTAGTAATAAATAGGAATAATTAGGAATAATTACCAATAATTAGGAATAATTAGTAATAATTAGTAATAATTACCAATAATTAGTAATAATTACCAATAATTACAAATAATTAGTAATAATTACCAATAATTATTCATAATTAGTAATAATTACCAATAATTACCAATAATTACCAATAATTAGTAATAATTGGTAATAATTATCACTAATTACCAATAATTCGTAATAATTAGTAATAATTACCAATAATTATTAATAATTAGAAATAATTACCAATAATTACCAATAATTAGTAATAATTAATAATAATTACCAATAATTACCAATAATTACCAATAATTAGTAATAATTACCAATAATTAGTAATAATTAGTAAAAATTACCAATAATTAACAATAATTAGTAATAATTAGTAATAATTAGCAATAATTAACAATAATTAGTAATAATTAGTAATAATTATCAATAATTATTAATAATTATCAATAATTAGTAATAATTACCAATAATTAGTAATAATTTCCAATAATTATCAATAATTACTAATAATTACTAATAATTACCAATTGTTGGAGTCTGCATCCCACATCGAACTTGAGGTCCGGTGTGGTCTTTATTATTTGTTATAAATACACCCCAAGGGCTCCTTTGGAGAGATACCTTGGGGGTTCGGTCTCTCTCATTTCTCAATCTACATGGTATCAGAGGAGGTTTTTTGAACCCCTAATCCCTCCCTCCCTGTTTTTTTTTCCCCTTTAGGGTTTCCCGTCCGGGGGGCGGCGGCCTCAAGGCCCCGTAGGGTTACCGCCGCCGCCCCTCAGCCTCTGCCCCACGCCTCGTGTCCCACCTCTGCCCTACGCGGCTCCCCGGCAGGCCCTCCCTCCCGGCGCACTCCTCCCTGCGCGGCTCCCCGGCGCGACGCGGCTCCCCGGCGCGACGCGGCTCCCCGGCGCGACGCGGCTCCCCGGCGCGACGCGGCTCCCGGCTCCTCCCGCTGCTCCTCTGCGCATCCCGTCGACCCGCCCTTCCTGCGCGCGACGGCCCGGTCCTGACGCCGTCTCCCTCTCTGTGCGCGGCCCGCTCCTCCTGCGCGCGAATCCCGTCGCCGCGACTCCCGGCGCACCTCCTCCCGACGGCCCGCCTCTTCCATGCCGGCTCCCGGTCGCGCAGCCCTCCATCGCGCCGGCTCCATTCATCCCCGCGCGACGGCCCCCGCCTTCCCTGCGCGCTCCCGCTGTCCGCTCTCGCTGTCCCTCCCGAGCGTGACCCTCCCGCTTCCAGCAGCCGGCCTCCAGCTCCGGCCGGCGACCCCTCTCCGGCGGCCTCTCTCGTCCCGCTCCCCTCCCGGTGACCTCGCCTTCTGCTGTCCGGCGGCCAGATCCGGACAGCTCCGGCCGACTCCGGCCGGATCCGGTGATTTCCGGCCAGATCCAGGCTACTCCGGCCGGCTCCGGCCTGATCCAGAGATTTCCGGCCAGTTCCGGCGATATCCGGACTGTTCCGGGCATATCCGGGCAGATCCGACCTGTTCCGGCCAGCAACCGGCCTCCACCCGTGCTGGCCGCTCCACGCAGGTGGCCTCCTCCAACTTCCAGCGCCGTCTCCCGGCCTCCTGCACCCTCGCCGGCCTCCTCCTGCGGCATCCCCGCCTCGCCGGCATCTCCTGGCACCTCCCGGCAGCCGCATCTCTCTCCGCCGGCACGTCCTTTCGCTAGCGCAGCAACTCGACCACCTAGGATTCGGTCCCCATTGGCGCCACCAGTCCCGCAACAATTCTGCGGACTCCCCGCCTCCCGTCGCCGGCCCCGCAAATGCAGTTTTCCCGGTGCTAGATTGGATTTCCCGGCGTTTCATCGACCGGCCCCACTAGTGCGGCATTCCTGGCGTTCCGTCAACCGGCCGGTCTGAGTGGTCATCTGCTGCGCCTGCAACATCATCCATCCATCATCCTGCGGGGGAGCTTTGATCGTGAGGGGGAGCAGCAGCGACTTAATATTTTATTTCATCTTGTTTTGTCATCAAGCTGGGTATGTCCAGCTTGAGGGGGAGTGTTGGTCTCTGTTTTGTTGTTTTCTTTTCATTCTGTGTCCAAGCTAGGTACACCTAGCTTGAGGGGGAGTGTTGGAGTCTGCATCCCACATCGGACTTGAGGTCCGGTGTGGTCTTTATTATTTGTTATAAATACACCCCAAGGGCTCCTTTGGAGAGATACCTTGGGGGTTCGGTCTCTCTCATTTCTCAATCTACACCAATAATTAGTAATAATTACCAATAATTAGTAATAATTACCAATAATTAGTAATAATTAGAAATAATTACCAATAATTACCATTAATTAGAAACAATTACCAATAATTACCATTAATTAGTAATAATTACCAATAATTACTAATAATTGGTAATATTTACCAATAATTACCAATAATTATCAGTAATTACCAATAATTAGTAATAATTCGTAATGATTACCAATAATTAGTAATAATTACCAATAATTCGTAATGATTACCAATAATTAGTAATAATTTCCAATAATTAGTAATAATTACCAATAATTAGTAATAAATAGTAATAATTAGTAATAATTACCAATAATTCGGAATAATTAGTAATAATTACCAATAATTATCAATAATTAGTAATAATTAGTAATAATTACCAATAATTAGCAATAATTAGTAATAATTACCAATAATTAGTAATAATTACCAATAATTAGTAATAATTACCAATAATTAGTAATAATTACCAATAATTATCCATAATTAGTAATAATTACCAATAATTACCAATAATTAATAATAATTGGTAATAATTATCATTAATTACCAATAATTAGTAATAATTAGTAATAATTACCAATAATTAGTAATAATTAGTAATAATTAGTAATAATTAATAATAATTACCAATAATTAGTAATAATTACCAATAATTATCAATAATTAGTAATAATTACCAATAATTACCAATAATTACCAATAATTACCAATAATTAGTAATAATTACCAATAATTACCAATAATTAGAAATAATTACCAATAATTAGGAATAATAACATTATTACATTATTAGTATATTTTATTATTAATATTAAAATAATATAATTTTCTATATTATATACAATTCTCCTTTCATCTGTGTGTTTTCTGTCTCCACATGTAATATTTGCATTCTTTTTCAAAATTATCAACCTCTCACCAATGGAGAGGTGAAAGTGAATGCAAATATTACATGTGGAGACAGAATGTTAAACACACAGATGAAAGGAGAATTGTATATAATATAGAAAATTATATTATTTTAATATTAATAATAAAATATAATAATAATGTAATAATGTTATTATATAATTAATATTTATGAAAAAATAATATTAGTATTACTAAAATAATAAAAAATTTATATAATATTAAAATTATCAATATTTGTAACAGGTTTTGCTTTATTCTCAACATATTCAATTCTTAAAGTGTCAATTTTTAGGTCTATCTCAATAAAAAGTTTGCGTCAGTCGTGTATGATGTAAACTTTATAATTATCCTTGCTTGAGTGTTTTTTCTAACAAATTATTCAAAATCAGTAATGCTTTTATATTTTATAGAAAAATATGGAACAACGAGGTCGTCAACAGTCATTATTAGATGACCGCATATGGATAAATCAACGTAGAAATCCAAACGGTTCTGGTTTTAATCCAGTATATATAGAGGGTGTAGAGACTTTTTTATCATTTGCGGCATCAAATCCATAATTTGTTTCAGAAGGCAAAATAAAATGCCCTTGTAGAAAATGTGCATTGAGAACGTTTGACACGTTTGACAAAATGGGGGGACATCTCTTGCGTTTTGGTTTTCAACCAGATTATGTTTTTTGGTATCAACACGGTGAACGCAGTTCTAGAGTAGGTGATACCAACTTGATTCCGGATCCATCCCGGTTTCATGATTTAGTACATGATGTTGCAGGTTCATATGTTCAACATACAGAAACTCCAGCTGATATAGCTTCAAATCCTGAGTTGGCACCGTCTGAATTTTATGAGTTGTTGAGGTCTGCTGAGGATGCATTATATCCTGGCTGCAAGATGAGCAAATTAGAAGCAGTCGCAAAATTTATGGTTATCAAATCAGATAACGGAATGTCAAACACCTGTTTTGACCAGATATTTTCTTTGCTTAAAACACTGTTACCCGAAGGAAATGTTTTGCCTGCAAATTACTATGAGAGTAAGAGGCTGGTTCGAAATTTGGGACTTACTTGTCAGAAGATTCATGCATGTTCAAATGACTGCATTTTATATTCTGGAAAAAATGAGTCGTTGGATAGTTGTCCCACATGTGGGCAACTGAGATATAAAGAAGGGCAACATGGGAAGTCTGGTTTGATTCCTGTAAAACAGTTGAGATATTTTCCGCTTACATCCAGACTTCAGCGTTTATTCATGTCTAAGAATACAGCGACAATGATGTCATGGCATAAAGCGAATATTTCAACCGATAAAAGCTTGAATCATCCAGTCGATGGTGATTCATGGAAACATTTTGGTAGAGTGCATCCATCCTTTGCTTTAGAAGCTAGAAATGTTTGACTGGGCCTTTCCGCTGATGGTTTCTGTCAGTTCGGATCTTATGGTAGTCAATATTCATGTTGGCCTGTTTTTTTAACTCCGTACAATTTACCTCCATAGATGTTGATGAAGGAGCCATATATCTTTTTGACTTTACTAATTCCAGGACATCCGAAGAAGAATATTGATGTTTATTTGAAACCATTGATTGATGAATTAAGTTTATTGTGGAGTACTGGTGTCAGTACATATGATGTTGCTACGAAACAGAATTTCATACTGAGAGCAGCATTGATGTGGACAATTAGTGACTTCCCGGCTTATGGGATGTTATCTGGCTGGAGTACACATGGTCCGAAATCATGTCCTTACTGTATGGGAGAGAACAAAGCATTTATGCTCATTCATGGAAAGAAACCTTGTTATTTTGACTGTCATCACAGATTTCTTCCAGCTGATCATCCTTTTCGCAGAAACAGATCTCATTTCAGAAAAGGAACAGTTGAAAGGGATGGACCTCCAAAAATGCTATCAGGTTCGGAGTTAAAATTAATTGTATTTTCATTACCTCCCATCACTTTTGGTCCCACAATAAACCAACAGAAAATTTCTGGTTTTGGGAAAGAACACAATTGAATTAAACGTAGCATATTTTGGGATTTGCCATATTGGTCTGATTTGTTGGTCTGTCACATGTTGGATGTCATGCATATTGAGAAGAACTGTTTTGATAATTTGTTTCATACAGTTTTGGATACGCCAGGAAAGAGCAAAGACAATGTAAATGCACGTTTAGATCTTGCCCAAATTTGCAGGCGTCCAGAACTGGAACTGTTTGAGAATGTCAGAACAGAAAAGTTACTGAAACCAAAAGCAGCTTATACACTGTTTAAAGAAAACCGTTTATTATTTTGTCAGTGGATTGCAGATTTGAGACTTCCAGATGGTTGTGCTTCCAATTTGGGTAGATGTGTAAAGAATGGTCATATTACTGGATTAAAAAGTCATGATTGTCATGTTATAATGGAAAGACTTCTACCCATTGGATTAAGAGGTCTGTTGAATTCTGTGATTTGGGATTCCATAATAGACATGTCTCATTTTTTTCGGGAAATTTGTGCGGCTACAGCAGATTATGATGCTTTAAGCAAACTTGAAGAAGATGTTGTTGTAATTATATGTAAACTGGAAAAAATATTTTCGCCGTCTTTCTTCGACTCAATGGAACATTTGATGTTACATTTGTCATATGAAGCCAAATGTGGAGGTCCAGTACAGTTTCGATGGATGTACCCATTTGAAAGATGCATGCAAAAATTGAAAAGAAAAGTACGTAACAAAGCATCTGTTGAAGGATCTATTGCAGAAGCTTATTTGCAAGAGGAAATATCTTTTTTCTGCTCCCATTATTTTGAATCTGAGTGTCCTTCAAAACACAACCGAATGGGACGGAACGAGAGAAATATTGATGAAATCGACAATCAATTATCTGTTTTCAACCAGCCAGAGCTTGGTTTTGGTGGAGTTTATGAACGCTGGCTTTCGGATGATGAACATCACAGAGCTCATACGTATGTTCTGCTCAACTGTGAAGAGATGACATCAGTTGTACTGTAAGTGTTTATATCACTTATTCTATCATTTATGTTACAGTAAATAACTTTGTTTTTTATAGGTTGTATGATAATCATATCAAGAAACAAATTCCACAAATTACAGCAGCTGCTCTCGAAGAACGCCGACAGAAAAATTTCTCTCAGTGGTTTCAAAAACTGGTAACATAAATTCTTTATCTTTTAGCAACTCATTCAATGTATAGTTTACTATATTGATAATTATTTCACAAATTTTCAGGTGTCTCGACATGCTGATAAAATTGACAAGGCTGTGTATATTGAGTAACCCACCTTCCAAACTTGTTAAAACTTATAATGCATATGTGTTGAATGGATTTCGATTTCACACACATGCATATGGGGAATCAAAAAAAACAATGAACAGTGGAGTTAGCTTGAGAGGATCTCATCATCGACAAAATGAAGTTGACTTTTATGGCATACTTGATGAAATCATTGAACTCTGTTATCTTGGACAACATTACATAACCATGTTCAAATGTCGGTGGATGGATACAGAGAGAGGCGTGCGTGTTCATCCGACTCATGGAATCATCGATATTAAATACAAAAGTGTTCTCGCAGTAAATGAACCATTCTTATTGGCTCAACAGGCACATCAAGTTTATTACGCAAAGTACTGTGCTACATCAAGAGAGTTGACTGATTGGTGGAGTATAATAAAAATCAAAATTCGAGACAATCAGTTTAGTCAAAGTGAATGTGCTTTCACTGATGTGCAAAGAATTGAAGTTTTTCAAGAGTACTCAAAATCAATCTTTTTTACAAAGAGACATGAGTATCGATGACGACACCCCACATTTAAGAGTCGGTGATGACGATGATATTAATGATGTCACATATGAATTTGAAATGGTAAGAGATGAAGCAACTGGAACTCGAATGGATATCGATGATGTTGAGGAGGAACATGAAGATGACATTGACATATATGAAGATGATGATGAAGATGAACACTGATAGAATTCCATGGTAGTTATATACAATCATAACTAATATATATGTATATATAATAGTAATTATCAATTATTTGCTAACAACATTAACATTTTCTGTTTCAGATGGACGACGACACATTTCGTGAGTTGGCGGATGCTGACCTGCCTTTCGATGCGGATGAGTTGCTGGCAGATGACCCTCAGCCTGCAGGCGCTCCAGGGAGTACGCGGAGGGGGCGCGGTCTTACACGATTGATGATTCCTGACCCCGTCCCCGAGCGACGTCCACGTCTTGGGTTTGATCCACGCACACGGAGGTGTAATAACCTGTGTGATAACCTGTGGATTTGACTAAGATTTCATTAATCTATTCACATAATAAATGTTTATTATTTTTACAGTTTTCCGCATATAGCAGTCGGACAGGGCAGCGCTATTTTGCGCAACTATTTCTCTCAGCCTTGGACCATATAGGAGCATATTCTCATTGATGTGCAGCAGGCCATGTTTGGCCATTGGTTGGTACGTACGTAAATAAATAATTTTTATTTTGAAAATTATTTCATTTCTAACTTGATATTTTGATTTATTTGTAGGGTTTATGGTATCCGATCGAGGATACCATGCGTGACGTCATCCACGAGGCATGGGAGGTGGTCATGCGTGATCGCTTTCGTCAGTTTTTGCACAATTTAAGAAAAGCTGCCACGAAGAAAGCAGGAGTGTCAAATTTTGACGAGTCATGTAGAGCACACCGACCAGAGTACATTTCATCCCATGTATGGGATGGATTATGTGCGCACTGATTGAGTGATGCCTTTCAGAGGAGATCATCGGTGGGGAGGCAGAATCGGAGGAGACAGGAGGTGACTCATCGAGCTGGGAGTCGTACTTTCAGTACTCATAGACAGCATCTGGTACGTACATTATTTATAAATATTTTATATAACTATAAATATTAACAGTTTATTTTTTATTCTTATAGGCTGTCGAGCACCCCGATATTACGGAATACGACGTATATCGGAGGATGTATAGTGATCCTGCTACTGAGGAGCTCAGAGGTGATCGTCAGCGTCACATCGTGGTCAGTATTATTTGTTTTCAAGTTTAAAAATTAACTGCATATAATATATTTACAATTTTAATTTTAAATTGCAACTACAGGAGTCATATGAGGCCGCAACGTCACAGACCCGGCCTAAGAGTCAGGCCGAGTCATCAGATCAGACCACTGGCCGTCAGTTTGATGAGGCGGCATGGATGCAGGCCACCCAGTATGCCTTCGAAAATGGTCGGGTAGTTGGTATCAGCTCTCGATTGACTCCCGGAGATTATTATGGCAGTGCAGCGATGTCGGCGTCCAACTCGAGAGGAGCTCGTGCATCTTCTTCTGCTACACAGTATGAGGATCAGTTGCGATCTCAGACTGCACTGATAGAGAGTCTCCGACAGGAGCAGGAGCAGATGCGTCAGCAGCAGCAGCAGCATGAGGAGGAGCGTTGACGCCAGCAGCAGCTGTACGAGGAGCAGATGAGTCGGTGGCAGCAGCAGCATCAGGAGCAGATGGAGTACATGCGTCGACTCACTCATGTTTTAGGGATGGAGTTTCCTCCACCAGCATCTGCAGATCCCCCCCTCCCCCCCTCCTTCAGATTAGAGTTTGTTTTTATGTTATAAAGTTTGTTAAATCAAAATATGAATTTTTTTTCTATTCGTAGTTTCTGTCTCATTATAAAATATTAATAATATTATATTTTGAAATAACAATATTAATATGAATAATAATATTATTTATATTTTATAATATTAAATTTTATATATATATTAAAATTTTATAATATTATAATTTAATTATATTTTTTTGTAATATTAGAATTATTTTAATATTTGAATGTAAAATAATTCTATTATTTTTATATTAATTAAAATAACTTATTAATATTTTTTTTATTTATGAATTATAATTCTAATATTACTATATTAATTAAAATCATTTATTAATATTCTATTATTTTTTATTTTTGAATTATAATTCTATTATTATTATATTAATTAAAATAATTTATTAATAATTTATTATTTTTATTTGTGAATTATAATTCTATTATTATATTAATTAAAATCATTTATTAATATTCTATTATTTTTTATTTTTGAATTATAATTCTATTATTATTATATTAATTAAAATAATTTATTAATAATTTATTATTTTTATTTGTGAATTATAATTCTATTATTATATTAATTAAAATCATTTATTAATATTTTTTTATTTTTGAATTATAATTGGATTATTATTATATTAATTAAAATAATTTATTAATAATTTATTTTTTTTTATTTTTTTATAGTATTTGCGACGGGATACTATGCCCGTCGCAAATAGTATTATTATTATATTCATTAAAATAATTTATTAATATTTTTTAATTTTTTTTTAAAAATACTAATTGCGACGGGCCCGTCGCAAATACGATTTTAAAAAGTTTTCACAAATATACGGACTAATATTTGCGACGAGAAGGATCGCCGTCGCAAATAATACCTTTAGCGACGGGCCCGTCGCAAATAATTGTTGTTGCGACGCCGTTTTCCGCGACGGGCTATTTGCGACGGGCCCCCGTCGCAAAAGCCTATTAGCGACGGGATCCCGACACAAATGCCCCGTCGCAAATGCCATTATTTCCAGTAGTGTTATGTCCAGAACTCTCGGTCTGATTTCACACACTTTGATTAAGCTGACTCATTGCCACCGTTAATCCTTGCATTTGTTGTTGGAATTCTGATCTCATTGTCAGGACTGTCTTTTCCAGACTCACCTAGCGTTGAACTTCATTCTTCAATTCAGTCACAGTCTTTTCTAGTTGAGCTACTCGACTTTCCATCCTTGTGGTCATAAACTCTTCATTTTGCGAGGTCTTCACTCTATCCTCGCGCGTCCACCTCAACTCTCAATGAAAGCACCAAGTTGATAGAGTGCAAATGGAAATTAAGAAGATCATACCTCAATTCACTTGTGTAGCTACAGAACAGATCGAGGTTCAGATTCCTGGTTTTGACTCTTCCTCTCTCTAGGAGAGCTTCTCTCCCCTGAGTCTCGGCTAACGGCCTCTAATTCCCAGAATAACTGAATGCCCCCACTTGGACTACCTCCCCGATATTAATACCCCTTGCCTAAACAGAAAGTACAATTACAAGGCTACCCCTGGTAGTTATTCTATTCTCTAACAGAAAGAACAAATATAAGGTTACCCCCTTCTATGATATGTATAGAGTAGAGGTGGTCGGGGTCACTCAGCCTGGCTTTTCTCTACAGGCCTCCCTGCTCTATCAACGGTCCTGGGGGTTCCACCTACAGCCCCATGCACAAATGTGCTAGCCCAAAGTTGCGCGCAACCATGCACAAATGTGCTAGCCCAAAGTTGCGCACAGTTTTGCTGGGAGGATGATTGCGGCCATGGGGACAGCGAACAAGAATGCGGACCTGAACGGGCCAAGACACGACACGGGGGGGGGCTCCAAGATGATGTTGAATGTCAAACGGCGGCAAATCACGACTCGCATCATTTTTGTCACACACAAGGCCAGCCGCAGGGCGACGTCATGAAAATATAGCCAAAAATAACTCGGTTGCTCGGTTTAACCGTTCACAGGTATTGACTATCAAGCTCGGCAATGGACACCACACCAGTTCGCAAGAAGTGTGTTGCGATTTGCGAAGTTTTGAGGAAGTGACAACCAACTAGAAGGCCATGACCATGGGTTTTTCATCCAACGGTCGCGACTATTTTCCCAAGGGAACTACACCAACTAACCCCACAACTCGCTCTCCAGGGGCGCATACTCAAGACAGTTACCAAAGGAAGTCACCGACTTGCAGGGTGATAGACATCCCCAACGAAGCTCTTTTTTGTCTGTTGGGCAGCAACAAAGCCTCCATACATTATTAGCCTCATTTCACGCAGTGTTTTCCAAACCCATTGGTCTACCCCCTCTTTGCCCGTGACTCCATACGATCTGTCTAATACAGGGGCAGGGGCCTGTGACAATGCGACCCTATCGATATTCGTGTTTCCAAGTCTTTGTCATGCTCCGCACAGGAACCATCTGTAACGTCCCGGATCCGGTTGCCACTCAACGGGTGCCCCAGACCCGGTTGGTCACATGACCTCAAGCGCATTTCCCTAAAAGCCAGAGGTTGCCGACTAGTAGCGAGGGCCCAGATCTGATAGTGGGGAAACTATGCCCTCATTTGTCAAAATGTAGCGCAGCGGAAAAAATATATAACATACAACAACAGCGGAAACAATAAACCATACACATTTAAAATGAACAACTGCAGTAAAAGATAACCAACAGTCATATAGATAATGATGCAACATGTCTCTAGTTCTAAGAAAACAGCCAGAACATGTTACACAGCAGTACAATACGATACAATAGAAGGTACAGGTACAGCAAAACAAAACAAAACAGCCGGCAGCATCGCGAGCCTAAGCTCGGTCCCATGCTCCCCTACTCCTCAGCAACAATCAAGTACCTGTATAGGGACCCTTGCATTTATCCACACCTGCAGCAAAATAGTCTGTTTGGGCCGAAGACATGACCCAAACAGGGTGTGAGAAATAAATCCCAGTAGGCACCCACCAAAGGCTCGTGCCCAACTGACAGTGTAAATGTGCAACAGCAGTGTGCAGTAGTAAATGCAATAAACTAAGCAGTACTCAAAAGTAACTAACTTTACCAATCAGAATCTTGCCCTCAGGCTAATATAGTAAAACCACGCCCTCAGGCTTGCCCTCAGGCGAAATAGAATCTTGCCCTCAGGTCAAACTGAAACGAAACCCTCAGGTAATCAGAATCTTGCCCTCAGGCGGAATAGTACCTTGCCCTCAGGCCTAGCCCTCAGGCGTAACAGAATCTTGCCCTTAGGCGGAATAGTACCTTGCCCTCAGGCCTAGCCCTCAGGCGTAACAGAATCTTGCCCCCAGGCCAATAGAACCACGCCCTCAGGCTAATCAACAATGCCCTTAGGCGCAAGTAACCGGGCCGAGCCCAAAACATAAACATGCAATTTACATACAATTCCTCTCAAGGCAAAAGTAATGCACAATATAAACATGGCATACCCTCGGGTATCCTGGCCAAACGGCTAAACAGAGGAACGCACCCCCGGGGTGGTCCTGGATCCAAGCAGTGATCCCAAACAGCAGTTTATTATTACATTTATTTACTTATACAATTCTAGGTATTCAAAACAGCCAACGCCTCAACCAAACGACACCCCAACATGGGTTCGTAGCTCAACGGTACACAAAAACGCACAGCAGTTGGAATTTAAACACTAAGCCACCTACCTCAAACGCCCCTGATTGGTATACGCGAGCGACGATTCTTGAATCGTCCAAGAATGACGAAGATCTGAGGTGAAAGAAATCCCCGTTCAAACGTAAATAACTTCCCCTCGGGAAAGAATTGGTAAGAACGGCTTAAGGAGAAGGAGAGGCTTACCCGTACGGTTCCAACGAGATCGACAGAGGCGGAATCAGATTCCCGACGAGCGATCTGGAGCTCCTCGAAGGTTCGGCCCTCTCTCCCGACTCCTCCGGTTTAAGCCTTCCCTGTGAACAGGGGAGGCTACTGCCCATTTTAAGCGAAAAAACAAACTACACGGCGTGTACTATTGACTACACGGCGTGTACTTTTCTCATTTAACTGTTCTTCTGGCGGCTACCTTTCCCACCGTCGCACTGTTCATCAGTCGACATGAGTACACGGCGTGTACTGTCGCTCAGCTGGCGGCTGCCTCCACCGCCTTACTATTCATCTGCCGACTGACTACACGGCGTGTAAATATCACTACACGGCGTGTAGTCGGTTTTTACACCTTTCATCACCGACAGGACTACACACCATGTGTACTCTCCCCACACGGCCAAAGCACACGACGTGTACCCCCAAAATTTAGGATTTTTCCCCATTTTCCTTGTTTTCTCAAAAACACTTAAGGAAAAGAGAAAAGAAGAAACTCGTACCTCAAGAATAAGAACTGGGTTCTTACAAACTTCCCCCCTTAAAGCAATCCGTCCCCGAATTGCCCTTCCAAGGGTGGCGAAGATAAAGTTGTGAACAACTCAGGTCACTGAGCACGTACGTCGGTCTCCCGCTCCCAGGTTTTGTCCTGCACTCGGCCATGCTGCCATAGCACCCGTACGAGAGGAACTGACCGGTCTCGGAGAACCTTCGTGCTTCTATCAATGATACGAATCGGATGCTCCTCAAAGGACGCATCGATCTGAAGCTCAACCTCCTCTGGCTGAAAGACGTGAGACGGGTCTGAATGATAGCGGCGCAATTGAGATACATGGAAGACGTCGTGCATGGCTCAGTACCTCTGTGTTAACTGGAACCGATAGGCAACCAACTCGACTCTCTCTAGAATCTCAAATGGCCCCACATACCTCGGTGAAAGTTTACCCTGTCTCCTGATCCGTATGTGTCCCAACCTCGGCGAAACATGCAAGAAAACCTGATCCCCGACCACGAACTCCAAGGGTCGTCTGCGGCGATCAGCATAAGATTTCTGACGAGACTGTGCGATAGTCATCCGCTTCTGAATCAACTGGACCTGCTCAGAAGTCTCCTGCACGAGACGTGGTCCCAGTAAAGCTGCATCACCTGCCCCTAACCAGCACAAAGATGATCGGCATGGCCTACCATATAAAGCCTCGTAAGGTGTCATCTCAATAGTTGCTTGAAAACTGTTATTATAGGCAAACTCGACTATGGGTATATGCTTCTCCCAAGAGCCCCCAAAGTCTAGGTTGCATGCATGCAGCATGTCCTCAAGCACTTGTATAGTACGCTCTGACTGGCCATCGGTCTGAGGGTGGTTAGTTGTGCTCAGAAGCACCTGTGTACCCAGTGCCCTCTGAAAACTCTGCTAGAAACGAGACGTAAAACGGGCGTCCCTATCTGAAACGATAGAACGAGGAACCCCATGAAGACGTACGACCTCTCGGATATACAGCTTTCCGAGCTCGTCAACACCGAAGATCTCCTTGATCGGCAAGAAATGTGCTACCTTTGTGAGTTCGTCCACAACAACCCACACGGCATCATTGCCTCGAGGTGACCTCGGCAATCCAGTCAAGAAGTCCATCGCGACATCATCCCATTTCCACTCCGGGATGGGTAACTGCTGCAACAGTCCGGCTGGCCTCTGATGCTCCGCCTTCACCTGCTGACAGGTGGAACATCTCGTAACAAAACCAGCTACTTCCCTCTTCATACCCGGCCACCAATACTGACGTCTCAAGTCGCGGTACATCTTGGTAACTCCGGGATGAACTGCCCAAGCTGAAGCATGAAACTCCCGCATCAGCTCCTCGCGTATATCCCCTGGAACCAATACTCGTCCATGGAAATGCAATACTTCATCATCGCCTATCGTCCAACCAGGAGGAGGGTCCTCACTTGCCACCGACTCCCGTAGAACTAGGTCTTCTGAATCAGATAGTTGTCTCATCCTCACCCTATCCAGGAGGGTAGAAGTCACAGCTAAAGAAGAAAGATAGGTTTGTCCCTGACTGTCGTGCACCTCCAAATGCATCTCAGAGAACAAAGTCATAAGCTGTCACTCACCACTGGCCTCATGAACTGTCTGTATCTGAGTCCTCCTGCTCAGTGCATCAGCTACTGCATTACCTTTACCAGGTGTATAGGCAAGCTCAAAATCGAAGGACTGGAGGTATTCGACCCACCTTCTCTGTCTCAGATTCAAGTCACGCCGAGTAAAGATGTACTTGAGACTTTTGTGGTCGGTAAAAACCACAAAATGCTCTCCCAAGAGATGATGTCTCCAACAGCGCAACGCATGAACAACTGCAGCCAACTCAAGATCATGCGTCGGGTAATTACTCTCATGTGGCCTCAACTGTCGAGACCCGTACGCAACGACTCGATCGCCCTGCATCAACACTGCTCCTAGCCCAATACCTGATACATCACAGTAAACTGTATAGCTCTTCCCCTGCTCTGGGAGTATCAGGATTGGTGCTGATGTCAACCTTCCCTTCAGTTCCTGAAAGGCTGTCTCACAAGCTTCTGTCCAAACGAACTTCACACCCTTCTTAGTCAAACCCGTCAATGGCGATGCTAAGCGGGAGAAGTCCTGGATGAAGCGTCTGTAGTAACCAGTCAGCCCTAAGAAACTCCGTATCTTAAACACGTTCTTAGGCTGCTCCCAGGAAACTACTGCTTTCACCTTCTCTGGGTCTACTGCAACTCCTGCCACTGAGATAATATGACCCAGGAAGTGAATCTGGTCCATCCAAAAGTGGCACTTTGAGAGCTTAGCATATAGCTTATGCTCTCTCAGTGTACTCAAAAACGATCTCAAGATGGGTGGCATGGTCGTGTCGAGTGTGAGAGTACACCAAGATGTCGTCCACGAATACTATCACAAAAGAATCCAAATAAGGATGGAACACACGATTCATTAGAGCCATGAAAACTGCTGGCGCGTTCGTGAGTTCGAACGGCATCACCAAGTACTCATATAGACCATATCTGCTCCGAAAAGCTGTAAGTGGTATGTCTGATGGTCTCACGCGCAGCTGATGATATCCTGATCTCAAGTCAATCTTCGAGAACACTCGTGCTCCACGAAATTGATCAAAAAGATCATCAATCCTCGGCAAGGGATATCGGTTCTTGACCGTCAACTGGTTCAGCTTCCGATAATCCACACAGAGTCTGAGGGTACCATCCGCCTTCTTCGCAAAGAGGACAGGCGAACCCCAAGGAGAAGTACTGGGTCGAATGAAACCTTTTGTCTGCAACTCCTCTAACTGTCTCTTGAGCTCCTGCAACTCTGGTGTAGTCATCCTATAAGGAGGAATAGACACCGATGCTGCTCCTAGCACAAGCTCAACAGAAAAATCCACCTCACGCTCCGGAGGTAGACCCGAAAAGTCGTCCGGGAAGACATCCCTGAAACAATCAACCATTGGAGGGAAATCCTGCTGACAAGTCCCCTGATCATCCAGATATAAACTCGCAATCTGGGTTGTGACTCCACCTCGCCCCCGATTCTCTGGCTCGACTCGCCTGAACATCCCATTCAACCTTGTATAGAAACTCTTCGCCCTCTGGTGACGTGAAACTCACCATGCGACGATAGCAGTCTACAAAGGCTCGGAAGGGAACCAACCAGTCCATCCCGAGAATGACATCATAGCTCGTCATCTCTAAGACATAGAGGTCTCATAGAAAGTGACACCCACCAACCTCAAGGGGGCACTCCCTGCTCTGACGCACACCATCCGTTCTAGTTTCCAACGGAGTGTCTAGCGTCATTACATCAGAAGAAGAAGAAACACAGAGCCCAAGACTCTCCACAACGGGTACAGATATAAAACTATGTGTAGCACCCGTATTGAAAAGTACTGAAGATAGAACAAAAGCTACTAGAATAGTACCTCTGACAGTAGAAGGTCCGGGATCCTGCACCTGCTGGGTCTGTTGCACTGCATATGTCTGCCCAGTGTCGCGGCCCTGCGACACAGCCTGGCTACCCTGAGTTGTCCCGCCCTGCTGCCTCTGAGATCCTGGTGTCTGGCTACCACGGCCACTACCACCATCTCTGCCTGCACGCCCTGACGTATTTCAGTTTCCTGATTGGTAAGAAGCTGTTGGTCCCGCTCCCGCATGCGGAGTCTGCACAGAACCCCTCTCACTAGCCACTGGTACAAATGCCCTACAAAAGCGCTGCAGATTACCCATCTTGCCGCAAGCTTGGCACTCCACTGGGTCACGTGGACATTGCGGTCTCTTGTGCCCCTCTCTACCACACTGGTAGCACATGATCAGGCCACCTGAAGTAATCGCCTGGCTAGTACTGCCACCGTGAGAGAAGCTCATCTGTCGCTTCCTCTTCCTGGTAGAAATAGTATCAGAAACTGGTGTCGAACCGCACTGGCCCACACCACTAGCTTCCCGCAGGTTCCGCTCGGTAATCAGTGTCTGGTTCATAATAACATGTACTGTAGGCAACCTGAAAACATTCACCAGTGCTCGAATGTCATATCGAAGACCATCCTCAAAGCGTCTGGCCCTCAACGTCTCATCACCCACCAGAACGGGTGCAAAACGCTGAAGCTCGGGGAAGCGAGCAGAATAATCCATCACCGACATAGCGCCCTGCTGCAGGTTCATGAACTCCCGAGCTCGATCTGCCCTCAGCGTCTCTAAGAAGAAGAAGTCATAGAAGGCTGTCTGAAAATCTTCCCACGCCATGTCTCTGTGATGCTCTGTCTGAGTGGTAACATCCCACCACCTCTTGGAGGAATCACGCAGCATATAAGTCGCGAGCTTGACCCTCCGCCCTAGAGGCGTCTCAAGATGATCGAAAATAGTCTGCATAGAATCCAGCCAAGACTCCGCAGCCTGTGGTCCACCATCCCCTGAAAACGTAGGCGGATGCTACTGCTGGAAGATACGAGTCAGTTCTGCCATAGATGTGGCAGCCGACGGTGCTCCCTGAAAGGTCTACATGAACCGCATGAAGCCTTCACGGAACTGCGCATCCGCGCCTGTGTCCGGTATAACGGTTGGCGCCACATCTGGCTCTGCTGGAGGATCCACTGGTAGCCCATGGCCCACCATCTCTGGAGTATAATCGTTGCCGCTCTCTTGGCGAACAACGCGTGCTCGTCTCGGCGGCATGACTCTACAAGGTCAAACGCATACCTTAGATCAAGATTATCAAGGACTGAAAAATGAGGGGACCAAAAAGGGAACAGAAGAAAAAAGGCATTCAAGATTTGCAAAACAAGACTACACGGCGTGTAAATACAAACTACACAGCGTGTACTTGACTTTTCTTCCCCTGCCCGGGTCCTTCCACACGGCCAAGCCACACGGCTTCTGAATAAGACTACACGGCGTGTATATCAACTACACGGCGTGTATGGTTTAATTTTCCAATTGCTCGTGTCGTTTGTGACACAGCCGACTACTCGGCTAACACTACACGGCGTGTTACACCCGCACACAGCATGTACTCCACCCCGTTTCCCAGCCACACGGCTAAGTCCACACGGTCTGTCCTCGGTCAAGACTACACGGCGTGTCCCAACTGTACACAGCGTGTACTAGAGGAGGTAACACCGACCCGTGTTTGTTAGTTACACGGTCGGGTCCCCAGGTCACACTACACGACGTGTTCATCATTGACACGGCGTGTATGTCTTAAGGTCTCCTCCGTCCGTGTTGTTAGTTACACGGGCGGACTCCGGGTTCACACTACACGGCGTGTACATCCGGTACACGGCGTGTTTTTCCCGAGCATTTCCCTTCCCCGTGTCCCCGCCCACACGGTCTATGACGCGGAAGAAGACTACACGGCGTGTACTGAGGGTACACGGCGTGTACTTAAAAAGTTTTCTTTTCTTCCCGAACAGAAGAACACACAGCGTGTGTCCGAGGAACTACACGGCGTGTATCCTGGGTTTTTCGGACAGTAAACCTCTGAAACTACTCTGAAACCCAGTAAATACTGAAAAACAACACCTAAGTGCCAAATTCTGATCTGTGAGGATCCATACTCCCCGCGAATCAAAGTTTGGCATCTTATATGTGTTATAACAAGATAAACAGTCAATGATCCACCAAATTCCGGTCATTGAGGGCCCATACTCCCCAAAAACCAAAGCTTGGTGTCCATCCTATTAACAGGCTCACACAAAAATTACCCAATCACATAGCAGGTATTTATCAAAGCAGCTATCACAACAGCATGCTTTTCTAGCATAGCAACTATCACAACAACATGCAATTTCTGATGCGCCTACATGGCATGGAACTATGCATGACATGTGATTTCTAGCATGTGCCTAAATGATGCATGAAACGGCATACCCTCATCCCATCGGGTTGCAACTAAATAGAACCAATGGATAAAATATAAACAGCACAATCATCGGTGCGTCACCCAATGGTGAAAATCAAATCAACTGTAAAATTTGCAAAATCAGAAGAATTGCAAAAATACGAGGTAGACTGGCTTTTCCCTGTACACGGGTTAGCTACTCCCGGGCACAGCTTATTATCAACTACCATTTTCGTCCTATCCCTGACTATGGCTCCAAATAGTAAGTCAAAGAAAAAAACCCCTTTGATACCACTTTGCAACGTCCCGGATCCGGTTGCCACTCAACGGGTGCCCCGGACCCGGTTGGTCACATGACCTCAAGCGCATTTCCCCAAACGCCAGAGGCTGCCGACTAGCAGCGAGGGCCCAGGTCTGATAGTGGGGAAACTATGCCCTCATTTGTCAAAGTGTAGCGCAGCGGAAAAAATATATAACATACAACGACAGCGGAAACAATAAACCATACACATTTAAAATGAACAACTGCAGTAAAAGATAACCAACAGTCATATAGATAATGATGCAACATGTCTCTAGTTCTAAGAAAACAGCCAGAACATGTTACACAGCAATACAATACGATACAATAGAAGGTACAAGTACAGCAAAACAAAACAGAACAGCCGGCAGCATCGCGAGCCTAAGCTCGGTCCCATGCTCCCCTACTCCTCAGCAACAATCAAGTACCTGTATAGAGACCCTTACCCTTATCCACACCTGCAGCAACATAGTCTGTTTAGGCCGAAGACATGACCCAAACAGGGTGTGAGAAATAAATATCAGTAGGCACCCACCAAAGGCCCGTGCCCAACTGACAGTGTGAATGTGCAACAGCAGTGTGCAGTAGTAAATGCAATAAACTAAGCAGTACTCAAAAGTAACTAACTTTACCAGTTATATTGTCATTCTTAATATTCATTTAACCATTCAATTTAATATCATTCTGTGTTCATCAGAACTTAGCCCTCAGGCCAATCAGAATCTTGCCCTCAAGCTAATATAGTAAAACCACGCCCTCAGGCTTGCCCTCAGGCGAAATAGAATCTTGCCCTCAGGTCAAACTGAAACGAAACCCTCAGGTAATCAGAATCTTGCCCTCAGGCAGAATAGTACCTTGCCCTCAGACCTAGCCCTCAGGCGTAACAGAATCTTGCCCTCAGGCGGAATAGTACCTTGCCCTTAGGCCTAGCCCTCAGGCGTAACAGAATATTACCCTCAAGCCAACAGAACCACGCCCTCAGGCTAATCAACAATGCCCTTAGGCGCAAGTAACCGGGCCGAGCCCAAAGCATAAACATGCAATTTACATACAATTCCTCTCAAGGCAAAAGTAATGCACAATATAAACATGGCATACCCTCGGGTATCCTGGCCAAATGGCTAAACAGAGGAACGCACCCCCGGGGTGGTCCTGGATCCAAGCAGTGATCCCAAACAGCAATTTATTATTACATTTAATTACCTATACAATTCTAGGTATTCAAAACAGCCAAGGCCTCAGCCAAACGACACCCCAACATGGGTTCGTAGCTCAACGGTACACAAAAACGCACAGGAGTTGGAATTTAAACACTAAGCCACCTACCTCAAACGCCCCTGATCGGTATACGCGAGCGACGATCCTTGAATCGTCTAAGAACGACGAAGATCTGAGGTGAAAGAAATCCCCGTTCAAACGTAAATAACTTCCCCTCAGAAAAGAATTGGTAAGAACGACTTAAGGAGAAGGAGAGGCTTACCCGTACGGTTCCAACGAGATCGACGGGGGCGAAATCGGATTCCCGGCGTGCAGTCTGGAGCTCCTCGAAGGTTCGGCCCTCTCTCCCGACTCCTCCTCCGGTTCTAAACCTTCCCTGTTAACAGGGGAGGCTACTGCCCATTTTAAGCGAAAAAACAAAACTACACGGCGTGTACTTTTCTCATTTAACTGTTAAAACTACACGGCGTGTACTTTTCTCATTTAACTGTTCCTCTGGCGGCTAGTTTTCCCACCGTCGCACTGTTCATCAGTCGACATGAGTACACGGCGTGTATTCCTGATTACACGGCGTGTACTATCGCTCAGCTGGCGGCTGCCTCCACCGCCTTACTATTCACCTGTCGACTGACTACACGGCGTGTAAATACCACTACACGGCGTGTAGTCGGTTTTTACAGCTTTCATCATCGACAGGACTACACACCCTGTGTACTCTTCCCACACGGCCAAAGTACACGGCGTGTGGAAAAGTACACGGCGTGTGGAAAAGTACACGGCGTGTACTCCAAAAATTTAGGATTTTTCCCCATTTTTCTTATTTTCTCAAAAACACTTAAGGAAAAGTGAAAAGAAGAAACTCGTACATCAAGAATAAGAACCGGGTTCTTACACCATCTGTCTTATTAGTCAAAAAAAAATGCGACTTGACGAATATGTGTTGCTTACCGCTCTCTCAACAAAGTAACAGTCCAGAAAAATTCCCTATTTCAGTTGTCGATGAACTATTGGACGAGATGGGCAGAGCAACATACTTTTCCGAGCTGGACCTTAAGTTCGGTTACCACCAGATTCAGATGCGATACTAGGATGTTGAGAAGACAACGTTTCAAACTCATAATGAACATTATAAGTATTTAGTAATGTCTTTTGACTTGACCAATGCCAATAAACTTTTCAGGCTAAAATGAATGATCTGTTTTGCCCCTACTCTGAAGGTATATTTTTTATATTCTTCGACGATATTTTGGTTTATAGTAACAACTAGAAGTCCCATCTGGGACATTTGCGCACGGTTTTATAGGTCTTCAGGGATGGCCAATTATTCACCAATCAAAAGAAGTGTCTTTTTGCTCAGTGTGAAGTCGAATATTTGGGACACGTTATATAAGCAGCAATGGTATCCAAGGACCCCGCCAAGGTTCAAGCAGTTCTCGAATGGCCGACACAAGGGGCAAGGGGGTTCGCGGGTTTCTGGGCATCACGGTTTATTACAATAAATTTATCTGAGGGTATGGCCGCATTGCTCAACCTCTCACAGCCTTAACTCACAAGGGTTCCAATGGTCGTCCTCCGCTGAGCAAGCCTTTGACCAACACAAACAACAAATGACAACAGCACAATTCCTAGCACTTCCGGACTTTTCAAAGGAATTCAAAGTTGAGTGTAAAACCTCAGGCAGGGGGGTCGGGGTTGTCCATATGCAAACACGACAGCCCATCGCCTATTACAGCTCTGCAAACACCCTACAAAAATCCACTTATGAAAAAGAAGTGATGGCCTTAGTTTTAACCATCCAACATTGGCGACCGTATCTGTTAGGCCGACCTTTCATTGTTTACTCAAACAATCGAAGTCTCAAGTACTTGCTCCACCAGCGTACAGTTATCACGGACCAACAGTGCTGGATTGCTAAGCTTTTGGAATATCAATATGATATCAAATTCAAACCTGGTCGGGACAACGCAGTTGCAGATGCTCTATCTCAACGGGACGATGACCCGAAGCTACAATTGATCCGGTCTACTCCCGTTTGGGAAGATGGTATCCAGTTAACAGCGGATGTTCATGATGATACTTATCTTAACCGGGTCATATACGTCGTCCGAGTAGGCCAAAATACCTACCCAGGTTTCACCCTAACCAAGGGTATTCTTAAATATAGAGACCAGATCATTTCCGCATCATCCCACTGGGTGCTAAAACTTCCGGAAGAATTTCATAACACCCCCCAGGGCAGCCATTCTGGCTTCTACCGCACTTACCAAAAATTAGCAACTGATTTGTACTGGATGGAATGAAACAGCATGTGCAAGACTTTATCTAGAATTGTGCCATATGCCAACTCAACAAATACTCATCTTTGTCTCTAGTCGGGTTGTTGCACCCTCTAAAAATTCCAACACCCGTTTGGACCGACATTTTGATGAACTTTATCTCAAGACTGCATATGTATCAAGGTTATGATGTGATTATGGTGGTGGTTGATCGACTCTCCAAGTATGCCCAATTTATTCTACTAAAGCACCCTTACACTGTCATGGGTATTGTTGAACTCTTTGTACGGGAGGTTGTTCGTTTACATGGGACCCCAACCTCCGTTATCAGTGATCGGGATTCCATCTTCTGTTGGATTGGTGTAGCCCGATCCGTTTGGATGAAGTTGGGCTGAATACTAACAGCCCATACTGAACACCAGGCCACAACTCTCGCGGATCGAGCTCTACAGTGAGCTTGTTGGGGATTGCAGGGGGCAACGTGTCCCAACTCCAAGGGCCAAAGAACCCCAACCCAAATTTTGGACTGTAGCAACTCTGACCGATTGTAGCAGAGCTGACCAGCCGACACCGACAGGGCACTGTAGCAGTGTGGAATTTGGCATGACACTATAGTAAGGCTGACCGGCAACACCGACAGGGTACTGTAGCAGTGTGGACTTTAGAGACAGTGGTATTGTAGCTCCGCGGACTTCCAATCACCGGCCACGGTAGCATCTTAGACTTGGGTGGTTGTGGCACTGTAGAACAAAGGACTTTCTAAGCGATTGGTGAAACAGTGCATCATCTTCTTTATTAGCTCATTTCGAGCTAGGGTTTATGTGTTGTGAAACTCTGATATTCTCTCTGTATTTGTGCTCCCGAATCATAGTGAAATTTTGTCTCTTCGTGAATGTAGGGATTATTCCCGAACCACGTAAATAGCTATGCCCTGTGAGATCTTCTCGTTCTTTTCTCGTTGTTTTTTCTATATTTTCTTCATCTGCAAACATGTTTTGTCGCTGCGACTCCTGGCGTTTCCGCAACATCTTCGTCAACCATTTTTTGATGGAATTATTCCACCTCACTGGCACGAAATTGAAACTCGGTTCTGCATTTCATCCTCAAACCGATGGCCAAAGAGAAGTTCTCAATTGTTGCTTGGAAACATACTTGTGTTGTTTTGCGGGGGAGCAGCCCAAACAATGGCCCCATTGGGTTCCGTGGGCTGAATTGAGCTATATACCACGTGGCAGGCATCCATCCACACCACCTTGTTTGAGGCTGTTTATGGCAGGAAACCTCCTCCTATTGTCAGCTTCCTTCCAAAATTCAGGTGGAAGTGGTTGCCACAAGTTTGGGGGCGCGAGATGAGGCTTTAAAACATCTTAAGCACCATCTTGCACATTCCCAGAATTATATGAAACAACAGGCTGACAAACATAGACGTGAAGCTTCTTTTCAGGTGGGAGAACAAGTGTACCTGAAGCTTCGGCCCCATAAGCAGCAGTCTCTCACCAACCGGATTTTAAAAAAAAAAATCCCCCGTTTTTATGGGCCTTTCACAATACTCAAGCAGATCGGGCTTGTCGCCTACCAACTTGACCTGACTCCCACTGCTCAACTCCACCCGATGTTCCACATATCCCAGCTCAAAAGAACCTACACTTCCCCCGGATTTGGCAGCAGGCTCTATGGACTGGCCAGAACCAAAACAGGTGCAGTCTCGGCGCCTCAAGCAGCAGGATGGTCGGGATATCCCTCAATGTAAGATCAAGTGGCAGGGACAAACTTGTAAAGGAAGCAACATGGGAGGATGAATTCATCCTCCAGAACCAATTCTCATCTTTCAGTCTTGCGGACAAGACTGTTTTTCAAGGGGTGACGAGTGATAAGGCTCGGGACAAGCCAGAAGAGTGGATAGTATAATCTAGAAAGGGTGGAAAAGGCACTCCGGGGGAAATCAGTTAGAGGGGACCACGTGCAGGGGTGTGGGGTTTCTGTGGTTAAAAGGGGAACCTGTTTGAGTCAGAAGGTACGGGAGAATATTTTCTGTTTTAGGGAACTTCGGCCAGCTGGCTTGGGCGGGAGAGACCATGTTCTCTCATGTTACTCTGTTTTCAGTCCTCTCTGTAAGTCTGATACTATACCATTGAAATACAAACATTCACTGCCTGCATTATTACTATTTTCTGGGCGGGGAACCTATCACGAGTCAAATAGATTTCCATATTTAAGTTTCGTATCTTTAAGAAGGGAAATCTGAGGATTTAAATGGATGACTTTGACTCGAATTTGAAGAAGATGGATGTACGGATTTTCCTATCATACTCATGGGGAACTGTAGATCTTTAATGAGGACAACGAGGCGAATTTTTCTTGAAATATAGAAAAGGAAAATCTGGAAGTCTGAAGTTATAGAGATATCTTTCTCTATAAATATGAGAAGTTTAATGCTTCGCAAAATAATGGAAACCGAGCTATATTGAAATAGCATACAGGAAAGAAGATTCCAGAAAGAGAGAGAGAAGAAGAAAGTGTTGGCACCCGTTGAAGATCGTGCCAAAGAAGGTGGAGTTTTCATGACATCGCATACAAGGTGAAGCTGCATCCATGATGGTACTGGCTTGTGAAGAAGCAGCACATGGAAGATCAACAAGCACCTATCTACACTCGGGTGCATCAACAACAATGGTGATATCGTTTCTGTATTGACTTGCATGCCAAAGTTGTATTCCTTTCTTGAAGCAATGAGCATTGGGAGAGGAGTGAGGAAGTGGCCCTTGGAAGGTAGTACACTGTCCCTAATCTTGTGTGCCGAAGTACCAGAAACCACTAAAGCACTTTCAGCAGTAAGTTTTCCGATTTCGGATGATAATTGATAAGATAGGTGGCAGTAAGAATAGCATCCCCAAAAAGGAAGAGGCGCCTGCATGTGAAATAATAGCCGAGCAGTTTCCAGAATATGATGATATTTACGCTCGGTCACACCATTTTGCTGAGGGGTATCGGGGCAGGATGTTTGATGGAGAACGCCGAGATCTTTGAGAAATTGTTGAAAAGAAGAAGATAAAATATTCTCGGTCATTGTCCGAACAGAGATATTTAATAGACTTGGAGAATTAAGTGTGAATTTCATGGTAAAAAGTTTTGAAAATGTCACACCTCTAAACGATCATGAAGGAGATATAGTCATGTCATCCGAGAGAAGTCATCAATAAATGATACATAATAATGGTACCCTAACTGACTGGGACCCCTGCAGGGACCCCATACATCGGAATGAACTAAGCCAAAAGGGTTAGCCGCATGCGTCGCCAAACGAGGAACATTCATCGCCTGATGATATTTAGCAAACTTACAGGATTCGCAATGGAAAGAAAGGTGTGGACTGAGATGAGGGCAAAGCTTATGTAAGATTGAAGCTGGTGGATGACCATGGCGAAAATGTAGGTCGAGGGCACGGGCAGAGGTGGATGAGCAAGCAAGAGGTAGTGGGGTATCGAACATGTACACCCCATCACTAAGGTCTCTACTAAGCTCCTGATTTGTCGACCGCTCCTGAAAAACAACACCAAAATATGTAAAAATAGCAACACAATTTAAGTCTTTTGTGAAATTACTGATGGAGATAAAATTAAAAGGACTGCGAGGAACATGAGCCACTGAAACCAGGCGAAAAGAAGTCAAGCAGCATGTGTCAAATCCCGCAATAGGGATTGTAGATCCATCAGCAATAGTAATTGCAGCGGCAGCGGTATACGGATGATAGGTAGTAAGCATACCTGCATCACCTGTGAGATGATCAGAAGCACCAGAATCAAGCATCTAAACTATCGGTCGACGAGATACACAAGCAGTAGGGCTACCAATCTGAGCAATAGAGACTGAAGAAGAGGCGAGTGGCAAAGCAGCCCGATGAGAGTGTACAAGCACAATCTCAGACATAAAGAGTTCCAGATTGTGATGGATATTAGATGGTGGCGAGAATGTCGCTATGTCTGGAAGGAGATAAGGAAGAGGCAGCAAGAACCCACTCGGCAGGAATAGTCGGAGATGGGAAATATGGCCTCAGCAAGAAAGGCAGAGCTACGACAATGGTATGTGAAAACCGTGATCGCGGTCTGATGATAGCGTGATGCCAGAGAGAGACGACATAGGTGAGCAGGGGCGCTAGGAGACCAGGACTTGGAGCATTATATGCGTTCAGTCGGAGGGTGAGGTTGAGGTGCGCCTAGAGGAGGCGGAGGGAGGGGCGGCTGGAGATGTTGCCTGGGGGCATTGGCCGCAGTCGGCGCATAGGTGTGCGCAGTAGGGACCACGGATCAGAAGAGTCGTTGTGTGACAAGAGAGGGCGGCGGCCGTCAGGGGATGTGCGCAGGAAGAACCATCAACAGGGCGTCGGGGTGCGCCTAGGTAGTCTGATGCCATCAAGGGTGGCAGGCGGAGGTGCAGTCGCCAAGGGAACCACATGGGTGGCCGAACACACTAAGAGGAACATGCGCACAGGGACGACACACAGGGAAAGCTTATCCAGAGGGAGTGGCCGACGAAAAAGAGAGGCGTCGAGACAGGGCAAACGGCTTTGATGCGGCAAGAAGGAGTGACGGGCCTTAGGCGGGGGGGTTGTCGATTGGGGTGGACGCATGGGAGGGGAGTCGCATCCGGAGGGAGCCGTCGAGGGTTGTCGCGGCCGCTGTCGAAGGGCGGCACGGAGTGGGGCGACGGAGGGTGGGGCGACACGTGGGGCGGCGTCGAGGGGGGTCGCACAGACGGTGGATGGACGCAACAGAGGGGGTGTAGAGGAAAAACATGGGAGGGGGGCTAAGGTTAGGTAACCTCCTTTGATACCCATGTAGAGTCGTACTCCTTACCTCAATGAGAGGCGGGGCCCTTTTTTTATAGATAGAGAAAAAGGAATACAAGATAGAACAAACCAATGTGGGGCTCTAACATATACATAATTGGGTCCAACAATGTGTAATGATCCTTAGACTTTAAGATTATTATAAATGCATATCATGAAACGCGTACATTGATATATTGATGAAAACCGTGACCACATATGCTCGCAGCGAGATATGATGCATTTAGCGTGCCGCGACTAATATTGCATTAATGAATAATGCAAGAAATGATTTGTCACTTCTGTTCTTTAACGGAAATTGATATCTCAGACCCTTTGATGAGAATGGAACTGTCTGATTAAGTCTATGGTCATTGTTGGAACCACTTTGTGTATAAGGTTGTATTTGTTGTCAATAGTTGTCAATGCAGATCAAAATGAAGGTGATCATGAAATACTCCGATGAAGTAGAGGAGTGGTGATTCAGACGATTGTTGTGGTGATCGTAAGTTCAAAGAACATGTGTCAATGGTGATACATTGTTTACAACAATGAAGAATGTGAGGAGTAATCCATCCAAGGATGAGTAAAGAAGGATGGTGTTTTTGGATGAAGACCATGCAATTCCTCCTTATTGCATAAGAACCATGGGCTTTGATGAAGACCATGCAATTCCTCATTATTGCATGAGAACAATGGGTTTTGATGAAGACCATGCAATTACTCATGATTGCGTGAGAACCATGCTAGAGACTTCTTGACGGAATAAATCACATGGTTTGCATGAAGTTGATCATGACAGTTGATGAAGGAGGCAATGTGCCAATGAGTTGACTTATGAAATGGCCATGCACATCACATTGTCATAGAAGATGACGATACTAAAGCTGTTCCTTCAAAGAATACATATCGCAATGTGCCAATGAGTTGACTTATGAAATGGCCATGCACATCACATTGTCATAGAAGATGACGATACTAAAGCTGTTCCTTCAAAGAATACATATCACAATAGTGGAGTTTGTGATAAAAGCAAAAGAGTTGCTGAAGGATACAGATCACCAAGAAGAAGTGTTGTTGAGGTGATCGTGCTTGTCGACAAAGCAAACAAACGACATACAAATTTGTTGACAAAGGAGATTCAATGGTGACATGTCGAGTTCAAGAGTTGTGGTCAACGATCTATGTTTGAATCAAGAACATCGACAGAGGAATGGATGATCTGGAGGCGGTACAAAAAGAGCAGATACAAGGTGGCGCTGTTTTCCAGTGTTTGCCAAATTTCAGGGCCTCAAAATCAACAGATGAAGAATAGTGATTTTGGCAAAGATACTTGCGCGCCGAGCTCTTGGAGGATGAAAGACTTGCGCGCCAAATGTTTTTGAGGATCAGAACATCACAATTTGGCTAAGGAAAGAAGGTCGCGCAAGTGTTGGTTGGGTCGCGCAAGTAACTTGCGCGACAGAGGATCTGGAGACAGGACTTGCGCGCCGTAGAGGGACTTGCGCGCCGCCGCGCAGGGGGTCCAGTTTGCCTATAAATACTGGACCACCCCTCCTCATTTACAACGGAGCTCAAGACTTTGAGATTGTTCGAGCTCTCGTCGCGCAGGTGGTTGAGCCGCGCAAGTGGCAGTTTGGTCGCGCAAGTAGAGGTTGCGCGCCAACTGATGGTTGAGAGCCCTAGGTGATTTGGGCAAGGAAGGAAGTGAGTCGCGCAGGTTTGAAGTTCAAGAAGGCATAGTCGCGCAAGTGCTTTGGAGACACTTGCGCGCCAGGTTATACTTGCGCACCTGAGACTTGCGCGCCGCCGGGAGACTTGCGCGCCGGGCTTGAAAAGGAGACCCAGACACTGTTAAAGTACGCCCACCTTTCTGGAGCTGCACAAGAGCTGAACTATTGCCTGATACTACTGGTGCAAAGCGAGAGTGAAGAAGAAATCTAAATGATACATGCATGATCTCATGCATACATGGACAACTGATTCTGACAACGCCGAGTAAGCTGAGCTTCATTAAGCAATCACATCAGTGATTGTGATTCAGGCAAACGAAGACAAGGGGATCTAGTGCATTCATTCATTGCACTAAAGAAGAAGGATTGAACTAAAAGGAGCATCAAATCTGAATCCTGATGCAAGCAATGTCTCATGCTGAACAGGAGACGAAGAACTTCAATGCACACCTATTGAAGAGACCTTTACGTCTATAAACTGAGTGGGACTTCAGCAACGGCCGTGAGCCAGGGGGAGTCAACGGGAGTGACCCGAGGGACGCAGTGAGCTATCCCTGAACAATTGTAAAGGCAGTGAGCCTGGGACAGAGTGTCTGTACCCGAACGCTTGTAATCCGCAGCTAGTGAAGCATAGTGGATTTAGGTACGACCGACAACCTGTCGGCGTATGCTCCTTGGACGTAGCCCTTAGTGGTGAACCAAGTAAAAATAGCTGTGTCATCTCTCTGTATGTGAATGTTTAATTGCTGTTCATATCCATCATACAGGTTTAAGTAGTTCCTACCAACGTGGGAACAAGATCCACAACTTTAAGAAGAAAAAGTTGCCACCCTGATTCACCCCTCCCCTCTCAGGGTGTCCCGGGGTCCTACAAGTGGTATCAGAGGGAAAGGTTGACGTATGTTGGATATTCTCTAGTAATTCTATTGAGAAGAGGATTTGAGTTTCTTTCCTAGAGTCAACAATGAAGAGCAGTCTTGATAATGACGCAGTCATTTCTGAGCAGAAATCTATATCCACCAAGACTTTGACAAATAGGAAAAAGAAAGAGAAGAAGATGATAAAGAAGTCCCCCACATCCAAAGAAGATGTAGTGTCTTGTTCTCCATGCCATTCCAATAATGAAGAAACATTAGGCTTGGAAAGTATCAAGCAGGTGGCTCAGAACTCATCAAGAGGAAAGGATGATACCCCTAATTTAATCTTTCAGGAAAAACTTAGAACATATCTGCATGATATTCCAGAAGAAAGGGTTGCAATTATTTGTAGCCTATTCCATTCTATGCAGGTTGAGGTCAATCGATTAGAAAGGGAAGCTGACAATATGGAAAAGGGGTTGAAAATAAAAGTTATGGAAAGTATGAAGCTCATCAAACAGGTGAAAGTATTTGAAGAAGAAGAGGAAGTCAATAAGACTTTAAAAGAAAGGATCCGTGCACTTGAAGCTGAGCTGAAGAAGAGCAATGAAGTCAAGAATTTTTGTTTGGAAGAAACTTCCATTAAATTCAGGGAACATGACTCTTTGTTACAAAACAAAGTTAAGATGCATGAAGATGAGGTTGAAAGGTTGAAGAAGACTTGTGAAGAGAAGATGATCACGATTGAAGATCAGAAGATCATCCTCAATATTGTGGGTCAAAAATTGGAAGCTCAGTTGACCAAGATTGAGAACACACATATTGAGACTTCACAAAAGAATGAAATGAGTGATGCTTGCACTCAATGTTCGTTAGAGGAGTCTAAAGCTGAAATGCCTCCAACATGTGATAAGAAGATTATGACAACTCTTGATTATCCACATCAAGAATCAGTTGCTATTGGTACTCAATGCTCACTGGAGGATTCTATTGTCAAAAGACCTCCAACATGTGATAAGAAGATCATGACTTCACTCTTTGATCTATCCCAAGCAACTGAGAAAGTGAAGGTACCATCCAAACCATCTTGTACTCATATTTCTAAATACACTCCTACAATCAGTGCAGATGGGAAGAAAAGTTCTAAACAAGTATGGATGAGGAAAGGTGAGAATAAGAAACCTACCACCATGACTAGGGTGGATAAGAAGAAAAAGGAGGAAGCTTCTTCCTCAAATAGAGCACAAACGATTAAGCAGATGGCCCAACAACTTAATACTGAAGAAACAAAGAAGAAAAGATTTGTGGGCCAATGTTGGTGCTGCAATAGATTTGGGCACTGTGCACTGGATTGTTTATATAATCCCTTTCATGGAAAAGCACAGGGAAAGCCTATATCCAAGGGGAGGAAGCCAGAGAAAAAGAAGCAACATCAGCAGGTCCAGAAGCATCTGTTTACTGCAAACAGATTTGGAATTCTTGATAACATCTGTGATGTATGCAACGTCAGCGGTCACAATGCAGGTACATGTCCATATCAACATGCCTTCACTATTGAAAAGAAAAGAAGGCCTCTGATGCTGTCAAAGAATGAAGCAGCTACCTTGGGGAGAAATCAGAAGAATGTTGTGAACACACACTTCCCCAAGAAGATCTCAAGTAGGGAAGCTGAGAAGACCCAGGATTTTAGATCCATGAAATTGAAGGGTCATTCATCCAAAAGAAACACTAAGTGGGATGAATCTCGGATGAACCCATGTGGAAGACCTAAACCAGCTACAAAAGTTCCACATGACATATTGGTCATCTGGCCAGAAGATTTGAAAAGAATAAGGAAATTTGAAGATGAGAAGGCCAAGGCTGGTGAAAAAGGAAAAGGAAAACTTTCACATGATACAGACACAGTGCAGGAGAGATTTCAAACAAAGAGAAACACAAGTGTCAAAGAAGTTCTGTGTGAGAGATGCAAGAAGTCTGTCCACATTGCAAAAGGTTGTCTAACCTTAATACCAGAGCAAGAGGCAGTCCTTAAGAGGAGTAAGAATGTATCATTCCTGATGGCTGCTAAGAAGAACAATTCTCCACACAAAGTAGAAGAGAATGTGAACAGATCCATGCCACACCGACAGATGTCAGAACATATATTCAAATGTGCAGGCATGAAGACTGGAGTGAACAGAGGAACTTGGTTGAGAAAAGAACCTCAACCAAGCAAGTCTTCGTGATGAAGCAAGAAGGAACCACCTTATTCCCGTAATCATTTGTGTATTGTATTTGTGCTAATAATGCAGGGAATTGAAGGTGAAGCATGCTCTCAGGGGGAGAACCTGAGAAGTAGTGAATGCTGTCAACTCTTGATAGCCAAGCTGAAGAAGTTTCCATCCTTAGTAGATTCTTCAATTGATATTCAAATATTATGATGATGAAGGATCACTCTTGATGAAGATGATGAGGCGTTTTTCCCTTGGGGGGGAGAAAAATGAAGAAGCGTCTATAATCACTGTTTCAATCAATATCAACTCCAGGTGGACTCAAAAGCAGTTATTCTGTGAATCTCTTGAAGAACACACCATTGGAGAAGGTCTGTCATTTCTCAATCTCTATCCCTTTGTTACTCAGATCAAAGATTATTTTACAAAGGGGGAGTAACTACATTGATCAGTGACATAAAGAGAATGGAAGTGCCCCAAGGTCACTTATCCTGCCGATTGCACTTGAATGTTTTTGATCTATTTGCTGATGTGAGTGCAGGAGTTTCAGGTTGATTATCATAATTGATCTTCTTCTACCTGAAATAAAAGTGGTAAACCCTTGAAGACAAGATACATGAGTTCTCATCTCATGTTGGTATCATGATCTGTGAATAATGGACAGCATTGTTGACTTAATCAAATCCTCTTGTTTTCTACATCGAGCATTGCTCAAGTAGACTTAGAGTGAAATGATTAATGAAACTTTGCTTGAGTGAGGATTGATACCCTCCCTACCATGCGCTTTGTATTTTTTGTCAATAAGGGGGAGAGAAAGTGAAATGCAGAAGATTCTCATTTTGACATTGACGGATTCATTTCAGAAGATGTTTAAGGTATTGACAACAAAATACAAAGGGGGAGATTGTTGGAACCACTTTGTGTATAAGGTTGTATTTGTTGTCAATAGTTGTCAATGCAGATCAAAATGAAGGTGATCATGAAATACTCCGATGAAGTAGAGGAGTGGTGATTCAGACGATTGTTGTGCTGATCGTAAGTTCAAAGAACATGTGTCAATGGTGATACATTGTTTACAACAATGAAGAATGTGAGGAGTAATCCATCCAAGGATGAGTAAAGAAGGATGGTGTTTTTGGATGAAGACCATGCAATTCCTCCTTATTGCATAAGAACCATGGGCTTTGATGAAGACCATGCAATTCCTCATTATTGCATGAGAACAATGGGTTTTGATGAAGACCATGCAATTACTCATGATTGCGTGAGAACCATGCTAGAGACTTCTTGACGGAATAAATCACATGGTTTGCATGAAGTTGATCATGACAGTTGATGAAGGAGGCAATGTGCCAATGAGTTGACTTATGAAATGGCCATGCACATCACATTGTCATAGAAGATGACGATACTAAAGCTGTTCCTTCAAAGAATACATATCGCAATGTGCCAATGAGTTGACTTATGAAATGGCCATGCACATCACATTGTCATAGAAGATGACGATACTAAAGCTGTTCCTTCAAAGAATACATATCACAATAGTGGAGTTTGTGATAAAAGCAAAAGAGTTGCTGAAGGATACAGATCACCAAGAAGAAGTGTTGTTGAGGTGATCGTGCTTGTCGACAAAGCAAACAAACGACATACAAATTTGTTGACAAAGGAGATTCAATGGTGACATGTCGAGTTCAAGAGTTGTGGTCAACGATCTATGTTTGAATCAAGAACATCGACAGAGGAATGGATGATCTGGAGGCGGTACAAAAAGAGCAGATACAAGGTGGCGCTGTTTTCCAGTGTTTGCCAAATTTCAGGGCCTCAAAATCAACAGATGAAGAATAGTGATTTTGGCAAAGATACTTGCGCGCCGAGCTCTTGGAGGATGAAAGACTTGCGCGCCAAATGTTTTTGAGGATCAGAACATCACAATTTGGCTAAGGAAAGAAGGTCGCGCAAGTGTTGGTTGGGTCGCGCAAGTAACTTGCGCGACAGAGGATCTGGAGACAGGACTTGCGCGCCGTAGAGGGACTTGCGCGCCGCCGCGCAGGGGGTCCAGTTTGCCTATAAATACTGGACCACCCCTCCTCATTTACAACGGAGCTCAAGACTTTGAGATTGTTCGAGCTCTCGTCGCGCAGGTGGTTGAGCCGCGCAAGTGGCAGTTTGGTCGCGCAAGTAGAGGTTGCGCGCCAACTGATGGTTGAGAGCCCTAGGTGATTTGGGCAAGGAAGGAAGTGAGTCGCGCAGGTTTGAAGTTCAAGAAGGCATAGTCGCGCAAGTGCTTTGGAGACACTTGCGCGCCAGGTTATACTTGCGCGCCTGAGACTTGCGCGCCGCCGGGAGACTTGCGCGCCGGGCTTGAAAAGGAGACCCAGACACTGTTAAAGTACGCCCACCTTTCTGGAGCTGCACAAGAGCTGAACTATTGCCTGATACTACTGGTGCAAAGCGAGAGTGAAGAAGAAATCTAAATGATACATGCATGATCTCATGCATACATGGACAACTGATTCTGACAACGCCGAGTAAGCTGAGCTTCATTAAGTAAGCAATCACATCAGTGATTGTGATTCAGGCAAACGAAGACAAGGGGATCTAGTGCATTCATTCATTGCACTAAAGAAGAAGGATTGAACTAAAAGGAGCATCAAATCTGAATCCTGATGCAAGCAATGTCTCATGCTGAACAGGAGACGAAGAACTTCAATGCACACCTATTGAAGAGACCTTTACGTCTATAAACTGAGTGGGACTTCAGCAACGGCCGTGAGCCAGGGGGAGTCAACGGGAGTGACCCGAGGGACGCAGTGAGCTATCCCTGAACAATTGTAAAGGCAGTGAGCCTGGGACAGAGTGTCTGTACCCGAACGCTTGTAATCCGCAGCTAGTGAAGCATAGTGGATTTAGGTACGACCGACAACCTGTCGGCGTATGCTCCTTGGACGTAGCCCTTAGTGGTGAACCAAGTAAAAATAGCTGTGTCATCTCTCTGTATGTGAATGTTTAATTGCTGTTCATATCCATCATACAGGTTTAAGTAGTTCCTACCAACGTGGGAACAAGATCCACAACTTTAAGAAGAAAAAGTTGCCACCCTGATTCACCTCTCCCCTCTCAGGGTGTCCCGGGGTCCTACAAGTGGTATCAGAGGGAAAGGTTGACGTATGTTGGATATTCTCTAGTAATTCTATTGAGAAGAGGATTTGAGTTTCTTTCCTAGAGTCAACAATGAAGAGCAGTCTTGATAATGACGCAGTCATTTCTGAGCAGAAATCTATATCCACCAAGACTTTGACAAATAGGAAAAAGAAAGAGAAGAAGATGATAAAGAAGTCCCCCACATCCAAAGAAGATGTAGTGTCTTGTTCTCCATGCCATTCCAATAATGAAGAAACATTAGGCTTGGAAAGTATCAAGCAGGTGGCTCAGAACTCATCAAGAGGAAAGGATGATACCCCTAATTTAATCTTTCAGGAAAAACTTAGAACATATCTGCATGATATTCCAGAAGAAAGGGTTGCAATTATTTGTAGCCTATTCCATTCTATGCAGGTTGAGGTCAATCGATTAGAAAGGGAAGCTGACAATATGGAAAAGGGGTTGAAAATAAAAGTTATGGAAAGTATGAAGCTCATCAAACAGGTGAAAGTATTTGAAGAAGAAGAGGAAGTCAATAAGACTTTAAAAGAAAGGATCCGTGCACTTGAAGCTGAGCTGAAGAAGAGCAATGAAGTCAAGAATTTTTGTTTGGAAGAAACTTCCATTAAATTCAGGGAACATGACTCTTTGTTACAAAACAAAGTTAAGATGCATGAAGATGAGGTTGAAAGGTTGAAGAAGACTTGTGAAGAGAAGATGATCACGATTGAAGATCAGAAGATCATCCTCAATATTGTGGGTCAAAAATTGGAAGCTCAGTTGACCAAGATTGAGAACACACATATTGAGACTTCACAAAAGAATGAAATGAGTGATGCTTGCACTCAATGTTCGTTAGAGGAGTCTAAAGCTGAAATGCCTCCAACATGTGATAAGAAGATTATGACAACTCTTGATTATCCACATCAAGAATCAGTTGCTATTGGTACTCAATGCTCACTGGAGGATTCTATTGTCAAAAGACCTCCAACATGTGATAAGAAGATCATGACTTCACTCTTTGATCTATCCCAAGCAACTGAGAAAGTGAAGGTACCATCCAAACCATCTTGTACTCATATTTCTAAATACACTCCTACAATCAGTGCAGATGGGAAGAAAAGTTCTAAACAAGTATGGATGAGGAAAGGTGAGAATAAGAAACCTACCACCATGACTAGGGTGGATAAGAAGAAAAAGGAGGAAGCTTCTTCCTCAAATAGAGCACAAACGATTAAGCAGATGGCCCAACAACTTAATACTGAAGAAACAAAGAAGAAAAGATTTGTGGGCCAATGTTGGTGCTGCAATAGATTTGGGCACTGTGCACTGGATTGTTTATATAATCCCTTTCATGGAAAAGCACAGGGAAAGCCTATATCCAAGGGGAGGAAGCCAGAGAAAAAGAAGCAACATCAGCAGGTCCAGAAGCATCTGTTTACTGCAAACAGATTTGGAATTCTTGATAACATCTGTGATGTATGCAACGTCAGCGGTCACAATGCAGGTACATGTCCATATCAACATGCCTTCACTATTGAAAAGAAAAGAAGGCCTCTGATGCTGTCAAAGAATGAAGCAGCTACCTTGGGGAGAAATCAGAAGAATGTTGTGAACACACACTTCCCCAAGAAGATCTCAAGTAGGGAAGCTGAGAAGACCCAGGATTTTAGATCCATGAAATTGAAGGGTCATTCATCCAAAAGAAACACTAAGTGGGATGAATCTCGGATGAACCCATGTGGAAGACCTAAACCAGCTACAAAAGTTCCACATGACATATTGGTCATCTGGCCAGAAGATTTGAAAAGAATAAGGAAATTTGAAGATGAGAAGGCCAAGGCTGGTGAAAAAGGAAAAGGAAAACTTTCACATGATACAGACACAGTGCAGGAGAGATTTCAAACAAAGAGAAACACAAGTGTCAAAGAAGTTCTGTGTGAGAGATGCAAGAAGTCTGTCCACATTGCAAAAGGTTGTCTAACCTTAATACCAGAGCAAGAGGCAGTCCTTAAGAGGAGTAAGAATGTATCATTCCTGATGGCTGCTAAGAAGAACAATTCTCCACACAAAGTAGAAGAGAATGTGAACAGATCCATGCCACACCGACAGATGTCAGAACATATATTCAAATGTGCAGGCATGAAGACTGGAGTGAACAGAGGAACTTGGTTGAGAAAAGAACCTCAACCAAGCAAGTCTTCGTGATGAAGCAAGAAGGAACCACCTTATTCCCGTAATCATTTGTGTATTGTATTTGTGCTAATAATGCAGGGAATTGAAGGTGAAGCATGCTCTCAGGGGGAGAACCTGAGAAGTAGTGAATGCTGTCAACTCTTGATAGCCAAGCTGAAGAAGTTTCCATCCTTAGTAGATTCTTCAATTGATATTCAAATATTATGATGATGAAGGATCACTCTTGATGAAGATGATGAGGCGTTTTTCCCTTGGGGGGGAGAAAAATGAAGAAGCGTCTATAATCACTGTTTCAATCAATATCAACTCCAGGTGGACTCAAAAGCAGTTATTCTGTGAATCTCTTGAAGAACACACCATTGGAGAAGGTCTGTCATTTCTCAATCTCTATCCCTTTGTTACTCAGATCAAAGATTATTTTACAAAGGGGGAGTAACTACATTGATCAGTGACATAAAGAGAATGGAAGTGCCCCAAGGTCACTTATCCTGCCGATTGCACTTGAATGTTTTTGATCTATTTGCTGATGTGAGTGCAGGAGTTTCAGGTTGATTATCATAATTGATCTTCTTCTACCTGAAATAAAAGTGGTAAACCCTTGAAGACAAGATACATGAGTTCTCATCTCATGTTGGTATCATGATCTGTGAATAATGGACAGCATTGTTGACTTAATCAAATCCTCTTGTTTTCTACATCGAGCATTGCTCAAGTAGACTTAGAGTGAAATGATTAATGAAACTTTGCTTGAGTGAGGATTGATACCCTCCCTACCATGCGCTTTGTATTTTTTGTCAATAAGGGGGAGAGAAAGTGAAATGCAGAAGATTCTCATTTTGACATTGACGGATTCATTTCAGAAGATGTTTAAGGTATTGACAACAAAATACAAAGGGGGAGATTGTTGGAACCACTTTGTGTATAAGGTTGTATTTGTTGTCAATAGTTGTCAATGCAGATCAAAATGAAGGTGATCATGAAATACTCCGATGAAGTAGAGGAGTGGTGATTCAGACGATTGTTGTGCTGATCGTAAGTTCAAAGAACATGTGTCAATGGTGATACATTGTTTACAACAATGAAGAATGTGAGGAGTAATCCATCCAAGGATGAGTAAAGAAGGATGGTGTTTTTGGATGAAGACCATGCAATTCCTCCTTATTGCATAAGAACCATGGGCTTTGATGAAGACCATGCAATTCCTCATTATTGCATGAGAACAATGGGTTTTGATGAAGACCATGCAATTACTCATGATTGCGTGAGAACCATGCTAGAGACTTCTTGACGGAATAAATCACATGGTTTGCATGAAGTTGATCATGACAGTTGATGAAGGAGGCAATGTGCCAATGAGTTGACTTATGAAATGGCCATGCACATCACATTGTCATAGAAGATGACGATACTAAAGCTGTTCCTTCAAAGAATACATATCGCAATGTGCCAATGAGTTGACTTATGAAATGGCCATGCACATCACATTGTCATAGAAGATGACGATACTAAAGTTGTTCCTTCAAAGAATACATATCACAATAGTGGAGTTTGTGATAAAAGCAAAAGAGTTGCTGAAGGATACAGATCACCAAGAAGAAGTGTTGTTGAGGTGATCGTGCTTGTCGACAAAGCAAACAAACGACATACAAATTTGTTGACAAAGGAGATTCAATGGTGACATGTCGAGTTCAAGAGTTGTGGTCAACGATCTATGTTTGAATCAAGAATATCGACAGAGGAATGGATGATCTGGAGGCGGTACAAAAAGAGCAGATACAAGGTGGCGCTGTTTTCCAGTGTTTGCCAAATTTCAGGGCCTCAAAATCAACAGATGAAGAATAGTGATTTTGGCAAAGATACTTGCGCGCCGAGCTCTTGGAGGATGAAAGACTTGCGCGCCAAATGTTTTTGAGGATCAGAACATCACAATTTGGCTAAGGAAAGAAGGTCGCGCAAGTGTTGGTTGGGTCGCGCAAGTAACTTGCGCGACAGAGGATCTGGAGACAGGACTTGCGCGCCGTAGAGGGACTTGCGCGCCGCCGCGCAGGGGGTCCAGTTTGCCTATAAATACTGGACCACCCCTCCTCATTTACAACGGAGCTCAAGACTTTGAGATTGTTCGAGCTCTCGTCGCGCAGGTGGTTGAGCCGCGCAAGTGGCAGTTTGGTCGCGCAAGTAGAGGTTGCGCGCCAACTGATGGTTGAGAGCCCTAGGTGATTTGGGCAAGGAAGTGAGTCGCGCAGGTTTGAAGTTCAAGAAGGCATAGTCGCGCAAGTGCTTTGGAGACACTTGCGCGCCAGGTTATACTTGCGCGCCTGAGACTTGCGCGCCGCCGGGAGACTTGCGCGCCGGGCTTGAAAAGGAGACCCAGACACTGTTAAAGTACGCCCACCTTTCTGGAGCTGCACAAGAGCTGAACTATTGCCTGATACTACTGGTGCAAAGCGAGAGTGAAGAAGAAATCTAAATGATACATGCATGATCTCATGCATACATGGACAACTGATTCTGACAACGCCGAGTAAGCTGAGCTTCATTAAGTAAGCAATCACATCAGTGATTGTGATTCAGGCAAACGAAGACAAGGGGATCTAGTGCATTCATTCATTGCACTAAAGAAGAAGGATTGAACTAAAAGGAGCATCAAATCTGAATCCTGATGCAAGCAATGTCTCATGCTGAACAGGAGACGAAGAACTTCAATGCACACCTATTGAAGAGACCTTTACGTCTATAAACTGAGTGGGACTTCAGCAACGGCCGTGAGCCAGGGGGAGTCAACGGGAGTGACCCGAGGGACGCAGTGAGCTATCCCTGAACAATTGTAAAGGCAGTGAGCCTGGGACAGAGTGTCTGTACCCGAACACTTGTAATCCGCAGCTAGTGAAGCATAGTGGATTTAGGTACGACCGACAACCTGTCGGCGTATGCTCCTTGGACGTAGCCCTTAGTGGTGAACCAAGTAAAAATAGTTGTGTCATCTCTCTGTATGTGAATGTTTAATTGCTGTTCATATCCATCATACAGGTTTAAGTAGTTCCTACCAACGTGGGAACAAGATCCACAACTTTAAGAAGAAAAAGTTGTCACCCTGATTCACCCCTCCCCTCTCAGGGTGTCCCGGGGTCCTACAGTCATAGCGCTCCGTCGGCAAGTTCATTTCTGAAAAGTAAAAGAAAGAAACATTGAGCACATAGGTTGATGACATAAGTATGCAACCTACTTGATTAGAGATATCAAGATAAAGGAATTATATTACACAATGTGCGTTCGTATGAGGTTGTATGTCGTTGCGACATTAACTCTTTTTTCTATGGATATCTTGACGTGTTTCTAGACGCTAAACATTGGACTTTATAAGGTATTGTCTAATGCTACTGAGAAATAGGCATAGAGGGTCACACATAAAATGTATTCGAAACCTAAGTTAAATTTTATATGAATTTAACATGTTAAATAAATATTATTCTCATACGTGGTTTAATAATTATTCATATTTGGTTAATCGCAAATATCCAGACACCAGTTATTCGAGAGAATACATGTGAGTTGAATATTTGATAAATATTTATTCTCTAT
This sequence comes from Viscum album, assembly GCA_963277665.1. Classification (NCBI taxonomy): domain Eukaryota; kingdom Viridiplantae; phylum Streptophyta; class Magnoliopsida; order Santalales; family Viscaceae; genus Viscum; species Viscum album. The sequence goes on from OY728166.1 coordinate 302,608,015, forward strand.
TTTTGGTGAATATAATATTTATCTAGTTATCAGCGAATAATGCACTAATATTTATTTATTTAAATAAATAATCATTATTCAAGGTCCGGTAAATATTGAGAATAAATGGCAGGCTGAATCAATGGTCGAGTAAGAAATAATATATTAAATATTATTTGAATAAATGTTTAACTTATTTATTCAAGAAATAATATTTATTTATCCGGAAATCTAGCGAATGTCAAGTAAATAATATTATTATTATTATTATTTAGACATAGGATTCACCGGGGATTAAGAGGATAAAAAGGATCTATGTGCAATTATTTATTTTGTAACCCTATATCTATAAATATCAGATTATGTCATTCGCTAACCCTAGTCTAACTATTTTAATCGTTGCACATGGCAAATTTTAGAGAGAACCATCTCAAGCCCTAAAGAGCACTTCTCCTAAAAACACTCAAAAACAAGGAGTGGTCCTCCTCGTCTAGAAAGAACAAAAAAATTCTTCCGCCTTGAAGAGATACGTGTGGCGTTCAACAGCGAACAACGCAAGCGTTAAAAGTCTTTCGTGCTAGCACCCGGGGGGGTTTCTACGACAACCTTTGGAGGTTCGCAAAGCACGTATGGATCACTGCTAAAGAGATTTTACCCTTGAATCGTCTAGCTGCAACAACGGTATGTCAAGAAGTGGTCTACCGAATCTTCAACGAAAAAAGAATTTCAACGCGAGGTAATTCTTAATCTACATAAATTAATTATAAATTATACGTTTGGCTCATAAATTTTCGGGTTGCTATTCATCTAGTTCTGAGGAGAAATCTAAAGAAGCTGGTGAATTTTCATTGTTGGGCATGGGCTTGACTGCTTCCGCTATTCCGGAACCTACAAGAATAACTTGTTCTACAGGTGGTATCACGAGGAGTGGTTGGCGTCGTGGAGGTAACCTCATGAATGTTAAGAGATAGATTGTCTGGAACTTGTTGGATTGGTGTTGCCCGATCCGGTTGGACCGTATGCTTGTGGCCCGCAACTGTCGCGGGTCGAGCTCCGCGGTGAGCTCGTTGGTGGTTGCAGGGGGCAACGCGCCCTTGCTCCGGGGGCCGAAGGTCCCCAACCCAATTTTTCGGCACTGTAGCATCTCTGACTACTGTAGCGGAGCTGACCGACCGACACCGACAGACACTGTAGTAGTGCGGACTTCAGAGTCAACTTTACTGTAGCGCTTTTGACTTCCAGTCGGCACCCACTGTAGCACTTTTGACAAAGCTGGTCGTCGTTCACTGTAGCGACGCAGACTCACTTTTCGAACAGTGGTCGTTTTCTCCATTGTTTTATAGCCCATTTTCAGGCTAGGGTTACTACTGAATAAAAACCTCTGTAATTTGTTCTCTTGATATAGTGAAATTCTGCCTCTCCCGTGGACGTAGGGATTATTCCCGAACCACGTAAATCGTTGTGTTTTTGTTGCTTTCTTTCTTTCGTTTTCTCGTTTCTGTCATTGTGACTCCCGACGATTCCGCAACAGAGCTAGTTGTTCATTTGCGTCGCGACAACTAGGTATTGCACCACAACAAGTCTTGCATGTGATTAAATCAAAGCCACGTGAGGATAAATCCAGAAAGCTCAAAGGGGAGTCACGCCTCAGTAGGTATGGCAACGTTGTGAAGCAGTTGAAGCTGATGTCTGGTGTTCTGCCTAGAAGTGAAGATCGCGCCATGGAAGGAGTCTCACGCTGTGGTAAGTTGGTCAAAGGTGAACCCTGGTTTTTTCACCATGGGATGATTTACGGAGTCTGGGTCGGGAAACTTGGAGGTAAAAGGCTTTGCACCGTTGATAGGATCCTACGTGCAAACAATGTCAAATCAATAGATTTCTATTATCAACAAAAGATTTAGAACAGAAAACAAAGGAAAAAGAAGAAGGAAGAAGGGACCAAAACTCTCCAAGGTGCTGCTCGAAGTCAAGGCCGAGGTAAGGACTCCACGATCCAGCTGTGCAAGAAAGCCAAACAGAAGAATATACCAAGATATCCCCCAGCTACTCCCCACTAACCCCTATTTAATATCCTCAACCACTCCAACAGCTCAACTAACAACTTCCTATAGTAATTACAATTTTGCCCCCAGACATTTATTAGTCACACCCCACTTATTAACTCCACTCCACGACACAACATATAAGGATCCGGCCTTAAACATTACATAATCCTGAGTTTTAGTGAAAAATTTACATTCTTACACATTGAGAATCTTTTCAAGTTTAGAGTTTTAGGAGAAAATGACATAATACATACATAACATCCCATAATCATATAAGAGGATACTACTAAAGCAGTATCCACTTTTTCCGAAATATAAAACATTTGAAATAAAACATGATTTCTTTTTCTTGATAAAAATCTTTACAAGATTCATCTTGTCTTCATCCTTTCTTTTACCCATCCTAATAACATTTGGAAACTTGGAATTGGCATCAAAGCTCGGTAAAGGATATAGAAAGGAGAGAAACCATTAGTCTATTAATACTTATAGACATATGAAATCATTTTTATAAAGACATAATTCTCACCCATAAAGTATCATATACATACTTTGTGAAACATGAGATTTCCATAAAACATAGAAAACATAAATAAAACATGAAGGTATCTTGGGGCATTACTTACAATTGTAACCCTCACAGCTACCATATGATTTGTAACCCCCGCGGCTACCTTATAATGTAATTCTCACGGCTACCTTATGGTGTAACCATCCCAGTTACACTAACCATACGGCTGACCTCCAACTTAACCATACCCAATGTATTGGAGGGAGTATAGGTCCCACCCTTCATCATGAACAATGCCCAAGAACCAAAACATGATCATAAAACATGAATAATTGCATAAAAACGTTACTTTTGAATTTTGTAAAATAGAATTTTAAAAGAGGATTTTTAAAGAAAAGTCTCTTACAAATATCATATAATTGATATGAGAATTAATAGAACGAAATGAATATGTGTATACACTGTAAATCCACAAAATACAACATAATATAAACAAAATTCATTAAACAAATAATCTTAGTAGCACATAATCAATGAAGTAGAAAGTTAACCCAAAGAATGAAAATTGGGTTAAGAATCTCCTTACCTCGGGTTCGTATTACTTCAAATGTGTTTAAACCTCATGTATAATGGTTAAAAGAGTGTTATTAATATTTTACAAAAACATATTCATGTTTATAACACCTTATATGATCATTTTATAACATCATTCCACCCATTTATTAATAATATTTTGTCCTTTCCATTGTTTCGAGTGCATTCTTTACATGATTTACATTGTCGGTTCGTAAAGAATTTCCTTGACGAATGAAAGTGAAACTCCAGAAGTGGAATGAAATGGTATTAATCTGTTTCCAGCATATTAAATGATATCATAAATCATTTTGTTTTCATATATGATGATGAGTCATTAGATAAAACATTAATGATATTCGTTTAGATCATTTTAACGTTTCTTCAATAATCACGAACTAGTTTCGTTATATAACTTAATATTATGTGTGTGTTAATTCCACAACATAAAAGAGGTTATATCATACACATTACAATTTGTTTCAACCATTACAATGGTTTTATAACCAACTTTGAAGGAAGTAAAGGAAATTGAATATACATCGTCCACGATGTCAGTAAATTAACACATCATGGACGGTGTTTTTATTTTTAGAATGAGAGAGAGGGGAGAAGAAGTATGATGATGAATTTTTCCATAAACATGATAACATTCCAATATATATAAGATACTGGATCTTTTCATGCCTCTTAGATAGAGGAGGTGAAGAGAGTATAAGGGAAAAAAAGAATTGAAAAGAAAATGAAAGGAAATAAATGAGGATTTTTACCTTTTGATCTCTTCTCCTTGAAATCCTCCTTAAAGCCTTTGATTTTAGCCTTTTGGTGAGACCAGTAGGTCTTGGACGTGGGAAAGAGCCTTGGGAAGAGGATTGGGCAGAATTTAGACAATGCTCAAAGCTTGAGATGTGTGAGAGGAAGAGGGGGTCAGGGGGTATTTATAGTAGAGGAGACGAGGTTTTTCCCATTATTTTAGTCATTATTTTATTATTTTGCACAAGACAATCAACAGTGTTGGTTCTTGTGACTAAATATAGTAATAAGTGCATGTGAGTTCGAACCAATGACGATTTACTCAAACATGATGCGGAAATTCATTTATTTAACATATTTCATAAATTATCGAAATTCACTATTCACCAAAAAATCAAGTATTGCAGAAAAATCTCAAAAATTCACCCCAACCATTTTTCGACGTGTAGGATTCAAAAATGAACCTCATTTTATCAAAATAATTTTCTACATATGAGAAATTTAATTTTTAAATAAAATCATAATTTATTCGAAAAATAACAATTTTAAAATTATAACTGATTTTATAACACCTTGAAAAATTAATCAAGGTCTCATAAAATTATCTTATAACCATAAGACAACAAAATAATAATTTATGATCACATTTCATGAAAATACATTTTCATTAAATTATTAAATTAATCAAAAAAATTGAAATTAAATATTTATGACACACTTATACTATGATCATATTGTCACATATAAGATACTTAAATTTTATTTATACATTCATAGGTGAGTTTACTATTCATTTGGATGATTTACTATTCATAAGGGTCGTATTACTATTCATAAAGGTAACATTACTATCCATAAAGGTAAGTTACTATTTAGCAAGAATTAAGTTGATCCTAACAGACTCTAAATATCTTATTGATTGCAACCGTGTGTTCGTTTTTCGAAATTCAAATCATAGAAGCAGCAAATTTTAGTTTAACAGCTAAACAAAGTGTTGTTTCGTAGAGACTGAATGTTGCATGCATTTCATTCTATATTAAATTTATTTGTAAATTCTTAAGATATTACATTCTCCCCACCTTCTGGAAATTGCATCCTCACAATTTTTTATTTACTTTTTAAACAAGTGAGGGTATCTTTCCCTCATAGCATTTTCAAATTCTCATGTTGCTTCTTTAATCATGTGGCTCCTCCACAAAACCTTAACCTGATGAATTACCTTATTCCACAATACTTTCTCTCTACGATCGAGAATCTGAACAGGTTTCACTTTATAAGAAAGATTCTCTTCCAGTTGAACTGCGTATGGGCTCAAAACATGAGATGAATCTGGCACATACTTTCTCAACATCAAAACATGAAAAACGTTCTGTACCTGAGATAAACTCGGAGGCAAAGCTACTCGGTAGACGACTGGTCCAACTTTCTCCAGGATTTCATAAGGTCCAATGAACCGTTGACTTAACTTTCCTTTCTTACCAAAAGGCATAACATTTTTCCATGGTGAGATCCTAATAAAAACATGATCATCTACCTCGAAAAAAAAATCTTTTCTCCTGTTATCTGCATAACTTTTTCACCTGCTCTGAGCTGTCCTCATGTGTTGCTGGGTCATCTTCACTTTCTCAACCACTTTCTCAACCACTTTACCAATTCTGATCTCATCAACTTCATTTCCACAACTTCATTTCCCCAACTTCATCTCAAAATACTGGAATTCGACACCGTTTTCCATACAATGCCTCAAAAGGTGTCATATGTATACTGGAATGAAAACTGTTATTATAAGAAAACTCAACTAAAGAAAGATGTTAATCCCAATTTCTTTGGTAATCCATTGAACAAACTCGAAGCATATCCTCCAGTGTTTGAATTCTTCTCTCGGTATGTCCATCAAATTGAGGATGAAAGGCTGTATTGAAATTTAATTTTGTGCCCAACGACTTCTGAAGTCTTTTCTAAAAGTTAGAAGAGAACCTGGGATCACGATCAGATACAATGGAAATAGGAACTCCATGTAACCTGACAATCTCTTTGAGGTATGGTCGAGAAAACCGATCCAAAGACATAAAATCTCAAATAGGAAAGAAATATGCAAATTTAGTCGTTCGATCAACAATAACTCAAATCACATTGTTACCTCGAGAAGTCTTTGATAGTCCCACCACGAAGTCTATGGATATATTTTCTCATTTCCACTCTGACACTAGCAAAGGTTGACGCATCCCCTTTGGTAGTTGTCGTTCTACTTTAACCTATTGACATGTCAAACAAACATTTCACTATAAAATCTGCAATCTCTTTTCATTTCATCCCACCAGTAATACTCCCAAAAGTCTATGTACATCTTAATACTGCCAGGATAAACTGAAAATGGAGAACTACGAGCTTCACACAACAATTCTTTCTTTAGCTGGGAATCACAAAGCACACATAATCTCTTCCCAAATGTTAAAACACAATCTTTATCAAGGTTAAATTCTGACAACTTACCCCTTTTAACCAATTCTACATTTTTTTGCAACTCACGGTCTTCCTTCTGCGCTTGCTTAATTCTGTCTGATAGAGACGATTGCATTGACACCTGAAACAAAACAGAGGAATTTCCAGCACCAACAATTTCCAAGCCAAAATTCATCAAATCATTAATCAATGGGTCATGTTCCAAAAGTAACATGGTTAATGATGAATGATTATTTCAACTCAAGGCATTCGCCACTTTGTTTGCTTTTTCTGGATTGTAATTAATCGTGCAATCGTAATCTTTTATCAGTTCAAGTCATCTTCTTTACCTCATGTTTAATTCCTTCTGAGTGAATATATACTTCAGACTTTTATGGTCAGTATATATTTCACATTTGACTGTATAAATGATGCCTCCAAATTTTCAAAGCTAAAACCACAGCTGCTAATTCCAAATCATGTGTGGGATAATTTAACTCATGAGGTTTTAGTTGTCTTGAAGCATAATCAATTACTTGATCATTCTGCATCAGAACACAACTAAATCCCTTCAATGAAGCATCACTATAGATGACAAACTCACCCTTCAATTAAGCACTGCGAACTACTTCAACAGAATAATCTCGACCACTGCGCCCTTTGGAGGAAGTTCTGAGAAATTAGGTAACTCGTCTCGCCTTTCTTTTCCACGCCAAAACTCTACAGTCGATGTCTGCACAGATTGGAGCAACACATGTCGTGGCGGTGCTAGACTGAATATTTTCAATGTCGTCATGATATGAGGAAGCTGATTTTGCACCACAAGCTCGCCCACACTCTTAGAGGGGCGATCCGAATGGATCTGAGATGGCATACCAACTGCACTAGTTGTCACTGGCAGCGTTTGTCTAGAAATTGATGAATAGAGGGGCTACATCATCAACTCCAAGTCGGCACTCTCGATCTCCACGGGTGTCAGAATTCGCTGTAGAGGAACTTCCGCAGCTAGGGAAAAAAAGTAAAGGAAGATAATGATCAGAAAACTCAATCGTCGCACGCGATTGCGCCTGCTTGGGCTGGAGGATTACATGTGGCTGCAGGTCCTCCTTTTATCGCGCTAAGACTGGAACTGTTTCCTCCGTCTTCATTTTGCGTTGCTTCGGACTAGACATCGTACGAACAAGACTAAAAAATCCAAGTGTAGGATGACGAATAGGAAATTCGGTTAAAACATATGTTACGTCTTGTCGCGTCAACTGTTTCGCTCGTCCTTGTGCTTGCACAATCTGCAGCACCTCTCGTAGCTGCCGATCATTTTCATCCGGTCGTTCAACAACAGGTAAAACTTCTTCCTCAACATCTGTAAGTGACGGTCATTCTCGACCAGTCTGTTGTGCAAAAACATCATCGTTCGCCTTCGACTCTTCCTGCAAAAATCTCTTCAACTCACGTACATCTCGCAGCGTTTCCTCAATCGCTTCCAGCATAGTCATTTGAACCTCTAGCATCCCATCCTCCTCAAGACGCGATGTCTCTCAATGAAATCACCAAATTGATAGGATCCTAGGTGCAAACAATGTCAAATCCGTAGATTTCTATTATCAACAAAAGATTTACAATAGAAAACAAAGGAAAAAGAAGAAGAAAGAAGGGACGAGAACTCTCTGAGGCGCTACTCGAAGCCAAGGCCGAGGTAGGGCCTCCACAATCCTGCTGTGCAAGAAAGCCAAACAGAAGAATATACCAAGATATCCCCAGCAACTCCCCACCAACCCCTATTTAATATCCCCAACCACTCCAACAGCTCAGCTAACAACTTCCTATAGCAATTACAATTTTTCTCCTAGGCATTTATTAGTCACACCCCACTTATTAACCCCACTCCACGACACAACAGGGCCCCCAACACCCCCATACACCAGCAGCACCCACTCTGCGCTGCAACAGTCCACCTGCCCACAAACTACCACCCTCTCCAACACCCTATCAGTTGTGGAGGAGGTATTCGCGTCGTGGTAGTGTCAAAATTTCTAGAGCGTAGATTTGGGTTTTCGAGTGGACAGAGGCATTGCACCGTGAAGCTATGGATCACGTCGCAAAGGAGTCAAGTCAAACAGACTTCCATATTTAAGTTTCCTGTCTTTAAAGAGAGAAATCTGAGGATTTGAATGGATGAATTTGACTCATATTTGAAGAAGATGGACGGAGGAATGTGTTCATCATACTCATGGAGAATTAAAGATCTTTAACGATGGCAACGGGGTGAATTTTTCTTGAAATAGAGAAAGGGAAAATCTAGAGGTCTGAAGTTATTGAGATAGTTTTCTCTATAAATATGAGAAGTTTCCTGCTGAGCAAAATAATGGAAACCGGGCTATTATATTGAAACATCAGAGGAAAGAAAATTCTAAAGAGAAGAAAAAAGAAGAAGAAAGTGTTGGCACCCGTTGAAGATCTTGACAAAAGGAAGGTGGGGTTTTCATGACATCTCGTTGAAGGTGAAGCTACGTTTGGGATGTATTCACAACTGGCTTGTAAAGAAGTAGCACGTGGAAGATCAATGAGCGTCGATCTACACTCGGTGCATTAACAACAATGGTGATATTGTTTTTGTATCAGCATGCATGCCAAAGTTGTATTCCTTTCTTGAAGCAATAAGCATTGAGAGGAGTCAAGGAGTGACCCTTGGGAGGTAGGGAAGCCTTGAGTGCACAGCAAAAGAGACCAACAATAAAGGACACGCCTTCGGATGAGGAGGCGTGCGACATGGTTGACTGTCATTGCAAGAGTGTGCATAAGCGGGAGGCGTGTAGGGAGCACGTGAAGACTGGCAAGCGGAGGAGGCGGTTGCGCGTCTAGGAAGCGCACTCGGATGGGGCAACTAAATGGCTGCTAGACGTCATTTTGGAATGTCTACCATGGATGTAGGTTTCTATCTTCGTCGTATTTATTTTATTGTCAATAACAAACTCGTAATTCTAAGATTGGTCAGACTTACGTTACACCACACAACAAAAGGATATTTGTAGTTATTACATGCAGCAATGAAGCTGGAAGTTGAGCCAGTTCAACAAAACTCAGGTTTAACCTAATCTAAGGCATGCTTTTAATAAAAGAAACAGATAAATTGTAACCCAATATGGCTTTCCAATTGCTGAAAAGAAAGGACAAAAGGAAAATTCTATGGTGCACTTTACCAGGCAACGGCCAAATGCTCCAGCCCCAAGTGCAATTTCATATGATTGGCTAAGAGCCTCATCTATCAATGCTTGTTTCTGATGCAAGCTCATCATGCCCTGACTGATGATGAGGTCAGCATCCAAAGAAAGCAGCTACAAAAAACCAAGATTATAATGTTGACAAGCATAATGATCGACACATGCTACACTGCAAACAATAATGTGAAACCATTCCATGCTGGCCCCAAGCAATGTTTGGGTGCAAAACTCTCTAGGGCGCACTGTGCGGGTCAGGGCAGGCTGGCCCACACAGTGCCCACGTGGGACCCAGGACAGCGCCAGCTCAAGAATTGTTTAAAATGTTTTTTAAATTTTAAATAAAATAAATTCATTTTAAAAATTAGAGAGAACAGTTTAGGTCAGTTTGGGCCGGTTCAGGGCCAGTCAGACCTAAATAGGCAGCCTGGGCACTGTCCAACCAGAACCGAGATGATTTTACACTGTGGAAGCAATGCAACAATACTCACCTTCCTGTCTCTACACGGTCGATATGAACCTACATCTATCCAATAAAACCAGTTTGGTGCGGTGAAAAGATTTTTGATAAAATAGAAATGAAAATGAAAATGAAAATGAAAAAAAAAATGGAATGGGAATGGGAATGGGAATGGGAATGGGAATGGGAATGGGAATGGGAATGGGAATGGGAATGGAAAGGTTGTGTTTGTGTTCATAAGATTTAAAATGAGAAATGAAAAAATTGATTTTTGGTATGATAAAAAAAAGAATAAAATGAATATAAAAGAGAAAGATATCTTCATAAATAAAATATACAAACCATTGATTGAAGGCAAAATAGTCTTTTACCATCAATTCCCACATAAACAATACGGATTCCATCATTTGGTCAATGAAAGCATTGGTTTGTGTTGGGTTTTGAAAAACTTGTTTGGTTTTCATTTTCTAGAAAAGTGTTAGAAAATATATTACAAAATGTTTTAAAGAGTACCGAAAAAATAAGAAAGTGGGCTACCTATATAGACATTTTCATTTTCTCAAAACAAAGAAACAAATTTTTTTTCCAAAAAATATCGCATTTCAATTTCTATTTTCCAAAAAAAAATTGTTCATTTACAAAATCCTATATATTTTCTAATACATATTTGAAAACAGAAACCGAAAATGTTTTTCAAAACCAAACACTACCTTATTCCCTATCCTTTCATTTCCTGCATTTTAATTCATTTTACCGTTTCTGTTTTACTAAACAAAGGAAACCCCTAGATTCTATTCCATTCCTCCAAATTGAGCCATAATTCAATGCATCAAAAAACAAATTAAAAAAGTGTAACAGGAATAAGGAACATTTTGATAATAAATTTCCTTCAAAGTAAAGCCCTTGGATTTTGTTGAATCCCAAAATAAGGGCTTAAGTACAAGTTTTGCAAAAGGAAAAAAAAACTCCTGAATACCTGGTCAAACAAGGAAGAATTTAATCCTACACTGTATTCGATGTTCAAATCACTCAAACCACTAGAGAAAGCTTTGCTGTTTGGAAGATGCCATCTCCAAAGATCAGCATCCTCGATATATTCAAACAGACGCTTAAGGCGATCGTATTGGTTAACGGTCATTTCTTGTTCTTCCTTGTTGTCACCATCCACAAGCATTCCCCTGAAATAGCTGTAAGCAATTGTGGCTCCACTCCGCTCCATATCAATTACTTTTGTAGCATTCTCTCCAATGGTTTCACCCTTCAAAATTTCAAGCGCCCCTTTGTGATGGTCTAAGATAATAACCCTAAGAATATTTGGACCAATTCCCTTGTCACACAGAACAGAAAAGATGCAACTCCAGAAAACAGAAAGGAGAGAAAAATGCAGAGAAGAAGGGACAACTTATCAACTTTGGAGGAGATTTGCTGGAGAAAACCCGGAGGTCCAATGAAATCCAAGAGGTATAGATTGCCAATTTCATGGAGAGGAAGCTTTTCTGCCCTGAGAACCACTGGAAAATAAAATGGAAGTCTTCGGAACAAAAGGAATGATTATAAATTCAAGCTAGAGGGAGAGAGATAGACCTTATGGGATTGTAAACGGTATTGGGAAAGAAAAGGGCAGGAGTGGAGGTGGCGGAGAAGTACAGGTGAGCAGCAAGAGCAGCAAAGACACCGTCGGGACAGGGATAATGGTACAATACCGCCGATTTCTTCAGAACATTCATTGACGCTGTAAAGAAACGTCTCGTTTCGATGCAATCTCCCTGGCAGTTGAACCATAACTGTTTCAGCTCACATGGCTTTTGATTCGTTTCAGCTCAGTTGTGGTTAGTATAGCAACACTGAATTTGAAGAAAAAAGCTCCAACGAATTCCAGAATCGAAAGAAATTGATGCACAGCGTTTTCGCAGGAATTCAATTTTCGCAGATTCATCACCCACCGGAAACAAAGGCAAGTGAAGGAATTCAAACAAATTTGCAAACTAAGATCTGCAGTGGCATACGCACATATGCCGGTAAAAGGCATTGCGAAGAGAACACTGGGGATTTATTATCTAAAGGGTGTCAACCTAAAAGCTTCGTCTCAAACAACTATCTACAGAAATCAAGACTCAGATAAGCGCAGCAAACAACAACAGCTGTTATAAAAAACAAAGCAAGAACAAAAAACAGCAACAAGGTACATGGAGAGAAGAAGAAAGAAAGAAAGACAACCAAGATAACGGAAACCTGTCGACGAAATTTCAACCAGGGCTTCCGTATGGGGCAAATTTATTATTTAACATTCACCCCCTTCTCTAGAAAAATGCACCCCCTCCTTGTGCAAGTTTCCCTTTTATTTTGGTTTTATTGAGCTTAAAATTGATTTAGCTTATTATGGCTCTTTTTGGTTATACTTTCATACTTGAGTTGTTGACTATCCTTAGGTGATATTTGTTTACCCTTGTATGAGTAGGTCTTACTTTTACTTTTTCGTGGTTTTGGTTTTTTTTGTAAGGGTACTCTTATGTAAGTGGTTTCGTACCCTTGCATAAGTGTTGTCATGTAGGAGCTACCTTTACGTGGAGTGTCAGTTACCCTTACGTGAAGTGGGTAGCGACAGTGGTACCATTACGTAAGATCTGGTTACTCTTGCGTAACAAGTGGATTGGAGTGGCTACCCTTACGTGAGCTCGGGGTTACCCTTACATGGGTAGTGCGTTGGAGTGAGCTAACTTTATGTGAGGGTCGCACTACTCTCATGCAGTGCGCTGAGGACCCTTACGCAACACTCGTTGGACCCTTGCGCAAAGGGAGACAACCCTTACGCGGCGCAGATGACCCTTACATAGCAGGTTGTGGACCTCAGTACCCTTACGTAGTGGCACAAACCACCCTTAAATGGGGTTGAGACCCTTATGTAACGTCGAGGACCCTTACGTAGTGCGCTTTAAAGACCTTTTACGCGGAGTTTGTTTTGCCAACTGTAGGGTTTGTTGTAACAACTTCTTCAGCACGCCCCTCACCCGAACGTACGTCCAAGGTTGTTAGAGGTTGTTCAAAATGGTTTAAAGGATCGAGCTCGGAATCAAAGTTAGAGAGAAGGTGGAGGCAAGAGAGATCAAGTGCGAAGGGAAGGACGTGATCCAAAGAGGGAGAGCTCATTGGTGGCTTCAGTTGGTGATGCTATTTGTGGTGGTTCCGATGGAGAGCTCAAGGGTTTGTTGAGTTCCTGTGGCGGATCATTTGAGTGTAGTGCTTCTTAGAGGGTTCTTTTACAGGTGAGGTCAACCCTGGTAAGAGGGTTCGGGTCTGGTTTCGCATGTTCCTGCTGATGTATGCCATGATTCTTTCGTTGCATCTTGCGTGTTCCTTTTGCGCGTAAGCATCCAGTTCCTCTAGTATTGCATGTTCTTATTGTATTTCTTTCCTCATTTAGCTGTTGTAATCTACCATTAGTTTCTTTGCTTATTAATAAGAAAAGGGGGTGCATGTAGTGTTATTATCGTGAAGTATGATCAAAGATCTAAACCACATAAATCCTGAGTTCTTTCTCTTTCCTATATCATTTTTATTAGTCTTGTTGTGGTATTATTGCATGTTATTATTCCATCATGATTTGCTTCTGTTTGTTTGTATTTCTTTTATTTTTGAAGCTCATATTTCTTTTTCTTGAGTCACGTTGTTTGTTTTGTTGTTGTGGCTGGGTTGTGTGATACGACCTCCTACCTTGGGATCTTGTGTGTCGCTTGTTCCTCCCTCACACCAACAAGTGGCATCAGTCGAGTATAAAGATTTCTTTGACTGGATTAGAGGTAGAGAAGTTCGATAGAGAGAATGGTTTTAATTTATAGAGAGTGAAAATGTGCGCTCTTCTTATCCATAATGGACTTGATGAAGCTTTGAGAGGTGTTAGGAGGAAGATCACTATTGTCTCTCATATAGGAGAGACCTCTATTTCTTTTGAGGATATTGACCTTAATATCTTAAAGAAAGCTTATTCCCTATTGTTGTTGACCCCAGGTGATAAATTTTTGGGAGAAGTGGTCCATGAAACCTCTATTAATGTTATCTAGATGGATTTTGAGCATCTTTACATGTCTAGATTCCTTCTAGGAATATCATAAAAGAAAATGTGTCTTTATAATTTCAAAATGGTCCCTAAAACTTATGTGCGGACTCATTTAGATAGTTTTAATAAGATAGTCATTGACTTAGCCAATGTAGATGTTGATATTGCTAATGAGGATAAGGCTTGCTTGTTGTTAAATTCTTTAGATGAGTCTTTTAATCTGATAAGATATTCTATAATGTATGATAGAGATTCTATTACTTTGGAGGAAGTAAAATTAGTCATCTTGTTTAGGGATCTTCAAATCCATGGTTTGAAGGTGGAGGGAAGTGGGATGAAGCATGGGCTTGAATTGCTCTATGTGAAGGGTCAATTTAAAGGAAAAAAGAAAAGATATGAAATATGGTAGTTGGTTTAAGAAGTTTAAGTGTTATCAATGTGGAAAAGTCGACCACGTTAAGAGATACCGCCCTGAGGATTCGTTTAGGGATAGTATGGTTCAGAATAATGTGGTCACTACTGGAAATGCAGGATTTCCCAATGGTTCTGAACCGTTGGGAAAGGCTGCAGAACCGTTGGTATAGATTATACCAACGGTTCTACAAACCGTAGGGAAGTAAGCCCTTGGGAAAGCTTTTCCAAACGGTTTACACTGAACCGTTGGGATAGGTTAGAAAAAATGAACATATCCCAACGGTTGTGCCTAACCACTGGGATAACTTTTCCCAACTGTTTGGCTTGAACCGTTGGGAAAACCAAGCAGAGGGCTTCTTTCCCAATGGTTTCTAAACTGTTGGGAAAGGATTTTTACCAATGGTTCATAGAACCGTTGGTAAAAAAAATACTCAGAGAGGCTATGCCAACGGTTTGAAACTGTTGGTATAGCTTGTGCTGTGCAAATTGCACAACAGCCTGCAATTTGCACAGCAACGACCCTCTCATTTTTGTGCAATTTGCACAACAGTCAGTCCATTCCCTCTCATTTTCAATCATTTCCAATTATTGTACCTGCAATAAACTAACACATGCGTATACAATTATTGTACCTGCAATAACCAACTAACACATACATGTAGAGAACAAATTCATACACATTTAACATACAATGCATCCTGGAACTATACACATCCAAAATTAAATCAGACTTCATAACGTAATTATAAACATACATAATTCATTTAGAATTCAATTTAAAATTTAGATGACAATTATATGTGGAATCTGGAATTCAATTCATAATTTGATCGGTTTTTCGTATACCATATGTTTTTACTATAAATTGTAACGCCCCGACCCCAGCTACCCAGAGTCGGTGCATTACTTCATAACATTGGCATGATCACAAAAGATCAAGTCTCGAAAGACCGATTAGTTTAGTAGCCTTGGAAACACTAGACACATTTGTAAACGTTACATTACATCATAAAGTGAAAAACTACAATAACAAAGTCTCCATAGTCCACTCTCATATCCTCTTCTGACAATCCCTGTAGGTCATTCATAAAATACTTCTTCACATCCTGGAAAATATTAAAACATTGAAAGGGGTGAGCTCAGATGCTCAGTAAGGATAACAATATTTCGGAAGCTTTCATAAATAAACATTAACATTTAAGGCAATGTATAACTAAAACAAAAGCCTTTTAAACTTGAACATCAACATAATATGGCAAAAGTAAAATGAGATAATTCCATTCACTTCTTCACATGGATATTCTACTGGTCGAATAATCACATGAAATATCAATAACCACTTTCATAATGAGGGAATGTATAATGCCGGACATTCTGAAACATTTTGTCAAGGCCTCGGCCAAGACGTCTAAAATGATTAAGGCCTCGGCCAAAACCATAAATCAAATTGGGAAAGGGCCTCGGCCAATTCCACGTCTAGTTGTCTCATGAGACCTACCGATGCATCGAGGAGCTATAGCGGGCTCCACCCATCACTTATTAAGTCCAATACATTCCTCATATGAATAGGTTTAAACATATCATAAACCATAACATAATCGTATCACATAAAACATGCATAAAGGAAACATAACATTTCCACATTTCAATCACAAGATATCAATACAACACATTGATATAATAAAAATGATTTCAAAACCATTTTCAATACCAAAATAAAAGAAAGTTAAAACTTTGTATTTATTTATCATTAAAAAAAAGATGGCTTGTAGAGGAAGCCGAAACTCAAATAATGGTCATGGCGGCGGAGAAGTCGTTGTCGCCGCATAAGTACGGAAAGAAAAACATTCCCTTTTTTCATTTAGTAAAACGCTTCGTATAAAAAAGATTCCTTTTGAATAAACGTAAAAGTCAAAGGGGTTTATACACCGTATAAAAGAAAGTTGTGTATAAAACCAAATATGCCTCAATGAGAGGGGATTGAGACGAAGTCCTTAAAAAGATCATTTTTTTTAAATAAAGTACACCTATAATGTGTATTCACTATAAGTAAACATAAATAATGTAAAAATACAATATAGGACATAATTATATCATGACATAATTTGAAAGTAGGAGATTAACCCAAAGAATGGAAATTGGGTTAAGAAGTTCCCTTACCTTGCGTCCTGTCCTGACTCGACCGTTCTTTAACCTCCTGAATAATAAACTAGAGTTAATTTATATTTACTTAAGAACCTTTTTCATGTTCATTATTCCTTTTATATCCCTTATTACCATGTTATGAACATTATTTAATTATTTAAGTTAATAACGGTCGTTTTGTCGATCTTTGGTACTTGAGTCAAAAATAAACTTCTTATAATTACAAGTTGTTCATGTGGTGAAATATCCATTATATCCAGAATTATATTCATGATGTAGATATCATATATATCATATATATACAGTATATACATTCATTCATAATGTCACGTAACATTTAGAGGTAAGAAATGAAATGCACCGTTCATGGAGACGGTAAGCCGTACGTACGCATGAACGCTACTTTCATTTCTATTTCGTATTTAATGGAATGAAATCATAATGATATAAATTTATAATATAATTATAGTATAATATAGTGTATAATACCATTTAATCCATCCTTTATACATCCTACATATGGCATTAACGATTCAAATCACTTTGAGGGGGCGGTAGTCCGCACTTCCTAAAATGAAATTATCGCGTTTTACCCATAATGGAAATCATAAAGTATGCCATAAATGAGAAATACAGAAGCATAAGTAAAACATAAACATATTATATATCATATATTAATATAGTGACATCTTAATGGCCACCTTTGAAGGTGTTATATGAGTGTTGAACAATCATCGTTTCGTGAGGCAGAAATTCGCCATCCACAGAAACCGTATGTTCTTTAACCATTAGATGTAGGTGTGTGTAAGTGTAGCTTGAATACTTATTATAACAACATCCTAGTATATTTAGGATATTGGTGTTGTTACAAAAGAAATGAATAAAAAGAGTTTAGGGGGTTTGAGAAGAAAAATAAAACAAAACAACATTAGAGAAGACATTACCTCAAAATCGGGTAACTCTTTTTTGATTTGAGCCAAAGGTTTCCTTGGGAAGAGTTCTG
Organism: Viscum album; assembly: GCA_963277665.1. Taxonomy (NCBI): domain Eukaryota; kingdom Viridiplantae; phylum Streptophyta; class Magnoliopsida; order Santalales; family Viscaceae; genus Viscum; species Viscum album. Next base: position 302,625,609 of record OY728166.1, read on the forward strand.
CCCAAAGTGAGGATTCTAGGAGTAAGAGGGGGAAGTTGGGAGAGTATTTGGGTAGAGGTTGGCCGAGCCAAATGGCTTGAAGGTGTGAATAAGGTGGGAGTGGTGGGGGCCTTTTATAAGTGGAGAGGAGGGGCTCTTTTGGAAAGATTGAAATGTTACATTATTACACAATGCTTTTCGGATTCTAAAGGTCCCAAACTTATATAATTCGTGGATAAGGTGATAAGGGTTCGAAATCTCCTCATCCAATAGGCTTTGGACAAGTGTAATCCTTGGATTTTGCATTATCTTCTCATTTTATTTAAATCGTTAAATAATGAGGTCATCGCTGCATCATAATTATGTCATAAATAATTTAATTTATATAATGTCTAAAAATTATAAAAAAAACTACTATGATGTAGTAAATCTTTTTAGCTTTCTAATGAATATTTATAGTCAAAATTTGGACTTGTGTAACCCTACTTAAAAACTGTTTTAGTAAAACAACTCATGTTTGTGTCAATTTAATTTTAACATTAAATAAATATATATTAATGTCATTTTCCAACCAAAGTGGCTCCATGGGGTCCCCAATTTGACCCATGGGTTGTCTTGGTCGGCCATGACTCATCCAATAGGAGTAGGAAAAGTGTCAAGCTCATCTCATATTATTAAAACATTATTTTTACCTTAAACTACACTAATTACCTCTAATCGCGATTAAGAACTTAAAAGTTACTATTCACCAAAAAATTATTTTAATCTCATTGAACCACATTTTACTTCTTAATGACAACCATGTATGTCGGATTTTTGAAAATCAAATCACAGAAGTGGTAATATTTCATTTTAACGAAAAATCAGTTTTTAACAACCACTTAGTGGTTTCACTATTCATCAAAAATTGAAGTTTTTCAGAATAAGGCCAAAATTTCACCCTAAGCTATAATTGATATTCCGAATTCAAAAATGATGTCTATTTTAAAAAATTCCAAACATATAAGTTTCATTAATTAATTTTATAATTAATTCCCGTTGTTACAACAAATAGCGTGTTTTTAAGAAACAATTTATATCAAAAGATTGACAATTGTTTATGTCCAATTTCAATGTTAAATTAATTCTAATGACCACCATTGGATAAAATGGTAAAAATATATTCTAATTATACTTTAAGTCCACTAAATAGTATAATTTATCACAATAAATTATTTTGATTAAAAAAGTTGTTTTAAGTATTTTTCACTATTCATAAAATTTTTGAAGTTCTCAGAAAATTACAAAAAATCAACATAGGCTAATTTCGATATTAGGAATACAAAAATGAAGTCCATTTTGAAATATAAAATTTCTATAAATTTAAAAAGTGGTTATTACTATTCATAACGGCTACTTTGATTAGTTGCAGTGTGTTAGAACTCGATGTTGCGTACAATGCAAGCTATTACATTATTGAATGAGAAGCGTATCATGGAAGCTCGGGGTGTTACATTCTCCCCTCCTTCAATAAATTGCGTCCTCGCAATTTGAAATTTTTCTTTGAAAATAAAAGGTTGAAAAGAGAAAATACCTTTGAGGAAAACCCACATCGGAAATAAGGTTAATAAATATATAACATTAAAAGAAAGCAAGATAAGTACAAAGGTCACCCGATATAGCCTATTCTAGGATTCTATGAAAATATGGATATGGAGGAGAAACAAACCATAAAGGTCTGATGGAGAGTTATAGAAAACAGGATTAGGAGAAAGTTTAACTACAAGAAAATCACAAACTTGTGACTGGTTAAACGGTCATTAAATCCCCAGTTGGAAAAGTTAACCGACAACATTTTTGTTTTAAGTTACCTTTTATAATGTTGAGGAATTTATTTAGGAGATTTACTAAGAACGTAAGGGAATATACATACTTGTTATGTATACTTTCATTTGTTAATAAATTTTTACCACAAACCCATCTTTTACTCCAAATGGTAACGGAACTCAAAAATATTCTTTTTATCCTAATTGTATAAGGTTCCAAATATTAACACATGCCATTTAGATTAGTAAAACTATTTTGTAATAACCAGGGACTTCCTGTAGGCTAGTGGTAGGAAATAAAGGCTTTTCGCACTATGGTTGTGGGTTCGATTCCTGCAGCTTTGTCCGACGCGACGGGTTATTCCCCACCCTGCAGGTTGTCCTTTTCCTAAAACTATAGTATTATAATATTCCAAAAATAATCTTCAGAAATGCTTTAACCTTAAACAATACTATCCAAAGATCAACTTAATCCACTCCAACCTTTATAGTTATCCAAAATACCTCTGTCCAGACTTTCTCTAAAAGGTCTCTTAATTCCAAAATCAATTGTAACATCAGATTCCCCAAACAAAGAAAAGTTTCTCTTATTGTCACATACTAAAAATATGATTACCTTAATCATATTAAAACCTTACTGAAATCAAAAAGTACTGTAGTACAATCCATATATATATATCACATTATTCTTATAACCAGAATATAATCCTTGAGTCCAAAAGCACCAATACATTAATTATTCCGCTTCAACTATAGTCACAACATAAGATTGGCCTTGATCCCTTGGCCTTTTCTGAGGTAAGTTTCCTTGACGCTTAGGACATTCATTTGCATAATGCCCCATTTCCTTACAATTGTAGCATTCAACTTTGACAGCCTCTTTCTTTCCCTTGCAATCACGAGCCTGATGACCCTTTTCTCCACATTTATAACAAACTCTCATTCCTTTTAGGCATGTACCAGGGTGATTCTTCCCACAATTATCACATAATGGAAAATCCTTCTTTCCCCTTTTCCCTTTATCTGTCTCTTGTTCCACCGTTCTCTTCTTCTCTTGCTTTACTTTGTTGTCATAAGACTTAGAGAATTCCTTTTCTGTCTTGATAGCACACGAGACAATATCTTCGTATGATGAGAAGGATTGTGATACTAAAGCTCGACGAAGAAATGGTTTTAACCCATCAAAGAAACGATCAATCTTACTCTTTGGGTTACGTATATAATCGGAAGCATGCCTCGCTAACCTTGTAAAGTTAGCCTCATACTTTGCGACATTCTCATCCTCCTTCTGCCTCAGACTCAGAAATTGCCTTTCCATATCTGCTCGATGGTTACGAGGAAAGTATTTTTCTAAGAAAAGCTCTTTGAACTCCCTCCATTCCATATTCGATACGTCATCATCTTCCTTTGTGTTTTGAATCAGCGACCACCACTGATCGGCATCTCCAGTGAGGCGGTAAACTGCCATGACAACCTTCTCCCTTTCACTACTCCCTAAGGCATGGAATATTTTCTCTAAAGAATTTATCCATTGCTCAGCTACTATAGGATTTGTACTCCCATTGAAGGTTGGTGGTTGTTGCCTCATGAAACGGTCTAGCATTGATCCTCCACGTTGCGGATCAGGGTGCTCCATACGAGTAAGGTTATTATTCATAACCTGCGTGAGTTGTCCCAGTACGGTGAGAAGCTGATCAGCACTAGTTGTATCACTAGCTCCACCATAATTATCTTGAGCAGGAGGGAAATCCCTACACGGAGTGCGTGCATTGATACGGTTTCCATTCCTTCCACTAGGCGCCATTTCTAAACAATGGCATAAACTAGATTAGTTTATGAAATAAAATACATAATTCCATATTTGTAAAATACTTTACATAAATTGAACTATTTATGGATATAATCCATAATCATAAAAAGAAATGTTTCCTTTGAGGAAGTATATACTCATAACCCTTCATAGTGGTTTGTAAAGAAAATGAGAATTATCCTAAGCATATCCCCCGGGAGTGTCGTAACCAAGAGTGCAGCAAGGCCCGTTGTCGTGCACCAGTTCCCGTTCGAGTCTAGCTCAAAGCGGTGTTTTCGGGTTTTACCCCTAGGTACATCTGTGCCAGAGCCGCCTCTACCTGCTCATATCCAGACAGGGATGTATTGCTCGGAAAACTCATAACATCTCTATAATACCAAAATTCTAGGAAGTTCTTCTATACCAATCCTCAAAGTCTATCTTTGGGCTATGTGCTCTAATCAGAGTTTATCTACATCTAGCTTCTAAGGTTAGTACTAAACTGCCTCTGATACCAACTGTAACGCCCCGACCCCAGCTACCCAGAGTCGGTGCATTACTTCGTAACATTGGCATGATCACAAAAGATCAAGTCTCGAAAGACCGATTAGTTTAGTAGCCTTTGAAACACTAGATACATTCGTAAACGTTACATTACATCATAAAGTGAAAAACTACAATAAAAAAGTCTTCATAGTCCACTCTCATATCCTCTTCTGACAATCCCTGCAGGTCATTCATAAAATACTTCTTCACATCCTGGAAAATATTAAAACATTGAAAGGGGTGAGCTCAGATGCTTAGTAAGGATAACAATATTGCGGAAGCTTTCATAAATAAACATTAACATTTAAGGCAATGTATAACTAAAACAAAAGCCTTTTAAACTTGAACATCAACATAATATGACAAAAGTAAAATGAGATAATTCCATTCACTTCTTCACATGGATATTCTACTGTTCGAATAATCACATGAAATATCAATAACCACTTTCATAATGAGGGAATGTATAATGCCGGACATTCTGAAACATTTTGTCAAGGCCTCGGCCAAGACGTCTAAAATGATTAAGGCCTCGGCCAAAACCATAAATCAAATTGGGAAAGGGCCTCGGCCAATTCCACGTCTAGTTGTCTCATGAGACCTACCGATGCATCGAGGAGCTATAGCGGGCTCCACCCATCACTTATTAAGTCCAATACATTCCTCATATGAATAGGTTTAAACATATCATAAACCATAACATAATCGTATCACATAAAACATACATAAAGGAAACATAACATTTCCACATTTCAATCACAAGATATCAATACAACACATTGATATAATAAAAACGCTTTCAAAACCATTTTCAATACCAAAATAAAAGAAAGTTAAAACTTTGTATTTATTTATCATTAAAAAAAGATGGCTTGTAGAGGAAGCCGAAACTCAAATAATGGTCATGGCGGCGGAGAAGTCGTTGTCGCCGCATAAGTACGGAAAGAAAAACATTCCCTTTTGTCATTTAGCAAAACGCTTCGTATAAAAAAGATTCCTTTTGAATAAACGTAAAAGTCAAAGGGGTTTATACACCGTATAAAAGAAAGTTGTGTATAAAACCAAATATGCCTCAATGAGAGGGGATTGAGACGAAGTCCTTAAAAAGATCATTTTTTTAAATAAAGTACACCTATAATGTGTATTAACTATAAGTACACATAAATAATGTAAAAATACAATATAAGACATAATTATATCATGACATAATTTGAAAGTAGGAGATTAACCCAAAGAATGGAAATTGAGTTAAGAAGTTCCCTTACCTTGCGTCCTGTCCTGACTCGACCGTTCTTTAACCTCCTGAATAATAAACTAGAGTTAATTTATATTTACTTAAGAACCTTTTTCATGTTCATTATTCCTTTTATATCCCTTATTACCATGTTATGAACATTATTTAATTATTTAAGTTAATAACGGTCGTTTTGTCGATCTTTGGTACTTGAGTCAAAAATAAACTTCTTATAATTACAAGTTGTTCATGTGGTGAAATATCCATTATATCCAGAATTATATTCATGATGTAGATATCATATATATCATATATATACAATATATACATTCATTCATAATATCACGTAACATTTAGAGGTAAGAAATGAAATGCACCGTTCATGGAGACGGTAAGTCGTACGTACGCATGAACGCTACTTTCATTTCTATTTCGTATTTAATGGAATGAAATCATAATGATATAAATTTATAATATAATTACAGTATAATATAGTGTATAATACCATTTAATCCATCCTTTATACATCCCACATATGGCATTAACGATTCAAATCACTTTGAGGGGGCGGTAGTCCGCACTTCCTAAAATGAAATTATCGCGTTTTACCCATAATGGAAATCATAAAGTATGTCATAAATGAGAAATACAGAAGAATAAGTAAAACATAAACATATTATATATCATATATTAATATAGTGACATCTTAATGGCCACCTTTGAAGGTGTTATATGAGTGTTGAACAATCATCGTTTCGTGAGGCAGAAATTCGCCATCCACAGAAACCGTATGTTCTTTAACCATTAGATGTAGGTGTGTGTAAGTGTAGCTTGAATACTTCTTATAACAACATCCTAGTATATTGAGGATACTGGTGTTTTTACAAAAGAAATGAATAAAAGGAGTTTAGGGGGTTTGAGAAGAAAAATAAAACAAAACAACATTAGAGAAGACATTACCTCAAAATCGGGTAACTCTTTTTTGATTTGAGCCAAAGGTTTCCTTGGGAAGAGTTATGACCAAAGTGAGGCTTCTAGGAGTAATAGGGGGAAGTTGGGAGAGTATTTGGGCAGAGGTTGGCCGAGCCAAATGTCTTGAAGGTGTGAATAAGGTGGGAGTGGTGGGGGCCTTTTATAAGTGGAGAGGAGGGGCTCTTTTGGAAAGATTGAAATGTTACATTATTACACAATGCTTTTCGGATTCTAAAGGTCCCACACTTATATAATTCGTGGATAAGGTGATAAGGGTTCTAAATCTCCTCATCCAATAGGCTTTGGACAAGTGTAATCCTTGGATTTTTCATTATCTTCTCATTTTATTTAAATCGTTAAATAATGAGGTCATCGCTGCATCATAATTATGTCATAAATAATTTAATTTATATAATGTCTAAAAATTATAAAAAAAACTACTATTATGTAGTAAATCTTTTTATCTTTCTAATGAATATTTATAGTCAAAATTTGGACTTGTGTAACCCCACTTAAAAACTGTTTTAGTAAAACAACTCATGTTTGTGTCAATTTAATTTTAACATTAAATAAATATATATTAATGTCATTTTCCAACCAAAGTGGCTCCATGAGGTCCCCAAGTTGACCCATGGGTTGTCTTGGTCGGCCATGACTCATACAATAGGAGTAGGACAAGTGTCAAGCTCATCTCATATTATTAAAACATTATTTTTACCTTAAACTACACTAATTACCTCTAATCGCGATTAAGAACTTAAAAGTTACTATTCACCAAAAAATTATTTTAATCTCATTGAACCACATTTTACTTCTTAATTACAACCATGTATGTCGGATTTTTGAAAATCAAATCACAGAAGTGGTAATATTTCATTTTAACGAAAAATCAGTTTTTAACAACTACTTAGTGGTTTCACTATTCATCAAAAATTGAAGTTTTTCAGAATAAGGCCAAAATTTCACCCTAAGCTATAATTGATATTCCGAATTCAAAAATGATGTATATTTTACAAAATTCCAAACATATAAGTTTCATTAATTAATTTTATAATTAATTCCCGCTGTTACAACAAATAGCGTGTTTTTAAGAAACAATTTATATCAAAAGATTGACAATTGTTTATGTCCAATTTCAATGTTAAATTAATTCTAATGACCACCATTGGATAAAATTGTAAAAATATATTCTAATTATACTTTAAGGTCACTAAATAGTATAATTTATAACAATAAATTATTTTGATTAAAAAAGTTGTTTTAAGTATTTTTCACTATTCATAAAAATTTTGAAGTTCTCAGAAAATTACAAAAATTCAACATAGGCTAATTTCGATATTAGGAATACAAAAATGAAGTCCATTTTGAAATATAAAATTTCTATAAATTTAAAAAGTAGTTATTACTATTCATAACGGCTACTTTGATTAGTTGCAGTGTGTTAGAACTCGATGTTGCGTACAATGCAAGCTATTACATTATTGAATGAGAAGCGTATCATGGAAGCTCGGGGTGTTACATAAATGATGTCCATTTTAAACAAAATACATACACCTGGAGTGATACCAGCCACACCATGCCTTGGATTGAGGTGAGGTTAACTCATATACGTCACAAATGACCCATGGATCATTGTCCTAAAGTATCAACATATTCCGAAAGCGTTTGGTCAGTTTTCCGTATATCAGTTGTTGTTTTCACTTAAAATGAAGTGTTTTTTTAATAAAAGAGAGACACTTTGAGTGGTGTCGGACACACTGTGCCTCGGATTGTGGTAGGGTTTACTCGTACACGTCAGAAATGACCCATGGATCATTGTGCAAAAATATCAACACAATCAGAATCCGTTTGGTCGGTTTTCCGTATGTACTTCAAAATGTTGTTCATTTTAAACATAAGAGAGACACTTTGGGTGGTACTGGCCAAAACACAACTTGTATTGAGGCGCGGTTGACTCGTACACGTAACATATGACCCATGGATCGTTGTCCTAAAGTTTCAACAGATTCCGAATGCATTTGGTCGGTTTTTCGTATGTCAGTTGTTCTTTTCACTTATAATCCTGTACATTTTAAACAAAAGAGACACAGTTAGAGTGGTACCGGCCACACCACATCTCCGATTTAGACGGGGTTGACTCGTACATGTCTCAAATGACCCATGGATCATTATCCTAAAGTATCAACACAATCTGAATGTGTTTGGTCGGTTTTTCGTATGTAAGTTGATGTTTTCACTTAAAATGATGTCCTTTTGAAACAAAAGACAGACAATTTGAGTGGTGTCGGTCCCACCACATCTCAAATTGAGGCGGGGTTGATTCGTACATGTCACATATGACCCATGGATCATTTTTATAGAGTATCAAGACAACCAGAATCAGTTTGGTCAGTTTTCTGTATGTACTTAAAATGTTGCCAATTTTAAACAAAAGAGAGACACTATGAGTGGTGTCGGCCACACCGAGCCTCAGATTGAGATGGAGTTGACCGGTACACGTCACATATGACCCATGGACCATTTTCCTAAAGCATCAACACATTTCTAATGCATTTGGTCAGTTTTTTGTATGTCACTTGTTGTTTTAACTTAAAATGATGTCCATTTTAAACAAAAAAGAGACACTATGAATGGTGTCGGCCACACCGCGCCTCGGATTGAGGCGGGGTTGACTCATACACATCACATATGATCCATGGATCTTTTTTCTAAAGTATAGACACAATCAGAATTTGTTTGGTCGGTTTTTCGTATGCTAGTTGTTGTTTTCACTTAAAATGAAGTCCATTTTAAACAAAAGAGAGACACTTTGAGTGGTGTTGGCCACACCGTGCCTCGAATTGAAGCGAGGTTGACTCGTACACATCACATATGACCCATGGATCGTTCTCCTAAAGTTTCAATGGAAACCGAATGCGTTTGGTCGGTTTTCTGTATGTACTTAAAATGTTGTCCATTTTAAACAAAAGAGAGACACTTAGAGTGATCTCGGCCACACCGTGACTCGGATTGAGCCCGGGTTGGCTCGTACAAGTCACATATGACCCATGGATCGTTGTGATAAATTATAAACAGAATCTGAATGTATTTGGTCGGTTTTCCATATGCTATTTGTTCTTTTCACTTATAATCTTGTCCATTTTAAACAAAAGAGACACAGTTAGAGTGGTACCGGCCACACTGTGCCTCAGATTTAGATGGGGTTAACTCGTATGTATCTCAAATGACCCATGGATATTTTTACTAAAGTATCAACACAATATGAATGTGTTTGCTCAGTTTTCTGTATGCCAGTTGATGTTTTCACTTAAAATGATATCCTTTTGAAACAAAAGAGAGACACTAGGAGTGGTGCTGGCCACACCGCGCCTCAGATTGAGGTGGGGTTGACTGGTACACATCACATATGACCCATGGATTTTTTTCCTAAAGCATCAACACATTTCAAATGCATTTGGTCAGTTTTTCGTATGTCACTTGTTGTTTTCACTTAAAATGATGTCCATTTTAAACAAAAGAGAGACACTATGAATGGTGTCGACCACACCGCGCCTTGGATTGAGGTGGGGTTGACTCATAAACATCACATATGACCCATGGATCATTGTTCTAAAGTATCGACACAATCAGAATCTGTTTGGTAGGTTTTCCGTATGCTAGTTGTTGTTTTCACTTAAAATAAAGTCCATTTTAAACAAAAGAGAGACACTTTGAGTGGTGTCGGCCACACCGTGCCTCGAATTGAGGCGAGGTTGACTCGTACACGTCACATATGACCCATGGATCTTTCTCCTAAAGTTTCAATGGAAACCAAATGCGTTTGGTCAGTTTTCCGTATGTACTTAAAATGTTGTCCATTTTAAACAAAAGAGAGACACTTAGAGTGATCTCGGCCACACCACGACTCAAATTGAGCCCGGGTTGGCTCGTACACGTCACATATGACCCATGGATCATTGTGATAAATTATCAACAGAATCTGAATACGTTTGGTCAGTTTTCCGTATGCCAGTTGTTCTTTTCACTTATAATCCTGTCCATTTTAAACAAAAGAGACAGAGTCAGAGTGGTATCGGCCACACCGCGCCTCAGATTTAGGCAGGGTTGACTCGTACACGTCTTAAATGACCCATGGATCTTTTTCCTAAAGTATCAATACAATACGAATGCGTTTGGTCAGTTTTCCGTATGACAATTGATGTTTTCACTTAAAATGATATCCTTTTGAAACAAAAGAGAGACACTAAGAGTGGTGCTGGCCACACCGCACCTCGGATTGAGGCGGGGTTGACTGGTACACATCACATATGACCCATGGATCGTTTTACTAAAGCATCAACACATTTTGAATGCGTTTGGTCAGTTTTTCGTATGTTAGTTGTTGTTTTCACTTAAAATGATGTTTATTTTAAACAAAAGAGAGACACTATGAATGGTGTCAGCCACACCACATCTCATATTGAGGCAGGGTTAACTCTTAAATGTCACATATGACCCATGAATCATTGTTCTAAAGTATTGACACAATCAAAATCCGTTTGGTCGGTTTTCCGTATGCTAGTTTTTGTTTTCACTTAAAATGAAGTCCATTTTAAACAAAAGAGAGACACTTTGAGTGGTGTCGGCCACACCGCGCCTCGGATTGAGGCAAGTTTGAGTCATACACGTCACATATGACCCATGGATCGTTCTCCTAATGTTTCAAAGGAAACCGAATGCGTTTGGTCGGTTTTCCGTATGTACTTAAAATGTTGTCCATTTTTAACAAAAGAGAGACACTTAGAGTGATCCCAACCACACCGCGACTCAGATTGAGCCCGGGTTGGCTCGTAAATGTCACATATGACCCATAGATTGTTGTGATAAATTATCAACAGAATCTGAATGCGTTTGGTCAGTTTTCCGTATGCAAGTTGTTCTTTTCACTTATAATCCTGTCCATTTTAAACAAAAGAGACACAGTTAGAGTGCTACCGGCCACACCACACCTCGTATTTAGACGGGGTTGACTCGTACACATCACAAATGGCCCAAGTATCATTTTCCTAAAGTATCAACACAATCCGAATGCGTTTGGTCAGTTTTCCGTATGTTAGTTGTACTTTTCACTTAAAATGTGATCCACTTCAAACAAAAGTGAGACACTTCGAATGGTGCCGGTCACACCACACCTCGGATTGAGACGAGGTTGACTCGTACACGACACATATTACTAATGGAACATTGTCCTAAATCATCAACACATTCTGAATTCATTTGGTCGGTTTTCCGTATGTCAGTTGTTGTTTTCACTTAAAATCTTGTCCATTTTAAACAAAAGAGAGACACTTTGAATGGTGTCGACCACACCGCACCTCAGATTGAGGCGGGGTTGACTCGTACACGTCACATATGACCCATGGATCGTTGTGCTAAAGTATCGACACAATCAGAATCCGTTTGGTCAGTTTTCTGTATGTTAGTTGTTGTTTTCACTTAAAATGTTGTCCATTTCAAATTAACCTGAGACGCTTTGAGTGGTGCTGGCCACACCAGGCCTCGGATTGAGGCGGTTTTCCATATGATAATTTTTTTTTCACTTAATAAGATTACCAATACATTCATATAATTCAAGACATACAGAAATGGAATAATCCTAAATAACATTGCATGATCGGAGAAATAAAAAAAAACATGTGAAATCAAGGAGGGTGGGGGGGCTGTCTGGGGGTCCAGGGAGGAGGGTGGGGGGGGCTGTTCGGGGGGGCTGTCTGGGGGGATGTCTGGGGTCCAGGGAGGAGGGTGGGGGGCTATCCGGGGGGCTGTCCGGGGGCTGTCTGGGGGGCTGTCCGGGGACCAAGGAGGAGGGTGGGGGGGGGGGCTGTGCGGGGGGTTGTCCGGGGGGTGTTCGAGGGGATGTCTGGGGTCCAAGGAGAAGGGTGGGGGGGCTGTTTGGGGGGTTTTCCGAGGGGCTGTCCGGGGGGCTGTCTGGGGGGTGTCTGGGGGGCTATCCGGAGACCAAGGAGGATGGTGGGGGGACTGTCCAGGGGGTTGTCCGGGGGGATGTCTGGGGTCCAAGGAGGATGGTGGGGGTTGTCCAGGGTCCAGGATGGCGGAGGGATATCCAGGGAGTTCCCAAACACATAAGAAGCACATGGAAGTTGCCATTTAATTTCACTGATACACACATGATGCAATTCTGGTCTGATGCCCCAATCCACCAAGTCACGCCGAGATCGTAAATCATCTTTTGTCTTCCCCTTGACATTTAGAAGAACCGAAAGCAACATTTCGCATATATTCTTTTCAATATGCATGACGTCTAATCAATGACGTAATAAATTGGTTGACCAATAAGGAAAATCAAAAAAGATACTCCTCTTCCTCTAATTGTAACAGGTTTTAGTGGAAACATTCTTTCTCTTTCCAGATTTTATTTGACCCTTTCTGAATGAAAAACTAAAATATTTCAATTCATTAAGCACATCAGTTCCAAACATACACTGAGGTGGATCATCAGTCTCTATGGTATTATCAAATATTCGACGATTCATTCTATATGGATGATCATTTGGCAAGAATCGTCGATGTCCCATAAAATTGAAACTACAACGATGTTTCAGTCTTCTGGATCGTGTATTCTTCATACAAACTGGGCATACCAGTTTTCCCTTCGTGCTCCATCCAGACATCAGTGCATAAGCTGGAAAATCATTGATCGTCCACATAAGCGCAACACGCATCTGAAATATGTCTTTCGAACATGCATCGTATGTGCGCACACTCACATCCCAAAGAAGTTTCAACTCTTTTATTAAAGGTTGCATGTATACATCAATATAAATATCGGGATCAGAAGGACCATATATGAGTATAATCATGAAAGTGAAAGGTTTTTTTCATACACAACCATGGGGGAAGATTATAAATGTGTATAAAAACTGGTCATGTGTTGTGCGAAGTAAGCATCTGCCCAAACGGATTAAAACCATCGCATGAAAGACCCAACCTCACATTACGCACGTCAGCTGCAAAATCAGGATGTTGAGCATCAAATCTCTTCCATGTAAATCCATCTTTAGGATGAACTAACTCATCATTAGTCTTTTTTCTCTTGGTATCATGCCATCTCATTTTTATTGATATTTCATCAGACATAAAAAGATTCTGGAGTCTGGGGATCAATGGAAAGTGCCACATTTTATACAATCATTTTGTTTAGTGGTTTCCTCCTAGAATAAACTGAAATCTTTCGGGCAAACATGAATTTTGTTTCTTGAAAATCCAAGTTCCTCAACTAACTTCCATGCCATATAGTGGTTTGATGGAATATCTGCATCATCTGGAAGTAAATACTTTAAGAGGGTAAGAATGTAATCGATTGCTATATTAGAAATCCCATACATAGTTTTCCCATGAAACAATCGAATTAAAAATTCCAGCTATTTCATTTTATCGCATTGTCGATATACTGGAGTCGTGGCAGCATCATTAAATTTTTTCACCCTATAAATATCACTAGTTTCACTAGATGCATCAGCTGTCCTCATATCAAAGTCTTATTGAGTCGAAATCCTTTCTTTTTCATGATGACGAATAAACGGAAACCGATCATCTAACAAATTCTCCATTCCAGTCCTTTCATTTCGATCATCACCAATTTGAGATTTCATTTTCTCCCCATTGTGATACCAGACAAAATAGTTTGCTTGAAAACCATTTTTGGTTATGTGGTAGATGAATTCTTCACGGCTCAACCAAGGTCTACCAACACAATTGGAACATGGGCAGTGTATGCGACCACTATCTGAAGCATTGTGAAATGCAAAATCTATAAAGCTCTCCAAATTGTTTTGAAAATCGCTTGAGATCCGGTTGGTTTCATACATCCAACTTCTGTCCATTCTGTAAAAATAATTTATATAAGTCATTTTGTCATAAACAATTCAATAGGATTGAACTTTAATAGAAAATACATTTAAGTAAATGATAAAGGAAGAAGTTTCTAGTCGATGTAGTGAACTATTAAAATAATGTAAAGAACAAGTACTCATAAATTAAATTAAAATTTATTTATATTCATTTTCATTAGTTCTATAAGAGGCACATGCCTCAGGTCCCATTATGTGTTATAGGAATCCCAAATCATTCACTCATGTTCAATAACTCATTATTGGCACCTCTATGGCTATACCTTTCATTACCCAATTACTTCCTCAAGTCAAGCGCACCCCATGGGTGAATAAATTTTAGGCTTCTACACTAATAGGTTGTTAATGGCTTGTAAAAAGATTTAATTTCATTAAGTATATACAAAAACATTTATTTTTAAATTTGAGATTAATAATAAAGTATGTCAATGATAACAACATTACTGAATTAAAATTTATCTAACATTTTTATGGATGTCTACACATGCCAGCATGGGTAGTGAAAAGAACCCCACCCTCATAAAAGTGAGTATTGGACAAGAAGGACACATAATATACAACGTACAATGAGAACCATATTTAATTGACCCTAAAGTTATATTAGTATAGTCATCTTGGGGGAAATGGAATATATGATCCTGGTTAACTGATGAATTCAAAAGCTCGTATTCCATATGTTGGACACTATCTAAGGTAAGAAATCATGTGAAGATGGGTTTATATCATTCAATTTCTTACATGCTAGTGAGAATGAAGGCTTAAATTAATGACTTGAGTTCACTGATACCATGTCAACCATTATACACACCATGTGAACCCTTATACACACCATATGAACCCTTATACCATATCGTCATTATTACAACCATTAATAACAACTTATTAAACAACATCACTTGTCAAAGATAATCAAATTGAACATAAATCAATAATAATATTGGATATATCAAGTAAAATGAAGTCATACTATCTTACATCCTAAATGACCACCCACAACCATGATTAATGACCACAAACCTCCCCTTTCAGCCAAATCAAAAGTGAAAACAAAAATACATAGTTGTAGAAAACAACTTCATTTGTGTGAAGAATAATAATCCCATGGTCCTCATGATATTTGAACCACGCAGTCATGATTTTTGAGATGAACTTGTATCCATGAAACCATATGAGAAACACGATTCAATACATGTGTTTTTCTAATTTTCCCAAGCATTTTGAGGAACCCCAAATTAGTGAAAATGGTCACTGTGTTTTAAAAAGGTGATTGAATAACTCATGTATGATGTTAAAGGCAGAATGATTAATGGTTATATTAGGAAAACTAATATTCACTAATATTGCGAATTTGATATTCTGTGAATTAGTTTCATGAAGAAGAAAGAAGTACTAATTAGGGACCACATACTATTTTCCAAAGTTCAAGAAGATACTCCATATGTTCTATTGTGCAAAGGATAAGTGAACAGTGTGTCATTTTATATATATATAGATTTTGATAGAAACATGATACATACTTGTTATGTAATACACATAGTGTACAAAAATTAAGATGAGCAAGATCTTCATGTTTGACATGATCTTAATGAAAGGAGTGATTTTCATGAAATACTATGAATAAATATTACAAACAATTTATTATGAGTTCATATACACGAAGCTGTAATATTTGAAGCATTGAGATTAAAAAAAACTATGAATCTTTAAAATTAGAACACAATAAAGAGACACCATGCCCTTATAAATGTATATGTGTAATGAAAACATTAATTGGACAATGTGTACACTGATGTAGTGATTTGAGTACACAATTCGTGGAGTAGTGAATCATAAAATTTTACAAAAACCCTAAAAATTGGGAATAACGATATCATTGATAATAGAAGGATATGTTTGAGAAGATGTGGAAGTATATCCTTGAGAAAAGGTGGAAGGAATCTAACCTGACAGCTGATCCGATGGAAGAGGTGGGGATTCTCGAGGGCTTCTGCGAGTGGGAATCGCTTCTGGAGAGCAGCAGAATGCTTCTGGAATCGTGGGGAGGGGCTGCCTGGTTTAGGCGAATTTGGGGAATCTTTTTTCCAACAGTTTTTAAAAAACGTTGGGAAAACTCCATCTTTCCCAATGATTTAATGAAACCATTGGGAAAACTCATTTGTCCCCATCTTTCCCAACGGTTTCATCAAACCATTGGGAAAAGTCACTTGTTACAGATCTTTACCAATGGTTTGTATAAACCGTTGGTAAAGATCACTTATACCAACGGTTCAAAAGAATCATTGGTATACAAGTTTTGGTAAAAGTATGATTTCCAGTAGTGGGTATACCTCAGTTTTGATAGTTCTAATCTTCTTTGAGTCTGTCTAGAAGCCCTAGTATAGAGTAGGTGTAGCTCTAGAATTCCTTTCTTCTACATTCCTAGGACTAGCTCTGCATGTGATTTGCAGGGGGCGTAAAGATCCCACTTTTTGTATGAGTTGCATTTTTTGTAAATGGTTGTTATTGGTTGTTAATGGTGGTCAATGAAATAGATAGATTTCATTAATTTCAATATGTTAATGAATTTATAAATTAAAGAATTTTATATAAGATAAGTATCCAAGATATCCAAGCTTGATATCAAAGTGAATATAGCTTGGATGGTTGAATGAAGGAGAAAAGAAGTAAAGTACTCAAGCCTTATTCACTTAAGGAAGTTATTTTTTAAGACTTTGATTTTAGAACTCTGATGATTGTTGAAGTGATCTTAATTTCAGAAGTCATGTGTCACTAAGTGCTTTGAAATGACACATTGTTTACAGTGATGAAGAATATGTGAAGAATGATAGTTTTATGCTGAAGAGTTCTTTAGAATTGATATTCCAAAAGTAGAAGAAGAGGAATTGAAGAAATCCATGTGATTATTTATTGCATGAGGATCTCATTTGAAGAGCGTGCAAATATTAATTTGCATGAAGAAGACTAGTGAAGATTCAAAATAATATTTTGCATGATGAAGAAGAACTTGAAATTAATAAGAAGTTAATGTAATTTTTTATTATTGAAAGTGTTTTTATTTTGAATTTGAAGAAGGGGATATATGAATTTGTACTAATTTCCATATTTAGAATTATTCTATGTAATATTTTTGAGGTTTTTTTTACCAAAAAATAGGCCAATCATTAGCCAACCAATCAGGGACCACCTCAACCACACATGTGGGACCCATGGGTCAACCATGTGGGAGGTAGTCTATCTAACTAGCCACCCATGGAAACAGAGGAAGTGAGATCATAGCTTCTACATGGAGTGCACAGGTTGTGGGTGCGCATGGGTGCTCATGGACTGTACAATGGTATGACGTGACTCGTGTGGGTGTGAGGTGCAAATATATCTTGGTACCAACCTCGATGCCTGCTCAGAGGCTCGATGACACACAATGGTTTATCAAGGAGTGTGAGACCATACTATAGATCTATGTGGGATGTGTAGTGTGTGTGGTACCATTCCTTCATGTTTAAAAGATATAGATATTTCACTAACTATCTGATCTGATGCACAAGAGTCATCTAATCACCATGGTGAATCATCTCCCATCTCCAACCTCACCAATGGTCTTATACTCACCAGCGTAGATGGAAGAACCTATTTTGATCAATCTTGAAGCTATCATGCTCATTATAAGGCCGAGTTTGGGAGATGTTGAAGGAAATAACTTCCATGAATGCATTCCACGCTTTGCATGCATACGATAACGTGAAGAACACGCTACTGCCAATTGAAAACAGAGTTTCAGAGGCATGTTGTGCATCTGAGAAACATGCATGGATGAGCTTAAGTTTAAATGGAGTATGTGATTATTATCGTGTGCATGTGATATACGCACAGTGAGGAGAAGATGATCGCATAATAAAGAACTCCATGAATATCAACGTTAAATAACCCTCATTAAAATAATAAAAAGATGGGATGTTTAGGCATTCACAGATTTATTTACACGTCATTATTTGTGGGATTTGAGTTGGTGAACCTCAGCGGTGCAATGTAGTGATACTACCTATAAATACTGATGCACCGAGCCAAATGAATGTTGTTGTCGCTCTCATTTTTATTTGAGAATATCTTGTTTGAAAAAAAACAAATAATCTCCATGCATCAAAGAGGTTCATGAGCCTATCAGGCTATGAAAATAGGTTAGTTCCATGTTATATATAGTGAAAAGGATATCCTTTTACTTTATTACATGAAGAAGAAGACTCGTAGGCCTTCGTTTTGTGTTAAACACACTTGAAGAGCTTTAGGAAGAAGAACTGTTTTGTGAACCAATGCTTGTGTATTATACCCCCACCAAGTTATCTGAAGAAGAAAAATACTGCTTAAATGTATTTTCATGAATCCAGTATTATCAGAAAACTACTCCTAGTTTGTGTGAAGAATAAATAACATCCATGTACCCACGTGAAAAGAAGATCTACATACTTGTTCCAGTGTACATGAAGAAGAAGATATGGCCAGTGAGGATCTGTGAGTCATCTAGATTTATGAAGGGGCTCAAGTAGTAAAATATAACCTATAAGAACCAGTATACATATACTTGATTCACTTGAAGAAAACTAGAAGGACAGAGCTGGTTGTGCATGACTGCACAAATAAGAAAAAGAACACATGCATGATCTCATGCACATGAAAACATGTGAAACACGTTGAAAGATATGTTACACACAATAAATACATTGATTGGGAACATAAAATAATAATGATAATAAATTGACACGTGCTTGCAATATTCAGGGTTTTCATGCACATGATATAACAACTGCATGTGAAGGTGAATTGAGTAGTGCAAGGTCATAAAATAATATTGAAAGAATATTGAGACTCAGTTACTCAAATATTTGATGCACCAAGAAGTATAAAGAACTGACACAATTATCATTGTTGATATTGTGTATCAAAGAGATTGAGAATCTGACACTGCAATACTATTGCATATCATTGTGTTTTGAAGAGGAGAAAGAGATTTCCTAACTATTAATTGAATATTATTCAGTCTAGAATAATTAACTGTGATGATGTTGAACTAAACTTTCAGTGTTTCAATAATTACAAAGGAAGTTTGTTATTCTAGAAAGAAGAAGAAAGAGATCCAGTGCAGTCTGTTTTGTATTGAAGAAGAAAGAGAGAAGAAGAATAGAAGAGAATCGATATAATAAAAATTATTGATATTATGTATCGAGGAAGTCTGTGATTACTAGTCCACATCATATTCATATTATTATGACTGAAGATAGAAGGATAAGGAAGAAGTTTAGCTTTCAGTTTGTTGTTGTGAAAAAGAAGAAGTGTCACTTGCCTAATGATATGCAAGTAACAAGTGAAGAAGTTAATGGATGAAGAAATCAGCACCGTGACATTCAAAAGAAGTCTTAATAGGTGGAATACTTTATTGATTTTATTAAGTACATTAACAAATAAGGTGAATACTATATTCAGAGGCAGTATAAAGAACTAATGAGGAGTTGAAAGTTGGACCAGGTCATCACCAATCTAGGGAATATGATTGTTTTCATTCCCCCTTCCAAAAGTGTAGGGACCCACACATTCTAAGGATTGTCTTCTAGCCACACCATTGTAACTTGATACCTCATTATAGTGGAGAATCTATGTACTATTCATCACCATAAATGGTAAAGACTAGCTACTCTTATTGGGTATTGAACCTTGTAAAAACATTGTGTGTCATCCTCTATTGCTTTCATATACTTGCATGAAAGAAGAAAAAGAAAATAAGAGAATCAAGATCCTAATAGGCCTAAGAAGTAAAAAGATAAAAAATTATAAATGTTTAAAGAGTTCCCAAGACTCATTCACCCCTCCCCCTCTCAATGTTTAGTGTATCCTAAAGCGGTCCTAATAATTGGTATCAAAGGCAAGATTAAACTCTATTAGATTCTCTATATTTTAGCTATTCTCTTTTGAGTATTTTAGTTTATTTCTTGTGATAGAAATGAAGTGCAGTTTTGTTGAATATTTAGTTATCTCTGAGAATAATTCAATATCTACCAAGACCATGATGAACAAGATAAAGAAAGAGAAAATAAAGTTGAAAAAGTTACCCCTCTTATCTAGAGAAGTGAAAATATCAGTCTCTCCATGCCTTTACATTAATGAAGACATACCAAGCTTGCAAAGTAAAGAGAATTTGGATCAAGTTTCCACCAAGGAGAAGAACAACATTCCTACCTCAAGTGAATCAAGAATGGTAAGTGATCATGAGGTTTGTAAATATTCTTGTACAAATTGTACACAAGATGAATATTCCAACACAAGTGGTGATGATGACCAATATACAACTCAAGATATACCAGTTAATAGTTTAAGAGATATTATGCATTGCATTCCCATAGAAATAGTCTCTCTTGATTGTGAATTCTTTCAATCTATGCAGGAAGATGTCACACAGATGGAAGAAGAACTTGATTATTTAGAGAAAGATTTATAGGGAAAAATTATAGAATGTTTAAAGCTCTCTGGATAGGTTGGAGCCTTTGAAGAAACAAAGAGGTAACTTGAAATAAGTTCCTCAAAATGGCTCAATGAAGTCAGTGAGAAAGAGGCTCTGAAATAAAATATCCATGCACTTGAAGAGGAATTGAAAAACAATATTGATGTCAGGGATTTACAATTAGAAGAAAAATTCAAGAAGATCAAAGATCTTGACTCTTTGTTACAAAAAAAAGTTAAACTACATAAAGAGGAATATGAAAGAATGAAGAAGGATTATGAATAGAAGATGGTTATGATTGAATATTAGAAAATCATCCTCAATACGAAGTGTCTAGAATTAGAAGTTCAGTTGTCCAATCTTGAGAAGACATATATCAAGACTTCACAAAAGAAGGAGAAAGTTATTGTTGCTACTCAATGCTCACTAGAGGATCCTAATGTTAAAATACCTCCAACATGTGATAAAAAGATCATGAATTCATTTGATAATCTATCACAATCAGTTATGATGATAGAGGTACCATCCATACTATTTTTTAATAATGTTTCTAAATCTGTTTCCACAAACAGTGCCTGCTGGGAAAAAAATATGTTTAAGTATGGATGAATAAAGGTGATGAGAATCCTACCACCATGTCTAGGTTGATAGAAAAAAGAATGTGGAATCTAGTTCCCCACATATATCCTTACAAGATATGAAGAAGGCCCAAAAACTTAATACAGAAGAAATATGAAGATTAAGGTTTGTGGGTCAATGTTGGTGTTGAAACATATTTTGGCATTTTTCATATGATTGTTGGTACACTCCTCTAAATTCTAATACACAAAGAAGTCCCATGTCAAGGGGGAGTAAGATAGTGATTAAGAGGCAACATCTACATGTTAAGAAAAATCTATATACTTCAAAAAAAATATAAAACTTGAAAATATATGTGTTGTATGCAATGGTAGTGGTCATAAGAATGGTTCATTCTCATCTCTATATGTATCCAAAGATGATGAGAAAATAATGCCACAAAAGTTGGCTAAGAAACATGAAGCAACCTTGGGAAGAAGGTATAAGAACTCTGTAAACATAAATTACCTCAAGAAGGTATCAAAGAAGAATGGAAAGAAGACCATCTATTCCAAATACAAGAAGTTAAATAAAGGTTCAATATCCAAAATAACTATTGAGATGAATGACACTTAGAATAATCCATGTGGAAGATACAAACTTACTGCCAATATTTCTAATGATAAGATAATTATCTAGTTAGAAGATTTGAAAAGAATACGGGAAATAGAAGATGCACAAGATAAGGTTAGTGAAAAATAAAAATAAAATATTTACACACGCTAAAGTCAAAGTACATGATAGGTTGTTAACAAAAGACAAATCTTGTGTTAAAGAACCTTTGTGTGAGTGATGTAAGAAAGTTGGTCATATTACAAAAGGTTATTTAACCATTCTACTAGAACAAGAATTAGTCCTTAATAGGATTAAGAATACATCATCGGTGAAGGATGTTAAGAAGAAAAATTATCCACATAAATCAAAAGAGAATGTGGAGAGATCCATGCTACCCCAACATAAACTAGAACAAAAGTTTAGATTTTCAAGCAAGAATATTGGAGGAAATAGGGAAAGTTAAAAATCACAGCCTTAATGTTCACATTGATAAAATAAGAAAGATCCACATTATTCCCTTAATATTTTTGTATTGTATTTGTGGTTATAATGTAGGGAATTGAAGGTGAAGCAAGTTCTCAGGGGGGGGGATAATAAGTAGTGAGTGTTGTCAATTCTTGATAGTAAAGCTGAAGAATTCATTATCCTCGAATGATTCCTCAATTAGTATTCAAATATAAATATGATATAGGATCATATTTGATGAAGATGAAGACTATCCTATAATATTCTAGACAATAAGGATAAAGAAGATAACATCTTGGTTTGATCTTATATTTGGTATCTTGTAAAACAAGTATTGAAGAAGATCACTACTAGTGAAGTTGTAGAAGTTGGAAAATATGGAAAATCATAAGTCAATGATCCATTCTGGTGTATTCTCTATATTAGAACATTTTGAAATATATTCTTGAAGAGATACACCATTATAAAGATGCCGAGGAGTGTTTCCTTTGAGGGGGTTACAAATTAAGAAAGTTGAAGTTGCTGCCAGAATCATTATCTCAATTGATATCAAATATGATTATTCTTAAAACAACCTAAAGATCATGTCATTGGAAAGGTATGTCTTTCCTAATCTCTCATCCTTGATAATCAAAAACAATAAACTTAATATATAGGGGGGTTAATTGAATTAATCAATTACATAAGAGAAGTAGAAGAATGGAAGTTCCCTAAGGCCACTTATCCTACTTATTGCACTTGAATGTTTTTGATTTGTGTGTTAAAGTAAGTGTGGGAGTTTGAGGTTGATTTTTCTTAAAAAATATTTATATCTCATTTTATTTTCTTAAGCTTAGAATTGAAAGTGGATAATCCTTGAAAACAAGTATATGAGTTATCATTTTATTTGGTATTAAGATCAGTTGGTAAAAGGAAAACTTTGTTGTCTAAATCAAATCCATTTTTTCTACACCGAACATGGATCACATAGACTTAGATTAAAATGATGGAT
The DNA here is from genome assembly GCA_963277665.1 of Viscum album. Lineage (NCBI taxonomy): Eukaryota > Viridiplantae > Streptophyta > Magnoliopsida > Santalales > Viscaceae > Viscum > Viscum album. The sequence goes on from OY728166.1 coordinate 302,648,957, forward strand.
GACACATTGCTTAAGTATGAACTGATATACCTTTCCCATGAACTTTGTATTTCTTATCAATAATGATGAGATAAAGTGAAATAAAAGTTTGGAAAATTAAATGGGAGAGATTTATATATTGACATATTCATTTATAAAGAACTTTAAAGGTATTTCTAATAAATGAAAAGGGGGATATTGAAGAGACCACATTGCATATTAGTTGTATTTTTTGTCAATGGTTACTATTGATTGTCAATTGTGGTCAATGAAATTGAAATATTTCATTGATGTTAATATGTTGAAGAAGTTATAAACAAAGAAGTTTGTGGAAGAGAAGTATCTAAGATATCCAAGCTTGATATCAAAGTGAATATATCTTGGATGATTGAATGAAGAAGAAAGGAAGTGAATTAACAAAGTCTTATTCACTTAAGGAAGTTCTTCTGAATATTTTTGAGTTTATAACTCTAAATATTTTTGAACTGATGTTAAGTTTATAAGACATGTGTCACTAAGTTATTTGACATGACACATTATTTACAAAAATGAATAAGATGTGAAGAAGGATGGTTTAATGTCGAAGAGTTCTTTGGAATTGATTTTCCAAAAAGATAAGAAGATGAATCAAAGAAATCCATGCAATTATTTATTGCATGTGGATCTCATTTGAAGAGCATGTAAATATTAATTTTCATAAAGAATACTAGTTAAGATGAAAAATAATATTTTGCATGATGAAGAAGTTGGAGTTAATAAGAAGGCCCTGCAATATTTTATTGTTACATGTGTTTTTATTTTGAAGTTGAAGAAGGGGATATATGGATTTTTATTAATTCCCATACTTAAAATTATTTTATGTAATATTTTAGGTGGTATTTTTACCAAAAATAGGCCAACCATTAGCAATCCAATTAGGGACCACCTCAACCACACCTGTGGGACCCATGGGATGACCATGTGGGAGGTAGTTTATTTTACTAGCTAGTCAGGGCAGTAGAGGAAGTGGAAGAATATCTCCTGCATGGAGTGCATAGGTTGTGGGTGTTCATGGTACGATCATGGGTGCCCATGGACCACACAATGGTGTGGCACGACCTGTATGGGTGTGAGGGGAAAATGTATCCAGGTGTCAACCCCGGTGCCAGCTTGAAGGCTTGATGACAGGGAATGGTTTGTTAAGGAGTGAAAGATTGTGCTATAGATCAATGTAGGATGCACAATATATGTGGTATTGTTCCTTCATGTTTAAAAGATGCATATATTTCTCCGACCATTCGATATGATGCACGAGAGACATCCAATCACCACAGTGGATCATCTCCTATCTATAGCCTCACTAATGGTCTACTACTCGCTGGACTAGATAACATAACCTCCTTTGATCAATCTCAAGGCTTTCATGCTCGTTATAAGGCTGATTTTGGGATATGTTTAAGGAAATAACTTCTATGTATGCATGCTATGATTTGCATGCATGTAATAATATGAGGAATAATCTATTGCCAATTGAAAATAGAGTTGTAAAGGCGTGTTGTGCATCTGTGAAATATGCATGGATGATATTGGGTTTAAATGGAGCATGTGATCATTATCGTGTGCATGTGATATACTCACCGTGAGGAGGATCTGATTGTGTAAGGAAGAGCTCCATGAATATCAGCGTGAAATAGCTTACATTCAAAGAATAAAAATTTGGTATGTTCAAGTATTAATGGCATGATTTACACAACATTATTTGTAAGACTTGAGTCGGTGAATCTCAATAGTGCAAGGCAGTGGTACTACCTATAAATACTAACATACCAAGACATACAACTACTATTTTCCCCTTGTTTTTATTCAAAAAGATCTCATTCATAGAAAATAGATAATCTTCATGTTGTAAATAGTTCTATGAGCCTACTAGGCTATACGAAGAGGGGAGTTTCATTCTTATATATAGCGTGGAGGAGATCCATGTACTCTGTTACACGAAGAAGAACTATAGGCCTTTGTTTTGTGTTAAACACACCCTAAGAGCTTTATGAAGAAGAATTGTTCTGCGAAACAGTGCTTGGGTATTATACCCCTACTGAGTTATGAAAAGAAGAAACATACTGCATCCGTGTATTTACATGAATCTAGTATTTATCATAAAACTAAACCTGGTTTATGTGAAGAAGAAATAACATCCTCATACTCACATAAAAAGAAGACCCACCTACTTTTTTTGGTGTATGTGAAGAGGAAGATAGGATCGGTGAGGATTCGTGAGTCATATGGCTTCATGAAGGAGCTCGCACAGTACAATATAACCTAAAAGACCCTATGTGTATATACTTGTTTCACTCAAAGAGAACCAAATGGACATAACTAGTTGTGCATGATTACATGAATGAGAATAAGAACACATGCATGATCACATGCACATGTAAATGTGTGAAACACATTGAAAGAAATATTACACATAATAAATGCATTGAGTGGGAACATAAAATATTAAGGATAATAAATTGATATGTGCCTGCGGTATTCAAGGCTTGCATGCACATGATATAACAATTGCATTTTAAGGTGCATTGAGTAGTGCAAGGTTATAAAAAATATTGAAAGAATATTGCAACTTAGTTACTCAAATATTTGTTTCACCAAGAAGTACATAAAACCGATAAAATTATCATTGTTGATATTGTGTATCAAAGAGATTGAGAATCTAACATTGTAAAACTATTGCATATTATTGTGTGTCTGAGAAGAGAAAGAGTTTTACCAGTTATTAATTGGATATTATTCAGGATAGAATAATTAATTATGACGATGTTGTGTTAAACTTTTAGTGTTTTAATAATCACAAAGAAAGTTTTTGATTATGTCAAGAAGAAGAAAGAGATCCAATGTAACCTGTTTTTCATCAATAGAGAAAGATAGAAGAATAATAGAAGAGAATCGATGTAATAATAATTGTTGATATTAAGTATCGAGGAAGTATGTGATTACCAGTCCACAATATATTTATATTATTATGACTATAGATATAATAAGAAGGAAGAATCATATCTTTCAGTTTGATACTATGATGAAGAAGAAGATTTGATTTCCTGCTACTGCACAAGTAACAAGTGAAGAAGTTAGTGTATGAATAAATAAGCACTGTGAAATTCAATAAAAGTCTCAATAAGTGGAAGAATTTATTGGTGTTATAAAGTACCTTAACAAAGAAGGTGGATACTATCTTCAGAGGTAGTATAAAGAAACATCGAGGAGCTATAAGTTGGACCAGGTCATCACCAGTCTAGGGAATAAGATTGTTTCCATTCCCCCTCCTAAAGTATAGGGACCCACACTGGCTAAGGATTGTATTTTAGTAACACCATTTTAACTTTATATCTCATTATAGTGGAGAATTTGTGCACTTGTTGTCACCATACACGACAAGGAATAACTAATCTTATTAGGTAGTAAACCTTTTAAAAACATCATGTATTATCTTTTACTACTTTTATATACTTTCTTACGATAAAAAAAGAAAATAGAAGAATCAGGATCTTAACAGGTCAAAGAGGTAAAGGGATAAAAAATTATAATTGGTTAAAAAGTTACCAACACCGATTCACCCCCATATCAGTGTTGAGTGTATGAAAAAGTGGTCCTCACACCCTAGTTGGAATAGAGGGTTTGGGTAATTCTAGTTTTTATGAGTTGTTTGGGCTTAGGTGGAGACTTATCTCCTGTCATATTACTTTGTTTTCTTGTTTTGTTATCATTTTTTCTTACTTCTTGCACTATATAACTCTTTCAAATTTGAAATTTAAAACTTAACATTATTGTTTTTTCATGTTTATTTTTGTTTTAGGAATTGGGTACTACTCTGGCTTCTTTGGGTGTCTTTTAGGCACATAAGAGATGACTGAGACCTCTGATGGCATGTGTGAAACTGAATGCAGGTATATGGATGAGGGGATCAATTAAGTGAATGTATGAGTTCTAGTTAATGAATTTTCTTATATCATTTGTTTTTCTGAGCCTGTTTATCATTTTTTAGAAATATATGTGTTAGTATGGGCATACATGTGCCATTGTGGTGTATTCTAGGAAATTGGTCAGTTTGGGATGATCAGGTTTGAACTTAGGGTCTTTTGTTAGCAAAGACTATCTGAACAAACAGATTGGTTGGGCTGGTATATACCAGAAATAACATCAACCCTACATTGTTTATATTTTATTATATAAGGTGGATATTTGTTAAAATTTTCATGATTTGTTTTACTAATTAAAATGTTTATTTTTTGATTTTTATCCATGAATAATCTCCTTATGCATGTTTTCCCCTTTTATTTTGATTTTATTAAGCTTAGAATTAATTTGGAAATGTTTTGGATCTTTTGGTTACCCTTACGTGAGGGAAGATGACTTTTATGTGAGATGTTGGATACCCTTATGTGAGATCCATTTACCCTTACGTAAGTGGGTCTTACCTTTATGCGAGGGATGTGTTACCCTTACGTAGGTATGATTTTACCCTTATATGGATTTTGTTTTTATAGGCTTACCCATATGTAAGTGGTTTTGTACCCTTATATAAGTGTTGATATTATAAGTCCCCAGCCTTAAACATTACTTAATCTTGAGTTATTTCAAGAATACACATTGAGGATCTTTTCAGGTTTAGAGTTTTAGAGAATTAGATCATAAATCATGCATTACATTCCACATTTAAACAAAGTGGTTACATAAAAGATAGTACTCATTTTCCCATCAATAGAAACATATTTAAAATAAAACATGGATTATTTCTTGACACTTCCTTGACACTATCATCACATCATGTACCTTTCCCTTGACCTGTGAAAAACATTTCAAAAACTTGGGATGAGCATAAAAAGCTTAGTAAGGGATATAAAAGTACAAAATAAAAACATCAGTCCATGTATGAAATCATACTTTACTCATAAAACATAATCATTTTAACATACCTCATAAAATCATGAATAAATAATAGAAATCATAAGACATAAAGGTTTGAGGCATTATTAACATTCTTACGTAGGGAGTAACCCTCATGGTTACGTTTGGAATACCCATCACAGTATATTACCTAAATCTCTTTGGAGAAACCTTAAAGTTTAACCCCTTCACGTTACCCAATTCATTAGAGAGATATATCGGGCTCACCCGCCCTTAGTTTATCACGGAACCACCCATCTTCATAAAAATTCCCAAGAACCATAACATAATCGTATCACATAAAACATGCATAAAGGAAACATAAAATTTCCACATTTCAATCACAAGATATCAATAAAACACATTGATATAATAAGAACATTATCAAAACCATTTTCAATACCAAAATAAAAGAAAATTAAAACATGGTGTTTATTTTTTTCATTTTAAAAGAAAGTTATGGCTTGTAGAGGAAGCTGAAACTCAAATAATGGTCATGGCGGTGGAGAAGTCGTTGTCGCCGCATACGTACGACAAAAAAACATTCCCTTTTTTCATTTAGTAAAATGCTTCATATAAAAAGATTCCTTTTGAATTGATGTAAAATTCAAAGGGGTTTATACACCGTATAAAATAAATTTATGTATAAAACAAAATATGCCTCAATGAAAGGAGATTGAGACGAAGTCCCTTACCTCGGGTCCGACTTGACTCGATCGTTCTTTAACCTCCTGAATAATAAAGTTGAGTTAATTTCTACTTGCTTAAGAACCTTTTTCAAGTTCATTATTTCTTTTATATCACTTATTACCATGTTATGAACACTATGTAATTATTTAAGTTAATAATGGTCGTTTTGTCGATCATTGGTACTTGAGTCAAAAATAAACTCTTTATAATTAAAAGTTGTTCATGTGGTAAAACATCCATTATATACAGAATTATATTCATGATATAGATATCATATATATCATATATATCCAGTATATACATGCATTTATAATATTACATAACATTTAGAGGTAAGAAATGAAATGCACTGTTCATGGAGACGGTAAGCCGCACGTACGCATGAACGCTACTTTCATTTCTATTTCGTATTTTATGGAATGAGATCATAATGATATAAAGGTATATTATAATTCCAGTATAATATCATATATAATATCATTAACTCCATCCTTTATACATCCCACATATGACATTAACGAATCAAATCACTTTGAGGGGGCGGTAGTCTGCACTTCCTAAAATGAAGATATCGCGTTTACCCATAATGGAAACCATAAAGGTATGCCATAAATGAAAAATACAGAAGCTTAAGGAAAACATAAAAATATTATATATCATATATAAATATAGTGGAATCTTAATGACCACATTTGAAGGTGTTATAAGAATATTGAACAATCATTGTTTCGTGAGGCAGAAATTCACCATCCACGGAAACAGTATGTTCTTTAACCATTAGATGTAGGTGTGTGTAAGTGTAGCTCGAATAATTCTTATAAAAAAATACTAGTATATTGAAGATACTGGTTTTGTTACAAAAGAAATTAATAAAAAGAGTTTAGGGGGTTGGAGAAGCAAAATAAAACAAAAGAACATTAGAGGAGACTTTACCTTTAAATCGGGTAACTCCCTTTGGTTTGATCCAAAAGGGTTTCTTAAAGAGCTTCCTACCTAAGGTAAGGCTTACATGATGAATAGAGGGATGTGGAGAGATTAAATGATCAGAGTTTGGTTGAGCCAATGGATTGAGAAGTGTGGGTAAGGAGGTAGAGGTGGGGGACTTTTATAAGAGGGAGGAGGGGCACTCTTGGAAAGCCAAGAAATGTTACTTTATTTTAAAATGATTTTCGGATTTAAAAGGTCCCAAATTGATATATTTTGAGGATAAGGTGATAAGGGTTCAAAATATACTCATAAAATAGGTTTTTGACAAGTGAAAGTCTTAGATTTTATATTATCTCATCATTTTATTTAAATCATTCATTAATGAGATAATCGTTGCATCATCATGATGTCATAAATAAATTAATTTATTTAATGTATAAAAATTATAAAAAAAATACTATGATGTAGGAAATATTTTTATATTTCCAATTAATATTTATATTCTAAGAGATAATTTACACAGACAAAACTAAAAATGTTTTACTCGGGTGATACATTCTTTAGTGATATTCTCCTTTCTTTAAAAATAAAATGATAAAGTGTCACTTTCACCCAAAAGTGATTCCATGGGGTCCCTAAGTTTGGAAAAAGGCATCCCATGGTCGGCCATGACACAAAAAGTAGAATTAGGACACATGTTGGGGTCATTTGTTATTATTATGATATTATTTTATTATCCTTAACTACCCGATTACTAATTAATCACGATAATTAAAGATAATTACCGTCGTTACTATTCATAATGTCCAAAAACAAAAGAGTCTTAATTACATAATTTGGACCTTATGATTCCAAATATGGAATAAATTTTACCAAATTCCAAACATAGAAATTGAAATAATTAATTTAAAAATAATTCCCGTTGTCAAAACAAATAACGAGTTTTTTTGAAATAATACCTATGAAAAGTTTGGAACTTGTTTATTACCAATTCCAAAGTTAAATTAATTATAATGACCACCATTGGATTAAATGGTAAAAATATATTCTAATTAAACTTTAAAACCAATTAAAAAGATAATCTAACCATATAATTAAATTATATGAAAAAGCAGTTTTGATGTAAAATGCAGTATTTTTCACTATTCATTAAAAAATGAACATTGTCAGAAAAATACCAAAAATTTATCCAAAGTAAATTTCAATGTACCAATCATAAAGAATAAGTTTATTTTTACAAATATAGCTTATAAAATTTTCAAAAGTTTTATTTAAAAATGGTTTTCCATCAAAAGGCAGTAAAACAATCTTTTAAAAATATTAGTGTATTCGATGCTTAAGATTGGATTTATTCTCATTTTAAGCCTCTAAAAAACTATCTAATTAATAAATAGACACATATAAGAATATATATTATTCATTAATTACTTGGAATGTTACATCCTTCCCCCCTTTAGAAAATTGCATCCCCACAATTTATTTACTTATCGAATAAGTGGGGGTATTTATCCCTCGTTGCATTTTCAGATTCCCATGTTGCCTCTTCACTCATGTGGTTTTTCCAAAAAACTTTTACTTGATGAATCACCTTATTCCGTAACACTTGCTCCCTTTGGTCAAGAATCTGGATAGGTTGTTCCTCATAAGATAGGTTATCTTCCAACTGAACTAACTCTGGACTCAAAACATGAGATGGATCTGGAATGTACTTCTTTAACATTGAAACATGAAAAACATTGTGTACCTGAGATAAACTCAGAGGTAAAGCCACTCGGTATGCAACTGATCCAACTCTCTCCAGAATTTCATATGGTCCAATGAAACTTGTACCCAGCTTTCCTTTCTTACCAAATCGCATCACACTTTTTCATGGTGATACTTTGAGAAAAACATGATCGCCTACCTCAAAAGAGAGATCCTTCCTCCTGTTGTCCGCATAACTTTTCTGCCTGCTCTGAGCTGTTCTCATGTGTTTCTGTATCAGCTGAACTTTTTTTGCCAACTCTTCTACCAATTCCAGTCCCATCAACTTCCTTTCACCTACTTAATCCCAAAAAGCTAGAGTTCGACACCGCTTCCCATATAATGTCTCAAATGGTGCCATCTGTATACTAGAATGAAAACTGTTATTATAAGAAAACTCAACCAAAGAAAGATGTTGGTCCCAACTTCCCTGATAATACATCGAAAAAGCAGGTAGCATATCCTAAAAAGTCGGAATTTTTTGTTATGGCTGCCCATCTGATTGAGGATGAAAAGCTGTACTAAAATTTAATTTAGTACCCAATGACTTCTGAAGGCCTTTCCAAAAGTTAGAAGTAAACCTGAGATCACGATCAGATACAATGGAGAGGGGAACTCCATGTAACCTGACTATCTCTTTAAGATACAAATGATAAAGTTGATCTAGGAAAATTGTATCTCTTATAGCAAGGAAATAAGCATATTTAGTCAAGCGATCAACAATAACACAGATTGCATTATTACCTCGAGGTGTCTTCAGAAATCTCACAACAAAGTCCATGGATATATTTTCCCATTTCCACTCTGGAACTGGTAAAGGATGAAGCATCCCTTTCAGTAACTGCCACTCTGCTTTAACCTATTGACAAGTCAAACACTTCACAGTAAAATCAGCAATATCTCTTTTCATTCTGTCCCACCAGTAATACTCCCGAAGATCTCTATACATCTTAGTACTGCCTGGATGAACTGAAAACGAAGAACTATGAGCTTCACATAACAACTCTCTCTTCAACTGTGAATCACAAGGCACACACAATCTCTTCCCAAATCTCAAAACACAATCATTATCAATGTTGAATTCAGGTAAATTACCTTTCTGAACCAGCTCTACCTTTTTCTACAACTCACTGTCTTGCTTCTGTGCTTGCTTAATTCTGTCTGATAGAGAAGATTTCACTGATAACTGAAACAAAACAGAAGAACATCCTGCACCAATAACTTCTATGCAAAATTTCATCAAATCCTTAACCAAAGGATCATATTCCAAATGCAACATTGTTAATGAAGCATTACTTTTTCGACTCAAAGCATCAAACACTTTATTTGCTTTTCCCGGATGGTAATGAATTGTACAATCATAATCCTTGATTAATTCTAGCCATCTCCTATGTCTCATGTTCAATTTTTTCTGAGTGAATATATAATTTAAAATTTTGTGATTGGTATATATTTCACACTTTACTCCATACAAATGATGCCTCCAAAATTTTAAAGCGAAAACAACAACAGATAATTCCAAATCATGTGTAGGGTAATTTACCTCATGAGTTTTCAACTGACGTGAAGCATAAGAAATTACCTAATCATTCTACATTAGAACTCAACCAAGTCCTTTTAATGAAGCATCACTGTAGATAAAAAACTCCACATTCCTGGAAGGTAGTGCCAAAACTGAAGCATTCACCAATTTTCTTTTCAGTTCCTGAAAACAATCATCACATTGTTTTGTCCAGATAAACTTAACACCCTTCTGAGTTAGCTTAGTCATTGGACTAGATAACCTTGATTTTTTTTAACAAAACTTCGGTAATAGCCTGCCAAACCAAGAAAACTATGAATCTCGGTTACATTTGTGGGTCTTGGACATTCTTCCACAACCTTTGTTTTTGCAGGATCAACAGTTATCCCATCTTTAGAAACAATGTGACCAAGGAAGGAAATTTGTTACAGCCAAAACCCACACTTGCTGAATTTCCCATATAATTTCTTTTCTTTTAAGGTTTACAAAATAACCCTTAAATGTATTTCATGCTCCTCTTTACTTTTAGAAAACACCAAAATATCATTAATGAAAACAACCACAAACTTATCCAAGAACTCATGGAAAATTCTATTCATAAGGTCCATGAATACAACAGGTGAATTGGTTAGCCCAAAAGGCATAACTACAAATTCATAATGGACATATCTTGTATGAAATGCGGTCTTTGGAATATATGCTTCCTTTACCTTCAACTGATGGTACCCCGATCTCAGGTCAATCTTTGAAAAATACTGAGCTCCCTGGAGATGATCAAACAAATCATCGATATGAGGCAAAGGATATTTGTTCTTAACAGTGATGTTATTCAAGGCTCTATAATCAATGTAAAGTCTCATTGAACCATCTTTCTTTTTAACAAATAAAACAAGAGCACCCCATGGTGATGTGCTAGGTCGAATGAAACCTTTCTCTAATAAATCTTGCAATTTCTCCTTCAACTCTAAAAGTTCAATTTAAGCCATTCGATAAGGGGGTTTTGAAATCGGCTTAGCATCAGGAACTAAGTCAACAGTAAATTCAACTTCCCGATCTGGTATTATTCCAGGAAACTCATAAGGAAAAACATCAAGATACTCATTTACCACCGACACATCATTAATCTGAACAGTTCCTTTGTTTTCAACAATATGTGCAAGGTAACATTCATTTCCATATTTTACAAGTTTCTCAGCCTCTTGATATGTTATCAACAGTAAAGGTTCATTCTTGTACAAAAACTGAAAGTCTTTCTGAAAAGAAACGTATTTAGCTCTATAGTCAATCTTATCATGGTAAATAGAGATCCAATCCATACCCTGGATAACATCAAACTCTACTAGAGGTAAAATAATAATGTTTTCAAGTAGGTTCTTTCCACGGATAAGGATAGGAAGATTCTTATAAATTATTTTTGCCTCAACATTTCCCCCAGGTGTTTTTACCACAGGTTCAGGAGTCATTTCTTGAGATGGTATTCCCAATTTACTAGAAAAGTTTTTAGAGATGAAAGAATGTGTAGACCCTGAATCAAACAACACACTGGCATAATCTAAAAAAACAAACAAAGTACCTGACAACACTTCATTTGATGGCCCAACATCTGCTGAAGTAGTCGCAAAGGATTTCACCACCCCTTTCTGCTTGTAGTCTAACTACTTCCCATCATTTGAGCTCTTTGTCGAACACTCATTTGCATAGTGACCAATTTCATTGCACTTGAAACATTTTACTAACTGTAAATCAAATTTGGTCTTACCATCACCTTGATCTTTTCCAGTGCAATCACGAGCCTTATGTCCCATCTTACCACATCGGTAGCACTTTCTAGAATTCAAAAGACATTCCCCAGCATGATTTTTACCACATTTATCACTAACTGGAAACTTAGTTTTCTTACCATCAGACCTTTTTGAAGAATTCTTCCCTTTCTCCTGCCACCTCGGTCTCTTCTTCTGTTGGTTGTTATAGAACACTTGATCATCGGCAAACTCCATTTCCACCTTCTCAGCACATCGAATAAGATTTTCATAACTCTTGAACTCACAAGAATCTAATTCCCTTAGATATTTTGGCTTTAATACTGAGTAAAAATTATTGATTTTACTATCAAGGTCTTGGATAAAATTTGGAGCAAACCTTGCCAATCGAGTGAAACTTTCTTCATAAGCAGCCACTGAGTCGTCCTCTTGCCTCAATTCCAAGAATTGTTTTTCCATCCTAAGTCGAACAGCCTTAGGAAAATACTTCTCAAGAAACATACCTTTGAATTCATCCCAGTCGAGAGAATTAGTCTCATCGGAGTCCCTGATATTTTTAACCATCAACCACCACTGATCTGCTTCACCCTCCAAACGGTAAATTGCAAGACTAACCTTTTGATTGTCTGAACACCCCATGACATCTAAAATCTTCTCCAGTGCTTTAATCCACCCTTCAGCTAGCATGGGGTCAGATAATCCTCTAAATGATGGGGGATGTTGCCTCATGAAATGTTCCATCACTGACATGTTTTTCTGCGGTTGATCTGGCTGATCTCGTGCATGGATACCACCACCATTTATCGCTTGATTCAACTGTGCCATTACTGCAACAAACTGTTCAGTTCCAATTCCGACCATCTTAGGATGCTGATTCGGATGGTCATTTCCTTCGGTATGCCTTCCAAGCACTGCTTCCCTATTTCCTCTGCGGAAAACCATTCTGAACAAACATGTCTTAGATGATGCAACATGGTAATCTTCAAATGCTATATCATTTCAATTTGACCATAAAAAAATATTTTTAGATAACCATTTAATAGAATTCTAACTCCTAAAGTTATCTAAACCGACCTTTGATACCAACTATAAGTCCCCAGCCTTAAACATTACTTAATCTTGAGTTATTTCAAGAAAACACGTTGAAGATCTTTTCAGGTTTAGAGTTTTAGAGAGTTAGATCATAAATCATGCATTACATTCCACATTTAAACAAAGTGGCTACATAAAAGATAGTACTCATTTTTCCCATCAACAGAAACATATTTAAAATAAAACGCGGATTCTTTCTTGACACTTCCTTGACACTATCATCACATCATGTACCTTTCCCTTGACATGTGAAAAACATTTCAAAAACTTGGGATGAGCATAAAAAGCTCAATAAGGGATATAAAAGTACAAAATGAAAACATCATTCCATGTATGAAATCATACTTTACTCATAAAACACAAGCATTTTAACATACCTCATCAAATCATGAATAAATCATAGAAATCATAAGAAATAAAGGTAACTTGAGGCATTCATAACATTCTTACGTAGGGAGTAACCCTCATGGTTACGTTTGGAATACCCATCACAGTATATTCCCTAAATCTCTTCGGAGAAACCTTAACGTTTAACCCCTTTGCATTACCCAATGCATTGGAGAGCTATATCAGGCTCACCCGCCCTTAGTTTATCACAGAACCACCCGTCTTCATAACAATTCCCAAGAACCATAACATAATCGTATCACATAAAACATGCATAAAGGAAACATAACATTTCCACATTTCAATCACAAGATATCAATATAACACATTGATATAATAAGAACATTATCAAAACCATTTTAAATACCAAAATAAAAGAAAATTAAAACATGGTATTTATTTTTTTTCATTTTAAAAGAAATTTATGGCTTGTAGAGGAAGCCGAAACTCAAATAATGGTCACGGCGGTGGAGAAGTCGTTGTCGCCGCATACATACGACAAAAAAAACATTCCCTTTTGTCGTTTAGTAAAACGCTTCGTATAAAAATATTCCTTTTGAATAGATGTAAAAGTCAAAGGGTTATACACCGTATAAAAGAAAGTTGTGTATAAAAAAAATATGCCTCAATGAAAGGAGATTGAGACGAAGTCCCTTACCTCGGGTCCGACTTGACTCGATCATTCTTTAACCTCTTGAATAATAAAATTGAGTTAATTTATAATTGCTTAAGAACCTTTTTCAAGTTCATTATTTCTTTTATATCACTTAATTACCATGTTATTAACACTATGTCATTATTTAAGTTAATAATGGTCGTTTTGTCGATCATTGGTACTTGAGTCAAAAATAAACTCTTTATAATTACAAGTTGCTCATGTGGTAAAATATCCATTATATCTAGAATTATATTCATTATGTAGATATAATATATATCATATATATCTACTATATACATTCATTTATAATATTACATAACATTTAGAGGTAAGAAATGAAATGCACCGTTCATGGAGACGGTAAGCCGTACGTACGCATGAACGCTACTTTCATTTCTATTTTATATTTTATGGAATGAGATCATAATGATATAAAGGTATATTATAATTCCAGTATAATATCATATATAATATCATTAACTCTATCCTTTATACATCCCACATATGGCATTAACGAATCAAATCACTTTGAGGGGGCGGTAGTACGCACTTCCTAAAATGAAGATATCGCGTTTACCCATAATGGAAACCATAAAGGTATGACATAAATGAAAAATAAAAAAGCTTAAGGAAAACATAAAAATATTATATATCATATATAAATATAGCGACATCTTAATGGCCACCTTTGAAGGTGTTATAAGAATATTGAACAATCATCGTTTCGTGAGGCAGAAATTCGCCATCCACGGAAATAGTATGTTCTTTAACCATTAGATGTAGGTGTGTGTAAGTGTAGCTATAATACTTCTTATAAAAACACCCTAGTATATTTAATATACTGTTTTTTTACAAAATAAATGAATAAAAAGAGTTTAGGGGGTTGGAGAAGCAAAATAAAACAAAAGAACATTAGAGAAGACTTTGCCTTTAAATCGGGTAACTCCCTTTGGTTTGATCCAAAAGGGTTTCTTAAAGAGCTTCCTACCTAAGGTAAGGCTTACATGATGAATAGAGGGATGTGGAGAGATTAAATGAGCAGATTTTGGTTGAGCCAATGGATTTAGAAGTGTGGGTAAGGAGGTAGAGGTGGGGGACTTTTATAAGAGGGAGGAGGGGCACTCTTGGAAAGCCAAGAAATGTTACTTTATTTTAAAATGATTTTCGGATTTAAAAGCTCCAAAATTGATATATTTCGAGTATAAGGTGATAAGGGTTCTAAAGATACTCATACAATAGGTTTTTTACAAGTTTAATTCTTATATTTTACATTATCTTTTCATTTTATTTAAATCGTTCATTAATGAGATAATCGCTGCATCATCATGATGTCATAAATAAATTAATTTATTTAATGTCTAAAAATTATAAAAAAAATACTATGATGTATTAAATATTTTTATCTTTCCAATTAATATTTATAGTCTAAGATATCATTTATACAGATAAAACTAAAAATGTTTTACTCGGGTGATACATTCTTTAGTGATATTCTCCTTTCTTTAAAAATAAAATGATAAAGTGTCACTTTCACCCAAAAGTGATTCCATAGGGTCCATAAGTTTATAACAAGGCATACCATGGTCGGACATGAAACAAAAATTAGCATTAGGACACATTTTGGGGTCATTTGTTATTATTATGATATTATTTAATTATCCTTAACTACCCGATTACTAATTAATCATGATAATTAAAGATAATTACTGTCGTTACTATTCATAATGTCCAAAAACAAAAGAGTCTTAATTACATAATTTGGAACTTCTAATTATAAATATGGAATCCATTTTACCAAATTACAAACATAAAAATTTCAATAATTAATTTAAAAATAATTCTCGTTGTCAAAACAAATAGCAGGGTTTTTTGAAACAATACATATGAAAAGTTTGGCACTTGTTTATGCCCAATTCCAAAGTGAAATTAATTCTAATGAACAAAATTGGATTAAATGGTAAAAATATATTCTAATTACACTTTAAAACCAATTAAAAATATAATATAACCATATAATTAAATTATATGAAAAAGCAGTTTTGATGTAAAATGCAGTATTTTTCACTATTTATTAAAAAATGAACATTGTCAGAAAAATACCAAAAATTTATCCAAAGTAAATTTCAATGTCCCAATCATAAATAATAAGTTTATTTTTACAAATATAGCTTATAAAATTGTCAAAAGTTTTATTTAAAAATGGTTTTCCATCAAAAGGCAGTAAAATAATCTTTTAAAAATATTAGTGTATTCCATGCTTAAGATTGGATTTATTCTCATTTTAAGCCTCTAAAACACTATCTAATTCATAAATAGACACAGATAAGAATATATATTATTCATTACTTACTTGGGATGTTACAGATATGTAAGATCTACCTTTATGTGGGGGCTCAGTTACCCTTATGTGAAGAGGGTAGTGGCAATGATATGCTTACGTAAGGTTTGGTTAACCTTATGTAACCAGTATATTGGAGTTGCTACCCTTACGCGAACCTGGGATTACCCTTACGTGGGTAGTTCATTGGAGTGGGTTACCTATACATGAGGGTTGCACTTCCCTTACATAGCACGCTGGGGACCTTTACACTATGCTCATTAGGCCCTTATGAAAAGGGAGACGACCTTTACGCGGTGTGGATAGCCCATACATAATGGGATGTGGACCTCAGTACCCTTACTTAGTGGTCCAAATTACCCTTAAATTGGGTTTAGACCCTTAAAAAACATCTAGGATACTTATGTAGTGCACTTTGAAGACCTTTATGCAGAGTTTGTTTTGGAAGGTGTAGGGTTTACTATAATAGTTTCTTTAGTATGCTCCTTGGTCGAACGCGTGTCCAAGGTTATTAGAGGTTGTTCAAAAGGATTTAAAGGATCGAGAATTCTCCCCTTACTTGAGATATAGACAGAATAAAAGCTTAGAGTGAAGGTGAAGTCGAGGGAGATCGAGTGATAAGGGAAGGAGGTAATCCAAAGAGGGAGAGATCATTGGTGGATCTGGTAGGCATCACCATTCACAGTGGTTCCAGGAGAACTATTCCAGTGGAGATTTCAAGGGTATGTCAAGTTATTGTGGTGGATCATTTGGGTGCAATGATTTTTGGAGGGTTATTATACAGGTGAGGCCCACCCTGGTAAGAGGGTTCAGGCTCGGTTTCACATGTTCCTCCTGATGTATTCCTTGGTTCTTTCCTCACATATTACTTATTACTTTTGCACATAGGCATCTGGTTCCTTAGGTATTGTCTGTTCTTATTGTATTCCTTTAATCATTTCTCTGTAGTAATTTTCCATTAGTTTCTTTTCTTATTAATAAGAAAAGGGTGTGTGGGTGGTGTTATTTCCATGAAGTATGATCAAAGATCCAAACCACATAAATACTGAGTTATTTATCTTTCCTGTATCATTTTTATTATTCTTCATGTGGTATTATTACATGATTTTGTGCTATTGTGGTTTTCTTTTGTTTGATTGCATTTATTTTCTTTTCGAAGCTCATTTCTTTTTCTCATGTCTATCTATTTATTTTTTTATTGTGGTTGGGTTGTGTGATAGAAAATCCTATCTTGGGACTTTGTGTGTCACTTATGCTTCCCTATCAACAATATGAAGAAGGAACGATACATAATTTTTTTTAAAAAAGGTATTTTCTTGTTCAACATCCTCTTCAATAATTTTAAAAGTAAGGTTAATTTTCATTTAATTAATTATACTTATTTTTTAAAGAAATGTTTTGGTTTTTTCTATGAGTATATATATAACATATTATTATATAAGGATATGTGTGTGTATATATTTAAATTAAAATAGTATTTGAATTTTTTTATTTTATATTAGTTTCAAAAAAGTATTTTGAAAATATTATTATAACATCCTATATTACCCTCAATTATGAGCCCTTTTGTTTATAATTTTTCTCTTTTTCTGGTGTTTTAGATTATGTTTGGAGGATAAAAAATTAGTCATTGAGTTTTTGGAGAAGGGTGAAACAAATATGGACTAACCGGTGGCTATAGGAGGCCACCGGCTAGCCGATGATGTCATGAGAGATATGGTAAATTAAGGTCATGCTGATATTTTTCTCACTTTAAACCCCTATTTGTCCCCTCTAATCACACCCTTTGATCCTAATTCACCTAGAACAAATACAATGACTTTATAGGGTTGGTTTGGGCTCTCTTCATCACCTTTGATAGGTAAATTGAAATCTAGTTGATTAGTTGTTCCCACTTTGGTAAGTTTGATCGAGTTCCTCTTGTTTCCTCTGTTTCTCTTGGAATTGTAAGTGGGTCTAGG
The DNA here is from genome assembly GCA_963277665.1 of Viscum album. Lineage (NCBI taxonomy): Eukaryota > Viridiplantae > Streptophyta > Magnoliopsida > Santalales > Viscaceae > Viscum > Viscum album. Next base: position 302,666,940 of record OY728166.1, read on the forward strand.
ACTTGTTATTTGAATATATAAATTGTGTCTTGATATCTCTTTATCCATTATAGATTCTTCACGTTCTTGATAGCCAGAGGTCAGATCTTGTGTTGATTGTGGTGCAGAGCATGTGACCTTTGTGGTATGTGTTGATCTATCTTCTTTGTTGAACTTGTGCTTATAGAAACTCTATTCTAAGATACGGTAATTGATGATTAAGGTCTCCTCTATATTTTCATAGTGTTACCTTTCCTTCCTATGTTTGGATCCCATTGTGTTTGGCGTGTAACCCAAGTGTGAGGTAGGTGGTTCCATCTCAAGTCTTTACTTTGTAAACTGTTCATGCTCTTTGGTTTACAACTTGTTTTCTAAATGATGAATGTCATGATCCTTGATATTCTTGAAATGAAAAAATAAATGAAATTTTGATAAAATATTGGTTTTTCTCCATGTTTTGGTAAAATTAAAGATTTTTTCAAAACAATATGAAATGGTTTATGAAATTGGTTTTCAAAGCATGAGTTTGATGAAAATGATTGTTTGGAAATTGTTTTATGAAATGCGATAAGGACTTTGGAATTATTTGAAATATGAAACACATGGGAGAATTGGGTGTCTAGGAAGGGGTATGTTATTGGTCCTTATCCTTGATGGTCATAGGGGGTTCACTCATGGGGTGTTCCTCTATTCCCTAAGCCTTGTTGTTATAGGGACTTGTTAGTGCATGCTAGTATTGATTTTATCATTAAGGTATGAGACATAAGATGGTATGTGAGTATGATATACTCTATAATATCAAATGTAGGATTGAATATAGTAATGATATGCTCAAATACAAGAGGGGGGGGGGTGAATTGTATTCTTTTAAAAAATCCCTAAGGAAATTTTACCTAACCAAAATTCACAACACCTCTAAGTTCTAAAAAATTGATTGATTCTAGAAAAGTGATTCCAAAAATGAAACTTAACAAAAGTTTACAACAACTAAGATTCTACCTTAAAGCATATAGAATCTATCTAAATCTGAGTACAAGTATGAGGAAGTATAAGAAAGTTATACTTTCCTCAATAATACAAATTGCAGCGGAAAACTTGAAACAACACTAGTAACAAGTAAGAAATCTTTTAACCCAAAGAGAAGGGTATCCAACAACCTTGGATAAAGGTCCCTTGATTTATACTTTCAAGAAAGTCTGTCTTACCCACACCAGGGTAAGCCCTCAATCCGAAGATCGGTATCTGTCTTGCTATCCCCGAAATCCCTCAACTATCAGGTAGTCGGAACCTCTGTCTTCTTATCCCCGGAAGCCCTCGATTGTACACAGCAACAATCGGAGTCGCACGAAGCAAGTCTGCACAAGGCAAAGTTTGAACAAGCTGTTCAAAATTTCTACACGAATCTTGAGAGTTGATAAGAGCCTCTCTCTCTAGAAATCACCTCAAAAACATGTAAGCATATATGTAAAGTGTTGTCTCACTTTATCAAGAGTTTCAAATGAGCTCTTATTTATAGGCGAAGCTCCAACGGTCGGATCCCTCCTCCAACAGTCATATTTCTCCTTGAATTTCAGAGGGACCTGTACATGTGTCACTCAAAAAACGGTTAGTTAATAATTGAAGGCATGACATCGTTTTATAATATAACAAGTGTAATCATAAGTAAAACTAATATTCGGAATGGAGAAAATTGAAAGTTCGGAATGTAAGTAAATATAAAAGTTCAGAGTCTAATAGAATTCGAAGTCTATAATAAAGAGATATTCAGATTCTGTTTATCATAAGAATTCGGAGTTGAACTTCATACAAGTTTGTATCCATAATTCGTAATCAGAATTCACAATCAGAATTCGTAATGAGAGTTCATAATCAGAATTTATCATCAGAATTCATAATGAGAATTCGTAATCAGAATTCATCATCAGAATTTGTAATGAGAATTTGTAATGAGAATTTGTAATCAGAATTCATAATCAGAATTCGTAATGAGAATTTTTAATCAAAATTCATCATCATAATTCATAGTTAGAACTTTATATAAGTTCATAATCAGAATTCAGAGTTGAACTTCATAAAAGTTCGTAATAGGGAATTCAGAGTATAACTTCATAAAAGTTCGTAATGGGAATTCAGATTAGAAAACAGAATGCTTCATATCTAAGTATTATACGATTCCAAGGTTTTAGACATGAATCTGATTTTTATACTTAAGAAAAATATTGATATGGACAATGAAGTCTAGGTAAGGGTATATTTCCCTGGGTAAGGAAATTTTCCTTATAGAAGTAAAGTATAGGGTAAAATCAGATTTGATTTAAGATAAGGTGTTTGTGATTTTCAAAACAAGAAGGAATGGAAAAGTCATAAGGAAAACCTTATTGACTCAATAATCTCCCCCTTTTTGGAAAGCACAAACATCCTTACGAAAAAAAATGTAATGACTTAGAATAAATTTCTAGATTTTGAAATTAAATCTTATCTCCCTTTGTACATTGGAAAAGATGAATACGACTAACTCCCCCTTAGGCTTTGGAACACCAAGGATCATATTCTATATTTTCAGGAATGAGATTTTCATTATGAATATGGAAATATTCATAATGATCATTCCCCCTTAGATGAACTCCCCCTTACTTAGGGAAGTTTCTTTTACTTATGAATCTTTTTCCTTCTCCCCTTTAGATTTTTCTTTCTCCATTTTTGAGTTCTTTTTCCTTATCCCCCTTTTTGATTTTCAAAAAGAGTTTGAGGGAATGGAAAAGAAATATGGTACCTGAAATATTAGTAAAGACAACCAAACAAAACAAGAATGCAATATTTCATTGATATTGGAAGTATTAGTACAAGGAAAAACATATACCACAAAAGATCAGAGTGGTCTATTTGTCTTCTTTTTCCTTAAGGATTAGCTTCTTCAGAAGGATTTTTAGATTCTTTAACTCTTTGTGGTCCTCCTCATCTTGCTTTTCTAAGGCTTTAATCCTATCATCTTGAGCCTTTAGAGACTCAGACCGAGCCTTAAGAACTTCATCCTGCTTTACAAGCTTCTCTTCGATCTCAATCCGGAGATCTCTTTCCGCTTTCCAACTTTGAGCAACAGAGTTAAGCTTCCCATTCAGATCCTTCACCTGTTGATTCTGAGTATTTTTCTCAAGATTTAGCTTATCCTAAAATCTATCTGAAAGGTTTTTAATTTTGACATCCTCAGTTCCAAAGGCTTCTTTAACATCTTCTTGGAATTGATCAAGATCTTCCATATCTTCAACAATCTTCTTAGACCATAGAGTTATTTTGCTGCAAGACTTTCTGTGGACCTCATAATTCATAAGAAAAATTTTATGTTCTGCCTCAATCTTCACACATTTATCCATCACCATGGATAAGGATTCTGACTTCTGGTTTATGCTGTGCTGAAGCATCTGGCATCTAGAGTCTATTGTAGGAAATATCAGAATGGTATCTACCAGCTTCTTCAGGGAATCAACCACAAAATCATATCCCAATGCAGACAACTCTGAATCAGACAATTTACTAGGAGGTGGTTCAACCTCTAACTCCACCAGCTTCCTTTTATAAGAGCCTCCAACTTTATTCTTCCTTATTATATCTTTCATTGGGGTGTCAATAAGCACTTGCTTACCCTTGCTGATTTTCGATATAGATTCCTCATCAGGAGATTCCTACTCACTCTCGGATAGCTGTACAATCTTGTCTTCATCAGGTTTCTCCTTCTATGATCCTTCCTCAATAAAGTGATTTTCATAGCTTTCTTCCTCAGATAATTCATTTACTTTCTCTTCTTCCTTGTCTTCATCTTTATTTCCATCTTTCTCTTCTTTCTTTCTAGGAGTGACAAGCTTTGAGGAACCGGCCTCAGATGTTCCGAGTGGTAATTTTTCTAATGGATTTGCCTTATCTTGATATTCTTAAACTTTTTTAATCAGATCATCTAAATCAACACTTTCTTCTTATACTTCTTCTTATTCTTCTTCTACTTCCACTTCTTCTTCTACTCCTTCAACAACTCCTTTCTCTTTATATTTTTCCGGAGTGAAGAAATTATTCCTAGGAGTCTCAGGTAATGGCTCGACTAGGAAAGTTTCTGGTACTAGAATATTTTCGGAAGCTACTTCTGTGGCTTTCAAAAGAGATTGTACAACTTCAACCTTATACATTTTCTTCTTCATCTTCTTTTATTTTTCTTTCTTCTTAAGGTATTCAACAGTCTTCTCCCTTAAAGACTTCGCTTCAGCAAGGTCTAAGCCAAACTGAGGTTCCCCTTCTTTCCTCTTTTCCTTATCTTCCCTCCATTTTGCAACCACCTCATCCGGATACACTTTCTGTTTCTTCGATTTGGGAGGTGCAGATTGGGATTCCTTAGCTTTAGGGGTTTTATCTTTATCTTCCACTTCTTTCAATTTACTTTTATTTCCAACCTTCTCCGATGGCTCAACTTTTTCAATATTTTCCTGATTGGATTCTGCCTCTTCCTTTGGAAGATCATAAAACTCTTCTGTCTCCTTAGAATAGCCCATATTCATTATTTTCAGAGTATCATCACTAACAAGTATAACTTTGCAATTCCGATACTTAGATTTGCATGCAATCTTGAATGATTCAAGAAACCGAACTATCAGCTTTGAAAGTAAGGTAGGATACATGATAATTTGGGCTCTTATATTTCCATTTTTGATGTTCTGGATTGTAACAAGAACATGCCTCATCAAATTGATTTTCCTTAGATTTACCAGAAAATCTAAGAAATGTATGTCACTTTTCTTGAGGGCATATTTGTCACCTTTTCTCGGTACTAAAAAACCTTGTACCTATAACTGAAGAATCCAGTTGTTAGAAGATAGGTGATCAATTTTTGCTGTCTTGACATCAGAAAGTCCAAGACATTGCAAGGCCTTTACCTTAACGAAACTACCTTGAACATCCAGGAGTTTGTGGGAGAAAAATTCTGCCTCCCCTTCATATGATAATCCCACCAAGATGGCTGCCTTGGTATAATAAAGTTTGTAGGTTTTTCTATAAGAATTGAATGAAAATATTTCTCTATCGTATTCCTTAAAGAAGTACACTAACTCATAAAACTCTATGAGTAATTTCAGATACACCATGTCTTGAACACCTGTCTTAGATAAGCAGACATCTTCCCAACCATTTAACTTGATATTCTTAGAAATGATAGAATCGTACTTGAAAAAGTTCAGATGCACCAACCTTTCCTTGTATATTTTCCATTTTTATATTGGCTTCATGGTAGACATTTCTTGAGAAGAGGATTCTATAGACATTCGGACTCGAGGAACTCTGAGAGATTCAGAACGAGATTAAGAACTGAGACAGAGCTTCGAGACGCAAGAGCTTGGAAACCGATGTGGGACACCATTGGGAGTCCCCTTTATATAGGCGATGGAAGTGACCTTTCAACTTCCAATTCCAATCAAACAGTTGAAAAATTCTCTGATATGATCTGACAGTTGAAAACATACCTGTAAGGAAATCATGGATCCGATCTTTTGAGGTTTTAAGAAAAAAATTCAGATTTAAGGAAAATTGAATCTGAGAAATTTTAAAAGCAAGAGAAACTACCAGCAAGTAAAAGTGATTACGAAAACTTAAGTAAGGAAATCATACCTTTTGGATTGTCTAGGAGGATTATTTGTAATAGGTCACATTTTTCTTGAAGAAAATTTGACTACGAACAACTCATTATGGAAAAAAAAACTTACTACAAAAAATTCATTACGGAAAAAAAAACACTACAGAAATTTTGAGTATGAAAAATTCTCATTACGAAAGCTGCAGTTCCGAAAAATTCCATTATGAAAATTTAAGCTCTGGAGAATTCCAGTAAGAAAACTTCAGTTCTGAACATTTTATTAAGAATATTTTCAGTTCTGAAAATTTCCATTACGAAAATTTCTATTACGAAAATTCCTTAATACGAAAAATTTTATTTTGAAAAATTAACTACAAAAAATATGAAAAACATCATTATGAAGAACATGTAAATCTTCATTATGAAAAATTTAGAAAAACCAGCTATGATTTTTTTTGAAAAAATTATAAGGGGATATACTCCCCCTATGAAAAAGAGTTTATTACTGTAAGGATAATGGTTCAACAAGAAGTTAATGAAGGAAGATTACCTCATGATTATTATTCCTAACTTCTGTTTAATGTATTAAAATATATCAGAAGTTAAAGATTTTGTGAAAATATCATCAAGTTGATCTTGCATTCTGATAAATTGAAGAATGATATCTCCATTTTGTGTGTGATCCCTAAGAAAGTGATGTCTAATATCTATGTGCTTTGCACGAGAGTGATGTGCAGGGTTTTTACTAAGGGCAATGGAACTTGTGTTATCACACACAATTTGAGTCTTAGTAAAACTCAAGCCATAGTTTGTGAGTATTTGTTGCATCCACAACACTTGATCACAACAACTTCTAGCTGCTACATATTCAGCTTCAGCAGTGAAAAGTGCTACAGAATGTTGCTTCTTGCAAGACCAATAAACTAATGAATCTCCTAAGAAATCACAAGTTCCGGATGTACTCTTTCTATCCATTTTACATCCACTAAAGTCAGCATCTGAAAAACTTTTTAATACAAAATCATTTCCAGAAGCATAAAATAGTCCTAAACTCATGGTTCCCTTTAAGTAGTGAAAAATTCTTTTCACTCCCTTTAAATGACATTCCTTAGGATTGGATTGATATCTTTCACATAAGCATACTGAAAACATTAAGTCTGGACGAATAGCTGTGAAGTAAAGTAGACTTCCTATCATACCTCTAAAAGATGTTTGATCTACTGGTTTCCTAGCTTCATCAAGATCAAGTGTGTTTGAGGTACCAATAGAAGTACTTATACTTTTAGTGTTGTCATATCCATACTTTTTAAGAAGATCTTTAATATACTTATGTTGTGATATATATATTCCTTTTGGTTTTTGAGAGATTTGAAAACCAAGGAAAAATGTTAACTCACCCATCATACTCATTTCAAACTCAGATTTCATTAGATCCGCAAAGGAATCAGTTAAAGATTGCTGAGTTGAACCAAATATAATTTCATCAACATAAATTTGAACAATCAAAACATTTTTCTTGTCTTTATTTATAAAAAAGGTTGGATCTGCATTTCCCTTAACATAGTTATTTTGAAGAAAAAATCCTGTAAGTCTATCATACCAAGCTCGAGGGGCTTGTTTAAGGCCATACAAAGCTTTGGTAAGTCTAAAAACATGATCAGGATGTTTTCTATCTTCAAATCTAGGAGGTTGTTCAACAAAAACTTCCTGTTGAACATAACTATTAAGGAAATCACATTTCACATCCATTTGAAAAAGTTTGAAATTGAAGAATGCTGCAAAGGCAATTAAAATACGAATAGATTCAAGTCTAGCTACTGGAGCATAGGTTTCTTCATAGTATATTCCTTCTTGTTGATTATATCCTTTAGCAACTAATCTAGATTTATTTCTAACAATGACTCCATTTTCATCACACTTATTTCTGAAGACCCATTTTACTTCAATAACAGAAGTTTCATTAGGTATTTCAACCAAGGTTCGGACTTTATTCATTTCAAATTCATTTAGTTCATCTTGCATGGCTTTAATCCAATCATCATCACCTAAAGCTTCATCAGTGATTTTTGGTTCTAATTGGGAAAGGAATGCTAGATGTCCTACTTCATTTCTTAAGGAACTTCTAGTCCTTACAGGTTGATTCACATAAGCAATGATGCTATCACTAGAATGATTCTTTAGAAATAACTGATTTGAGTTTTGAAGAACTTGTTCATAAACATAGGGTAGAAAATCTTCTGGAGTAAATGTTTCAGTAATATCTTCTTGAACATTTTCCTTATCAGAAGGATCTTCTATCAAAGGTTGATAACCAGTTTTTGAAAACACAACCGAGGATGTAGGTTGGGGTTATTTAAAAACAAAAGGATCAGTTTCATCAAATTTAACATGTACTGTTTCTTCAACAGTACATATATTTTTGTTGAAAACTCTATATGCCTTATAAGTTGTGGAGTAGCCTAAGAAAATTCCTTCATCATATTTTGGTGAGAATTTATGTAAATTATCTTTATTATTCAGAATGAATACTTTGAAACCAAAAACCTTGAAGTAGTAAAGTCTAGGTTTTCTACCATTCCATAACTCATAAAAAGTTTTATTAAGAAAAGGTCTAATCAAAACTCGATTTATAGTATAATAAGAAGTACTTACAACTTCAGCCCAAAAATGTTTGGCTACAGAATACTCACTCAACATGGTTCTAGTTATCTCTTGAATAATTCTATTTCTTCTTTCAACAACACCATTCTATTGAGGTGTTCTAGGTGATGATAAGTTGTGAGTAATACCTTTTCTACTACAAAAAGTTTCAAAATATGAATTTTGAAATTCTCCTCCATGACCGCTATGAATAGTTTTCAATGGAAGACTTTTCTCGTTTTTAACTTGGGCTCTAAATTTTTTGAAATATGAGAAGGATTCAGATTTCTTTGCTAGAAAATAGACCCACGTAAATCTAGTGTAATCATCAACCAAGAAAAATACATAATACTTACCCCAAATGCTTCCAGTTTGTGTTGGACCAAAAAGATCAATATGCACTAGCTGTAATGCATTAGTGGTTGAGACTTCACCAACTGATTTAAAACTTGATTTATGTTTCTTTCCATATTTACAAGGGTCAAAAACTTTTGAAGAATCAAATCTAAGCTCTGGTAGATCCCTAACTAATCCTTTCTTAGAAAGTTTGCATAAGTTCCTAAGGTTACAGTGACCTAAACTTCTTTTCCATAACCAAGAATGATCTTCCATTGCACTAAGGCAAGGTAAGTCTTGGCTCCTAAGGTCTTCTAAGTTTAGTGTGTAAACATTCTCTTATCTTTTGGAAGAAAGAATGAATTCTTCCTTGGAATTTTGTACTAAGCACTTATCATTCCTAAAATTCAAAATTTAACCTTCATCACATAATTAACTTATGATAATGAGGTTGTGCTTAAGACCCTTAACAAATAAAACATTTGAAATCAAAGTCTTTCCAAGAAAAATGATGTTACCTATACCAATAATTTCTACCTAAGCATTATCTCTGAAAGTTACTTTTCCTCCTTTCATCTTGATAATCTTTTAAAAATATTTTTTGTTACCAGTCATATTCCAGGAAAATCCACTATCCATGTACCGGGTGTTGTTGTTGGTACTTTCCTTATTTTCTTGAAAATAAGAAAAAGTTAGACTTTTGGAATCCAAACTTTCTTGGATCCGAAATTTTTAGACAATTTTTTTTTTGGGTATCCACATTTGTTTAGAAAAATAATATTTATGAAACCCAAGAGATTGAACTCTATTTAAGGAGCAATTTTTCTTCCAATTCCCACCACTTTGACACTTCGTACAAAAAGGGGCTCTAGAAGAAACAAAATAGTTGTTTTTGAAAACAGGTTTTTGGTGAGTATAACCTACTCCAGTAGTGTATCCTTGAGGTTTAATTTGAGAATACATCTTGTCAAAATTTTCCTTCCCAGAGGTAAATTTTGCTAGAATATTCTTAAGAGAAAATATTTCAGATTTCAGTCTGATGACTAAATTTTTATCCCCAGGAATCATTTCCTTAGAGTTAGATTTTTCCTCAAAAACTTTTATCTTTAAAATAGCATTCTTAAGATATTTATAAAGTTATTCCCTATCAGAATTTGCTTTCTCAAGGTCTTTATACAGTTTTTATAAAAACTCTTCTTTATCTCTCAGATATCTAGAAAGATCTGAAATCTCTTTTATAATAATTTCTTCCCTGGTATTTACCTTGTCTAATTTCTTAGAATTTTTTCAATTTCTTGCTTCAAGTAACTTGGAAAATCTAGAAACTTCTTTATATGAAGGTAATTCTTCATTTTCTGAGGATGAAGTATCTTCATTAGAAGTACTATTTTCGGAGTAGTAATTCTTATCAAAAGATAAATTTGTTAAATCCTCGGCCGAGTGTACCTTGGACATAAGACATGTATTTGGGAAAGAAGTAGTAGCAATGAATCCCATATTCTTCTGTAATGATGAATCATATTCAGAAGATTCACTATCTGAAGAATCTCCACAGCCATCACTCTAAGTATCATTAGCTTTAAGACTTTTCTTGTGCTTTGATCTATAGAATTTATTCCTATTCCTTTCTGAATTCCTTTCCTTATTTTCCTTCTTTTTCAACAAGGGACAATCAGGTCTGATATGGCCTATTCTTTTACATTCATAACAAGTTACTTCTCCATCTTTCTTGTCTCTGTAGTCTTTCTTCTTGTACTTATTCTAATGGTTCCTTTGGGCTACAATATTGTTCATTCTCTGAGCAAGATTAGCTAGTTCATTTTTAGACTTTTCTGTGTCACTAGATTCAGACTAAATAACAAATTTATTTGTCTTTGATCTGGTTACTCTTTACGGGGTCTTGGATTTCATATGTTTAGAAGTGGTTGTAAAAGAAACTCCTCCATTTCCATTCTTCTTCTTAACATTTTCAGCGTCTCTTTTCATTCTGGTTTCATTCTGAAGAAGAGTTCCAAATAAATCATCTAAGGAAATCTGATTGACTTTTCTATTATCATCAATAGCTGTCCTCTTGGACTCCCATTCATTTGAAAAAATATCTATGATCTTGTCTACAAGAGGCTCATCATCCAAACCTTTTTCTCCCATAGATCGTAAGCTATTCACGATAGTTATAAACCTTTGTTGTACTTTGCTTATAGGTTCTCCATAAGGAAAGTTAAAGCTATGGTATTCAGCTCTCAACATAACTCTTCTTGTCTCTATGACTTTGGATGTACCAAAATGTGTAAATTCAAGTTTCTTCTAGATACTATTTATAGCTTCACATGAATATATTTGACTATAGATGTTCCTAGTCATGGAACACAACAAAGTATTTCTGACTCTAAAATTTGATTGATATTCTGATTTATCCTGATTCGTAAAGGTTCTCAATTCCTTATCCGAAATCTTATAATCTCCAGTCAACATTAGATAGTTATCAACTCCAGTATTGATAACAAAAGTTTTCACCCTAAGGAAATTTTGCATAACCAAAATTCACAACACCTCTAAGTTCTAAAAACTTTCTTGATTCCGGAAAAGTGATTCCGGAAATGAAACTTAACAAAAGTTTACAACAACTAAGATTCTACCTTAAAGCGTATAGAATCTATCTAAATCAGAGTACAAGTATGAGGAAGTATAATAAATTTATACTTTCCTCAACAATATAAATTGCAGTGGAAAACTTGAAACAAAACCAGTAACAAGTAAGAAATATTTTAACCCAAAGAGAAGGGTATCCAACAACCTTGGATAAAGGTCCCTTGATTTATACTTTCAAGAAATTCTATCTTACCCACACCAGGGTAAGACCTCAATCCAAAGATCGGTATCTGTCTTGCTATCCCCGCAAGCCCTCAACTATCAGGTAGTTGACACCTCTATCTTCCTATCCCCGGAAGCCCTAGATTGTACACAGCAACAATCAGAGTCGTACGAAGCAAGTCCGCACAAGGCAAAGTTTGAACAATCTGTTCAAACTTTCTGCATGAAGCTTGAAAGTTGATAAGAGCCTCTCTCTCTAGAAATCACTTCAACAGTATGTAAGCACAGATGTCAAGTGTTGTCTTAGTTTATCAAGAGTTTCAAATGAGCTCCTATTTATAGGATAAGATCCAACGGTCAGCTCCCTCCTCCAACGGTCATATTTCTCCTTGAATTTCAAAGGGACCTATACACATGTCACTCAAACAATGGTTAGTTAATAACTGAATGCACGACATCATTTTACAATAGAACAAGTGTAAGCATAAGTAAAACTAATATTCAGAATGAAGAAAATTGAAAGTTCGGAATGTAAGTAAATATGAAAGTTTAGAGTCTAATATAATTTAGAGTCTATAGTAAAGAGATATTCAGATTCTGTTTATCAGAAGAATTCAGAGTCAAACTTCATACAAGTTTGTATCCATAATTCATAATCAGAATTCACAATCATAATCCGTAATGAGAATTCGTAATTAGAATTCATCATTAGAATTCGTAATGAGAATTCGTAATCAGAATTCATCATCAGAATTCATAATGAGAATTCTTAATGAGAATTCATTATCAGAATTCATCATCATAATTGGTAATGAGAATTCGTAATCAGAATTCATCATCAGAATTCGTAGTTAGAACTTTATATAAGTTCGTAATCAGAATTTAGAGTTGAACTTCATAAAAGTTCATAATAGGGAATTCGGATTAGAACTTCATAAAAGTCCATAACAGGAATTCAGATTAGAAAACAGAATGCTTCATATCTAAGTATTATATGATTATGAGGTTTTAGACATGAATCTGATTTTTATACTTAAGAAAAATATTGATATAGACAATGAATTCTAGGTAAGGGTAGATTTCCTTGGGTAAGGAAATTTTCCTTATAGAAGTAAAGTATAGGGTAAAATCAGATTTGATTTAAGATAAGGTGTTTGTGATTTTCAAAACAAGAAGGAATGGAAAAGTCATAAGGAAAACCTTATTGACTCAACATGAGAGACTTAGCTAGCCTGGACCTATGTTATCCTAGGGGTGATATCTATTTTGTTTTTAATCTATTTAACTTGCTTTTTTATGGCCTTGGTATGATATATGATGCATTATTTTATAAATGATAAATGGTAATTTTGAAAATGTGATTTGAACTATTTATATTACATATATTTTAAAACTATGGAAAATGTGGAAATGTTTTGCTATGTTTTTGATGTAAATGTGAAAACTATTTTATCATGGAATGTTTTTCATATATTAAGAATATTAGTATTATTTTACATAGACTTATTATGGAACACTTGGATGGGATCCTACTAGTCTTGTTTTTTTCACTCCCCGCACACTCCCTATGTAAACCTTGTTTTGTCTAATACAAGAAAGGTAAATGAACCACAGTTAGGTGGCGGGGTTTCATGTCATTTGGGTATGGGTAGATGGTGGTGACATGATGATATGTTCACCCTATTTTACAAAGAGTTATTGTTGGTAGTTTGAGTTACACTTTTTGGTTTTATCCTTGGATATGTACTCTAGTTTTGGCTTTATGTCTCAGTTGTGACACTACCACTATTGGAAATTGAACACATACCAATATAACTATACCAATTATTTTCCAAAACTGCTTGTATAGGTATTTAATAGATACCCTATACCAACGGTTCTACAAAATTTTTGGTATAGATCCCACATTTTTTGGGTGCCTATACCAACAGTTCTCCAAAATAGTTGGTATAACCCTATACCAATTCTTTTGGAGAACCATTGTTATAAGTTTCCAATTTTTTTGTAAATTATTTTTTCAAATAATATTAAATACTACAAAAATTAAATTGATTATTTGTTAAAGTATAAGTGGTAATTTCTGGATCAAAACTTGTAAACCATTTTTTTACATTACCTATACCAACAGTTTTCCCAAACTATTGCTATAAGTATTTCACAGTCATGACCTATACCAATGAAAAATCACTCAACCACTCAAACAATTAGTACAAGCTATATTAATGGTTTGAGGGGCTATACTAGTGGTTCCAAACCATCGGTATATCCCTTTTTTCCCATAGTGTATTATTATCAGGGAAGTAACTGGTTGTACGAGAATTTTCTTATTATAGTTGTACTATTTTCATTATTGAGTGATATACAAGTTGTGTGATGTTATGTTTTATGATATTTTCACCCTTAGGTTAGTGTGGAAAGGTGGTACTATCTTATGCATCATTATAGACACATATGTATTTATATGTCATTAATATGCCATGCCATGCATATTTCCTTGCTTGTACTGCTTGTTACCTGCTAAATTTATGCATTAGTTTCTATGATTGTAATTTATAACTTTCCTTGGGAAAATATTGGTTACTTAAAGTGTCCTCATCTACCTAAATATTTTTTCCCACATATATTAATGATGAAATCTTATTTAACCAACCTTAATATAGTTAATCCTTAAAACCTTGGATACATAATCTAAGAATTTAAACATTTTGCAGTTAAATGGAGTGTCAATTTCAACTTTTAAGGTGTATACCTTTATAAATTGGGGATGAAAATCCATATAACTGAACCATTATGTATAGACCTTTGAAATTATAATTCCTAAAGTTAAAAAAAATATTACTACAGTTAAATGGTGTTTCAATTGAAACTTATAGAGTGTTACCTCTATAATTTGGGAATGAAAACCCAAATAACTGAACCATTATATATAGACTTTCTAAATTCAAAATCTTGAAGTTTAAAAATGTATGAGGTTAAATTGGATGTCAATTGTAACTTAAAGAGTGTTTTCCTCTATAACTTGGGATTGAAAACCCACACAACTAAACCATTATGAAATAGAATTTAAAAATCTATATAACTTGACCATAAGAATGGGTGTTTGGGTTAGTGTAATCACTTGGTTTTAATTTTTTTTATAAAATTTAGAATATCTCATATAGAGAGGCTTGAGAATGTTTTTACTTTTACTAACTATATTAACTTTTGATTTGTTTTTTATTTTGAATCACATTCTTGGCATTGTAGATACATTCCTCCACAATAGCCTTAGGTCGAGCACCAAGAAGGTGGCGATGACTATGATTATGAGGTGGTGGGACCTAACCCACCTGTGGTACCACCTACAATGCCACTTATGACACCTCTTATTATGCCACATATCACACCTTGACTAGGAACTGATGCTCAGCTTAGAGATGGTTTTCTATGTCAAGTACAATCCATAGAGGGAACTCCACGACCTTTGCCAACTATGTCTAAGTTGAATAGGGAATTCCAACAACAAAACTCACCTACTTTCTAGAGAGGATGGTGGTCCCCACGATATAGATAATTTCCTATAGGTGATGCATATGATCTTTGAGAATTTAGAGACCCTTATGGATATGAGGGTGATACTTGAAGAATATATGCTTCATGGATATTCCAAGAGATGGTGGGAAGTTCTTACCCAGTCAGATCAACATCAGAGCATGGAATGGAGGGACTTATAGACTAGCTTCTTCAATTACTTCTTCTTGGAGATTTTGAGGGATGGTTGAGCTTAGGAATGTTACAGAAACAATGGAATAAACAAGTGAAAAATTATTCATAGAAGAATAGTAAATGTGAAAAACAAAATAATTAGAAGATGATAATATGACATAATAATTTATGAGGTTTGGGAAATACTCCCTACATCAATGGAGAGAGAAAAAATTCACTATGATCAGGAGCATATTTACAGGACAATTTTAGAGTTTTAGACATACCCATAAACCCTAGCTTGAATAAGATAATAAAGAAGATAATGAAACCATTCCACCAACCACACAATAAGTCCATTGTACTATAGTGACTAGTGGATAAAAGTCCATGGAGCTACAATACCACTGTATCCAAAGTTTGAGATACTATAATAACCATGTCAAAGTCCGTACTACTATAGTGCTCTATCAATGTCTCTTGTTTAGCTCTACTATAGTGAGTTAGAGTTACTACAATCCCAAAATTTGTGCTAGGAACCTTCAACCCCTATACCCCAGATTAGGGGAGTGTTACCCCCTACACCCCCTAACAACCTCACCATGGAGGTCACCCTGTGAGAGCTGTGGTATGGTGTGCATTCCTGTTCGCTATAATTCAACCCAAAATCATCCAAAAATACCAGGATACTCTATTATAATAGGTAATTCATGCATCTGGAATAGGGTAATATTTCTATCATAGATTATTCAACTCATTTCACCGAGCTCCAGTGCTTTTCACCCACTCTTGCTAGTGATGAGTTGTCAAGGGAAAGACGTTTTGAGGATGGACTCAGGTATGCCATTCAATCTTAGGTAATTTTTTTCAACTGAGTACCATATCTAATATAGTGAACTAGTCCCATATATTTGAGTGGAATCTAAGGGAATCTGAAGGCATTGGTTAGAGTGGTTTAATAAATAGGCTCAAAAGTGGTCTATCTAGTGGAAAGAAGCATTTCCACGAGACTTCTCACTTGAGTAGTGGCATCTAGGGTGTGTGAACTGGTAATTCTATAGTATGTTACCAGTGTGGTGGGTAGGGTTACACAAAGCCTCAGTGTGATAGGGATCTAGTAAAGTATAGAGCATATTAAAAAATGGGCCATCTCTAGAGATTTTTAGGATCTTTACTCTGATTCCCAGTGAGATGGGATTTTCACCAGTTCTGAGTTTTAGAGTTAGATCAGTGGCTCCACACTAGGTTGGAAGCTGGAGCACTACTAGCCATTCAGGCCGGGGAGGCAGTCAAGGTTGAGAAATCTAGACTTAATATGTACAACACCAATAGAGTGGAGTTGCTTAGGGAGGTTGTGTTTTAGATTAGGGTCATGGATCAATCTAATTACATGTAATAGAGCCTATACCTGCTGATTATAGCATCAAGCCATCTATAATTCAAGGTAAAATCTTAGTGGCATTGACTTTAGTTTTTTCCATATTTGACATAGGCACTCCACACTCGTTCATATCTGATATTTTGATAGAAATAAAAGGTTTAAAGATTTAATACCTATATGGGGTAATGTCCCTTAACACAACCCTAAGAATCTAGTTAGAGGGAATTCACCATTTTAGAGAGTGTCCCCTTATGATAGAAAACTATCATTTTCTATGGGACCATTTTTTATTTGAAATGATAGGCTTCAACCTAATTTTTGGGATGGAGTGTCTAGTGACCTTTTGAGATTATATTGATTATTATCACTGATGGGTGTCCTTATCATCACTTGAGGGTGGTATCTACATTAAAAAGGGAGAATAGAATGTCTAATAAAGACGTGATGGACCTAATCATCGGGGGTTGGATGGAGTTTCATCCCAGATTTTCAACCTCTTACTTGACGATTAGGGAGTATGATAGGCTATATTTCCTGTTGTTGTAGACCATTTCAGAGAAATATTCTTGAATGAATTTTCTGGGATACCTCATGAGAGAGAGGTTGAGTTTACCATTGATCTTATTCCATGATCATAACTAGTATCCATTTATCTATATAGGATGGCTCTTATAGAGCTCCATGAACTCAAGAGGCAGTAAGAAGACCTAGAAACCAAAGGGTTTATTCAAACCAATACATCACCTTGGGGTTTATCAGTACTTTTCACCAAGAAGGTGGATGCTAATTTTGATTATGTGTGTTTTACTGGTGATTGAATTAGCTTATAGTTAAGAACCAGTACCCAATTCCTTGTATAGATGATCTCTTTGACTAGTTCCACATAATTAGAGTCTTCTTGAAGATTGATTTGAGATCAGGCTATCATCAAGTGAGAGTCAAGACCTCATACATACCACATACAACATTCTGAAGTAGGTATGACTTATATGAGTATATATTAATTTAGTTCAGACTAACAAATGCACATTTTTTCATTATTTCCTTAATGAATCAATTCTTTCACTCGTATATGGATGCCTTCATGGTTGTTTTTATTGATGATATCCTGGTTTAATCTTGGTCATAAGAGGAGAACATACGACATCTTGAGGTCATTTTGAATACCCTTTGGGAGCATCGACTGTATGAAGAACTCTTTAAGTGTATCTTTTGGATATATAGGCTCCACTTTCTAGGTCACATCATATCAGAATAAAGTATATCAGTGGATCCAGAAGAGGTTAGAGAAATTTTTTCTTGGGAGAATCTCAAGAACACTTTTGATATACAAATATTCTTGGTATTATCTAGTTACTATCAGTGATTCATTCAAATATTTTCACACCTTTCAGAACCAATTATAGGCTTGACCATGAAGGGCGTAAGTTTTTTTTTGGTCTGAATCTTGTGAAAAGGATTTTCAAGAGTTGAAAGGGAAATTGACCCCAACATCTATCTTGATTTTTTCTAATCCATGAAAAGGGTACACAATCTTTTGTGATGCATCAAGAATTGGGTTGGGATATATTTTATGTAAGAAGATCAAGTCGTGGCATATGGGTCTCGATAGTTGAGGTCTCAGGAGCATAATTACCTAACACATGACCTTGAGTTAGTAGCTATTGTTCATGCTCTATGTTGTTGGATACATTGCCTATTGGGTGAATGGTTTGTGGTATATACTAACCATAAGAGCCTAAAATATATATTTTATAATCAAGATATAAACCTACGGTATTGTAGGTGGGTTGAATATCTTCAGTATTTTGACTTTGAACTCATTTATACACTAGGTAAAGATAATATTTTTGCCGATTCATTGAGCCAAAAGACTCAGGATCAAGTGGTTCATGCATCTAATTGTGAGTGGTAGCTAATGGATTTATTTTCTAAAATGCACATTGATGATCAAGTGTGTCATGGAAAACCTATACTCACAGATTTATTAGTGGTTTTATCAATTATATATCATATAAAGAGGTTGTAATTTTCTGATCCTAAAGTCTTAACCATAAGGGATAATATTTATAGTGAGGCGTCATTGTCTGGTTGGGTTCTTAATGAAAATGAGATCCTGCATGTCCACAGACATGTTTGGGTTCCTATAGGCATTCTAGAGGAACTAATGTGAGAATCTCATGCTTCTAAGTGGGAAGTACAACCTAGAATTAAAAATATGTTTCGTGACTTTCACTGCCAGTATTGATGGTCTGTCATGAAAAATAAAGTAGTAGGATTTGTCACTTAGTGTTCCACCTGTAAATAAGTGAAGGAAGATAACCAAAAAACATATTGGAATTTTTTATCCAAAAACCATACTAGAATATAAATGAGATTATTTCATTATGGACTTTGTGACGGGACTGCCAAATTCACCCTGAGGTAGTGATGTTGTAAGGATGATTGTAGATAGTCCAATGAAGTTCGCCCATTTCTTACCTATTTGGGAAACCCTATTAATAGATGAACTTGAGAGATTGTATGTCTATGAGATCATAAGTCTTCATGTGATTTGACATACCATTGTATCAGATAGGGATACTCAGTTTACTTCATGTTTTTGGTAGGGGTTGCAGAATGCTCTTGGTTCATAGGTACTTTTGAGTACAACGTATCACCCCCAAATCGATGGATAGCCTAATAAAACTATATAACTACTGGAGTAAATACTTCATGAATGCATCCTAGATTTCAGAATCTTATGGGAGAAACACTTGCCTCTTGATTATTTTTCTTGTAATAATATTTTCCAAGATACAATTCAGATTACTCTATATGAGGATATATAGGGTAGGTCATGTTGTTCACCTCTTTTCTAGTTAAAGGTGGGTGAAGAAACACTACTAAGACCAAGTATCATTCAGTTGATATTAGAGAAAGTGAAACTGATCAGTAAATGTTTGGAAACAGACCAGTCTAGGTAGAAGTCATTTATTGATCGACATCACTGACCTCTAGAGTTTAAGGTAGGGGATTGGGACTTTTTATGTGTTTCATCTAGATTGGTTCATTGATGAATTAAGAGGAAAGTAAAGTTGGTAGCTATATTTATTGAACCTTTCAAGATCTTGGAGAGGGTTAGGCTGATAAATTATCATTTAGCTCTTCCTTAGCAGTATAGTGATATGCACAATGTATTCCATATATCTCAGCTCTACTATTACTACCCCGACCTATCTTGTGTTTTTTATCCCAATGAAGTTGTATTATAGGCTAATACTTCTTTTGAGGAGTATCTAATTTGCATCACTAAACATATCATAAAGAATCCCTGAGGTAGAATAGTTCCTCTAGTTCAGGTGTTATGGAAACACAAACATACCCAAGAGGATATGTAGGTATGGGTAGCTAATATACATGTGCAATAGCTTGAGTTATTCTCAGATATAGCTCAAAAAACCCTTAGAAGTACAACTTGGGGATAATTTTTCTTAAGGAGGGGAGGTTGTGAGATCTCAGGAGGGGAGGTTGTGACCTACATAGGTTTCTTATTCAGACTTATGGCATAGGCCTAAGCAGGTGGTATGGGACGTGCGTCTATTTAGGAACCCAAACCAAGATGAATTTGTTTACTTATTTACTGCCCCGTCATTTGTTATATATGGGACACTGTATTTCATTTATAGCATGAAATGGAAAGGCCTAGACATCATGGGTTCTGTCCTACTAAGATTATATCTCACACCCTACTCGGGTACCGTTTGGTACCCGAGTAGACTTTATGACCGTAAGTATGAATAAAGGAAAGTGGTCTACTTCCAATACTTGATTTTTTTACTGCTTAGGATGAAGCTTTGGGGGTAGAGTACTGAGCCTATTCTCAAGAAGCTATGTAGTAGTTTTTTTTATCTTTTGTAGTTTTTGATATCATGAAGTATATGCTTGTAACCCTATCCCATGAAATTACCTTTTTTATAGATTCAGGACACAACATCATTATCATTTTTTGTATACAGTATTGATATTTAGTTTCTACCTGTTTACTTTAATTACGTGACTCATTCGTTTTATTTCACTGATATATGCTTATTTACATGATTTTTCTTCTTGTTATATTTTGTTTACTATTGTGTTATACCTAAACCTATGAGGGAATAGTCTCCCCCACAAAAACACCTAAGGCCCTCACTATTAGTCGAAAACCTATTTCATTTAGGGATATGTTCTTGAGGTCATGTGTCCCACCGTCTTAGGGTCTGGTTTAGTGGCACTCAGGGAGGGATTCTACAAAGTGGCATCATAGGGGTTATTTTCCCTTTGCCTTACTATTTGGATTAGTTAGGAGACTAGGATATAGGGATTTAGACTTGACCCTATGCTTGGACGTAGCTAACCCATGTATAGGGGGCACCCAAATTTCTTGGGTTGGGAATTGCAATTATTGATTATGACATTAATGGTTGATACGACTTCACCGTCGGGTGACACACATGATTTGTGATGTTATTGATATTAGCCTGATTGGAATGATGATTTCCTATTAATCCAACCCAATAAAATGAGAGTGTTTCATTATATTCATCATACTAGGCACCATAGGGAATGAATTGTCATGCATAATTCTATGACACACCTGCTTTCAGTGTGCATCTTCCTATTTGCATTTGGTTGTATATATGCTTAGTTATTATATATTTTAGTGTTAAATGTTATAAGAACAGAATTGTGCTAGTTTTTCTTGCAAGTATATTTTATGGTTTGGGTTAAGTGGATGCCACCTTCAACTCTTGATGTGTATGGGCCCTCATGGATTTGGATGGTGATCCACCTAACACAACCAAACAAAAAGGGTAATTAAATCCTTAAATTTAAAATAAAAACCACATGTTAAAAAGAAATGGCCACCTTATCTGGTAATGTGTGACCTTGAACTTAACTTGGTATGGTTTTTAGGCTGAATTCCTTATGAACCCTTGAGTTCCTTTCTTCTTATTTGGACCTGGCTCTTAGAGAAGGCTGTCAGTGGTGTTATGCTTAGAGGCAGACCATGCTTATGTCCTCTTATCACCTTCTTTATATTTTGTTCCATGATCAAGTAGGCTTAATACCTACCCTTCTTATTCTTATTTCCTTACTTGATTATGATATCTGTTATAAATATTTACTGAGTTGTTTGTTTGGAAATTGTAGATCTATTCCACCACGACGTAATCATTCTATACGCCAAGAGAGTGGTGATGAGCACACTCCGGAGGTGGTGGTCTATGATCCACCTATTGTACCTCCTGTATTACCTCTCAAGGCACTTTCTGATGATCTTCCACTGGGTTTCAATGCTTAGTTTAGGGATATTTTTATGAGGTTTATGAAGACTATATAGGGTGCTCCCTGACATTCCCCATCTATGGAAGAGCTTACATGAGACTCCAGTAGCATAATCCTCCCACTTATTGGATATAATCTATGATATCCATATTTGACCATCTTGAGACATCTCCATAGCGGAGGGTTAAGCTTACTACCTACATTCTTTGTGACTCTGCCAAGTGTTGGTGGGATGTCGTATCTCAGTTAGAGAATTATCGAGACTTGAGCTAGGAAGACTTATAGATGTCTTTATTTGATCACTTATTTCTACAAACTTTGAGAGAAGACTGATCCAGGGAGTTCTTGCATCTTCAGCAGGGCTCCATGACAATTATTGAGTATTTTGATTGTTTCACCAAGATTTAGCATTTTTCTCCATCTCTGATAGGTGACAAATTGACTACTACGAGACATTTTGAGGATGGGCTTGGATATTTTTTCTTCTCATAGTTGAACATATTTTGGTTGACTACCATTATAGAGATAATGAAATAGACCTTGCTTACAAAGTGTAATCTTAGAGAAGCTGGTCCTGCAAGCCAGGTTAGTTCTGTTCCGCATCAAGGTGATGGTTCTATAGGCAGTAGAAAGCACCTTTTCGTGGGTGAACGTGGGGGTAGTTCCATCCAGGTGACATGTTCTAACAGTTCCATAGTATGCCACCAATGTGTTAGGATAGTCCATAAGAATCCCCAGTGCATGAAAAACCCAATGGAATTCCAATCTTACAGCAAGATGGGTCATTTAAAACACTTATTCCATTATTTTCCTTTAACATATAGTGGCAGAGGATTTGTACCAGCACCTTTATCAGGTACATGATCTATGAAACCACATCAGGCTTGAAGTTGGTCCTCTATTGGTCGATCAAGACAATTTAGTAGAGACTATGGTCGAGGTAGTTAGGCTTCATACCATCAACGAAAATAGAGTGGATCTGCTCAGGCTAGTTAGAATGCATCTTAGGGCCGTGGTTCATGCCATATGTATGAAGTGTAGCCAGTTACAGAGGAGCAGAGTCCAGGGCCATCTATGACTAGAGGTACTATCCTGGAAATCTCTACTTTAGTTTATTCCATTTTTGATATAGGTGCATCACACTCTTTCATATCTTCTGCATGTGTGGAAAGCCTTGGTCTTACTATTGAGTACTTATATGGTGTTATGTCCCTTGACACTCTGTTATGGGTCATAAAAGAGGGCATACATCAGTTTCAGGAGTTCCCCCTTAATATAGGTAGGCACCGTTTCTTCTGGAATTTCTTAATCCTCGAGATTATTGATTTCAACGTCATCCTTGGTATGGAATGACTTATGCTTTATCATGACCAAGTGGATTGCTATAGCCATTGAGTGTCTTTCACATCACCTGAGGGTAGTGAGTATATACACAAGGGTGAATGGTATATCTAGGAAGATCGAGATAGACCCAAGAAGATTGGTCTTGGTAGAGTGAAAACTCAGTTAGTGAGTCTCTTTATGAGCGATCAAGGAATACAACACATGGATTTCCCTCCAGTTATGGATCGCTTTAGGGATGTCTTCCCAAAATATTTCTCTAGCTTACCTCTTGAGAGATAGTTTGAGTTCACAATTGATCTAGTGCAGGGTGTGGCACTAGTTTCCATTCTTCCATATAGGATGGTTCTGACAGAGCTTCAAGAACTCAAAAACTAGCTTCAAGATCTTAAGACTAAGAGTTTTATCAAACCCAACACATCATAATGGGGTTCACCTATTATTTTTTCCAAGAAGGTTGACGATACCCAATAATTGTGTGTGGATTATAGATAGTTGAATTAGCTTACTATGAAGAACCATTATCCATTTCCTTGTATAGATGACCTCTTCGACTAACTCTGAGGAGAAATGGTTTTCTCCAAGATCGATTTGAGGTCAGACTACCATAAGGTTCATGTGAGACCATCAAATATACCATGTACAACATTCTGGAGCAGGTATGGATTGTATGAGTATTTAGTTATGTCGTTCAGTCTGATAAACATTCCGGAAGTATTTATGACCCTAATGAATAGTGTTTTCACCCATATCTTGATTCCTTTATGGTAGTCTTCATAGAAGACATCTTGGTGTACTCACGTACCAGACATGACCTTGTAACCCATCTTGAGATCGTGCTGAGTACACTGAGTGAGCACCGGATTTATGATAATATCAGTAAATACCACTTCTAGATCAATAAGGTTCACTTCTTGGGTCATATCATACCATAGGATGACGCATCTATTGACCCAGAGAAGGTGAGTGCAGTAGTTTCCTAGGAACAACCCAAGAATGTGTTTGAAATACGCAAATTCTTAGGGATTACATGCTATTATAGGAATTTTATCCAGGACTTCTACTACTTAACAGTGCCTCTTAAGACCCTGAATAAGAAGGGTGTGCAGTTCCTATGGTCTGAATCTTATGAGAAGGCCTTTCAGGAGTTAAAAGGAAGACTCACTTCAACTCTAATTCCGATTCTGCCTGAGCCAGGCAGAATTTATATAATTTATTGTGATGCTTTAGGGATCAGGATGGGTGTAGTTATGATGCAAGGTGATTGGGTTGTTGAATATGGATATCACCAGTGGAGTCCTCATGAGAGGAATTATCCTACGCATGATCTCGAGCTATCATCCATGATTAATGCTCTTCATTGTTGGATCCATTATCTTTTGGGTGAGTGGTTTGTTGTTTATACATATCATAAAACCTTAAAATATATCTCCACATAGCAGGAATTGAATTTGAGGTAGTTTAGGTGGGTGTAATACCTTCAATATTTTGATTTTGAGTTAATTTATACCCCTGGTAAAGGACATTCCATGGCTGATGCTTTAAGCTGCAAGACTCAGACACAAGCAGTTCAAGTGGCTAGCAGTGAGTGGAAGGTGATGACTATGTTTTATGAGTTGCATCTGGAGGTTCAAGAGCAGTGCAAAAATCTGTTCTTAGCAGCTTTGGTAGTGACATCTTCTCTTCTATAATAGGATCAGATGCGATAATTATCATATCCTGAGGGCCTTATTATGAGGGAGAGTATCACTGGAGGGAACCCACCTCTGGGTTGGGTTTGTAGAGACCCGAAGCCTGAAGTACATTGACATTACATTACTTTTGCGGAATACGTAGTACATAACAAAAACACACACACAAGGATCGTAATAGTTTAGTGTCTTTGGAAACTCGGAATAAAATCTTCTAATCGTGGTGAAATATCTTCAACATATCCCATAAAGATCTTCCTTTTTTTTTACCTAAAACCTTTCTTTATATCCTGGGGAAAAGAAAACATAAAAGGGTGAGCTCAAATGCTCAGCAAGGGCAAATAAAGGAAATAAAATTCATATCATATCTTTTTGAAAATCAAAACCTGCAAAAGAGATCATAATATCTTAACATGGAATAAATCATAGAAGTGAAAATGAAATCATAACTTAAAACATTACTCATTGTGGCATACACACATAATCATAGAGAATCATTTCTTGTTAGTCAAGACTCATTGCCAAGACTATCTTAGTGGACAAAGTCCCTTTCTGAATCGAGTAATCCTCGTTTCAGTCCTGTTTCACTGAACCGGTATAACCTACCATTCCAGCCATGTCTATCTCATGAGATATAAAATATTTACCCAATGCATTGGAGGGAGATATAGGTCCCACCCATCTCATAATGAATCCTTTCTTATGTGTGCCACAAAATCATACATCATTGCATAACCCATGTAATAAAAATGGGATTCTTAAACAACATGACATCATAAAACCATTCATATAAGATAAAGGAATTCATAAACATAATTCCATCACAACATAGTCAAATCAATGTAAAAATATGGATAGAAACAGAACCCTTTATTATCTTAGATGGAAAATAATTTTGATAAAACACTTGAATTGAATTCTTGAGGAAAATATCCTTTCTTCTTCAAAATCAATTTCTTTTCACAAAACATCATGCAATTTTAAAAGAAAAAGATTTTATTGAAAATAGTCATGAAATATTTTGGAGGAAGGTTCATGAAAATAAATCTTTATAAAACCGTAAAAATCCGTTCGTGCCGTATAAGTTAAAAAAAAAACATTCTTCGTACTTTTGTCGGAAAAGTCAAAAAGTACCTCGTACGGAAAAACGACAAAAGATTCCTTTCATATTCTTTACTAAAAACTCACCTAAGGGTAAAATTGGATTTAAACTATTTCAAGTGGATGGAAACAATATTACATATTGAGGGAACATGGATGTGGATGATAAAATACACCCCAGTAAATACTTACGAATAAACAATCTCGGATAAAAATGAGATTGTGATATTTCCCTTACCTTAGGTCCGACTTGCTTTGTAAGTGTCCGAACCTCCTGTATAATGATTTAAATCATGTTATTGACTTATTACAGAATCATATTCATTGTTATGATATCATATATGGTTCACTTATGACATTATATTACCCGTTCTTTTGTAAACTCCATGTTAAAGAAGCGTTTTGGGTAAAATCATTTCATTTATCGTAGGTGTTTTGACTTGTTGTTCTTGACATCATTATTACTTATATCATGATTTACTTACTTCCAGAATATAAAATATGATTTATATATCATATATATTCAGTATATATATATATATAATAGGTAGATAAATAAAATGAAAAACACCGTTCATGGAGACGGTAGTCCGTACGTACGCATGAACGCTGTTTTCCTTTCCTTATTGTCTTGAAATGGAAGTAAGTAGATTACATACATATGTATATATATACATAAATCCAGTAGCTTTATAATGTCATATATTTCATTATTATTTCTTATATATACATTATAATCATTCTTAAATGGTTAACATGGAGAATGAATCTCATCGCGTCGTGGAGACGGTAGTCCGTACGTACGCACGAGCGATGATATCATTTCTATAAATATTGAATTGAATTGGAGTGGATTATACAATATATCAGAATCAATATGATGTTGTAATAACTATGTATAGTTATTCTTTACACCATTATACCCATCCATGTAAGGTGGTGGTGGAAAATAGATTACACCACGGCGTGGAGACGGTATTCCGTACGTACGCACGCGCGGTGATTTCTTTTTCCATAGGATGGATAGATGGTGAAATAGGGTTGTTTCATACTTATAATAACATATCAGTATATGAGTGATACTGATGTTATTACTTCATAATGAAACAACCTAAGAAGAAGAAGTGGAAGAAGAAATAAAGATGAAAGAATTGGTAACGGTAATTACCTCTTCTTTGAAGTGCCTCTTTGAGACCTCCTCTTAGGGCACTAAAATTGGTCTTTGAGGAAGACCAGAACCTCTAGGATGTTGCTAGGGAAGTGGAGAGGAGAAATTGGCAGGGGTTGGCCGAGCTTGAGTGCTCAAATTGGTGTGAGGAGGAGGGGGAGGAGGTGTCCTTTTATAGGGGAGGAGAGAGGCACCTTAGGAATATCTCAAAATATTATTTTATATTAAAGTCAAAATCGGTTTATAATGGTTCCAAAGGGTCTTATTTCGAAGCTAAAGTAAGGATGGGTCGAAATCCTATAAACCAATAGAATTTAGACAAGTTTAAGATATTATTTTAACCTTATCAATTAGATTTAACTCTAAGTTAATTAATTTAACTTTTACCGTGTCTTTTTGTTTTCTTTCACTATATGGTTAATACACTTACTATAACATGCCAAACGAACCCCAAATTGTTTATTATTAATATATATATCCTTATCTAAGTCATTTGGCCGAACCTTAGATTTTTAGGAATAAAATAACAATTAATAATATAATATTTTATTTAAAAACTATTTTGTGTCAATTTTGACACTATTTGATATATGATTTTTGTGAAAGTCATAACAGAATTATATGTTCGAAACAAGTTGATTAAATCAACAATAATATATCATAGTAACCTAGAAAATTAGTGGAATTCATAAAAAGTCTTAAATTACATTTATTTTGGTATTTATATTATCAATTATGTCAATATTTCATTAATAAGATAATTACTGCATCATTTTTGTGTCATAAATAAATTATATTATTTGATGTCTAAAAATTACAAATAAAATACCATCATGTAGGAAATCTTTTTAGCTTTCTAATGAATATTTATAGTCGAATTTATCTTATGTATAACCCCATATTAAAAATGATTTACTTATTAAACTTTGATTTTAACTATTTTAACCCTTCTTTAAATAAATTAATAATAAATGTCCTAATCTAATCCAAGTGGGCCTAAATGGTCATATTTTATTCCTAAGTTTGTTTTTGGTCGAATTACACTTGTCCAATAGAATTAGGACATGTGTTAGGGTAATATTAATATCATATTTACCCTTAGTTACCTTATTTACTATTAACCGTGGTAAAAAAAGTAAAAAGTTACTATTCACCAAAAAATTATTTTCATCTCATTGAACCACATTTTAGTCCTTGATATTAACCGTGTCTCTCGGATTTTCAAAATTCCATTCACAGAAGCGGTAAAATTAAGTTTTATGCAAAATTCAGTTTTTAACCTACCACTTAGTAGTTTCACTATTCATCAAAAATTGATGTTTTTCAGAACAATGCCAAAATTTCATCCCAAGCTATATTTCATATTCCGAATTCAAAAATGAAGTCTATTTTACCAAATTCATAACATAAAAGTTGCATTAATTAATTTTATAATTAAATCCCGCTGTTAAAACAAATAGCGTGTTTTTAAGAAACAATATCTATCAAAAGATTGACACTTGTTTATGTCTAGTTTAAATGTGAAACTACATCCAATGACCAACATTGTATTAAATTGTAAAAATATATTCTAAATATACTTTAAAACCACTCAAATTAATGATTTATCACTATTAATTATTTCGATTAAAAAAGTTGTTTTTAATTATAATTTAGTAATTTTCACTATTCATCAGAATATGAAAGTTATTCGAAAAGTACCAAAATTTCACCTTAGGCTAAATTCGATACTCCGAATCCAAAAATGAAGTCCATTTTGAGAGTTAAAATTTCTAAAATTTAAAAAGTGGTTATTACTATTCATAACGGCTAGTTTTAATAATATTTTAATAGCATATCATTGTTTCGTGAAACTCAGGATTACGTACCACACACGCTATCGAGGAAGGTTGCGATTGCGTGTAATGCAAGGCAAGTCAAGGATGCGTGTTGTGCAAGCTCCTTTTGGTGTAGCGTATAACACAAGACATTAGTAAAATAAGAAAGAATATTTTTCATAAAATCTCGGGCTGTTACATTCTACCCCCCTTAAAATGAATTTCGCCCTCGAAATTCGTCGGGGTTATAAATGGTTTACTATTCGAAAGTTTCTTTAATAGAAACCCACATCGTAAAAGGGAATACCAAAACTTGGCTTTAAAAACTAAAGTATGAAATGTAACGATTACCCAAATAAACTAATCACTGGGTTTCCACATAGGTGAAAATATGGATATGGAAGAGAAATCTAACCATCATGTTCTGATGGAGAGTGGTAGAGAACATGGCTATGGAAAAGCCAGTAATCACAAATCCATAGATTTGTGATGATATAAGGTACCATCTGATTCATCAGGTATAAGATCACTAGGACAACATTTTTGGTTTTCAAGATCATTTCCCTAAAGTTGAAAATTTTCTTAGAATAAATACTTACTTTATTTTGGTACAATCTCACTTTTTTTCGTGCCTTGAACAATTTCTACTTCATCTCTTAAATAAATGAAGTTGAATTTGTTATTTGTGAAGTGTTAGAAGATCATGTGATAGAATGACTGTTCATTCCATCTGTCTCAAACAAAAGGTTAGCAAAAGTTATTAAATATACATAAGTCATTCTATAGTGAGATTAATCATATATGGTTCCTAAAATGGACTTATACTTCATATATCATGCTGATTAATATAATAAAACTAGTTTCTACTAAACAGGAACTTCCTGTAGGCCAGTGGTAGGCGATAAAGGCCAGTCGCACTTCGGTTGTGGGTTCGATTCCTACAGCCTTGTCCGAAGCGATGGGCTGTCGCCCGTCCTGCAGGTTGTCCCTTTTTCTAAAACTACGTTACTATAACATCCCATCAATAATATCGAAAATCTTCTATCCTTAAACAATACTAACTTATGTCCAACATTATCCAGTCTAATCTTTAGGCTTATACATAATACTGCAGTCCACTCTCATAATATAGTGACAACGATTACCAGAGATTTAATACTGTCGTTGATCCCCACATATCATAAGATATGTCTTGTTGGTCACATTCCAAACATTCAAAGTCCTTAATCGTGTATTCTCTTGAATACCTTAGTGAAAACATGAGTGCAGTTAAAAGTTAACACTTTCCACATACCAAAATCCTCAAAATTCTATATACTCAAACCATGATATCACTTAGTCCTTATATCAATCATGAGCTCATGAATACTATTAAACATTTCATTTTCTCGTCTTCATTATGCGCATATCATCTTATTTCCAAAAAATATCTCAATCACTTTGAATACCACATCAATAAATATTGCAATACTCAATGATACAACATTATTTTGGAATCCCATTACATAAACACTTAATCATTCCACCACATCGTTGTCATATTCAACATTGCCAATAGTGATCACATGTGATTTCCCTTTGTCCTTTGCCTTCAGTGGTTGCTCATGTTGATCATCACTAACCCTTGGATTAGGGCAATTATTAGCATAATGCCCCATTTCCTTGCACTTGAAGCATTGAAGTGTTGGCGGTGCGTTCTCTGCAGTGTTTGCTTTATTCACATCATTAGAAACCCTTTTTCCATTACTTCGACACTCAGCTGCTCGATGACCTTCTTTTCCACACTTAAAACATTTTCTAGTCCCTTTTAGACAATCTCCACCATGCTTCTTTCCACACTTTGTGCATAAGGAAACATTCATCTTCTTTTCACCATTATTCTGAGATTTCTCCTTGAACTCCATCTTTCGTTTCTTGTCAAAACCATGAGATGGATATGTAACACCAACTTCCATTTCTACCTTGATATCACAACGCACAATTTCTTCATAGCTACTGAAGTCTCTTATAGCTAATGCCCTTCGAAGACTTGGTTTTAAGCCACTGAAAAATCGATCAACTTTACTTTCAGGTTGGATGATAATTCCAGAAGCATACCTTGCAAGTCTTGTAAAATTTGCTTCATAGGTACCAACAGATTCATCATCCCTTTGCTTTAGTTCAAGAAACTCTTTCTCCATCTTTGTTCGAAGAATACGAGGGAAGTACTTACTGAAAAACAAGTTCTTGAACTCGTCCCATTCCATGGACTCAATTTCATCTCTTGGCGTCGTATTCTTGATAAGATTCCACCATTGATCAGCTTCACCTTCCAAACGATATACTGCTAAGATGACTTTATCATGTTCAGAACATTGAAGAACTGAAAATATCTTTTCAGTAGTACTAATCCATTGTTCAGCAACTAATGGATCAGTAGACCCACTGAAAGAAGGTGGACGTTGCCTCATGAAGGACTCAATAGAATATTGTTCCCTTCTCTGCTCATTTGGAAGTCTAGAATGATTCATAGCTTGTGTAAGTATAGCAATAAGATTTTGCACTCCATCTCCCATAACATTTGTTTGTTCAGGAGGGCAATCATTGCATTGTCCATTGCATTGATCAACACGGTTCCTTCGGGTTCCAGCCATCGTCTAAAACCCATAAAGAATAGTGTGAGAGGCAAAAATCATGCTAGGGAAAACAACATAATAAAGGGGGAGTACCTTCAATATCCAACATCTTAGGTTTAATTCTATGATCGTTAGCGTAATTCTATTACTATAACCTATACGTATACTTAACCTTAGAGACATCCCTAGACATACCTTAGAAATATCTCTAGGGATCTCACTAACGTTTTCGCATCCTAGTTTCCAAAGGTTGACTAAACCTTTCCTCTGATACCAACTGTAGAGACCCGAAGCCTGAAGTACATTGACATTACATTACTTTTGCGGAATACGTAGTACATAACAAAAACACACACACAAGGATCGTAATAGTTTAGTGTCTTTGGAAACTCGGAATAAAATCTTCTAATCGTGGTGAAAGATCTTCAACATCTCCCATAAAGATCTTCCTTTTTTTTACCTAAAACCTTTCTTTATATCCTGGGGAAAATAAAACATAAAAGGGTGAGCTCAAATGCTCAGCAAGGGCAAATAAAGGAAATAAAATTCATATCATATCTTTTTGAAAATCAAAACCTGCAAAAGAGATCATAATATCTTAACATGGAATAAATCATAGAAGTGAAAATGAAATCATAACTTAAAACATTACTCATTGTGGCATACACACATAATCATAGAGAATCATTTCTTGTTAGTCAAGACTCATTGCCAAGACTATCTTAGTGGACAAAGTCCCTTTCTGAATCGAGTAATCCTCGTTTCAGTCCTGTTTCACTGAACCGGTATAACCTACCATTCCAGCCATGTCTATCTCATGAGATATAAAATCTTTACCCAATGCATTGGAGGGAGATATAGGTCCCACCCATCTCATAATGAATCCTTTCTTATGTGTGCCACAAAATCATACATCATTGCATAACCCATGTAATAAAAATGGGATTCTTAAACAACATGACATCATAAAACCATTCATATAAGATAAAGGAATTCATAAACATAATTCCATCACAACATAGTCAAATCAATGTAAAAATATGGATAGAAACAGAACCCTTTATTATCTTAGATGGAAAATAATTTTGATAAAACACTTGAATTGAATTCTTGAGGAAAATATCATTTCTTCTTCAAAATCAATTTCTTTTCACAAAACATCATGCAATTTTAAAAGAAAAAGATTTTATTGAAAATAGTCATGAAATATTTTGGAGGAAGGTTCATGAAAATAAAGCTTTATAAAACCGTAAAAATCCGTTCATGCCGTATAAGTTAAAAAAAAACATTCTTCGTACTTTTGTCGGAAAAGTCAAAAAGTACCTCGTACGGAAAAACGACAAAAGATTCCTTTCATATTCTTTACTAAAAACTCACCTAAGGGTAAAATTGGATTTAAACTATTTCAAGTGGATGGAAACAATATTACATATTGAGGGAACATGGATGTGGATGATAAAATACACCCCAGTAAATACTTACGAATAAACAATCTCGGATAAAAATGAGATTGTGATATTTCCCTTACCTTAGGTCCGACTTGCTTTGTAAGTGTCCGAACCTCCTGTATAATGATTTAAATCATGTTATTGACTTATTACAGAATCATATTCATTGTTATGATATCATATATGGTTCACTTATGACATTATATTACCCGTTCTTTTGTAAACTCCATGTTAAAGAAGCGTTTTGGGTAAAATCGTTTCATTTATCGTAGGTGTTTTGACTTGTTGTTCTTGACATCATTATTACTTATATCATGATTTACTTACTTCCAGAATATAAAATATGATTTATATATCATATATATTCAGTATATATATATATATAATAGGTAGATAAATAAAATGAAAAACACCGTTCATGGAGACGGTAGTCCGTACGTACGCATGAACGCTGTTTTCCTTTCCTTATTGTCTTGAAATGGAAGTAAGTAGATTACATACATATGTATATATATACATAAATCCAGTAGCTTTATAATGTCATATATTTCATTATTATTTCTTATATATACATTATAATCATTCTTAAATGGTTAACATGGAGAATGAATCTCATCGCGTCGTGGAGACGG
This sequence comes from Viscum album, assembly GCA_963277665.1. Taxonomy (NCBI): domain Eukaryota; kingdom Viridiplantae; phylum Streptophyta; class Magnoliopsida; order Santalales; family Viscaceae; genus Viscum; species Viscum album. The sequence continues at coordinate 302,700,499 of OY728166.1, forward strand.
TAGTCCGTACGTATGCACGAGCGATGATATCATTTCTATAAATATTGAATTGAATTGGAGTGGATTATACAATATATCAGAATCAATATGATGTTGTAATAACTATGTATAGTTATTCTTTACACCATTATACCCATCCATGTAAGGTGGTGGTGGAAAATAGATTACACCACGGCGTGGAGACGGTATTCCGTACGTACGCACGCGCGGTGATTTCTTTTTCCGTAGGATGGATAGATGGTGAAATAGGGTTGTTTCATACTTATAATAACATATCAGTATATGAGTGATACTGATGTTATTACTTCATAATGAAACAACCTAAGAAGAAGAAGTGGAAGAAGAAATAAAGATGAAAGAATTGGTAACGGTAATTACCTCTTCTTTGAAGTGCCTCTTTGAGACCTCCTCTTAGGGCACTAAAATTGGTCTTTGAGGAAGACCAGAACCTCTAGGATGTTGCTAGGGAAGTGGAGAGGAGAAATTGGCAGGGGTTGTCCGAGCTTGAGTGCTCAAATTGGTGTGAGGAGGAGGGGGAGGAGGTGTCCTTTTATAGGGGAGGAGAGGGGCACCTTAGGAATATCTCAAAATATTATTTTATATTAAAGTCAAAATCGGTTTATAATGGTTCCAAAGGGTCTTATTTAGAAGCTAAAGTAAGGATGGGTCGAAATCCTATCAACCAATAGAATTTAGACAAGTTTAAGATATTATTTTAACCTTATCAATTAGATTTAACTCTAAGTTAATTAATTTAACTTTTACCGTGTCTTTTTGTTTTCTTTCACTATATGGTTAATACACTTACTATAACATGCCAAACGAACCCCAAATTGTTTATTATTAATATATATATCCTTATCTAAGTCATTTGGACGAACCTTAGATTTTTAGGAATAAAATAACAATTAATAATATAATATTTGATTTAAAAACTATTTTGTGTCAATTTTGACACTATTTGATATATGATTTTTGTGAAAGTCATAACAGAATTATATGTTCTAACCAAGTTGATTAAATCAACACTAATATATCATAGTAACCTAGAAAATTAGTGGAATTCATAAAAAGTCTTAAATTACATTTATTTTGGTATTTATATTATCAATTATGTCAATATTTCATTAATAAGATAATTACTGCATCATTTTTGTGTCATAAATAAATTATATTATTTGATGTCTAAAAATTACAAATAAAATACCATCATGTAGGAAATCTTTTTAGCTTTCTAATGAATATTTATAGTCGAATTTATCTTATGTATAACCCCATATTAAAAATGATTTACTTATTAAACTTTGATTTTAACTATTTTAACCCTTCTTTAAATAAATTAATAATAAATGTCCTAATCTAATCCAAGTGGGCCTAAATGGTCATATTTTATTCCTAAGTTTGTTTTTGGTCGAATTACACTTGTCCAATAGAATTAGGACATGTGTTAGGGTAATATTAATATCATATTTACCCTTAGTTACCTTATTTACTATTAACCGTGGTAAAAAAAGTAAAAAGTTACTATTCACCAAAAAATTATTTTCATCTCATTGAACCACATTTTAGTCCTTGATATTAACCGTGTCTCTCGGATTTTCGAAATTCCATTCACAGAAGCGGTAAAATTAAGTTTTATGCAAAATTCAGTTTTTAACCTACCACTTAGTAGTTTCACTATTCATCAAAAATTGATGTTTTTCAGAACAATGCCAAAATTTCATCCCAAGCTATATTTCATATTCCGAATTCAAAAATGAAGTCTATTTTACCAAATTCATAACATAAAAGTTGCATTAATTAATTTTATAATTAAATCCCGCTGTTAAAACAAATAGCGTGTTTTTAAGAAACAATATCTATCAAAAGATTGACACTTGTTTATGTCTAGTTTAAATGTGAAACTACATCCAATGACCAACATTGTATTAAATTGTAAAAATATATTCTAAATATACTTTAAAACCACTCAAATTAATGATTTATCACTATTAATTATTTCGATTAAAAAAGTTGTTTTTAATTATAATTTAGTAATTTTCACTATTCATCAGAATATGAAAGTTATCCGAAAAGTACCAAAATTTCACCTTAGGCTAAATTCGATACTCCGAATCCAAAAATGAAGTCCATTTTGAGAGTTAAAATTTCTAAAATTTAAAAAGTGGTTATTACTATTCATAACGGCTAGTTTTAATAATATTTTAATAGCATATCATTGTTTCGTGAAACTCAGGATTACGTACCACACACGCTATCGAGGAAGGTTGCGATTGCATGTAATGCAAGGCAAGTCAAGGATGCGTGTTGTGCAAGATCCTTTTGGTGTAGCGTATAACACAAGACATTAGTAAAATAAGAAAGAATATTTTTCATAAAATCTCGGGCTGTTACAGGGTTGCTGATAGTAGTGATACCCTGATCTATCGTGTGCATGTTTGGGTGACTTAAAATATATATGAAGAGATAATGAGGTAATCTCATGCCTTGGTTTAGGAAGTTCACCCTGGGCTTACCAAGATGTATCGGGATATGCATTGTCAGTACTGGTGGCCAGGTATAAAGAAGCAGATAGCGGGATTCATCACTTGGTGCTTCACCTGTCAATAGGTGGAGGCAGATCAAAAGTGACTCACTGGAATTCTAAAACCTTTATGCATTCCTGAGTGGAAATGGAATGGCGTCACCATGGATTTCGTTACAGTATTTCTGTGATCTCCTCGAGGCAGCGACACAGTATGGGTGATCGTCAATAGGTTGATCAAAGTCACTCAATTCTTGCTGATCTAGGAGACCTACTCTACTGATGAGTTGGGTAGATTTTATACCTATAATATAGTGAGAATTAATTGTGTACCCCATTCTATAGTCTCATATTGAGATTTCCAGTTCACATCAAGGTTTCTAGTAAGGGTTGTAGAAAGCACTAGGTTTACAGGTGCTCCTAAGTAATGTATATTACTCTCAAAAGGATGGGCAGTCCGAGCGAATGATTCGAGTGTTAGAGGATATGATTAAGGCCTATATTATTTATTTTGGAGGTTCCTGGGAGAATTATATTCCTATGGTTGAGTTTTCCTATAATAATAGATTTTAGGAAACAATTCAGATGGCTTCGTATGAGGTCCTCTATGGTAGACCATTTCGTTTATCTTTGTGTTGGATTGAGGTAGAAAAGGTAGATCTACTAGGTCCTCATACCATTCAAGAGACTTCATAGAAAGCCCAAATGATTCTGAATCATATGGATACAACTCAATCAATGAAAATTTCTTATACTGATCATTGTTATAGACCTCTGGAATTTGAGGTGGGACATTGGGTCTTTCTGTGTGTTTCACCTCGCTTGGGACATAAACAAATCAGGTGATAGGGCTAGTTATCACTGATGTATGTTTGGAATTTTGAGATAATAGAGAGTTGGGTTGGTAGCCTATCAATTTTAGTTACCTTACAGGTATCATTCCATACATGACGTCTTCCATGTATCTCATCTTCAATAGTATCATACAATCCCATCTCATTTATTTGATCCTGGTGATATCGAGCTGGAAGTGGATGCATCCTTTGAGGATCATCCAATCCATATAATTGAATATAGTATGAAGGTTCTCTAAGGAAGGTTAGTTACTTTAGTCTGGGTGCTATAGAAGCATAAACAATTTTTAGGATGAGGCATGAGAGTAGGAGGCCGATGTACATATACAGTGCCCAGAACTCTTCTTTGATGATGTCGTACCTCCCTATGAAGGGAAACATGGGGAAGATACTAGTAAAAAAACATTTTTTACGTCGCCCTTTTTCATGTCGATTTTTTAGACCCGACGTGAAAATTTCTAAAAATCTATTTTTCACGTCGTTTATTATATAACCGACGTAAAAATACATTTTCGCAGATTTTTCACGTCAATTATATAAGAACCGACGTTAAAAATCCATGTGCATAACTTTTCCATGTTGGTTATTTAATAACCGACGTTAAAAATCCATTTTCTATGAAAATATATTAAAATTTTACCTTATTTTTCACGTCGGTTTTATACCGATGTGAAAAGGCGATTTTCATGACCTTTTCACATCGATTATTTAATAACCGACGTTAAAAAGTATTTTTCACATCGGTTATTTAATAAAAGATGTAATTTTTTTTACAAAAATGTAGTTCATTTCCCAAGATTTAATTTGACAGGTCAAGAATCTCAAATAGAGTTACAGATTAAAAGTTATGGCCTTCAGAAGTTGGCCTTCCCTAAGACATCGTTTAGAGATGATCAACTTCTGAAGGCCATAACTTTTAATCCGTAACTCCGTTTGAGCTCCGTGACCTATCAAATTAAATCTTGGTAAATTAACTAAATTTTTATAAACTTTTTTCACATCATTTATTAAATAAACGATGTGAAAAATACCTTTTAAGGTTTATTATTAAATAACCAACATGAAAAAGTCATGAAAATCGATTTTTCACGTCGGTTTTATAATAACTGACGTGAAAAAGTGACGAAGATTGATTTTTCACTTCAGTTTTATAATAATCAACATGAAAAATAAGTGAAAATTTTAATATCTTTTCATGTCGGTTATCATAAAACCAACGTGAAAGATAATTTTAATATCCTGCGAATGCGAAATTTCAATTTTTTTACATTGCGACATTGAAATTTTGAATTGCCGCCTAAAATTTTTAATACTGCATGTTCTCTTATCATCACAATTATATGTTTCCATTATACACATATCATTATTTAACAATCATTTATTTCAACCATTATCATTCCCCCAAATCGACTCTTTTGATCATCAACGTGAATAAATTATTTCTTATTTCCGTGATCTCGTCAAGGTATGTTTAATCATATATCCATGATTTAGGGTTTTTATGATTTGTTTTATTGATTGATATACCATTTTATGATCATTTCATTCAACCATCATCATTCCACCGAATCAACTTGTTTGATCTTCCACTTGAATCAATGATTTCTTATTTCCGCGACCTTGTCATGGAATTTGTAATTATTTTCCCATGATTTATATTTTCTATGAGTAATTTTATTAATTGATATACCATTTAATGATTATTAATTTATTAAAATGATGGATGATTCTTTATATCATGGTAAAATTAAAAATCCCCCTACGGATTAAAAAATTCTTTCTAAGATGAAAATATGGTTGGCTTATTCAATCTTTCCTCGAAAAAAATATCAAACTTCTGATGGTCACAACTTTTGATCCGTAACTCCGTTTGAGCTCTATGACCTGTAAAATGAAATATTAGGAAATTTTATATAAGATGATAAACATTTTTTACATCAGTTATTTAATAACCAATGTTAAAAATAACTTTTAACATCGGTTATTAAATAACTGACGTAAAAAATGGGGTTTTAACGTCGGTTTTTTCAAAAACCGACGTAAAAAATGGATTCTTAACACCATTTCCAGAATGTATTTCACGTCAGTTTTTTAAAAACAAACATTAAAAACCATAAAACCCTATTTTTTACATCGGTTATTAAATAATCTACGTAAAAAAACATTTTTAACGTCGCTTTCAATAACATCGCCTAAAAACTGACGTTAAAAAGCAAAAAAAAAAAACTGACGTAAAAATGGTTTTTGTACTAGTGAGAGTTATTTTAAGGAGGGGAGGTTGTAACGTCCTGAATTTATCCAAAGTTATAGACCATTTAATTTGTGGTTTTAATTCCTTAAAACGACCCTTAATTTGATTCCTAGGAGTTTAAGAGAGGTCTCAAGGGTGTCTGGGGATTGTTTGAATCCTAGAGAACCGAAAATGGGGAAAACAGGTTTGGCTGTAGGGTTTTTCAAACCGTTATCCTAGGGCACATGACCGTGTGCCCAGGGCACACGAATGTGCAACCAATTGTAGGTCTTAGTCATTGAGAAAACTCACGGTTTTTGCATGTTTAATCAAACTATTTGAGGTTCCCCAGTGAAGCATAACCTGTTGCACGATTGGAGTACAGTTTGGCCAACCATGTGGCCAAAAAGTGTGACACCTATTGTGTGGGAAAAAAAAAATTCAAAATCTTCTCTCCATTCGATATTTACCCCTCCTCCAGGTGCATGAAGGTCTTCCTCCTCCTCCTTAGGGGTATTGATCTTTCTCTATTAATAGTGATCCCTTTCCTTCACTGTTGGAAGCTACAGACTCCTCTCGATAAGATCTCTGATATTCATCTCTTTATTTCTTGGTTCCTCCTCTTCTCATTGTGATATTTCTATGCGACAACTTTTAGCCTTATTTTGGGGGTTTTCCTAAATCTCTTGATTTCTCCCATTTTAGGTTTAATCAAGGGTTGATACCAGATGGGTGTAGTACCACGACCACGAAGTAGGGTGTTTACTCTTTTTACCTTTAATTTTGTTGGTTTTTGGCATTGAACCGTTGTGCTGCTAGCTGAAACCTACCAGTGAAGCTTGGTTATCACATATTAAATTAACTAAGATAGTCTACCATGTTCGTAGTGATTATCACTTATGGAAAAACCCATCAGTGGGTGTCCTATTTTCTTTTCTAAACCCCTTTGGGCGTTTCCAAAAAAAAATGGCATACTTTTCCCTTTTCTCAACATGTGGAATTTACCTTGGTGGGGTGCGACACCTTGGTTTCATGTTTTAAAGGATAAAATGAATTAATAAGGGAATTAAACCATGAATTGGATCCCTTTGATAATTTATAGGCTTGATTATAATGGATTAGCCCTTGTGTAGTGCCTACCTTTGGCACACTTGATGTTTTTTGAATGAAATATGCCTTACATGCTAACTTTATCATTTCTAGTTACATGAATACCATGACTTATAATTACATCCTTATGCCTTGTGCTAAAAACCCACACTTCATGCAATATGCCTTGGTTAGTGGTATTGTACTCAGATTCCCATTTTTATTCCATGTTAATCATGTTAATACCTTATGTTAAATGATTATTCTTAATATCATGTAAAATTTATCACCTTATGTCATGAAAAATGCTTATGCATTGTTTTTGATCCTTAATAAACCTATTTAAATGGTTTAAATGGAATGTGATGCTTGTCAATATTGATAGCTTGAGTTTATGAAATAATATAAATGATATATTAGTATGAGGCATGTTGATTCCATATGCTTTTCTTACATTTTGTGATCGTGAAATTTTCCTTATGCTTATGCCCTTGTTGGTGGATTGAACTATATTAGAGGGATTGAAAATCTTGTTAGCTCATATTGTTAAGATGAACGTATTGACATTCAATTGTTTAAGGATTACTCCATGTATATTAAGCCTCATAACTTTCTTACTCTTATTTAATGCTTATTACCTTTCCAGATGAAATGTTCCTTTGTTAACGGAATTGAAGTGCATATCTTGGTTAAATGGAAATCATGTGGTATTGAGATGATTATTGTTGGCTATTAATTATAAATGCATTGCCTGATATGTATGCCTTATTTGATATGACACTTGTCACAGGTCAGAAGAGAACATGAGTTCCATATTAAGGATCCATGGATGAAATCTTCATGCTTGATGGGTTACAACCTGACATGCTGGGGGCAATGATTTGGCTCACCAGGTAAGGGATTCTTGAGTGGTTTCTTATACTCATGAGTGATACCAGTTCCCTTGGGGAGCAACTGTGGACATACCTTTTGGAAAGATAACTACGCCATTCCTTGGGTGATACTCGGCCCCCTTGTGAGATACCTGGTATAGACTCAAAATTTTACCATACCTCATAGAAATACTTGGGATGCCATAAGAGTTTCCTTAGAAGGGATCAGTGGTATTGAATTATATCAGATGTTCCCATTGTGATACTTGGTATTCTTTTTGATCGCCTTAAATGGGCACAAGACTCCACCTCATGAATTAACGGTTTACTTTGATTGAAACGTTTGATTGTCTGGACTGATTATTATATTGTGATGCATCCATTACTTTTACCATGATCCTATGGTGCTTTTCCTTGTGTATACTTATTCATTTTTATACAATTACATTGATACATAAACCCAATCCAGATCACAAGCTTGGGGGTATGTTTTGTTAGTTTCCTTGTTTATATTGGAACGTGTTATATATATTTTGACTTTCATAGGTTTCTTATTCAGACTTATGGAATAGGCCAAAACAAGTGGTATGATATGGGTGTTCGTTTAGGAACTCAGACCAAGATGTAGTTGTTTAGTTATTTACTACCCTGTCATTTATTATATATGGCACACTGTCTTTCATTTATAACATGAAATAGAAAGGCATAGACACCGTGGGTACTGACCTACTGAGATATATCTCACACCCTTCTTGGGAACCATTTCGTACCCAAGTAGACTTTATGACTACAGGTTCGAATAAAGGGAAGTGGGATACTTATGATGCTTGGTTTTTCTTGCTACTTAGGATGGAGCTTTGGGGGAAGAGGGATGAGCCTATGCTCAAGATGACGTGTAGTAGTTTTTGGGTCCTTTTTAGTTTTTGATAGCATGCAGTATATTCTTATACCCTTATCCCCTACACTTCTATTTTTGTATAGATTCAAGATATGACATCATCATCATTTTTTTATATACATTATTGATATTTAGTTTCTAGTTGTTTATTTTAATTACATGACTCTTTCATTTTCTTCCGCTGATATCTGCTTATCTGTATACTTCTGATACTTGTTTTATTTTGTTTACTACCATGTTATACCTAATTCTATGAGGGAATAGTCTCCCCATAGATACACCTAAGACCCTCACTACTAGTCAGCAACCTCTGACATTCGGGGAGATGTACTTGAGATCACATGGTCCACCGTCTCAGGCCCCGGTTTAGTGGAACTTGGGGCGGGTCACTATAATATGATTCCCTATAGAGATAAATACCATTCATTAATGGTATACCCACCATAAAGAGAGTCCCTAATGTAATAAAATTCATCATCAAACAGTTTTTCCTGAAGAATCATCTTGAGAATATAGGAGGTCAACTACACACTCACCAAAACAACCTCAGAATAATTCTCCCAAACTCCCAAGTGAAACTAAGAAAAGAGAGCCATTAGATTCAACTATTTTGAGGATTCTTTAATGGGTTGGTTTGGAAGTTTCCTATCAGAAATGAAATTACACTTACCATGGATATAGGTAACTTCAAAATCAAAAGTCTGTAGGTACTCTACCCAACACCCCTGTTAGAGATTCAAATATTTTTGAGAAAAGATATAACTCAAGATTTTGTGGTCATAAAATATGGTAAATATCTCACTAAAAATATAATACCATGAAATCTTAAGATCATACATCACAACTATGATATTGAGATCATGAGTCGGATAATTATTCTCATGTGTCCTAAGCTTTCTGGAATCATAGGCTACCATGTGATCACCTTGCATAAGGACACATCCCAAACTTGAACCTTATGAATTACAAAGGAACACATAGACCTGATAGACCTCTAGAAGAGTCAAAAATGGCACAAAACTCAAAATAAATTTCACCATAATAAAATAACTCTAAAATTTCTCATCCCAAATAAATATCACTCCTTTCTGAGTGAGAGTGATCATTGGAGAATCCAGCTTCGAGAAAACTTTGACGAATCGATGGTAATACCCTACCAAACTCAAGAAGCTCCATATCTTGAAAACAATATGTGGTTGCTCCCATGTCATTATAGATTTAAAATTCTCAAGATCAACCAAAATACCTTGTTTCAAGACTATTTATCCTAAGAAACTAACTTCTAAAAACCAAAAAATTACATTTTGAAAGCTTTGCATAAAGTCAATGATTTCTCAAGGTTTGTAAAACTTCTCTCAAATGACGCACATGGTCCTCCTCAGTCTAAGATTAAACTAGGATTTCATCCATAAATACCATGACAAGTCAAGGTACTCACGGAATATCTTGTTCATCAAATACATAAAAATTACAGGGGAATTGGTTAGAAAAAATGGTATAAAAAGATACTCATAATGGCCATACCTACTCCTGAAGGCTATCTTTTGAATGTTAGACTATTTTATTCTCAACTGGTGATAACTTTATCAAAGATCAATATTTTAAAACCACTTCAACCCTTAATATAGTCAAATATATCATCAATCTATGTCAACCATCCAAAGTTAAGAAAAATTTATTAGAAGAAATAGATTCCCTTTAAAGTCAAGGTAATAAATACTTATTATTCACAATAACTCAATTGAGTTTCTGGTAATCAATAAAAAGGAAATTTTTTCCTATTATATTTATTTTCAAAGATAATTGGTGCCACCCATGGTGACACACTTAGTCATATGAAACCTTTCTCCAGTAGATCATCCAACTTGGATTTCAACTCTTTTAGCTCCATTAGTTTTATATGTTAAGAAGGAATAAACACTGGTTAAGAACCAAATACCAAATCAATAAAAAACTCTACCTATCTTACATTCTCCAAGCTAGAGAAATCATAAAAAAAATGTTGGAAAACTCAACGAAAACTGGAGGGATATAATCACTTATAAGATTATCACTCCAAGTTGAAATCAAACACCAATATTACACTACCCAACCTCAAAAAAGGAGGTCCAATTCTACTTGAACATAAGTCTCATTCTCCTTGGAAAACGTGGAACACCCCATTGAGCATAGTAAAGGAGACCCATCAAAGATAAAAATCAATATAAGCCTTATGATATATCAGCCAATCCATCCCAAGAATGATGCTAATAGGTTTCATGTCGAAAGCCATAAAAATATAGGTAAGATAAATCTATGATAAAGAGAAAGCATAAGAATAACACTAAAGACCTTGTTCTATATTCATTCCAAGGGTCTAGTGATATCCATCACATAAGACATAAGACATGTAGGAAGATTCAACAAATTCACAAATTGGATTGATATAAATGAGTGAGATGAATTGGTATCAAATAAAGTAGCCAAAAAAGATGAAGTTATAATAATGGAACCTCTCATAGTCACTGGACCCACATCATCTTCCTCTGGAGACTCTTCCAATGCATGAAGAAGATTCATTCCAAATTCCCATGTCTAGAACCCCTTAGTTATTAAATCATCTAATTGAACCATAGTATTTTTTGGTGTTGGAGAGGCCTTTCCACTATACATAGTATAAAATAAATGGTATAAAATCTATAGGTGTCCTGAGAGACTGTATGAACTATAGATCTTGGGTGCCTCTATGAAAACCCATCATGAATGCCCAATATTTCCACACTAGAAGCAAGTTAAAGGGCATATTCTAGGAACTACATGTGTTCTAGACAATTAATACTATTGAGAACCACCATGAGACTCATCACACTTTCTCTTTCCTTTAAATAAACTCACAAAATTTCCATTGGTAGAAAAAGGAACTCCTATAAACCCTAACTTACCTGCCAGGTCAAGCACAACCATCAACACTATATCCAACACATCTATATAAGAAGTGAGATTCAGTAAGAAAATATGTGATCATATATTAGAATGAAGACCCATATTAAATCTTCATGACTTTAGATTCTCATTAGTCACCACCTCAGGCACAAACTGAACATGATAAACAAAACAATTCGCATACTATGTCATGGTCTTATCACACCGTTAGAGGTTGTGAAACTCCATGGAATTTTTCAAGACCTTAAAATATGTATATAATTGATTATAAAAAAGAAATTTAAAGTCCTTCCACTCTAAACCCTCATTCTTCTTCACCATCACCATCGAATCCTACCATCTCTTGCTAGCCCCCTTAAGCTTAAAGGTAGTGCATTTAACCTTTATAACTTATAGTGTTTCTAAGAACTCAAAAATTAGTTAAATATTTTTCAAAAAACCCTCAATCTCTTTATTATCATTCAAAACTTAAAAATCTGGGGTTTATAATGAAGAAACTCTTGAGAATGATCTATAGATTCATCCCTTTGATGCTCCACAATTGGAGATTGAACAGGAAAAAGTGTAAGGGATTTTCCCAAATATTGGACATCAAACATCACTATATCAACAATATTCAAGTCAATTAGAAGATTCGACTGTAGTAGTTCACCAGTAGCTTCCTCCCACAGCCTATTAAAACGTCTTCTTGGAGGAGTGATTATACACAACATCAATAGACAAAACTAAAAGCATCAGTAAGGATATAAAAATTAACCAATCAAACAATAGTCACAAGAATATAAATTCCATCATGAAAAAATAAAGATTTTGATTTCAACATACTCAAATTAAATGTAGGGATAATTCTAGAAAATAGATTAAAAAAATCCTCAAGACACTTTTCCCAAACACCCATGTTGACTTAAGCCTCATTACAATGAGAGATGTCCAGGAACTCACTCACAACTATCTCATAATTCCTATAAATACTACCTACTATCTACCGATACAACCTAATTTCATACTAACATCAAGTAAATATGCACAAACTACACCTTTGATACCACTTTTTCATGAACCATCCTAGATACCCTAGTACCCTGATACCCAATCCAACTCTAAATGGACCGAAGGACATTCCTTATCTCCATAGGTTGACGACTAGCACCTAGAATTATATAAGAATAAACAGGGAACAATTTTTTCCACAAAACATTGGAAGATAAAAAAATTAATATGCTCAACACTTCAAAGGGATAAAGTACCAGAACCAAATAGGTAAAACTGTACTCAAACAGTACATTATTAAGAGAAAAAATTCTTACCAAATAAAACTCAAAGATAAATCCATGAAAAAAGTGGATCACATCTCCACAGGTCACCTCCATCACTTCAGGTCCCAAAGATCAAGAACATCCAACACCTCCAAGTGGATCTTTTCCTTTACTTGGGCCTGGCGTAATAATATCTATAAATGACCGAAGGAAAAGCTAGGGTGTAAGCTATAAATCATAGTAGGGTCTCACTAAGTGTTACATAATCAATACTATAACAATTAAACTAGATATAATTTAAATTTAAGTAAAACAAGGCATGGCATGACATTCACATATTCTCAACAAAACATCTTTCAAATTAAAAATAGGTTATATATTTCAAAATAGGCTTAATTGAACATTTTATATAAAACATTTATATAAAGCAGTTGGAATGAATAAAATAGTTATGTAAATCAATGTCATGTAATCATAAAATAAATTATACTATAACAATATGTATCAAACTTTTAGTACATTAGTTTTTAATAATAATATCCTCACACTACTCATTAGTGATCTTGACTCAATGTGTGAACACGCCCCATGACTCAGGCCTTCGAGACTCAACTCCCCATCAGGGAAAAAAATAATGTTGCAGTATGTTTATGTAAATGTTGTCACCATCAATCTAATACTAGGGTGTTAGATCCTAACATGATTGTACCAATTACCCACTAACTACTTAGGCTCACATTTTATTTAGTCAATCAATCAATTAATCATGGGAAATCAATTATTTTAGATCAGTTAAAAATAAAATTTCCAACTTTTAGTTTTCAACATGCCTTTATTATTTCAAAAACAAATAATTGGTTTTCATCAATTCATTACTTCTCAAATCATATTTTAATTTAAGTAATTTAAAATAATTTCATCAAATTAATTTTCAAATTAAGCCATCAATTTTCTCAAATCTGCCTGAAAATTTTGATTCCATTGAAATTGGGGGTTTTTCATAATCTCCATGCACTTTTCAAAATCATCCATAAATCATATAAAATCAGGGGTTTTAAATCATTTTAAAAATCATTTCAATTCAATTGAGAAATTTAATGTTTCAATTCTAGGGAAAAATTATATGGATCCACCTACCTTTAATCACCGATCAAATAAACACCCATAATGGGAAAATGCCAACAAAGAATGAAGGTAGGGGATTCCAACAAGGAAATAATAGATCAGAAACATAAAGATCAAAATACTATTCAAACGACAACACAAGATCATACCACTGCAAAGATTGGTATCAAAGATAATAAGAAAACCAAATCGAAGGAACTCACTAGGGATCAAATGCCAAAACGAGACATCCGAAAGGGAATAAACTGCCCACTATGCATAGGTGGAAGTCTAGGGTTATTGGGAGGAGTTACTAAATAAAATTAGTTGATAATAATAATTAAAACTATCAGGTATGTGGAATTTACATTGTAAATCAAGTGTTTACAACATAAATACATCAAATTGCACAGATGCTAAAAAAGGCGTCGCTTTGGGTTAAAAAACCCAATCAATAAATTTATAACATAAGTTAATTATTTATTGAATAAACCATTTTTCACCATAAGTAATTTTCATGGTTTGTATCCAGTAGAAAATTTAAATTTTAAATTAAGGATTTATGGTGTAAATTATTTCTATAGCTAACACCTTGAAACAGAAACCTGCAAAAACACCTAAATAACCTCAAACTCAATCTGGACCCAAAAGGGAATCCTCTAAAACCCTTAACAATTTATAACTCAATTCCATTAGTTTAAACAAATATACACCCCCAAACTTTAGGTCATATTCCCCGAAAAAATATATCCATCCTCGAAAGGCCCAAAATACACCCAAATATAAAGGGAACCAAAATAAGAGTCAAGAAGTACCTGATAAAAGGTTACAAAATATTAAAATGGGTCTTAAGACAAATAAAGAAACTTAGGAAAAAATTGAAAGTATCTTTGAGGGAAATATCAAAGTAAAGGAAGAAAAGATAGAAATCTAGAAAAGCAAGTTCAAATATATTAGAATGACATATGATGAAACTATTAATGAGTACTTTACCAGAGTGAATGAAATTATTTGAAACATCATAGTATTCATATATTTCTTGAAATATTACACCATTTTTAAGAAAATAATGAGAAACTTCCCATACATGATTGACTATAAAGTTCCAACTTTATAAGATAAATATGATTTTTGTCTTGATAAATTACATAACCTTATTATTGTATATAAGATGAAAAAATATATAACATTCAAAAATAAGATCAATAATGAAATTAATTTTTAATCTGTGAGAAAATATAAAATCCAAGATACTAATCAAAAGATTGATGACCTTTTTGATTCAAAAGATAATTAATATTATGAAATGAATAAAAAAATCACGTCTCTTATCTCTAAAAATTAGTGAATAGGTAGAGGAAAATATAGAGGCAAACTCCCACTTAAATGTTTTGAGTGTGGAGGAATTGTTAATTTTTCTATGAATTGTCCTAAGAATAAAGGTAGAGAATATGAAGATTATTTTGAAGAAAAACCTCGATGGAATAAGTGGAGAAAACATTCCAATGAATATAAGAAATCCATTGGAGGTAAGAAAAAGTTCACTAAAAGGAACAAAAGAAGTATATTGAGTAAGAAATATAAATATGAATCTATTAAAAATATTTATTGAGAATATGAAGATCTAGATAATTTTAGAACCTTCTTTTCAAATGTTGAGAAAAATAAAGATTCCTCAAACATTAAAGATTAAGAAGGTGAAGAAACTTATAGATAATATTAGCCAATATAAAAACTTATGGAATGTCTTTATAAAAATATAAAACTCAAGAAATAACTTATAATACTGAAGAAATAAGGTGAGAAAAATAATATAGTAAAGGGATATCTTCTTAAAAAATAATATGTATACATTTAAGAGATTAAGAACCTCAAACTGAAAGTTATATAACAAAGAATGAAAGTGGAAGATCTTAGTAAGAAACTTGCTTCTAAGGAAGATGAAGTCTTTAAAACCCAATCAATATTCCTTGAGGTGAAAATTACCTTAAATATAATGAATAAAAATTTCAATAATACTTCAAAGGTAAATGCTAAAATATCTTATGTTACCGAGAAAACTCATTCCAAGAATCAGGTGAAATCTACACCCACTAAATGTAAAATTTTATCTAAATTTGTTAACCATGAAGGTGTTAGAAATAATGTTAGGAAAAATTGGATTGAGAAGGGATGAAAGAAACACATCACAACTATATAATTTGGAAAAAAACTTAAATAATAGGGTTCCACATGCCTGGAGAAAGTAAGTGTTGGAAATTATATTGAACCTCAACAAACTTTCCATAGGGAAAGATCATTTTTCTACAGAAGATCAAGATTAAGTGGATATTATTGGTGATGTGGTATATATGGGAGTAAGGTTTATAATTTTTGGAATAACATTTATCTTCCTATAAATAGTCATGAAAAAAGGGGGATAAATAATGGAAGAAAAGAGAGAACCTTTCCCAAGTTGTAGGAGTAAAGAAAGAAAATATCATCATATCCTAGAACGTTTCTAATGAAAAACCGATTTGATTTCCTGGAGGAAGTTTTTAGAGGGTGTTAAAACTAGATCCATTTGCTAAATAATATATAAAAACTATTTCAGGACAAGTTTCTTATGCTATAAAAGAAAATAATGTTGAAGAGAATAAATTTGATGAAATAACTTTGCTTGCCAAGACAAATCTAAAAGCTAGTAAAAAGAACAAAACTTGGATTATTGAAAGTGTTTGTTCCTAAAATATGATATGTGATTTAAATTTTTTAAAATATTTTAAATAATATGAATAAGGAGTAGTTGATTTTGTAAATGATAGTTTCTTAAAAATCAGAGGAATATGAATTGCGAAGATTTAAGCTCAGAAACTAAAATCAAAGGATTTTTTGTACGTTGATGGGATTAAACACAATTTTATAAGAGTCATAAAAATTTATGATGATAGTTAGGAAGTGATCTTAAATAAGTATTT
This sequence comes from Viscum album, assembly GCA_963277665.1. Taxonomy (NCBI): domain Eukaryota; kingdom Viridiplantae; phylum Streptophyta; class Magnoliopsida; order Santalales; family Viscaceae; genus Viscum; species Viscum album. The sequence goes on from OY728166.1 coordinate 302,717,205, forward strand.
TTTGTATCATTATAATCTTTAAATATGGAAAAATTGTTTCTAAGGGAGAAAGATCCAACAAAAATATTTTCAGGATTGAAGATATTTTTAACTCATGCTACTTAAGTGTTGATGATGAAAATAGGTTATGGAATGGGAGACTTGGAAATATTGGGAATAAGAGTATCAAAAAACTTTTTATTGAAGATTTTTTAATAAACTTACCATAACTAAAGATAAAATATGATGTTTCTTGTAAAACTTATTAGAAAGGGAAGATGGTTAATAACACGAATAAGAAAGTATAAATTAAATCCACCAGACCTCTTAAGCTCATACACTCTAATATTTGTGAACCAATGAGCCATCAATCAAAACAAGGATATTTTTTAATTTATCACTTTTTGTTGATTAATTTACATTGATGACCAACATAATGTTTATAAAGCATAAATCAGAGGTTGTAGAGATGTTTAGATATTTCATAAGGGAAGTTGAAAGGGAGATAGGTGTTTATATACTAAAGTTGAGAACTAACAATGGAAAGGAGTATACAAGCAATGATTTTGAATCCTATATAAATAAATATGGAATAAAATACCAATATAGTACTTCATAAACTTTAAAAAAAATGGAGTATAAAGAAGGAAAAATAGTTTTTTAGTAGAAATAGAAAGGATCATGCTTGCAAAATACAAAATTTATAAATTCTTTTGGAGAGAATATATAAGTGAAAATATTAATATTAAAAATAGATGTTTGTTGTGGTTGGAATCTAAAATTACTTCCTATGAGTTTTGGTATATTAAAAATTCAATGGTGAAATATTTTAAGGTCTTTGGGAGTCCTTGATTTCTTAAGAATAAAAATCCAGATCTTGGAAAGTTTGATGAAAAAGCTAGGGAAGGAATTTTCATGGGATATTAAGCCAATAAAATTAGTGTTGGAATAAACATATACAAAATTTTATTGATTCCTATTATGTAAAAGTTGTTGAAAATTAGAATTCATTTACAAAAATTGTTGTATATGGTAATGAATATGTTATAGAAGATAGAATATTGACATCTAAAGAAGATAATAGGGAAGACGAATGCACATATACCGCTGTACAAAGGGAATCAGATCAGTCTTGTGATGAGGAACAGAAGTTTGGAAGAAAATATCTACAGTTATAAACTTTATAAAAACAGGTTGAAATTGATAAAATTGTTAGAAATCAGAAATATTTAGTTCAGAGTAGAAGGAAATTGAGATCTAAGAATCATACATCACTTAACTCATAGGTGGAATCACAATAAGTTCCAGAGGTAGTTGAAAATATAGTGTGGATAATTGAGATGAATGAAGAGTTAGATCAAATTGAGAAAAATGAAACATGAGATATTATTTCACAACCAGCAGGAAAGAATATTATAGTAACAAAGTGGGTGTTCAGAAATAAACTCAAAAAATATGGAGAAATATCAAGAAACAAAGCATGACTTGTTTGAAAAGGTTACTCATAGGTGGAAGGTGTTTATTTTTAAGGAACTTTTCCCCTATTTTGAGACTTGGAACTATAATAATGTTATTGGTAGTTGATGCAAATCATTATTACAATTTATATTAGATGGACGTTAAGTCAATTTCTTTAAATAAAGAAATTTAAGAAGAATTTTATATTTAGAAACCTAGTGGGTTTTTACTTGATAAATATGGAACCATGATGTGCAAGCTGAAGAAAAATTTTTATGGGTTAAAATAGGCTCCTCATTCATGGTACTCAAAACTTGATAGTTTCCTGATAAAAATGAAAATTTCTAAATGAAAAGTTGATAACAACCTATATGTTAAGTAAATAATCACAGTTAGCCTTATTTTCATTGTTGAAATTGAAGATATAATTTTTTCAGGTGATAGGGATAAAAATTATGAATAATTTTCTGAACAAATAATTTTTTTTTTGAAATTTCAATGCTCAGAGAGTTAACTTTATTTCTTGGTTTACAGGTTCAATATAAGGAAAGATATAACTTTCTATCACATAAAAGTATTTCCAAGAAGTTTTTATAGAATTTTGTCATGACATAATCAAAATAAGTTTATACACCTATCTATGTTGGTGTAAAGTTGAGTAAAGAAAAATATGAGAATAGTGTAAATCAGAAAGAATTTCGGAAGTTGATCAGAATATTGATCTATCTTACAACTTCATAGTTAAACATTGTATATTTTTTTACTTTGTGTGAAAGATATCAAAGTGATAAAAAGTAATCAAATATGCGAAAAAAATATTACTCAATTATATTAAAGGAAAATCATCTCATGGCCTATTTTATAAAATGAGTTGTGACATGAAATTTCTTGGATACACTGACACTAATTGGGATAGATATTGTAATGATATAAATTAAATATCGGGAGGAAATTTTTTATTGGGAGAATTTTTTGTGATATGAAATAGTAAGAAATAAAGTTCTATTACTTTGAGTACAGTGGAAATGGTAAATGTTTCCTCCACCCATGATTGTATGAAAATGATATGTATGAAAATTCAAATAGAATATTTGAGAATTAATGTTAGAAAACTATTGAAAATTCTATGTGATAATCAAAGTTCCATTGATTTTTCAAAAAACCCAGTATAACATTCCATATGGGTGACCTCTTGGGAAGTACTCGTATTAGTATAACATTCCATATCAAAGCACATTGATATTAAGTATCATTTTATAAAATAGAAAGTTATTGGTGGAGATTTTATGCTTGAATATATTTCCAAAAAAGTACTAAATTGTTGATGTTTTCACCAAATTTATGCCAATGGAAATATTTGAAGAATTGAGGATGAAACTACAAGTTCAGAATCCACCAAATACTTCCTAAAATTTATAAGGAAGTATCCTCACCCCACATTAGATTATGTTGTCAAAGGGGGGGAGTAAGTAAAACTTTTTACGATGGTTTATAACTTATTCTTTTATGAATCTAATGTAAAAATTATCATTAAAATGGGGAGATAAAAATATTTAGGGGGAATTTATATTATCATGGTTGTAAAATTTCTTATCACAGAAGGATAGAATTCCTTAAAAAATATTACTTTATCCAGTAGTGTGGTGTCAAGACATTATTAATGAGAAAGGCTGTGGTTTGATAAAAAAGTTGAGAAAAAATTTGTTTTAAAAAAAATTGTTAAAATTTGTTGTGAATATTGACAAAAAATTCAAATTGGGAGATTTAATATCCTTTGGTATGTTTTTATAATAAGATTTGTATTTATTTTCAATATATATTGCTGTGAAAGTTTTTGTTAAATAGGTGATAAATAGTTACTAAAGTTGTTAAGAAATTTTTTCTTATGAGGTGTTGGAGGAGGTGAAGGAAGTTTTTTTATCCATGCTAAGAAAATTTTCTTAAATCAGATGAAACTATGTCATTATAAAAGTTCCTATCATCATGATGATATTCATGATTCAGGAATATTAGTTAAAAGGGGAAGATTGAGGTTACCAGACTGTTGGTAATAGCTTGAGGCTGTCAGATGAAGATCACTGAATAGATAATATCGGACAGAGAGGCACCAAATGCATGAAGTGATTAGTTTCACAATGTTATTGGATTGAACATGAAGGATTTTATCATATGAAGAGTTATTATAGGAATTCATTTTAGAGTGTAGAGTTTGTATGTGTTTTTATAAAGAGAAAAGGCTAGATCGAACTACAAAGTTGAAGATACACAATGTCACCGGACGAACAATGTTCAATGTCATCAGATGGACCAGGGAAAATGTCACTGAATGAATAAAAATTATAAGTTTGAGGTACTAAGTTTGTATACACTTTTACAAAGTGTAATAATTCTAAAGGGGGAAGAAGTATAATGGTATGAGAAAATTGATGTTCGAGCGTTAATACAAAGTTGAAGCTATAATACTAGATAGAGTAGGGATGTTGTAACCATACAAAGTGGGAGAGATCAAAGTTTGAGTCAAAAATAAATATAAGGAGAATTATTTTATGACATAAGTCCTTATAAGTTTCAATGATGTTATATAATAGTCAAAAAATAAAGTTCCCCAGACAAAGGCAACCAAAATGACTAGACAAGTAGGGTGGTCAAAGCTGAAGTTGTAAGATGCACACTATTGATATTAAAAATTTTATTTTTTACAATGTATTAAGTTCAAAGTCAAGGAGTTAACTATTGAAAGAAATCCATCAGATTGATTCCATTAGAAAAAGCTCCATCAGATAGATAAACATCAGACAGAGTAATGAAATGCCATCAAACAGAAGATGTTGTGAAGATAAACCATACCGAGATTTATTGAATAAATATTCATACACATATTTTCAAGTTTCATTAGATGATAAAATTTTAGGAAGTGGATAAGATAGAGATAAGTCAATAAGGTGGACCACCAGTCAGAGAAATTGAATATGTTCATTGGATGGAGATATAGTGTACCAGACAAATATTTCACTGGAAGAAGTTCTTAAGAGCTTTAAATAAACATTATAAATCCCTTTATCATGAATATATTGTATTTATATTTAAATGTATGTTATTTATATGAGATAAGGAAGTTTGAATAAGTTCCTTAACACTGAGGATTTCGAAGATGGTTTTGGATGATGAAATTTTCATGAAACTTTATAAATGTTCTCGAAGGATTGAGAATAATTAAAAAAAATGATATGATCAGAAGTTTTGATATTTGAGTTTTCATAGAGAGGGAAAGTGAATTTGTTTTTACACCTTTTCTCTTAAGAGTTCACCTATAAAAAGGGGATACAAGTATAACTCATACCAAAACTGTTCACCCATGCGAAAGACCTGATATGATGAAGTTTTTCGAGAAGTGTGAGTTTATAACTAGGTTAAGATTTGGTTGAATTTGATGAACACCAAACACAAGTGTAGTCAGAAGTGATACTAGATAGATGTGACGATCAAAGACATCAGACAGAGTCATCGGTCAGAATATATTGGAATGAGATTGTCTTGGACAAAGTTTCCCAATAGGTTGTGAGGTAAAATAGTTTCTTTTTCATCATAAAGAACATAGATAAGAGGCATAATTAGTATGGCACATCATACATAGTACAACAAAAAAGTAAGGTTACACCTTCAGACTCTTACTGGATGTAGAAAATCGGATGGTAAACTTCTAGATGATATTTATGAGAGATTTTTTTACAAAGTTTTACTTTTTTTTTGGATCAAATTCACAATAAAACCTTTATAACTGATGGGAGTCAATATAATATTTTCCATCAGGAGATATAAGGAGTCTAATTGGAGTTTTTATAAGTTGTATTCACATATTTTACTAGTGAATTTCCATAGACTGATGAGAGTCTCCATGCCAATGATGTATTCACACACACTGGGTGAGAACCTTGTAAATATTATGTGCCTTATTTTAATTTCTTATCATTGCATGAGTGTGAGGTTTTTTTATAAATTTGATAAGGATTAAAACTCTAAAAAGTTAAATGGGTTAATTTAAAGAGATTTGATATTGTAAAATATCATCAATTATTCGACCCCCACTTCTTAGTGGTTCTCACTATCCTAAGTAACATCGAGAATTCCTTGAGCAAACTCATAACATAAGTACACAACTTTAAATAATTACATAATCTTGATTTTTAGTCAAGAATTATCTTTATTAAATTTTGAGGATCTTTATGTTTAGATTTTATATAATTATGTCATAAATATTATATAAAAAACCCATATATTACAAAGTGGAAAAATCTAATCAATGTCTTTTTTTTACAATATAAAACTTTTAAAATGAAAGATTTTTTATTTTCATGACATATCTTCACAATTTTAATCTTGACCTCATCCTTGTCCCTACCCATCCTTAAAATCATGTGAAAAACATTTTAAAATGTGGGAAGATCACAAAAAATATCAGTAAAGGACATAAAATAAGAAATCAGTTAACCCAGTGAAAAACATAAAAACCCATAAAATGCATACCTTTATCACATTATACTTTGAGAATATAAAATAAATCATTTCCATATAAAACACACACACTTTTTCTCAAATAAAAAGTTTAAAAATGGTTGAAAGTAATTGGAAACCCATTTTAGGAAACTTAGAGCATCATATTCATAAATTTTGTTAAACCCATGTCAACAATAACCGGATCCAGTTAAATCTATAGGATAAACCATACCAGTTAACTCCCTCTTTATTTCCTTTGACGATGAGGAACATTACCCAATGCTTTGGAGAGTTATAATGGGGATCACCCATCGTATATTGTATCAGTCTCAATAAATTATAATATAAAATGATCAAGTACCACATCATGAATAAAACAATTTATGCCTTAACCTTTTCCTCATAAAACCCTTTAAAAACTTTTTTAAATCTGCATGCAAAACACTTTCGAGTATCGAAATTCCCTTTCCATTCAAAAAATCATTTTTAAAACTAAAATACCCAAAAATGGGGAAAATTATTTTTCTTTGAATAAAACATGAAAACTTGTAAATAATTAAAAACATAAAATAACTATTGTGGTATTGGGAGAATCTTTTGATGTCGTACATGTTAAAATAGAACATTCCTTTTGCCCTTTGTAAAAAAATCAAAACGTTATGTAAAAAGATTCCTTTTGATTTTTTTGAAATAAATTGAAAAGAAACATACAATTTACTTTTTTAATCCGTTTATTTCTATATAAATATATCCATAAAATAATTTTAAGAATATATACATGGAATAAAAATATTTAGAAAATAAATATATTAATTTTTTAAAATGAGGTTTTAAGTTTAAGTGTCCCTTACCCCAAGTTTGAATCACCACGTACATTATTTATCTTCCTAATTAATAGAATTATGTTAATTATTTACTTGATTAATAACCTTTTTCATTTTCATGATTTTTTTTATTTTAATTAATACCATGTTATATTCAATTTCTTAATCAATTAGGTTCACGTTAGATGTTTTGATGGTATTTAGTTCATATGTCCAAAATGACTTTGGTAGGTTGAATATGGTCAAAGAGGTCATTATTTCATCATATCTAGAATAATAATAATGACATAATTATAATTTTTATACATCAATTATACTTTTAAAACCAAACATTAATTATGGTTATAAAAAATTAATTATGTTACAATCATGAAGATGGTAGGTCGTACGTACGCATGAGAAATGTTTCCATTTTTAAATGATCATTATAGAAAGAAAGTAAGAATTATTTTATGTTTAAATAATTATAATTATATCATAAATATAATATTATTTCTTTAAATACACTTATATATACCATCCATGTGATGCGGTAATGTAAAATGAATCACATCGCTTCGTAGAGGTGGTAATTCACACGTACACACAAACAATGTTATCATTTTTCAATGAATGGAAATGTAAGAAAATATATGATATATTAATTTTATATAATTATAAATATTTCATGAATAAAATATATTTACATTAAATCCATCATTATAGATAGCTGTGAGAGGTGGTGATGGAAAATGAAATACATCGGTTTACGAGGCAGTAGTCCTCCATACACACGAACGATGGTTTCATTTCCCATTTGATGGAAGAGGAGATGAATATAGGTTATGAATTTAACTAAAAAAATCTAGGTATATGGGATATAATGTTTTTATTATTTAATCATATTTTAATAAGGTTTTATTGAGGTATAAGAAGAAATAAAATGAAAACACTTGGTTAAGAACTATACATCTTCTTTGGACAACCTCTTAAGGTTTACACCAAAATATTTACTAGGTTGATTTTATGATAAAAAAAGGAATATATGGTATGATGATAGATTTAAGGAAGTTATTTGGGTCTGTATTTTATGAAACTAAATGGTTTTTAAGTGTGAATAAAAGAGGATAAGAGGTGCTCTTTTATAAGTGAGGAGAGGGGTACTCTTGTAATTAATTAAAATATTAAATTAATATTAATTATTTTCATGAAAAAATGTATAAAAACTGATATAATTAAAATATATGACGATTATGGGTCTAAATAATCTCATATAATAAAAATTTGATAAGTATATATTATTTTTTCACCTTTATCTCTTTGTTTTAACCCCCATTAACCCTTTTGACGATTACCAAGATAATAAGGTTTTTTACTCTTTAAGGGTCAAGATAGTTACTATTAAATTAAAAATGGACCATAAATAGACCATGGTTGATATTTTAAAACATATTCTAATCTCTTGTATGAATATAGTATTTTTATAAATTTTAAATCATCTAATAAAATATTATTTATTATAAAATATCATTAATGTCATTTTTGAATCTATTCATTTAATTTGACATTGAAAACAACATGATAGTAAAATAATTAAAATATAATTATTTAAAACATCCATAAGATGTTATATTTATCTAAAAAATTCTTGTAAAAAAATAAATCATTCAAATTATATAATTTTTAATATTTTTAGAATCATTTATTTTATTTTTCTATTAATTGAATAAATATCGTGTCGGTGTTGTGTAATCATTTAAGGTAATTATTTCATTAATGTAAATGCTAAGTGGTAAACCCATTATGGATTTGGTCAATGTCTCAATCTCATAAATTCCATGACTAGTCACCATGGATTCATCTCAACTCTAGAAAAACTATAATTCTCGTTATGATAACCCAGGGTTGGATTGATTTCCTTAGATAAGGAATGCCTTGGGTTATCCCATTGGATTCCAATCGAGACATACCTCAAAATGTAAGAATAATTTTCCTTAGTTCTGTTAGAGAGTCTTAGGAGTAGAATTCCAAGGGTTCATCCCTTAGATTCCAATAATGACCCAAGATATAAACATTATGTATTTATCACCATGAGTTAGCTCAAAATATAACATTATATAATGCCATGGTCTTCCTTGGATTCAAAACCAGTGGGCTATGAAGGAATTCCCAGACCATTTTTATGGGTTCCATGTAGGTATTTATTTTTGGATTCCTTGTCCATATACCTTATATCCCATGACCAATCAAAGGAAACATGTTCAGAGACATTCAACTTAGTCCGAATTAGGTAGACTCGGTCTGGTATCCTGTGAGGAGCCTAAGAACAACAAGGTTTCCTTTGATTTACTATTTAAATTATTATATTTGAACACAATTACATTTTATACTCATATACTAGTTTGCATTAGACAATTTTGGTGGTGGCCTAACGAGTTTTAGTCACACCCTATTTGGTACACTGCTTGGTACCCAGGTAGATTTCATAGACACAACAAAGGAAAAGTGTAAGTGTTGAGTCAATAAGGTTACCTTATGAATTTTCCATTCCTCTATGTTAGGAAATCACAAACACTTTATCTTAAGGAAAATTATATTTTCCCTAAGGATTATTTTCATAAGGAAAATTTCTATTCTCTAAGGAAATTTTTATCCTTACTTATTTTTTCATTGTTCATTTTATAGTCTCTATAAATCTAACTCATTTTATTACTAAAGAAAAATTTGGTTTCATATCTAAAACTTTAGAATCTTATAATTCCTTGGATATAGAGTATTCTATTTTCAGATTCTGAATTCTTAGAATTTAGACTCTGACTTCCTCAGAATTCCGACTCCGAATTACTCAGAATTCAGACTCCAAATTCCTCAGAATTCTGACTCTGAATTCATCACAACTCAGACTCTGAATTCCTCAAAATTCAGACTTTGAATTCTTCATAATTCAGACTCCGAATTACTCAGAATTCCGACTCTAAATTACTCATAATTCAGACTCTGAATTACTCAGAATTCAGACTCTGACTTCCTCAGAATTTAGACTTCGAATTCCTAAGAATTCAGACTCCGAATTTCTCAGAATTCAGATTTAGAATTCATTGGAATTCAGACTCCAAAATCTATTAAATTTAGATTACGAATTCTTTGTAAAACAGAATCTGAATGTCTATATCTTATATACTCCAAATGTTTATTTGGTTGGACTTTAAATTCTATTTTTAGTTAGACTCTGAAAAATAGAGTTGGTTAAGTAACTCCATTTTCCTTACAATTGTTATGAAACGATGTCATAAAATCTATTTCTAACTAACTGTTGGTTGAGTGACACGTGTAAAAGTCCCTCCGAAATTCAAGGAAAAATATGACCATCAGAGGAGGGAGCCGACTATTGGAGATGTGCCTATAAATAGGAGCTCATTTGAACGAGCTCATTATCAAGAAATATATGTTGATCAATATAGAGTTTGCATACTGCTAAAGTGATTTCTAGAGAGAGAGACTCTCATGATTTGTGCATACTAAACATCCTATTCAGATTGCTTAGTGCGACTCGAATTTTTACTGAGTATAATCAAGGGCTTCCAGGTATAGGAAGACAGAGGTTCCAACTACCTTAAAGTTTGAGGACTTCTAGGGATATGAAGACATAGGTGCCAACTACATTAAATATTGAGGTCATGTGGGGATAACAAGATAGATTCCGATTTTCCTATAAAGGGCTTACCCTGGTATGGTCAAGACAAACTTTCTTGAAAGTAAAAATCAAGGGACCTTTATCCAAGGTTGTTGGATACCCTACTCTTTGGGTTAAAATATTTCATACTTGTTACTTGTTTTGTTTTTATGATTACAATAGATTTACATGGGTCTATTTTCTAACAAAGAAGTCTGAATATTTTTCTTATTTAAAATTTTTTAGAGCCCAAGTTAGAAATGGGAAAAAAATTCCATTGATAACTATTCATAGTGATCATGAAGAAGAATTTCAAAATTCAGATTTTGAAACTTTTTGTAGTAAAAAAGGCATTACTCATAACTTCTCAGCTCCAAGAACTCCTCAACAGAATGGTATTGTTGAAAGAAGAAATCAGATTCTTTGATAGATAACCAGAACCATGTTGAGTGAATATTCTATAGCTAAACAATTTTATACTTAAGCTGTAAGTACTACTTGTTATAATATAAATTGAGTTTTTATTAGACCTTTTCTTAACAAAACCCCTTAATAATTTTGGAATGGTAGAAAACCCAGACTTTCATACTTCAAGGTATTTGGTTGCAAAGTATTAATTCTTAATACTAAAGATAATCTACATAAATTCACACCCAAATCTAATGAAGGAATTTTCCTAGGCTACTCCACAACTTCTAAGGATTATAGAGTTTTTAATAAAAATACTTGTACTGTTGAAGAAATAGTGCATGTTAAATTTGATGAAACTGATCCTTTTATTTTTAAACAACCCCAACCAATATCCTAAGATGTGTTTTCAAAAATTGATTATAAACCATTGATAGAAGACCCTTGTGATAAGGAAAATGCTCAAGAAAATATTTCTAAAGCATTTACCCCATAATATTTCCTACCATATGTTGATGAATAGGTTTTACAAAACCCAAATTAGTTGTTTCTGAAGAATCATCCCAGTGATAGTATCATTGGTGATGTAAATCAACATATAAGGACTAGAAGTTCCTTAAGAAATAAAGTAGAACATCTAGCATTACTTTCCTAATTAGAAAAAAAAATCACTAATGAAGCTTTAGGTGATGATGATTGGATAAAGTCCATACAAGATGAGATAAATGAATTCAAAAGGAACAAAGTCTGGACCTTGGTTAAAATACCTAAGAAAAGTTCTATTATTAGAGTAAAATGGTTCTTCAGAAATAAGTGTGATGAAAATGGAATTATTTTAAGAAATAAAGATAGATTAGTTACTAAAGGCTACAATCAACAAGAAGGAATAGACTATGAAGAAACCTATTCTCTAGTAGCTAGACTTGAATCTATTTTTATTTTACTTGCCTTTGCAGCATTATTTAATTTCAAACTTTTTCAAATGGATGTAAAATGTGCTTTCCTTAATGGATGTGTTCAAGAGGAAGTTAATGTTGAACAACCTCCTAGTTTTGAAGACACAAAACATCATGAACATGTTTTCAAAATTACCAAATCTTTATATGGACTTAAACAAGCCCCTAAAGCCTGGTATGATATACTTACAAGATTTTTACTACAAAACAATTATGTTAAGGGAAATTTTGATCCAACCATTTTTATCAATAAAGATAAGAAAAATGTTTTGATTGTTCAAATTTATGTCGATGACATTATATTTTGTTTAACTCAACAATCTTCAACTGATTCGTTTATGAATCTAATGAAATCTAAGTTTCAAATGAGTATGATAGGTGAGTTAACATTTTCTTAGGTTTTCAAATTTCTCAAAAACCAGAAGGAACTTATATATCTCAACATAAACATATTAAATATCTTCTTAAAAACTATGGATATGGAAACACTAAAAGTATAAGTACTCCAGTCAGTACCTCAAATTCTTTTGGTCTTGATAAAGCTAGGAAACCAGTAGATCAAACATCATTTAGAGGTATGATAGAAAGTTTACTATACTTTATAGCTAATCATATATATTTAATGTTTTTAGTATGCTTATGTGTAAGATATCAATCCAATCCTAAGGAATCTCATTTAAATATAGTAAAAATATTTTTTCTCTATTTAAAGGGAACCATGGATTTATGACTCTTTTATACTTCTGGAAATGGCTTTGTTTTAATTTTTTTTTTCAGATGATGACTTTGGTGGGTGTAGAATGGACAGAAAAAGTACATCCATAACTTTTCATTTCTTAGGATATTCATTAGTTTTTTGGTCATGAAAAAAAAACACTCACTAGCACTTTCCACTACTGTAGCTGAATATATAGCAGCTGAAAGTTATTGTGCTCAAGTGTTGTGGATGAAACACACACTCACAGAATATGGCATGAGTTTTACCAAAACATAGATATTTTATGATAAAACTAGTGCCATTTCCCTAAGAAAAAACCATACAAATCACTCTTGTGAAAAACATATAGATATTAGACATCACTTTCTTAGGGATCAGACACAAAAAGGAGATATCATTCTTCAATTTATCAGAATGCCAAAACAACTTTCTGATATTTTCACAAAATCTTTACCATCTGATAGATTTGAATACATTAAATAGAATTTAAGAATGATAACTATAAGGTAATCTTCCATATTTTTTTTAAAACCTATCTTCTTACATCAAGCAACTCCTTTTCAAAAGGGGAGAACACTTGCTTAGTAGTAAAATTATTTTGTAGTTAAATTTTTTCTTATTCAAATTTTTCATAATCAAATTTTTTCATGATCAAAATTTTTGGTAATCAAAATTTTTCGTATTCAAAATTTTTTAAATAATTTTTTTTTTCAGAACCCAAAATTCCAGAATCCAAAGTTTTCCTTCTTTAAGGAATTTTTCTGGAATCTAAAGTTCTTAAAGAAGAATTTTCCTCATTACTAATAATTTTCCTAGAAATACAGAAGGTATGTTTCCTTACTTAAAGTTTTTGTAATAAATATTTTACTTATTGTTATTTTTATCTTTCTTTAAATTTTATTTTTCAGATTCACTTTACTTAAATCCGAATTTTTTTATCTTAAAAACCTCAAAAGATCGGAACCTACCAAAATACTTCTTCGGATTTCATATCAACTGTCAGATCACATCAATCCAGTTTCAACTGTTGGATTAATCAGAGAATATGAATTGTCGCCTCAACATCTATATAAAGACCCCCCTAATGGTTGTACCACACCAGTTTTCATGCCTATCATGCTGAAGCTCTACCTCTCTTCTTAAGAACCGTTCCATATTTCTGATCTAATCAACTCCAAATGTCTTTGGAAGCATCCTTGTAGAAGAAAATATCATCAAATAAGAAAATTTATGAATGAAAAATCTACAGAGAAAGGTTAGTTGATCAGAAGTTCTTTGCAAAGTATGATTCTCCCATTTCAAAGAATATCAAATTGAATGGATAGGAGAGTATGTGTGTATCCAAACCAAAGGAACAAGATTTTGTTTACCTAGAGTTGCTGGTAGAATTTTATGAGATAGTAAGTTTTTTCATTAAAGATGGGAAAACAAGTTTTCTTTTAAGAGTTATGGGAAAACTTATTCCCTTTCCTTTAGCTTGGCTACAAGCATTATAGGAATTCCGTATGAAGGGGAAGCTGAGTTATACACCACAAGCTATCAAATATATCATGAAATTTTGATAAGGATAAGGATTTAGAGTGACTTGGCTTGACATAAGCGAAGAATTTGAAGATTAATCATCTCTCTACAAATTTCTATATTCTAGAGTTATGGGTTCAGGGATTTCTCATTCTGAGAAAAGGGGATAAAGATACCTTGAAGAAGAGTGACATTTATGTTTTGGATTTTCTGGTGAATCTCAGAAAGATTAATATAGTAAAGTATGTCTTTCTTACAATTATGAATATCAATAACGGGACTCTAAAATCTCAGATCATTATGTATCCAGTTATTATTTCAAAAATTGTTGTCCTTTGTCTAGATTTATTCAAAATCCCATGCAGTTCTAAGCCAAGAAATTTCAAGGTTATGTTGTTGAGTGATGATATGCTCAGAAGGATGAAGGTTGGATTTAACAACAAGTCTGGAGAGTTTTATGACTTATCTGAAAGTGAAATCCAAGACTTATCCAAGAATATGAAAGTGGTTGAGACTTCCAAGAAGGGTCAGAGGAATATAAAGTAGAAAGAACTGGAAGACAAGGAAAAAACTCCCGCAGTTCAGGAAACCCAATAAACACCTCCAAAATCTAAGAAGAAAAAGACTTATCTAGATGATGTTTTTGCCAAGTGGAGATAAGATAAGAAGAAAAATAAGGAAGGAGAGCCTATCTTTTCCTTGGATCCTACTGAGGAAAAATCTTTAAAGATTAAGGCTGCTGAGGAGTTTGAGAAGAAAGAAAAAGAGAAGAATAAAAAGAAGAAAATGTCTCAAGCCGATATTGTTCAATATATTCTCAAGGCTACTGAGAAAGATTATGAGCAGATCCAGGTACCAAAATTGTTTTTACTAGAATCAATTCCAGTGACTTAGGGAAAGAAAATAGTCATTCTGGAACCTGATGAAGAGGAAGAGATCATGCATGAAGAGGAAGTGGAAGGAGAGGAAGAGGAAGGAAGTGATGATACAAATGATATGATAAGGAAAGTTAAAGAATATCATGATAAGGAGATTCCTTTTGAGAAATTATTAATCTGTACTTCCCAGGCTGAATCTTCTAAAATTACTACCCCATGAAAAGGTGATAAAGGTTAGGAAAAAGTAAACAAACCTTCAGAAGAAGAGACCATAAATCATGATTTTGTTCAACCATAGGACCTGGTAGTAGATGCTGAAAAGGAAAAGGCTTAGGAAGATAAGATAGTCCAACTATCATATAGTGAACATGAATCACCAAAGGCTGCTGAAATCATTCGGAAAGCTGATAAAGGAAAATATGTGTTAGCTGATACACCTAAAAAGGTAGTTTTGGCTAAGAAATATGTGGGTGGATCTTCAAAAAGAAAGGCTATTGAGATAGAGAGATAATCCTCACCAATAAGAGAATCTGATTCAGAATCGTCCTCCATAGGTCATGATTTTGTAGTTCAATCCCTGAAGAAATTGGTAGATACAATTCCTTTGTTTCCAACTATTGAATTGAGATGTCAGATGCTTTAGAATTATTTTAATTAGAAATTGGATTCTGTTTCCATGCTTATGGACAAATTTTTCAGGCTTGAGGAAAATTTTAAATCCTTCTACATCAGGTATGATGCGCATAAGAGGTCATGCAAGGAAATTACTAAGTGTTATAAGAAGACAATTGAAGTTCTGAGAATATTTTATGACTTTCAAGATAATGTGAAGGATGATTTTGATACCGAAGATATAAAGATCAAAGAGCTTACTACATGTTTTGATGAGAATATCAATCTTGAACAAACAACTTGGAAGTAGGAAGACAAGGATCTAAATGGAAAAATCAATTCAGTTTCTTTGAATCTGAAGAGGGAAAGAGATCTCAAAATTTAGTTCGAATAAAGGCTCATTAAGAAAGAAGAACTTTTGAAGACTCAGGCAGAAATTCTTAAGGATCAGGAAGAAAAAATCAAAGCTTTGGAGAAGAAAAATTAAGACCAGGATCAGCTGCTCAAACATTTTGAAGAGGATCATAAGGATCTTATTAAGTTGAAGACCATAGTTAAGAAGATTATGCCTAAGGAAAAAGAAGGATTATTTTTTCCTTCACACCGATCTTTTCTTGTATTACATTTCTTGTACAAATTTTTCCAATCATAATGAAAATTTTGGTTTCTCTTCATGTATTTTGTTTTATAGTACTAATATTTCAGGTACCATATTTTTTTCCATTCCCTTTATTTCTTTTTGAAAATCACAAAGGGGGAGAAATAATTGATAAAAAGTAATACTAAGTAAATAATATAATTCCTTAAGTAAGGGGGAGTACATCTAAGGGAGAGTTTTATAAAAAAAGATTTTCTTATGGAAGAAAAAGAAAAATCTCTTTAATGAAGTCAAGAATATGATCCTTAGGGATTTCAAAACCTAAGGGGGAGTTAGTCGTGCTCATCATGATTCATAAGTAAAGGTAGATAAGTTTTTCTTTTATGTTCATAAAGCAAAATTCTAATTCCTTATATTCTTTTTCGTAAGGATGTTTGTGCTTTCCAAAAAGGGGGAGATTGTTGAGTCAATAAGGTTTCCTTATGAATTTTCCATTCCTCTATGTTTTTAAAATCACAAACACTTTATCTTAAGGAAAATTATATTTTCCATAAGGATTATTTTCATAAGGAATATTTACCTTCTCTAAGGAAATTTTTATCCTTACCTATTCTTTCATTGTTCATTTTATAGTCTCTCTAAATCTAACTCATTTTATTACTAAAGAAAAATTTGGTTTCCTATATAAAACCTAGTAATCTTATAATTACTTGGATATAGAGTATTCTGTTTTCAGATTCTAAATTCTCAGAATTCATACTCCGAATTCCTCAGAATTTAGACTCCGAATTCCTCAGAATTCAAATTCCAAAATCTATTAAATTTAGATTATGAATTATTTTTAAAACAAAATCAGAATTTCCATATTTTATAGACTCAAAATGTTTATTTGGTTAGACTCCTAATTATATTTTTCCTTAGACTCTAAAAAATAGATTTGGTTAAGTAACTCCATTTTCCTTACACTTGTTATGAAATGATGTCATACAATCTGTTTCTAACTAACTGTTGGTTGAGTGACACATGTATAAGTCCCTCCAAAATTCAAGAAAAAATATGACCGTTAGAGGAGGGAGTGGACCATTGGAGAAGTGCCTATAAATAGGAGCTCATTTGAACGAGCTCATTATCGAGAAATATATGTTAATCAATCTAGAGTTTGCATGCTGCTGAAGTGATTTATAGAGAGAGAGACTCTCATGCTTTGTGCGTACTGAAAATTTTGTTCAGATTGCTTAGTGTGACTCTGATTATTACTGAGTACAATTGAGGGCTTCCAGGGATAGGAAGACAGAGGTGCTGACTACCTTAGAGTTCAAGGACTTCTAGGGATATGAAGACATAGGTGCCGACTACCTTAAAGATCGAGGTCTTGTGGGGATAACAAGACATATTCTGATATTCCTATCGAGGGATTACCCTAGTGTGGGTAAGACAAACTTTCTTGAAAGTATAAATCAAGGGACCTTTATCCAAGGTTGTTGGATACCCTACTCTTTGGGTTAAAAGATTTCATACTTGTTACTTTTTTTGTTTCAAGTTTATTTCTGCTGTATTTTGATAAAGGAAGAAAGTATAACCTTCTTATAATTTATTATAAATTTTATATACTATGATAAGTAATATTATATATGATTTAAGGTAGAATATTTTACTTGTAAACATTCCTTAAGTTACATTTCTAGAACCATATTTCTGAAACCTAGCAAGTTTATTTAATAGAACTAAAAGAGGTCTTGTGAATTCACCTTGTTTAACTTTGTTGAACATTGTTTTACTTAAGGTTAAAAATGAAAGTTTTTAAAATTACAATTCGCCCCCTCTTGTAATTGAGTATCTACATCATTATTTCGATCCTACAAGAAGTGACCTACTTTGAATGCTTGAATTTCATCTTAGGTTGGAGCATGTGAGTAGAGGATTGAGCTAGTACTTGAGATGCTCATGGAGATAGAAGTTTTTTCTATTTTGTTTTATTTTTATTATACTTTTAATTATTGAATGAATAATTCCATGACACACTTATTTTATATTTTTCACTACCATGATATCATCTATATATAGTACAATTTTACTTCCTTATGTTTGTTTAATTTATTATTTTTCTGTATTGTGTTTCCTTTATTTCCACTGAGTTCACTCTGATAAAGAGGGTATAGTCTCCCCACCATACCACCTCACACCCTCACTACTAATCAATAAACTCTGAAATACAAGGAGGTGTTCTTGAATCCTTATAACCCACCGATTTGGTTACTTATTGGTGAACTGGGCTAGGGATGTCACAGAATTCCTAGAGGCACAAATTCCCAAGAATTACATGGTTTGAAGGCCTAGTGACAAAAATTGTAAACTAAAACAACTCCTCATGTAAGCATTTCTTCCATCCCAACTAGCTCATCATTTCTATAACCTCTTCATTTCCCACATTGACTTGTTGGGTGCTCTTTGTATTCGTTTTTTACTGCTAGTGATTAGTCATACAATGGTTGTACTCTTGGTGGACTCCATGTGTTCAGACATGCCAAACCATTACCTACCCACACTCCACTTAAGCTGATCTATGGCCCAGAAGCCATATGTACTGAGGGTCTTTGATGACCCAGAGGCCTTATGGACAAGAGGCCTAATTATATGCACTGAAATCCCATTTAGGTTGAATAGTACTATTACTACAATTCCCCCTATAGTACTGTTCTAGTACCTACAAAAATTCACTCCCGCCCAGTTTTGAACCTAATTTTCATGTAGGATTATAGAGTGAATATACCACTCAGGTAAGCCCCAAAATAAAATTATTAATTGGATTATTAATTTAATTACCAATAAAATTAATCATAATTACATATTACATTATTATATTAGTGGATATCACTTCATTATAAGTAATTTTACATAATTATATATATGATATTAAATAATTATTAATATTTTCAATCAAATTATTTTCTATTATTATTAATGTGTTATTAAAAATATTATATTTTAATTTTAATGTATTGGTATGGGGGATCTGAATCCCATATAAAAAAACCATGAAGGGATGGAAAAGAGGACTCCCCTATAATAGGAAGGGTCAAGTGGGGGTTTAAGAGGTGAAATTCTTTTAGAATACTTTATTGAAAATATATTTGAATAAAAAATAGTTAAATACTATTTTAATTATATATATACTTAAAAAAAGAAGAAGGTTCCAAATAAGAATACATATTATTTTTGATTTTTTTTGAAGAGCGTGCTCAGTGTAAAACAGATTCTTCAAAAAAAATTTAAAGAAAGCATCTACCTGCTCTATGCCTTCTTAAAACTTATTATGATGAAGGCTTTGAAGGATAAAGCATCCTATTTATTATTTTCTCAAAGAAAGCATTGTATTTCTCAACGCTGACCATACTGTAAAGAAACTATAATATTCTTGGAAATAATTTTCTTAATTCCTTATTTTTAGAATTCATTATTTTCATTATATGTAGAAATTTCCCACTATATTGTCAGATCCGCTATAACAAAGCCATGAATATTTGATAAATATATAACATATAAACTCAAATAATATAATTAAGAAAAAAATATAATCATGTTTAAACATGCATGTTGAGTATTTTTTTAAACAAATAACATTTTTTTCAAAAAAAACTTAAATGGTATTAAATAATAAAAAAATAAAAATAAAACACATACACACTCCATCCAGAACTATTAAAAAGTTTGATTGTAACATAAAAACTCAACTTTAATTGGTCTAGTACTATCAATTAGCATCGAGAGTATAATCACACAATATAGAGGAAATTACCCTCAAAATAGAAAAATAATATACAAACTCAATATGTTAATACCAAAACATCATTGATCAACACTAATAATAACAAGTGTAAAACATAAATTAATGTTAAGCATCAATTTGAATGATAATATAATAGTGACATAAACAACAACAAAACTCCACAAAATAAAATATAACATCACACTCATGTATTGTTTGGTGTTGAAGGGCATCTACCTACCCAAACATATTGGAATAACTTTACAAAAACCCTTTATCACATGGTTAATAATGAAAGGTTTAAAATAATAACATATTGTAAATGAAAAATGTACCTTTTAGTAAGGGTGAATATTAACCATATTAACTAAAAAAATTGAGCATATTTAGATAATTTAATTTTTTATATTTTATATGATTTGGTTATTTCAATTTTGTAATTGATTTAATAATCCAGTGTTTGGTTTTAGTTTTGAAAAACCAAATTATCTAATGTAACTAATAAATATATAAAAAATTAGTCCACTATATCTTACTAAAAAATGGACCCTATACATACACGGACCCCCATACCCTTCTTATTCCCTTGTTTCTTTCTTTAGGTAGTGAGATGAAAACCACAACCCCTTCCACCTATCCGCGCTTCAATTATACAATCAAGAACTCATGTGGCTTGCATTAGCTCCTCCTTCTCCCTGTTTCTTCTTCCTAACCTATCTCTCCCACATCCTCCCCACCCAAACCCCATTTTTTTCTTCCTCTACCCAACAATACCAACCCCTCACTGCCTTTTATGTGATATTACAACCCTCAGTAAAACCCAATCCCATGTTTTATCTCTTTGCATCACCAACATGTCCATATTACTTAGATACTTTAATGAATGATCCAAAGGAATTTAGGTATGTCCCTCAACATTATTATCCATTGAAACTAGTTTTCAAGTGTTCACCTATAGGAGTACCACACAATTAAACATCCAAACAAGAAGATCGACATCCGTGATGATATAGGAGGCAACCTTGCTTGAGATCCATGCATGTAATGATGGGTTTTATATGACCATAATATAATCATATTAAATAGAAGATAACCCAAACATAGGAAGATATATCTTTAATAATCAAAATTTAAATAGATCTATAAAACATCATACTTGGAAAATGACAACAATAAGAATCTTCCTCTTCCTTGAAAAATGAGAATGATTGATGAAGATCACAAAGTAGTGAACAAAATCACCATGAATCTGAGGGGGGTACATCAGAAAATGGATCCATTATATCATCATGAGGGTAATTTAATGATGAATGGGGTATAACACCTTTTTACCAGATGATGGAAAACAGTGTGAGAGGAAGAAATAATTGAGAGGATTTCTCACAATTTCTTGTTTACAGCAGGAGGGATCACATCCCTTTATATAGCCATCCATGATGCATTTCATTAAATGAAATGCGTCAACCATATTTATGTATTAATATATATTTATTCCCATTGTTATTAATTAATTGAATCCTATTCAATGAATATTAATTCTATTTAATCCATTCATAATAGATTTCAACAGATAATAAAACCATTCACAAGAAATAAATATATATCATATATATATTTATTATCACATGTATTTAATATGTAGATTATAATACTTTAATAAGATGAATGTATTAAATATACACTTATATATAATATCATATATCACACACACACACACACATATATATATATCAGTGCATATCAAACAATCTCCCACTTGCATTAAAATCCCATAAGGACTTTATGCATAAATTCAAAACTCTTTGTAAATCCATCCAAACTCTTTTGGATATGTTTTTTTATCAAAATCTATTTTGAATTTTTTTTCTCTAAAAATTTAACCTTATCCAAGGACTTAATAGTGTATCCCAATGGGCCTTAGTAGCATTAAAACAACTATGAAATCTCTATTTCATAGATGTAAGCAAAGAGCAGCCTCTAGAAAAACTTCAATGCTACTCAATCGACTAAGGGGTCTAGTGAAATATCCATCAAACATACTCATATCTCTATAATAAAATATAAACCAAAAGATATATCATATACATTGTATGTATCTTATATAATCCCATTTTCCATAACATTAAGCAACCACTAGACATGGAACATGTCAATCTAGTACAATCCTCTCATCATTTTCTTGATTCTATGAAAAGACTAACTAAGTGGATGAATACATCAAATTTCATTCATATATCTGATAATAACATCACATGTCACTTATAATTGTAGTAGAAAATACCATCTATGAAACAACAAATCATGGACATGCATTTTCATAGTCTAATTCAATCAAGGCCATATGTCTTTTCTTTTCGTACAAGTGGACAAATCCCATATTGGTTGTACACCTACTGGAGAAATGATCAATAACATACCCAACCACCCTAATATTAGCTAAGTTCATATATTTACTTGTGTAATTAGGGTATAAAAGTATAAAGGTTCTCATTCTAGGTATCTTTCCAACCTCAGGCAAGAAGGACTGATATTAAGTATACACCCTAAGTATATCCATGACCGTATGGTAAGATATGAGATATAATTTAGTGGATTGGTCTAAGTAATAAGCCTCTAATTATTACCTCAAAAATATATTATTAAACATCTCATATATAACCCTTTGAAATGGATATAATAATCTATTCAAGCTAACCTTTACATATCGCAACAACCCATTATATTCCATGATGATTATTGGTTAGGGAAAACTCAAAGTTTGTAATTTGAGAGGATATTTACATTTAACCATTCATGTAAAATAAATTTCAGCACATATTAATGAATGATAAAGGGATATAAACTTTTTTTATAATAATATGATACATTTAAAACCACTACAAACAATATATTAAGAGATTCCAGATGACCCCCATGTAGTTTCTATAATAATGGATTCATTTTCTAAATATTACATCCAAATGTAATTTCCATCACATCCATATATTACCATCTAATAAAATACTCACACTAATCTCTTAGTGAGTAACATTTATGAAGAAAGCATGTTTGAATAATTGTGAGACTTAGGAATCATATTCATTTAGTTTAACTCTTTTAACTTATATTTAAACTCCTAAACTTCATAAAATCAAATGTTATAATGTTTTACTATTGTATACTTATAACTCTTTCTAAGTAAATTATCATCATCCTTGTAACCCATTATATCAATATTTTTCCTTGAAATATTTTGTAAAAATGTAACTATTTACATTATCACTTTACCAACACATCCTGATCTCTTTTAGGATAAAGTGATATCAACTTTGTTACAGTAACTAATGCACCTGTTCATATTTTTATTTATCTCCATACCCTAAAATATTTAGGATAAATTGATAACACTTTTTATGGTAACTAATGTAAATATTTACATTTTTATTTACCGCTATACCCTAAACTATTTTAGGATAAATTGATAACACTTTTTATGGTAACCAATGTAAATATTTATTTTTTATTTACTATTATACCCTAAACTATTTTAGGATATAAATTTTAATACTTTTGAATATTAATTGGTATAATCCTTTATGGAATACTGATTTTCACTTGTTATGATAACTAAATGTTACTATTTACATTTTTATTTACCATTATATCATAAACACTTTTAGAATATCAATTAAATTTCAATTTCTCATAGAAACTAATGTAACTGTTTATATTTTTCATTATCATCATACCATAAAACTTTTTTTAGGATATCAAGTGAAATTTACTTTCGTATGATAACTAAATGTAACTCTTTATATTTATTTACCATCATATATCTTAAATTTTTTTGGATATTCAATGAAGAACCACTATAATATTAGACTGGTATAGTTCTTTAGTTAACAATAATATTCACTTTCTCATAGTAACTAAATGTAACTATTTACATTTTTTCTTTACTATTACATACCCCAACTCTTTAGGATATGAAGTGAAAAAAATACTGAAACTCATTTTGGCATAATATTTTATTTGTTAACTCTGAAATTTTTCTAAGTCCATCCATACTCCCACTAACCTCTTAGGAATCATATTCTATCAGGAATTTCTTTATAAGATTTAACACAAACTACTTTGTGTTTTAAGAAATAACATTTATTTATTTTTTAGTAGGAATATTAAACAAATAAAATATTTTTTCTATATCATATATGGTATTATATGTGTTTGGAACATTCTTACTTGAAAAGAATACTTTATTATTAAAATATACCACCAATGGGTGTTAGAAATACCTTCCCAAATTTTTAACCAAAATTTGGATAAAAACTTTTATCTTGGATAAACATTTTATTCAAATATTCTTCTCAAATACGTGTTATAGAAATTGATGAATCATAAAATATGTGTATAAATTTAATCATATCATAATAAACATTTGTTATTGAACATCCTCTCTTATCATATAAGATAAGTAAGATGAAGTTAAACATATTTTAATTATATTCATCTAATCTTGACACATTCCTTTACATTCAAATTCTTGATGTTGTAACTATTTACTTCATATTATGAATATAAAATATAATATCAATCAATTATTCCTTTCATTTTAAATATTTTATATTTAAAATACTTATAAAACATACACTCAATATCACATTCCCTTTAAAAATAAAATAATTAATTTATATAACATATATACCTATCATGGAAATTCTATGGAGTTTAACAAACTCCATTAGGTATACTTTTTGATAATCCAATCATATTGTATTATTAATATTCCTTTACTATCATCCCTAGGTTTCAATGACCTTGATTTGATTCTTAAAAAATCATTTTTGAATTTTTCATCTAACTTTTCATCTTCTGGTTTGAACTTTTACCCACATGTACAATCTATATAGTACCAAAATCCAGACATCATATGCCCAGTTCATCCATTCTCAACACTTTGAGAATATTGGGTAAATGTTTAAATTTAATATAATAATATTGTCATAACATTTCCATAAATTACAATAGGATAAATTCCATAATTAGAACAATACATTTTAGTCACCCCTTTAAAGTATCTTATATAGTTCAACTAATCATAAACCATGTGTAAAAATACCTATCTCATTTCATTTAAACAACAATTGCTTAAAATATTTTCTCAAGAGATAAATTAGATAAAATACACATCTTATGATGAGTTTATTCAAAATTGAAGCATATAAGCTATAAATGTAGCAACTCCTTTGATCCATTACTTAAAAGTAAACTTCCATTTTTAATTCTTTCACAACTTATAACCTTCTGTATATTTATGACATTTTGTAAAACATACAGCTTATATCATATATCTATTAGAACAATATAATTTATTTATATAACCAATAAATCTTTAAAGAAACATTTAGTCTCACCATGTATTATTATATTCAATCATATTGAATATCATTTTATGTACCCAATCATATTGAGTATATAAGACTAAAATCATTGATGAACCCAATCATATTGAGTACATGAGTAGAGACTAAGATTCATTTGGTCATTTTAGATATAATGTCTTTGAAACCTTAATACAATCATTCCATGCTTCCATAATCATCTAGATTCAATTTTTGAGCAGTTTCAATTGTTGATTTCTTAGGAAGGAATTGTTCTAACACATATAATTTTCACTTGAACAAGAACTTTTCTTAAGGTATCGGTTTTAGGATATGCATACTTTAAGATTTTTATTTCAAGGGTTAATATAAATTTTAGTTTAATGAAGATGTTTCATTTATCTATAACATAACTCTTTATTAGATGAATATCATGTCTTATATATTTTCTTCAAGGACTTTTAATGAATGTTATCCCACTAAAACCGATGACCATATACATCATATCCATTTAGTGAGCTATGATCCATATTTCACTAAGTAATGAGTCCATTATGGAATTTATCTCATTAGTTAATTATTTAGGTAGGGAATCATCTCAATAATTTTTTTTGACTCATTGATAGTTGAAATGATAACCCTTTATCCAAATCCATCATATGGATTCACTCAACTATATTACTCTAGTATCCTTCTCAAGGATTTCCTAGTAATGTGTAGCCTAAATCAAACATCAAAAATAGATTAATAAAGGAAAAACTAGAGGCACCATATGAAGGAAGAACCTACCCAAGTATGATCTTATGTCTCCCATTACTTACTTACCTTACCCAAGATAATTCAGTGGGACCTTGTAAAGGTAGAACCTACCTGGTTGAATGATTGAGGTCTTGAAAAGTGTTTCTTTAGAATAAATATCACACTTAGTATTTGCGGGGTTTTCTTTTAAGGTCTCATCAATTTAATATACATCATATGAATATTAAATTCATAACTATTACATTATATTTAATCATTATCTTCTTATGTCTTATTCCATTTCTATGTATGCATGTTTTTAATAATTTAGTTTTGGTAATCCCTATTCCAACCACCAAATTAATGTTTTCACACCATGTTAATGTGTAACTCTTTACACAATCCAAAAGTCTATGTTAATCACCCAAAAATAGTAGTCAGGTATATTCGTAATATCCAAATTCAATATATTCATAATGTACATGAACAATTCATGTAAAGGCATAAAGTTATATGATATTGAAAAAATCCATAAGAGTAAGCCCGAAGTGAAAAATTGTCAACCCCATTCACTTTCTTAGATAGGGAAAGCCTCTAGGAAAGTAGGTGGTCCAAACCCAAGTCCCTTTACCTATGGATACTTACTCAATGGATAATTCAATTCATGATATCTCTAACACCTAATATATAAAAACTACGTCCAACAATTACACTCAAGCTGATAACTAAAATTACAAACTGAGATCAAGGTAGATGAAAAAAATTATGATATCAAACCTATCATGATATGCAAGGCTCTATCCTAGAATCAATTCATCATATAAATTTTGGAATACAGTCATTCAAAGTATAAATAATTTATAACTATGAATAAAATAGGGAATAACCTTTAAATAAATGAAAAATTCAAATATTTAAACATGAGATAAATATTTATGAACAGTTCATAAATAAAATATAATTATAAACTATTTTATAATTTCATCTTTCACATTATGGATTTTCCATAATTTTGAATATAAAATATTTTTATTCCTTTCATTATGAATTCATTTATATTTATCATAATACGATATTTAATTTTTAAATATATAATATTATATGAATTATAAACTATTTATAATTCAATTTCTATTATGTAAAATTTTACATAATCTAAATATGATATAATAAATTATTATTTAAACCTTGATCATATAAATTAACAAAAAACTTTTTGATAAGGATTAAATAATATCAAAACAAATTCCTTTTAATTCGAACAATTTCAAATTAATTAATTACAAATTAAGCATGAATATTAAGTAAATTTAATAAATAAAAAATTTATTTATTTTCCAAAATACGAGACATTTATGAACTATTCATAAATAGATTTTAATTATAAATATTTTATAAATTATAAAGAATATAAAAATTTTATATTCTCTTCAATATGAACTCTTTCACATTTTATATTAAATGGAATTTATATGATATTCCATGAATTATAAACATTTTATAATTCAATATCTATCATATAAACATTTTTATATAATCTAAAGATATATTCGAATTTATAAACACTTTATAAATCACCTTTTATGATTTCTAAATAAACCATTTATTTCTATATCACAAATCATTCCATTTAATTTGTCAAAATGTATTAAAAAATATTTATCAATTAACATAAAAATTTTATAGTTAATTACTTTATAAAACACTTTTATAATTTTTTTATAAATATTTCAAAATATATTTTTCATTATTTATAAACAATTTATAAATAATATAATTCAATTCATAATTTAATCCAATTAATTGAAATAAATACTTTATTTATTTTTCATAAACAAGATTAATAAATATCAACTTTTCATATTTGATAAAGGTTAATAATTTTTTTATTATGCCTTATTAATGTTATTCCCTTTTTATAAACCATTTTATAAATATTAATAACATAAATAATTAAATGAAAATTTTATTTAATTACTAAATATGAATTTTCATATCTATTTTATTGGATTAAAAAATCTCATTTTACAATTAAAATTTGTTTTTCATAAAATAATAAACACATTGATTCATCAAAGAAGCCTTTACTTTGATACCTTTTATGGGGTTTATATGATCATCATATAATCATATGCTGTGAAAGATAACCCAAACATAGACAAATCTATCTTTAATAATTAATGTGTATATAAATATGTAAATTAAAGTACCTAGAAAACACCAACATAAGAAATCTTCTTCTTCCTTAATGAAAGAGAATTATTGATGAAGATCAATAAGTAGTGAACAAAAGAACCCTACCTCTAAGGGGGTACACCGGTCAATGGATCCATGATTTTATCACAAGGATACCGGAATGATGAAGGGGTGTTAACACCTTTGTCTCAGATGATGAACAATAGTGTGGGAGGAAGAGATAATTGAGAGGCTTGCTCACAATCACTTTTTTACAACAGGAGGGATCACATCCTTTATATATCCATCTGTGACACATTTCATTAAATGAAACAAATTGGATATATTTATGTATCCATTTAAATTTATTACCATTGTCATTAATTCATTGAATCCTATTCAATGAATATTAAATTAATTTAATCCATTCATAACAGATTGTAACTAATAATAAAACCATTTGGGACAAATAAATATATATCATGTATATATTTATTATCACATGTATTTAATACACACATAATAATACTTTCATCGGATGCATGTATTAAATATACACTTATATATAATATCATAATATATATATATATTAGTGAATATATAATATGTCATTCATTGGTTGTGGTGTGTTGGATGGCTGTTGTCCTTGAGGAACCACAATACATTAATTCACCCTCTCACTAGATGGATCTGGGATACTCTACTCTGTCTCCCCATACCTATCATTCTAAAGACAATTCCTTTAATTTTAAGATTTAGTCTATTCACTTAGTTTAACTGATTTCTTTAAAATTTTAATTGTTTTTTTTGATTTTTTATTAATTTTTACCAACTTGTTTCAGTTTATCAGAAATTATTGTTTAATTATGTTGGTGTTATTAAAAAATGAATTGAAACACCCAAAATGACTGAATACTCAACCTTAACTTTTAGTCTTGTTGAACCTTCTTCCTAAATAGATATGAAAAAGATCTCAAACAACTACTAAAATACTTTTTTCAATTTAGCTATCCACTAGTTGAATAAATAACTAAACACATTGGTATAATCTTATAATTATTCACGGTATGATAATGCCTTAGTTTAAAGAAAAAGGGAGAAAGAGAGTTTTTTCCTTGAGAGAATTTTATATTATTCATACAATATTCAAATTTATTTTCATGTACACATCCCCTTGGTTTGATCTACTATATATAGGGTACCTTGGATGCTTTGAGGAATGATTAACTCGAGTATTTCACTAACAATTCATGTGTTACAATTCTTTGTAAAAAATACTTTAATTTCTCATTTCAAAATTGAATGTGAATGTATAATTCTTAAACATTCAATGTGATGCATTATCATCCCATAAACATCATATAATAATGTTAAACTGAATGCAATATCCCCAATAAGGAGATGAAATGGAAATGACGTGTGATAACTCTTATTTCAAGCTATTTATGTATTTCACTCAAAGTGATATACGTGTTGGAAATATAAACTAAATCATAAACCATGACGTGGTGTGGGATATCATTCATCCAACATTCTTGTGATGATTATCATGCTTATTTGGCTTATTAACACATCATGTGATGATGCGTAAATAAATCACTAATTGTTAAAGGAGTTTAGCAATCATTTTTTCCCTAGACCAAAAGCCTTGAATATTTTTATTTAGATAATCCTATTTTTAACTGCGTTGAGAGGTAACTCTTATACAAACTAATTTCCCAGAGTACATGGCCTGAAGGTCCAGTGACAAATAAATTTTTACATATTAGAAGCTAGAAACACCCCCAACACCCCTTCTTATTGTCGGTGACTTGTTCACTACTGATGATGCAGTTGGACTTGTCCTCACCCAATATAAAGGTGCATGAGGCCTAAACCTAATGGTTGTTTCCTTATCCCTCCTAGTAACTCCATTAAATTTTTTGGTGACTTGTCACCTCTCCATATCATTCCTTCAGGATGAGGCTGATCCTAGTTACACCACCTTTAATAGATGGCCTTAGAGGCCTAGTGTCCTAAAGTTTCGTGATGACCCAAATATCTAGTGACTCGAAGGACAAAAAAATGGACCAAAAGTCCAATTTTTTTGAATAATATTATTGATACAATACCCTACTACAATACATTTTACAAGACCCACACTATTATTTTACCATAATAATTTATTCATGCCAGGATGTGATCTCAAGTTTTTGATGTATGATCATAGGGGTTTGCCACTCGGGTACGCCCCCAACTAATTTTTTTCCTAATTCAAAGATTTATATATGGTATTTTTTGAATAAGGTGCATAATATGGAGAGTAACAATAAAGTAAGTATAAATCCATTGATAAGAGGACTGAAACTCAGTACCTTAGTTAGTACAAGGAACTTCGTACACTACAGGCTCACAGAAAAAATGTTTTCCCAATTTTTGGTATTTTTTAGTATTTTTTGAATAAGGTTCATAGGAGGGTAGGTAGAAATAAATTGAGGATAAATCCACTGATAAAATGACTCAAAATTGGTACCTCATTTAGTGTAAGGAACACCATTATCACTATACTATGGGCTTACAGGCCTTTAATAATTACTTAATCAATGTGGTGTCTATTGTAAGAATTACAAAGGTAAAAGCTAAAGGTTAACCATTTCATAATTCATTAAATATTAAACCCCATTAAGAACCTTATTAAATGATGGTGGTATATAAATTGGAGTTTGTAGATCTCATTTAAAGATATTGATAATTATCCATAGAGTCAAATCTCTCTTAATTACTTTCTCTTCATTTGCCTCTGAGGAGGGAGAGCTAGCACACCTTTGAAGGATAAAGGGTCATATTAAAGTGTTAATTTACTCTAGTTATTTTTGGATACATTTAGAGGTAGTAAACCATTGGTTTCTATCGAGGAAACTCGATCACAATCACCATTTTTAAAGATTCATCATGAATAGTGAGGTACACTAGTTTTTTAGTTTTCATTTCATCTTATTTATTTATCTCCTGATAGATCTTTTTTTTGAGTTTTTTGTTTTACTTACACTACTTATGGGCTTATATATGTCTCATAAAAACATTTCAGTGATATCAAAATAATTATTATGGAAGAACCGATAAGATGAAAATTAAAAAATTAAAATATTTTGGTGTTTTTTTATAGAACCATGAATTAGGTTATAAAACAAAATCGTAGTTTATAATGCTATTTATAAAAAATAGTATGGTTTATAAAAAAACATCATGGTTTTTAGATACTTTCAATAAAAATGATATGTTTTTGAAAAATTTCCATTTTTTTATCATCAAAAAGAAAATCATTTTTGACATTACCACATTTTGGTTTTATGACCAAATGATCATAGTTTATAAAAATAGGATTTCTATAAGGAAAAACCATGTTATGATAAATTTCAACTAACCATAGTTTATGTTTATAAAGACACTGACCCTAGTCACCTAGAGTCGGTGGTTACTTTATTATATTTTCATAAGATATAAGGAATCACATCTCAAATGACCAGATAGTTTAAAAGTCTTGGTAAACTAGATACATACTCAAAGATATTATTAGAGTTTAAAACATAAAATACAATATAGTATTTTCTTTGAGTACACCATTATTCCCTTTATCATATCCCAACATATCAATCATAAAACATTTCTTGGAATCCTAGAAAAATAAAACATAAGAAAGGGGTGAGATATAATTCTCAATAAGGGTATATGTATAGTGGAAACTATCATAAATAAATAATAATAATCAATATTTAAAGGTAAATAACAAAAACATATTTCATTTAAACAATAACTTGATCATAATATGGATGGAATAAATGATGATCAAATGATTCCATATAAATAATCACATGAGCTTAGAAATTATGCATGGATATTCTAATTAATTCAATAATCACATGAAAATTCAATAAATAATCTCATAATGAGGGAATACATAATTTAATAAATCATAACCATATCTTTAAGGCCTTATTACAAAACATATTATATAAATGGGTAAGGCCTTAGCCAAAAACCTAATTTAGTTTGTCTCATGAGACCTACCGATCCATCAAGGGGGAATAATAGCCCCTGCCCATCACTTACTAATTCCAATGAATTTCTAATATGAAAGGGGTGAAGTAAAATCAATATAAATTTTTTTATTAAGAAACTAACATATAAAATGTTAATAATTACCCCAATCAATAAACATAATCATAAACTATTTAGAGTAACATGAAGAATAGTGATAGAATTATACATTCTCAGTCAAACTAATCATAAACCATCCAAATAAATAATAAGTATTATATAAATACAATATATCCCTAAGGGATCATAAGAACAATAAAGTTTTTATGTAATCAATGAATAGAAATACCGTAAAAATTCCATCAAAAATTTCCTTAAGGAACATATCCTTTTCAATTATATTTTTTTAAAATAAAAGTTCAAAAAATATTTTGAAAATAATTTTATTTGAAAAAAAACTTTTAAAATTATAAATTAATCTTTAAAACATTGAGTGATCATGATGTTAGGAAATTCTGTACATGACGTACATGTTAAAACAAAGATTCCTTTCACAGTAAAATCCAAACAAGCCTTGTTTGTAAAAAGAAATGAAGATTCCTTTAATTTTTTTTATAGAAAGTAAAAAATGGGTAAAAATTTATTTAATAAATAATTTTTAAAATTAAAAAAAATAGAATTTTTTTATGAAACATTATTTTGGAAGAAAAATGATTTTTGACCGGAGAGAGAAATAAAGTCAGATTTTCTTAAAAATATTCTCTCAATCATTTTAAGTACCAAAGAGATAAAAAATGGTAATATTAATTTAAAAATTTCATGAATAAATATATTAGAAGAAAATAAATTGATTTTAGGATATAAATATCAAATAATCTCCCCAAAGGAGACTTAAATATAAACAATCTCGAATATTGATGAGATTATGAAATAAACCCTTACCACTTTGGTAACTTTTGAATCATAAGCCCCATTAAAGAAATAAATTCAAATGAAAATTTAAATACAATGAATATAAATATATTTATGATATAAAATATTAAAATAGGAATTATATAAACCACATAGAGGAATAAGTGGTGAATGTGACATATGTATTGCAGAAGTAAAAATGAGATGAGAAACCCTTACATCAGGTTCAACTTCCTTAATATGTTTCCAAACCTCCTGTATAATAAATATAGATTTATTATAAATCTATTATAAAATAATATTCATATATATCATACCATATATGATTTACTTATAGTATTTTATCACTAGTTTATTAACAATTCTTTGTTAAAACCACTATTTCAGGTGATAATTGTTTCGTTTTTCATGTCAGTTTTGGTTTGGTAATTTCAATCCTTTTAATTTGATCATGGTTCCATCATCTCCAGAATGTTAAATATGATATATATATATATATCATATATATTCATTATATATGTATTTATATTAATCTATATTATTTAGAGATATAAAATGGATTACACCTTTCTTGCAGATGGTAGGCCGTATGTACGCATGAACACTGTTTGCATTTTTTCTCGATGGATGGAACGATAGGAAAATAAATATTAATAAAATTTTATAGAATAATTTTTATGTTATATATATCATTTATATTAATAAAATATATCATTATTACTATCCATTTAAAAATAAAATGAAAACATTTCACATCACTACATGTAGGCGATAATCCACACGTATGTACGAACGACATTATTGTTTTCAAATAGATGAAAAGGTCAGAAGTTAGATTAAATATTATATTTATAGAATTATTTTTAGGTCATAAGTATCACATATATTCATTAAATTTATCCTTAATAATTTTCATGTAAATTTTAAGTGAAAAAGGAATATCATCGCTTTGTGAGGTGGTAGTCCACCGTACACACGAGCGACGTTATCATATCCTCCGAAGAATAGAAATTAAAAATTTATATGTGATATAATAATTAAAAAATTATAATAATTTAATAATAATAATATATATATATATATATCTTAACTCCATAATTATATCCATCCTTGATAGGTGGTGATGGACAATGAGCTACATTGGTTCGTGAGGCAGTAGTCTTCCGTACACATGATCGACAGTTTTGTTTTCCATTTGATGGAAGTGGAGATGAATATAGATTATGAAATTAATATAATAAAATTTAACTATATATTATATATTGTTTTTATTATATTATCATAGTTTAATATTATTTTAAGGAGTTGGAAGAAGAAATAAAACAAATACACACGTTTAAGAATTTTACATCTTCTTCGGAGAGCCTTTTTAGATTTATACCTAAAGGCTTATTAGGAGGTATTGATAAAAAAAATAATGCCTCTAGGATGTTTTTAAAGAATTAATTAAGATATTTTTTCATGTATTGGATGAACCAAAGGGTTTTTGAAGTGAAAAGAGTAGGGGATATGGGGTGGACTTTTATAAATAGGGGATAAGACACACATGGAATTTTTGAAAAGATAAAGTAATACCCATGGTTTTATCATGAAAAAATAATAAAAAATGATTCTTTATTTAACATTAGATGTTATAAGGTCTAAATATTTCCATAAAATAGTAATTAAAAATTTTTTGGTTCATTTTTAACCCTTATATTTTTAGTTTAACCCATCAATAAACCCATTTTTACATTAATCGTGGTAATTAATTTTTATTACTTTTACTATTCATAATGGTAAAAAATTAAGTTTAAATTACTATTTAATATTAATTATTATTATTAAAAATATTTAATATATTTTATCAAATTCAACTAAAAAAATTGGTAGAATTTAATTTAAAATTAATCCCACAATCGTGATGAAAAAACGGTTCTTCCAAAGAAAAACTTTCAAAAGTTAAAAAAGTGTTTACATAAAAATTAAATATGAAATTGATTAAAATTTCCTAAATCAATTAAATTTTAATATTATTTATCTAATTTTACTTTAAATCCAATTTAAAATATAATTTTACTTTGAAAATAATTTAAAAGAAAAGAAATATTTCAATAAAAATCAATATTTTTCACTATTAATCAAAAAAATTAATATTTTCAGAAAATTTACAAAAATTAATACAAGGTGATTCTCCCTCAAATTTACCCAAAAGAATAAGGTATAACGGTTCTTGTAGTCTAGCTTGGGTTTTCGAATCCAGAGAGACCTAAGAAGTAACCTATAGACACACACATTC
This sequence comes from Viscum album, assembly GCA_963277665.1. Taxonomy (NCBI): domain Eukaryota; kingdom Viridiplantae; phylum Streptophyta; class Magnoliopsida; order Santalales; family Viscaceae; genus Viscum; species Viscum album. The sequence goes on from OY728166.1 coordinate 302,752,549, forward strand.
TAAGGACTATTTTTGGCTATGAACTGGCAAACTTGGGTTGATTTTAGATGGGTTTAAAGGATCACTAACAGATTTAAGTAAATTCAATTTAGGGTGATGAGTTGATCCTATGTTATCGCTCGGGGTGGATTGGATGAATTCCCTTTTTAATGATTTCAATTTCTTATATTTGAGATGGATTCATTTAAGAAGATAAAACAACATCATCACTTACTGGTTTAATTCCTGCACCCTTTAATACTAATCACCTATACACTTGAAGGATCAAATTTTTGAGCACTTCAAGGTAAAGGTTCGTATTAACACATGAAGTGTGTGGCCTTAAATTCAACACGGACGATGGAGTTTAAAAATCATCAAATAAAAATCTCAATTAAAGAAGTGATTATACATTAATGGTGTGATAAATAACATCCAATCCAGACCCTTGATACTCCCTTGGATCAACCCATATGTGGGTTAGCCCTCCATTGATTCCATGGTTTCAATGGAAGCTGAAAGTAGACTCATGAGGGAAGAAATGGAGAAGTAAAAAAAACACAATAAAATAACGATCACTCCACTGTTTTGTGATAATTTCACAAGGTTTGGTGTGAATAAATTCACAACTTTATCCAATGGTATCAAAGTGATATTAAGAACAAAAGAATAAGAGGATAAGAAGAACTTTTATAAAAAAAACTAAAGTGAATTGAACAACTTACATGTGAAAGACAAATTTGAGACAACAAAATCGCAGCATAACATTACAATTGAACAAAGCATCAAAGATTCTAAACTAATCCAAAACCAATACCTTAAATAGTCATTTTTTGAGTCTTGGGTCAATACTCCAATAGTAAAAAGCTTCCCACTTGAGTATGGTAGGTCTAGGGTGGTGGAAAGTTTTTGGAAAGAAGACTTTCCACCCTTGACCCGAAAAGGCATCCAGCTTGCATCCACCAAACAGAGGCACATGAAAAACCTTCTAGATGGCAGAATTTTGGTGGGCCATATAAGACTTAAATTAATATCCGGATGTCCCCTAACAGACTGAAAAATATCAGCCCAAAAGGAGTTATTTTTTTCGAGATATGGTTTAATTGGTGGGCTGTTTTTCTGGGCCGCAGATTCTGGCCCAGATTTTGATATACTATTTGGGCCGCCTAAATGACCACAATGGAGGCCGAATTAGCGCTGGATCCTGAAGAGTGATTTGTTTATATAAATGTATTCTAGAATACCACAAAATTTGGGATTCATTGGGCCTGTATGTTGAGCCCCAAATTCTCATCAGTGGGCTGGTGTCCAATCTGACTTCTCAAGAATTGCTTCCTTTCATCACAAAATATCCCCATCTTCTTCCATGAATTCTCCATTAACCCCTAAATTAAACATGATCATATTGAAGTGTAAATAAATTTAACAAAATATAAAATTGAAATATATATAATTACATTCCTTAAAATCAGATTAATCATTGGATACTTTAAATGATGTTGAAAAATGTACCACATAATAGTGCATTTTAAGAAGGTATTACAATCATAATGTGAAATGATGTTCAAAGTGTAAAATGAACTAAAATGGTGTTTATAAATAAAAAATAACATGAATATTATGTATATTAACAGTGAATATTAGCCTCATTTAGTGGCTAATCACAAGGATCATTTTTAAATATAGATTTAAAAAATGATGTTTATTGTTTAAAATAAATTTTATAAAAGTTTTAAAAATTAATTTTAAATTATGTGCTCAAAGAACGACTAAACCACCTTTAGAAAAATTCAGTTTTTCAAAAAAAATTCTTTCTATTTCAAATGATTTTTATTTTAATTTATAATAAATTGATAACCAATGTGTTTATTTTATATATTTTTAAAATGTATAATTTTCATATTTTATTTAATATTATTCATACCTTCTAATTTAATTTCTAGGTTATAATGGTATACTATATTATGTTTTATTTAAAATCTGGGTTGTTTGTTCCGTAATATATCAAAGAGAATGGATTTATTTAAAAGGAAATATATCATAAAGTCTCAGGGTGTTAAATTATCATATAATATTTTTTTTTCATTTCTTATACTCTATAAAAAATGATGTTCCTCTTTCAAAATATCAGGGTGTTACATTCTATCCCCTTAAATAAATTGCATCCTCATAATTTAATCTTGATCTCAGTAATCAAGGTTTTGAAATTTTAAATAACCTTTGTTGTAAACCCACATTGTAAAAAGGGTTAATAAAACTTACTCTTGATAAGAGAGAAATGTAATTATGAGGGTTATCTGGAATAACACATTTCTATGTTTCCAAGTATGAGAACATTGGCCGGAAATGAAAACATGAACATATAAGAGAATACTAATGCCCCAGGATTAATAGAGAGTGATAGATATCACTGATCACAAGAAGGTGAATGATTAATGGACATTTAAGGACCCCAAAACCATAAATATATGATGATTTAGAATACCATTTTATTTATTGGATATGAATTTACTAGGATTACATTTTTGGTTTCAAGATCCTTTTCCAAAAGTTGAGGAATTCCTTTACCATTTAGACTGAGAACATAAACAAATATAACGACTTGATATATTTATATTTCATAGGAACAATGTCATCATTTGTATATACTTTAATCAATTACTAATTAATATCTTAGTCTACTAAATAAATATTCGATATGAATATTTTTTACCTGAAGCACTAAAATTAATATTGAACAGATCATTGGATCAATAAAAGAATGACATGTCATTCCTCCTATCTCTATATATTTTCCCAGACCAAAATGATCAACACAAGTTATCCAATAACACCCAAAGTTAAAATTAATATTTTAAATAAATATTTAACCTTAATACTTTTCCAAAATATGTCTATCCAAATTAAAATTCCAAAAATTTAGGAAGGCCACTAAATTTCTAAAATCATCTTAACATTAGATTCCCCAAACAAAGTTGATTTTAATGTCACATACCAAATATGCGAATAACTTGATCACCATAAAACCTTAATTAAAACATAAATGCTTCAAAAAATTATTTTTCTCCTTATTCCTTAAATAAAATATCAAATTATTTAATTTATTCTTTAATTTCATGAATACAGTAAACTTCAATAAAGATAACATAAACCATCAAATCACTAACCAATTTTAATGTCACTAATAATATCCCATAAAAATATGTTTATAACGATTATATGAACATCAATAATATATTAAGGGTTATATACCCTCAATAATGTGTTTTCCAAAAAGATCAAATTACCACTGAATCACTTTTATTGGTACCATTCAACACGTGTCTTCAAATCCATATAGAAAGTCCACAAAATTGAAATCCTTATACATTTTATGATTCTTATAACTAGAATATCATTTATAAAACACTTCTACAATAAAATTATTAAATACAAATACACAATCAATTTAATCATTCTACTTCATTCTTAAACAATTAACTATGATTCATCATATTATTACTTAATACTTCCTTCCTTTCATATTTCATTTGTTTCCTATTCATCATCAAAAGTATAACCATTACTCCTACGAACTTATTGATTCTCTTTATGATATTTCCCCTAGGAAATCAATTGGAATAATTCCTATACTTTTCACATTTAAAACATTCAAACATTGATGATACCCTATAGAGACCATTATTCTCATCCATTGCGTTAACCAAACTTTTTATTTTTCCTTGAGAATTACTAACTTTGTGTCCTTTTCCACACCCAAAACATATTCACGTTCCTATAAGACATTTACTTGTGTTTTTCTTCCCACATTCTCAATATATAAGAAAATGAATCTTCTTTCCTCTATGGTCTCCACCACCCGATTTCACAGTGAACTATATCTTTCTCTTTTTTGGTGAGTCTGGGAGTTTCTTAAGGCACAAGTTGTTAATAAAATATCATGATAACTGATCAGGAATAATCAAAATATCATTCACTCTAGTCATCACCCCATTTAGTTTCTCATCAACACATTATATATCACATTAAATGTTAACTCAATTATTTTTAGTTCCATCCATTGACTAAAATAAAAAATCATAGTGTAAACAATAATAATCATAGTGGAAAATCACATAATCATGAAAAATAATTTATAGGATGCTTAAATCATGACACCTTATTTTCAATCTAAGACACATTATGTTTAATCCTTAGTCATTCATGGTCATCATTAGTTCAAATCCTTAATAATGGTTTGTAAATAAAATATGAATTATCCAAAGAATATCCCACAAGAGTACCAAACTAGGTGTACAGTAAGACCCATTATAGTGTTCTAGGTAACACTCGAGTCAAGTTTGACATGCATTTTTTGGATTTATTACCCTGTGTTACATATGTACTAGAAACAAATCCACTTGTTGTATCCAGACATAGATGTATTTCTAGGTAAACCACATAATCTATTCCTCACCAAAACTTTAGGACGTTCTTATAGACTTATCCTCAAAGTCTATCATAGGGTTATGCTACCTAATATATGTTTTCCTAAATCTAGTTCCCAAGGTTTATACTAAAATTTCACTAATACCAACTTCAAATACCTCGACTCTAGTAGCCCATAGTTGATGATTACTTTATTATATTGGCATAAGATATAAGGAATAACATCCTGAAGGACCAAAATGTTTAGTAGTCCTGGTTAATTGGATATATACTCAAATATCATATTATAATTGAAAATATAAAATAAAATATAGTATTTTCTTTGAGTGCCATATTATCCCCTTTATCATATCCCTGCATATCAATTATAAAACATTTCTTGGCATCCTGCGAAAATAAAACATAATAAAGGGGTGAGATCTAATACTTATTAAGGGTATGTGTAAAATGAAATCTATCATGTATAAATAAGAATAATAAATATGGAAAGGTAAATGACTGAAACACATTCCATTTAAACAATAAATTGAGCATAATATGACAGAAATAAATAATGATCAAATAATTCCATATAAATAATCACATGATCTTGAAACTTAACCATGAATATTCTAACTAATTGAATAATCACATGGAACATAAATAACTAATCTCATAACAAGGGAATAAATAATACCGTACATCATAACCAAACCTTCAAGGCCTCATGCTAAGACATCTTATATAAATGGGTAATTCCTTGGCCGAAAACCCAAGCTAGTTTGACTCATGATAACTACCATGCATCGAGGGGATATATTGTTGAGTTAATAAGGTTTATTTATGAATTTTCCATTCCTCTATGTTTTTAAAATCACAAAGAAATTTTCTTAAGGAAAATTATCTTTCTCTAAGAATTATTTTCTTAAGGAAAATTTTCTTTCTCTAAGCAAAGTTTTACCCTTACCTTGGTTTTCATTATCTTATTCAATGTATTCTCAAAACCAAGTCTGATTTTTACTAAAGGGAAAAAATCATATCCTTATCAAAAACTTTAGAATCATACAATTTCTTAAACTACTAAGTCTTACTGAATTCAGACTCTGAATTCTCTGAAATTCAGACTCTAAATTTTCTGAAATTCAGACTCCAAATTCTCTAAAATCCAGACTTCGAATTCTTTGAAATTCAGACTCCAAATTCTCTAAAATTAAGACTCCAAATTCTATGAAATTTAGACTCTAAATTATATGAAATATAGACTTTAAATTACTTATAATTTAGACTCCGAATTCATCAGAATTCAGGCCCCAAATTCATCAGAATTCAGACTCTGAATTCCTCAAAATTTAGACTCCAAATTCATCAGAATTCGGACTCCAAATTCCTTTTGAATTCAGACTTCGAATTACTAATAATTCAGACTCTAAATTCCTTAAAATTATCTAAAATATAGACTCCAAATTCATCAGAATTTAGACTCCTAATTCATCAAAATTAATACTCATAATTTATCATAATTTAGACTCCGAATTCATCATAATTCAGACTCCAAATTCCTCAGAATTCAGACTCTTAATTCCTTAGAATTCAGACTCCAAATTCATCAGAATTAAGACTCCGAATTCATAATAATTCAGACTTTGAATTCTTCAGAATTCAGACTCCTAATTCATCAGAATTCAGACTCCGAATTACTCATAATTCAGACTCCGATTTCATCAGAATTCAGACTCCAAAAACTATATAATTCATACCCCGAAAATAGAAATCAAACATCCATTTATTTCTAGAATACGATTATTTATATGTTTAGACTCTGAATTCTATTTTTCCCTAGATTCCAGATTTTTCATATTTGGCCAAGCTACTTTATTTTCCTTACACATGTTTTTATTATGAAACGATGTCATAAAATTTGTTTCTAACTAACCATTGGTTGAGTGAAACGTGTACAGGTCCCTCCGATATTCAAGAAAAAATATGACCATTGGAGGAGGGAGATGACCATCAGAATCCTTGCTTATAGATAGAATCTCATTAGAATGAGCTCAATATTGATCTAGAGATTACATGCTGTGATGTTATGAAATGATTTCTAGAGATATACTCTCATGATTTTTGCATTTAATGAACATCTTGTTCAGCTGTGAACAAATTTTTCAGCTTTCTTCATGCGACTCTGATTGTTGCTGAGTACAATTGAGGGCTTCCGGGGATAGAAAGATAGAGGTTCCAACTACCTTAAATTTCTAGGGCTTGCGGGGATGTAAGACAAACTCCAATATTCTTATCAAGGGCTTAACCCAGTGTGGATAAGACATAATTTCTTGAAAGTGTAAATCAAAGGGCCTTTATCCAAGGTTGTTAGATACCCTACTCTTTGGGTTAAAAGATTTCCTACTTTTTACTTGTTTTTGTTTCAAGTTTTATTTATGCTCTATTTTATTAAAGAAGGAAAGTATAACTTTCTTATACTTTCTTGTACTTTTACTTACTCTGATATTTAATATTATATATGCTTTATGTTAGAATCTTTCTCTAAGTAATTTTTTCTTAAGTTTCTTTCCTGGATTCATATTTCTGGACCCTAAGCAAGTTTTTTGTATATTTAAGAACCAAATAGGGTTTATGAAATTACCTTGTTTAAATTTGTTAAACATGTTTTTCCTAAGGATAAAAACTAAATTTTTTTAAATCTACAATTCACCCCCTCTTGTAATTAAGCATCTAAAAATACTATTTCGATTCTACAATTGGTATCATAGAAGGTCTTTGAAATAATTATACTTACATAAAAGTTTTCTTTATCAAATTTTTTTTCTTGCTTAACTTTTCTTATATATGTTTTGATCTTAAAGATTTTTATCTTTTCTTATAAACTTTTACTACTAAAGATTTTTGTGGAAAATTATTTTCTTATAGAATGGTAGGTATAAATGTTGGTTCCATTGATAACCTAAATCCTAATAGACCACTAATCTTTGATGGTAATGATTATGAGTACTAGAGAGATTGAATGAAGAATTTTTTCATTAACACTGGAGTATAAAATTTTGTAATGCTCACTGGATACTACAAAATTCTAGACAAGGAAGTAAAAACCTTCACTAATCAAGAAAAACAAGTATATAAACTAAATTACAAGGTATACAATACTTTGTTGTGTTCCATGAACATGAATATATATAGTCAAATATCTTATTGTGAAGCTGCCAACTATATCTGGAAGAAACTTGAAGTTACACATTTTGGGACTTCTAAAGTGATAAAAACTAAAAGATCTATGTTAAGAACTAAATATAATGGATTCTTATTTCCTTATGGAGAACCTGTTTACAAAGTACAACAAAGATTTATGACCATTGTCAATAGTCTTCAATCTATGGGAGAGAAAGTTCTTGATGGTGAAGTGCTTGTAGATAAAATAATTAACATCATGACCAATGAGTGAAAATTAAAAATGACAGATATTAATGAGAACAGAAAAGTATCTAATGTTAATCTTGATGATTTATTTGGAAATATTCTTCAACATGAAACCAGAATGAAGAGAGATGATGATTTCAACAAAAATAAGAATGGTAATGGAAGTGTAGATTTCAATACTACATCTAAATCCAAGACTCCGAAAAGGGTAACTAGATCTAATGCTAAGAAAGCTATTGTTATATCAGAATCAAGTGATAGTGATCATTTAGAAAACGAATTAGCCAATCTTTCTTGAAGGATGAACAAGATTGCAAGAAAGAAAGATTTTCAGTATAGATATAAGAAGAAAGATAGAAAGGATAAGAAAGATTCTGAAGTAACCTGTTATGAATGTAAAAGGGATGGACATATCATACCTAATTTTCCTATGATTAAGAGAAAAAGATAGGAAGGAAAAACATTCTAAGAGAAATAGAAAGAAGTATTTCATGTCTAAGTCTAAGAAAGTTCTAAAAGAAAATGACTCATGGAGTGCCAGTGGTGGTGATTCTTTAAATGAATCTTCAGATTTTGAATCTTCTGGTTAGAAGAATATTGGTCTTATAGCCAGAGTACCTATTGAAAATCATTTTCTTATGAATAAGGCACACAATGCTGAATCCTTAAAAAATATTTCTTTAAATGCTAATTTTCCAAATGAAGAATATTATGAATCTTCAGATGATGAATATTCCTCATCAGAAGACAATACCTTACCTTCATTTGAATAAGTATCTAGATTTTATAATATTTTTGATAATGAAAATTTTAAGATAAAAAATAAGTTAAAGAAAGAAAATTATAGAATTTCAGTTTTAAATAAAGAAGTATCAGATCTTTATAAGGATCTTGATCAGAAAACTTTTGATTTTGAAAGTGTTTATAAAAACCTTAAGGAAGTTAATTCTGAGAAGGATAACTTTCTAAGGATCTTGAAAATGTTATTTCTAATAAAAATATTTTAGAGAATAACCCAAGCTCTAAAACTAATGACTTTGAGGATAATAATTTATTCACCAGACTAAAATCTGAATTTTATTCCTTAAATAGTCTTTTGTCAAATTTTACTTCAGGAAGGAATGAATTTGATAAAATGTATTCTCAAATTCTACCTCTTAATAATAGTTCAGGAATTGGTTATACTCACTCAAAACTAGTTTTTAGTAATAATTATTTTATACCCCAATGTGATCCCTTTTTTACTAAATGTCAATGTGGTGGACATTGGGAAATAAATTGTTCTTTAAATAAAACCCAATCTTTAGGTTTTCATAAATCTTACTTTTCTACGAAAATGTAGATTCCTAAGATTTTACTTTCTGAAATTTCCGGATCCAATAAAGTTTGGATTCCGAAAGTCTAACTCTTTTATTCTCAGAAAGATAAAGAAAGTACCAAAAATAATACATGGTAAATGGATAGTGGATGTTCCCAGCATATGACTGGTAACAAAAAATTCTTTAAAAAGATTATCAAGATGAAAGGAGGAAAAGTAACTTTTGGAGATAATGCTCAGGGAGAAATTGTTGGTATATGTAACATTGTTCTTCTTGGAAAACATTAATTTCAAATGTTTTATTTGTTAAAGGTATTAATCACAACCACATTATCATAAGTCAATTATGTTAAGAAGGTTTAATTTTGAATTTTAGGAATGATAAATGATTAGTACACAATTCCAAGGAAGAGTTTATTATTTATGCACATAGGCATGAGAATGTTTATTCACTAAACTTAGAAGACCTTAGGATCCAAGACCTACCTTTCCTTAGTGAAATGGAAGATCAATCTTGGTTATGGAATAGAAGGTTAGGACACTGTAACCTTAGGAACCTATGAAAAATATCAAAGAAAATACTTGTTAAGGATCTACCAGTGCTTAGATTTGATTCTTAAAAAGTTTGTGATCCTTGTCAATATGGTAAGAAAAATAAATCAAGTTTTAAATCAATCATTGATGTCTTAACTTCTGATTCATTACAGTTACTACATATGTATGTTTTTGGTCCAACACAAAATGGAAGTATTGGAGGCAAGTATTATGTATTTTTTTTAGATGATGATTACACCAGATTTATATGGGTTTATTTTATAGAAAAGAAATCTGAAGCTATTTCTTATTTTAAAACTTTTAGAGCCCAAGTTAAAAATGAGAAAAACCTTCCATTGATAACTATTCATAGTGATCATAGGGGAGAATTTCAAAATTCATATTTTGAAACCTTTTTTAGCAAGAAAGGAATTACTCATAACCTCTCATCTCCAAAAACTTCTCAATAGAATGGTGTTGTTGAAAGAAGAAATCAGATTCTTCAAGAAATAACTAGAACCATATTGAGTGAATATTCTATTGCTAAACACTTTTGGGATGAAGTTATTAGTAATGCTTGTTATACTATAAATCGAGTTTTAATTAGAACTTTTCTTAACAAAACACCTTATGAATTGTGGACAGGTTGAAAACCTAGACTTTTTTACTTCAATGTTTTTGGATGCAAAGTATTCATTCTGAATAATAAAGATAACTTACATATATTTGCACCCAAATCCAATGAAATTTTTTTCTTAGGATATTTCACTAATTCTAAGACTTATAGAGTTTTTACCAAAAATACTTGTACTATTGAATAAACAGTGCATGTTAAATTTGATGAAACTGATCCTTTTGTTTTTAAACAACCCCAACCTATATCCTCAGATGTGTTTTCAAAAACTAATTATCAACCTTTGATAGAAGATTCTTCTAAGAAGTAAAATACTCAAGAAAATGTTTTTGAAGTATTTACCCCAAAAGATTTTCTATCTTATGTTGATGAACTGGTTTTACAAAATCCAAATCAGTTGTTTCTTAAGAATCATCCCAGTGATAGTATCATTGGTGATGTAAATCAGCCTGTAAGGACTAGAAGTTTCTTAAGAAATGAAGTAGAACATATATCATTCCTTTCCCAATTATAACGAAAAATAACCAATGAAGCTTTAGGTGATGATGACTGGATTAAATCCATGCAAGATGAGCTAAATGAATTCGAAAGAAACAAAGTCTAGACCTTGGTTGAAAGACCTAAGAAAACTTCTGTAATTAGGGTAAAATGGGTCTTCAGAAATAAATATGATGAAAATGGAATCATAGTAAGAAATAAAGCTAGATTAGTTACTAAAGGATATAATTAACAGGAAGGAATATACTATAAATAAACATATTCTCTAGTAGCTAGACTTGAATCTATTCGTGTTTTACTTTCCTTTACAACATTCTTTAATTTCAAAATTTTTCAAATGGACGTGAAGTGTGCTTTCCTTAATGGATATGTTCAAGAGGAAGTTTATGTTAAAAAACCTCCAAGATTTGAAGATACAAAACATCATGAACATGTTTTCAAACTTACCAAAGCTTTATAAAGACTTAAACAATCCCCTAGATCCTGGCATGATAGACTTACAAGATTTTTGTTACAAAAAAATTATGTTAAGGGAACTATTGATCCAAATATTTTTATAAATAAGGATAATAAAAATGTTTTTATTGTTCAAATATATGTTCATGACATTATATTTGATCCAACTCAGCAATCTTTAACTAATTCGTTTGTGAATATCATAAAATATGAGTTTGAAATGAGTATTATGGGTGAGTTAACATTTTTCCTAGGTTTTTAAATTTCTCAAAAAACCAGAAGGAACTTATATATCTCAACATAAGTATATTAAATATCTTCTTAAAAAGTATGGATATGACAACACTAAAATTATAAGCACTCCAATCAGTACCTAAAATTCTCTTGATCTTGATGAAGCTGAGAAACATGTAGATCAAACATCTTTTAGAGGTATGATAGGATGTTTATTATAATTAATAGCTAGTCATCCAGACTTAATGTTTTTAGTATGATTATGTTCAATATATCAATCTAATATAAATAAATCTCATTTAAAAGCAGTACATTTTTTTCGCTATTTAAAGGGAACCATGGATTTGGGTCTTTTCTATACTTCTGGAAATGATTTAGTTTTAAAAAGTTTTTTAGATGCTAATTTTGGTGGATGTAAAATGGATAGAAAAAGTACATTTGTAAATTATCATTTCTTAGGAGATTCATTAGTTTCTTTGTCATGCAAGAAGCAACACTCAATTGAACTTTCCATTGCTAAATCTGAATATGTAGCAACTGGAAGTTGTTGTGCTCAAGTATTGTGGATGCAACACACACTCACAGACTATGACATGAGTTTTACCAAAACACAGATATTCTGTAATAATACAAGTGCCATTTTTCTAAGCAAAAAACTTGAAAATCACTCATGTGAAAAACACATAGATATTAGACATCACTTTCTTAGGGATCACACACTTAAAGTAAATATCATTCTTCAATTTATCAGAATGCAAAATCAACTTTCTGATATTTTTAAAAAATCTTTACCCTCTGATAGATTTGAATAAATTAAACAAAAGTTAATAATGATAACCGTAAGGTAATATTCCATATTAACTTTTTGTTAAAACCTATCTCCTTACATTAAGAAACTTCTTTTCATTTGGGGAGTAAATTTATTTACTGTTACCCAAATGTTTCTTTCATTAATCAATTTTTTTTTCAGAATCAATTTTTTTCTTAATCAAATTTTACGTAACTAATTTCTTTTCTTTAATCAATTTTTTTTGTATCCAATTTTTTTTTTCATTTTTTTCCTTAATCAAATTTTTTTCGGAACCCAAAATTCCAGATTCAAAATTTTCATTTCCTTAAAAAAAAATTTTGGAATCTAAAATTTCCTTTTCTTAATAAAATTTTCTGGAATCTAATTTGTTAAAGAAAAACCTTATCTATACTGAATTTTTTTTCTAATCAATCCAGAAGGTATGTTTCCTTACTTAAATTTTCTTAATTATTTTTTTCTCTTGTTGGTATTTTTATCTTTTTTAAAGAAAACTCTATCGGATTCACTTTCCTTAAATCCAATTTTTCCTTAAAACCTCAAAATATCGAAACCTACCAAATAATTCTTTGGAATTCATCTCAATTGCTAGATTATATCGTACTTATTTCAACCATTGGATCAAATCGATAATCCGAATCATCACCTTGAATCCTATATAAAGTCCCCCTACTCCTTGTCCCATATCAGTTTTCAAGACATTTTCTACCGATGCTATACTCCTCTTCAATTATATCATTCCATTTTCTGAGTTTTCTTACACTCCAAATGTCACTGGAAGACTCCCCACAGAAATAGATGTCTTCAACTAAGGAAATTAAGGATTGGAAAATCTATAGGGTAATATTGGTTGACCCAAAATTCTTTGCTAAGTATAATTCCTTGATCATGAATAATATCAAACTGAATGGATGGGAGATTTTTTGTGTTTCTAAGCCAAAAACTCAAGATCCGGTTTATCCTAAATTTCTTATAGAATTCTATGATACAATAAATTTTTATTAGGAAGGATTAAGGGAGAAGTGTTCATTCTAAATATATGGGAAAATCTATTCTCTATCTTTTAATATGGCAACAAATATTCTTGGAATTTCGTATGAAGGTGAGGCAATTTCATCTCCCAAAAGTTTCTAGATCAGTTAGGAATCTTTGAGAAGGAAAAGGCAATTGAGTGCCTTGGACTCAAAAGAGTAAAGTCACCTAAGATAAACCACCTTTCAAAAAACTTCATAATATTAGATTTATGGGTATAGGCTTTCCTCATTCCAAGAAAGGGTGACAAGAATTATTTAAAGAAAAGTGATATCTTTATATTGGAATTTTTGGTTAACCTAAGAAAGGTAAATCTTGTAAAGTACATCCTCCTAAAAACCACCAACCTTAATAATGGAACTCTAAATTCTCAGATTATCATGTATCCAGCGATCTTGTTGAAGATTATAGTGCTTTTCTTAGAATCTTTCAAAATTACATGCAGTTCTAAACCAAGAACCTTCAAGATCATGCTGTTGAGTGATGATACTTTGAGGAGGATGAAAGTAGGTTTCAATACCAAATTAGAAGAATTTTATGATCTTTTTGAAACTGAGATTGAAGATTTATCTAAGAAAGGGTAAGTAAGAGTAAATTACATGAAATATAAGAAGAAAAGAAAAGATAAGGAACTAGAAATCAAGGAAAAATATACAGTTTCGGAAAGTCAGTCAGTACCACCAAAGTCTAAAAAGCAAAAAACATTCCTTGATAAAGTGGTAGAGAAGTGGAGGGAACAAAATAAGAGAAAGAAATAAGTATATCCAAGATTTGGGCTATATCCTGTTGAGGCAAAGGACTTAAAAATTCAAGCTACTGAAGAGATTGAAAAGAAAAAAAGAGAGAAGAAGATAAAGAAGAAAATGTTTGAAGCCAAGATCGTTTAAGCACTTCTAAAGGATACTGAGAAATACTCTGAAGAAATTCAGGTACCAAAATCTTTTCTCCAAGAACCGGTTCTAGTAGAAACTCTTGGAAAGAAAATTTCAATTCCATAACCTATTGTGGAAGAAGAAATAGTTAAAGAAGAAGAAGTAGAATAAGAACAAGAGGAAGACAAAAAATGAGAGTGATGATGTGATAAAGCAACTAGAAGAATATCACGAGAAGAAAAGTCCTTCTAACAAGATTTCAATCCGAACTTCCTAGGTTAAGTCAACCAAAATTATTTCTCAAGTGAAAGAAGATGATGAATAGTAAGAGTTTGACAAACCTACTGATGATAAGAGTAGAGATCATGATTTGATCCAACCTAATGATGATAAAGCTGATGATGAGAAAGAAGAGGTTGATAAAGATAATATAGTTCAACTTTATGATAGCGAGCATGAGTCTCCAAGGGTTGAAAAGGTTATTTCTAAAGTCAATAAAGGAAAACAGGTGGTTGATGATACACCTATGAAGGCTTTGGTTACTAAAAAGGATGTTGGTGGTTCATCCAAGAGGAAGACTGAAGATCTAGACAAAGAATTCTCTCTTTCCAGGGAATCAGATTCTGAATCTTCATCCCCAATGGGTCAGGATTTTATTGTTTAGTATTTGAAGAAGTTGGTGAACACAATACCTTTGATTCCTAGCATTGATTTGAGATGTCAGTTGCTTCAAAATTATTTCAATCAGAAGTTATATTCATTAAGTATGGTGATGGAAAAGTTTATCAAGCTCGAGGAAGACTTATAAAATTTTCATATTGGTTATGATTCTCATAGGAGATCACGTAAGGAAATAACAAAATGGTCTAAAAGAATGATTTAAGACATGATAATATTTGATGACTTATAAGATTCAGTGAAAGATTATTTTTATAAGTCATATGATAAGATTAAAAACCTTACAACAAGTTTTATAGAGAAGATGAATCTTGAGAAAATTTCCCAAAAGCAAGAGGATAAAGATCTAAATGGGAAGTTAAATTCAGTTGCTTTAAATTTGAAAAGAGAAAGGATTACAACAAGTTTTATAGAGAAGCTGAATCTTGAGAAAATTTCCCAAAATCAAGAGGATAAAGATCTAAATGGGATGTTAAATTCAGTTGCTTTAAATTTGAAAAGAGAAAGGGAACTCATGGAAGATTTTCAAGAAAAGTTCAATTAGCAAGAAGAAGTAGTGAAGTCTCAGGTAGAAATCCTAAAGTCTCAAGATGAAAAAAATCAAGGCTCTCAAAAAGAAGAACCAAGATCATGAAAAACTGCTCAAGTGGTTTGATGATGATCATAAAGATCTCAAGAAGTTAAAGGCTACCTTGAGGAAGATCATGCCGAAGGAAAATAAGGATGAGTGATTTTTATGACATTCTGATATTTTGTTGTATTTTTTTACCCTGAATCAATTTTTCCTATCATAATGAATTTTTTTTACCCTTTTTTGTATTATTTTGTTTTTTATAGATCTAATATTTCAAGTACCATTTTTCATTCACTATATTAATTTTTGAAAATCACAAAGAGGGAGAAAAGAATGATTAAAAAAATATTAATTAAAAAGAAGAGAGTTTAAGTAAGGGGAGTCTACTTAAAGAAGACTTTATTATACAAGAAAAAGTAACTTATATAAGAAAGACAAAAATACAATCCTTAGGGATTTCAAAACCTAAGGGAGAGTTAATCGTATTCATCATGATTTATAAGTAAAGGAAGATAAGTTTTTATTTTATATTTCAAAAAGAAAAATTCTTATCCCTTATATTATTTTTTTAAAGGATGTTTGTTCTTTACAAAAAGGAGGATATTTTTGAGTCAATAAGGTTTCATTATGAATTTTCTATTCCTCTATGTTTTGAAAATCACAAAAACATTTTCTTAAGGAAAATTATCTTTCTATAAGAATTATTTTCTTAAGGAAAATTTTGTTTCTCTAAGAAAAGTTTTACCCTTACCTTGGTATTCATTATCTTATTCAATGTATTCTCAAAACCAAGTCTAATTTTTACTAAAGGAAAAAAATAAGATCCTTATCAAAAACCTTGGAATCATACAGTTTCTTAAAATAACAAGTCTTAATAAATTTAGACTCTGAATTATATGAAATTCAGACTCTGAATTCTTTGAAATTAAGACTCCAAAATCTTTGAAATTCAGGCTCCAAATTCTCTGAAATTCAGACTCTAAATTATATGACATTCAGACTCCGAATTCTCTAAAATTCAGACTCCAAATTTTCTAAAATTCAGACTCTAAATTATCTGAAATTTAGACTTTGAATTTCTCAAAATTCATACTCTCAATTTATCAGAATTCAGACTATGAATTCATTAGAACTTAGACTCCAAATTACTCATAATTCAGAATATGAATTCATCATAATAAAGACTCTGAATTCCTCAAAATTCAGACTCCGAATTCCTCAGAATTCAGACTCCAAATTCCCCAAAATTTAGAATCATAATTCATCAAAATTAAAACTCATAATTCATAAGAATTCAGACTTCAAATTCCTCAAAATTCAGACTAAAAAAACTATATAATTCAGAATCCAAAAACAGAATTTGAATATCCATTTATTTCTAGAATCCGATTTTTTATATGTTTAGACTCCTAATTCTATTTATCCCTAGATTCTGGATTTTTCATATTTGGATAAGTTACATTATTTTCCTTACACATATTTTTATTATGAAATAATGTCGTACAATTTGTTTCTAACTAACCATTGGTTGAGTGACATGTGTAAAAGTCCCTACGATATTCAAGAAAAAAATGACCATTGGAGGAGGGATCCGACCATTGGAATCCTTTCCTATAAATAGGAGCTCATTCGAACAAACTCTATATCGATCTAGAGATTACATGCTGTGATGCTGTGAAGTAATTTTTTGAGAGAGACTCTCATGATTTGTGCATTTAATAAACATCTTGTTCATCCGTGAACAACTTGTTCAGCTTGCTTCGTGCGAATCTGATTGTTGTTGAGTATAATCGAGGGCTTCTGGGGTAGGAAGACGTAGGTTCCTGCTACCTTAAAGATTGAAGTCTTATAGGGATTTCAAGACAGACTTCGAAATTTTTATCGAGGGCCCACCCTGGTGTGGGTAAGACAAACTTTCTTTAAAGTATAAATCAAGGGACCTTTATCCAAGGTTGTTAGATACCCTAATCTTTGGGTTATAAGATTTACTACTTGTTACTTATTGTTGTTTCAAGTTTTAGTTCTGTTGTATTTTGTTAAATAAGGAAAGTATAACTTTCTTATACTTTCTTGTACTTTTAGTTACTATGATAATTAAGATTCTATACGCTTTAAGGTAGAATATTTCTCTAAGTAAACTGTTTTTAAGTTTCTTTTCTAGATTAATATTTTTGGACCCTAAGCAAGTTTGTTTTATAGTTAAGAACCAAAGAGGGTTTGTGAATTTACCTTGTTTAACTTTATTAAACATAGTTTTCCTTAAGGATAAAAATGAAAGTTTTTAATTCTATAATTCACCCCTATTGTAATTGAGCATCTACATATACTATTTAGATCCTATATATATTAGGCCCCAACCATCACTTACTAAGTCCAGTGAATTACTCACATAAAAGGGGTGAAACATAATCAACATAAAAATTCATATTTAAAAACAAACATATGAAATGTTTATAATTACCCTAACCAATAAACATAATCATAAACCATTCATAACAATATGGAGAATGGTAATAAAATTGTACATTCTCAGTCAAACAAAACATAAACCATCCAAAGAAAGAATAAATATTATATTAATACAATATATACCCAATTGATCATAATTAAAATAAAGGTTTGATTTCATCAATGAATAGAAATACCATAAACATCATAATAAAAACTTTCTTGAGGAAAGTAACCTTTTCAAATTGAAAATATTTTGAAAATAATTTTATTTGAAAAAAAACATTGAAATTTATAAAGGAATATTTAAAACATTGAGTGGTCATGATGTTAGGAAATTCTATACATTCTATACACATTAAAATAAATAATCCTTTCACATTTTTGGTAAAATCTAAATAGGGATTGTTTGGAAAATGACATGAATATTCATTTAATTTTTTTTATAAAAATTAAAACACGATTAAAAATTTATTGAATAAATAATTTGGATAATGTTAAAAACATTTTTGAAAAGATTTTTAGAAAACAAGGTTTTGGAAGAAAAATGATTTTCGACTGAAGAGAGAAATTAAGTTTGGTTTTCTTAAAAAAAATTTCAATCATTTTAAGTACCAAAGAGAGAAAAATGGTAATATTACTATAAAAAGTTAATTAATAATCATATTAGAAGAAAATATATTGAGTTTAAGATAAAAATATCGAATAATTCCCCCAAGGCAGACTTAAATATAAACAATCCCGAATATTGATGAGATTGTGAAATAAACCCTTACCACTTTGGTAAGTTTTGAATCATAATCCACATGAAAGAAATAACTTCAAATAAAAATTTAAATAACATTAATAGAAATATATTCATGATATAATATATAAAAATTGGTAGTATATTCACCAAATAATGGAATAAGTGGTGAATATGAAACATGTATCATAAAAGTAAAAATGAGACAAAAAACCCTTACCTCAGGTTTGACTTCCTTCATATGTTTCCAAACCTCCTGTATAATAAATATAGGTTTATTATAAATATATTAAAGAAACATAATCATATATCTTATACCATATATGATTTAATTATTTTATTTTATCACCTTTTTATTAATAAATCTTTGTTAAAATCATTGTTTCAGGTGATAATTGCTTCATTTTTCATGTATGTTTTGTTCATGTAATTTAGATCCTTTTAATTTTATCATGTTTCCATAATATAAATAATATTAAACATGATATAAAAAATAATATATATTCATTATATATGTATTTATAGTAATATATAATAGTTATAGATAGAAAATGGATTACACCGTTCATGGAGACGATAGGTCGTAGGTATACATTTAAGTTATTTCCATTTTTTCTTGACGGATGGAAAGATATAAAATTAAATATTAATTAAAATTTAAATAATAACAATTATTTCATATATATAATTTATATTAATCAAATAAATCTTTATTACCATCGATGTAAAAATAAAATGAAAAACATTTCACACTTCTATGTGGAGGCGGTAGTCCATACGTACACACGAGTGATGTTATTATTTTCCCACAGATGGGAAGGTATGAATTCTTATGAGATATTATATATAAAGAAGTATTTTTAGTTCATAAATATCAAATATATTCATTAAATTTATCCTTAATAACTTCCATGTAAATTGTAAGTGAAAAACGAATCATATCGCTTCTCGAGGTGATAGTCCACCTAATACACGAACGACGTTATTGTATCCTCCAAGGAATGTAAAGTAAGAAGGTATATGCGATATAATAATTAAATAAGTACAATAATGTCATAAATATCATATAAATATGTTAAATTCATAATTATATCCATCCTTGATAGGTGGTGATGGAAAATAAGCTACATTAGTTCACGAGGCGGTAGTCCACCATTCACATGATCAACAATTTCATTTCCCATTTTATGGAAGTGGAGATAGATATAGGTTATTAAATTAACATAATAAGATATAAGTATATAGGGTATAATTTTTTATTATATTACCATATTTTAAGATGATTTTAAGGGGCTGGAATAATAAATAAAACAAATATGCAGGTTTAAGAATTTTACCTCTTCTTCAGAGAGCCTATTTAGGTTTATACTTAGCCTTCCTAGATGGGATTCCTAATAAAAATAAGGACTCTAGGATGAGTATAGGGAATTAATAAATATATTTTATCAGGTATTTTTATAACTAAAGAGTTTTTTAATTGTGAAGAGGGGAGGAGAGAGGGTGACCTTTTTTAAGTGGTGGAGATGACACACATAGAATTTTTGAAAAGATAAAGTAATACCCACATTTTTATCATGAAAAAAGCATAAAAAATGGGTAATTATCGATCCTTAGAGGTTATAAGTTCTAAATGTGTCTATAAAATAGGAATTATTTAAGTTTTGGATCATTTTTAATCCTTATATTTTAGTTTAACCTCCAGTAAACCCATTTTTACCTTAACCATGGTAATTAATTTTTATTGTTTTTACTATTCATAATGGTAAAAAATTAATTTGAAATTATTAGATAATATTAATTATTATGATTCCAAATATTTATTCCATTTTATTAAATTCAACTCATATAAGTGGAAGAATTTAATTTAAAATTAATCCCACAAATGCAATATTTTTTTTCCAAAGAAAAACCTTCCAAAGTTTAAAAAGTTCTTATATAAGAATTAAATAAGAAATTGATTCAAATGAAATAAATTAGTTAAATTTTAATATAATTTTTCTCATTTTACTATAAAACCACTTTAAAAATATAATTTATCTTTGTAAATTATTTAAACGAAAAGACAGTTTTCAATAAAAATCAATATTTTCACTATTCATAAAAAAATTAATCTTTTAAAAAAATTCTAAAAAATTCACCCAAGGATAATTTTGAAATTTAGGTTTAAAAAACTAAGTTTATTTTTTAAAATAAATTTTCTAAAAGTGTTAAAATTTAATTTTAAATTATGTGCACAAAGTGTGACTAAACCGCCTTTCAGAAAAGTACAGTTTTTCAAAAAACATTTATTTATTTTTTAAATGATTTTTATTTTCATTTATAATAAATTTATAACCAATGTGTTTATTTTATATAAGTGTAAACCATATAATTTTCATAATTTATTTAGTACTATTCATACCCACTAATTTAATGGCTAGATTATAACAATATACTATATTATGGTCAGTTTAAACTCAGGGTTGTGTGTTCCGCAAGCTATCGAAGAGAATAGATTTATTTAAAATTAAATTTATTATAAAGTCTTGGGGTGTTAAATTATCATATAATCTCGATATTTCATGCATTATATGCTATCAAACATGATTTTACTCATTTAAAATCTTGCGGTGTTGCTATATTATGACCATAAGACAAAAAATTATGTTTAGATATTATATTGTGGTTCAAGTCAGAACTTTGAACTATTTTATGTTGAAAACAACTTGGGAAGAGAAATCATGTCCTAGTTCTTGGTCATGGTTTTCAATTTTTTTTCTCAAAAACCTTTTCCAAAACAGTCCTTAAGGGACCACATCGAATCCACATGTCTTTTAACCATATTAAAAATGGGTTTGATAGAATCTGTACTTATTTAATGTTGTTATATCTCATGCTAAATATTTTAATTGTTCAATTATTTATGATATATATATTCAAGAAAATAAATTTTTTATATGATAAATTTTTTATGCTTTAATTTAAATGGTTTAAACCCTGCTTCTTATAATTTTCATTCCATACATATAAGATTTACATTCTAGGCATGACATAAGGGATTTAGTTTTCATTAGACCAAAACTATGATTTTTTATTTTGTATATGAATTCAATAATAAGGGTTGGTTATGTTTCATGAATATTCTATGTTAGAGTTGCATTGGATTTGAGGTATCTCTTGAGTTTTGATCCATGAATAGTGAGACTTTGAATCAGACTTCTCACCGGCCCAAGGGCTTAGAATCTATCTAGAAAAGTGGGGGATGGTTACCTATCACACTATTATTTATCCAATAGGGATTATGGTATCATGTGATTATAGTCCTTTACATGAAAATATTTCATGTATCTTATGCATAAGATTCATTTAGATATAAGTAGATATAATTTTTTTTATTATCGGGTCAGTAACACAACATAGGAGTTGGGTAAGATTTTATACATTAATATATTTAGAATCTATTAATTTAGTTGAAGGAATATAATTAAAAAACTAAATCACTAGAAGAATACATGAATACATGGATAACATGATATGAAATGATTTCATGATATTTAATAGTTATATATAATATTGACACTTCTATCATAGGTTGGAACAAAATAACATTTATATTTCCCTAGTGAAGCATAGTGGTTAGACATGGTCATCTCACTTGAGGATCTTTGTTGATTACTCACTAATCTAATTCACCTATTAATATTTTTTTGTATTTAAAAAATATTGAAAGCAATGAAAATGGGGGGGGATTGAAAATGGTGAATGCATTAAAACATAAACTAAATACATAAATGAAAACACAAAAATATTTGGTGAGAAATTTCTTTATCCTGGGGTTGGTCACTTGGGTTTCTTCATTATCTATTTTTATTATATAAATTCCATTTGATAACTCATCCCATCGTACATGAACTAATATCCCCTACTTTGAGTGTGAAACTTAACATGACCATGAGATCTCTTCCTCACACCAAATATCACCTCCAATAGTTGAGAATGATGAACACACCTTAATTGTGTATGTGGAACATTATAAGACCTAACTCCATTGTATGTCATTTCATATATTGGACAAATTCAACCCCATCATATGAATGGATACCTAAGATAAGGGAGGGAATAATGTTTTGGTAGGGAATAGAATGGTATCTATTATCATGCTACGAAGAGGTGTAAAGTCACTACACCAAACTATAACACTCCCCCTACCTCATTACAAATAAAATAGAAAAATTAATAAATGAAGAGTGGGGATCTGGGAACACTGAGAGAACCTTTCCCAAGGCCAGACCTTGGGTTAGTTACTCACCATTATTATAATTTGAGAGGTATGGTGGATGAACATAAGGATATGATTATAGAGAGAGAAAGAGAAAACATTGTTGTCTATTAAAAATAATAGAGAAAAAATTACAGAAGAAAATGATAATAAAAACATAAACTTTTATCATCATCCCAGTCAAGAGGATAAGGTTTAAAATATAAAATATAACTCTAATGGTTTTAAAATCACTTAAAATAGAGGAAAAATCAATTTAAATATAAATATCCCAGGAAATAAATGTTCATGGGGATGGATCATATTAGCCTGAGTAATAAGACCCTTCCACATGAAAAATTAGTTTTAAATTATTTAATCTTTATGATTTCTACCACCATAATCTCGTCCTCCTCATTTATCAAGATTATCCTCCATGTGGAGAGAGTTTAAATTTTTTAATACTTATATGAAATTTCTTTCTCAACAAAAAATTATTTCATAAAGGAGAAAACCTTATTTAAGTGATATGAGAGATGAGAAATATCTTATACATTCTCTTCAAAATCTTACACATCAGGTGAAATCTATCCAAGTATAAAACCTTACACAAGTTTCCCAAAAATATTCTTCCTGAGAAGAAAACCCTATACATATTAATGAATCATGGTTATTATCCTAAAAAAGTAAAATCCTTATGTATCACTTGCATTAGTAGAGAAAATCTTACGTATCATGTGGAAAAATATTATGTATGAAGCATGTCTCTCCAACGGTAAAGCTAAAAACTTAACATACACCTTTTGAACTTCTTACATATAGGTCATTACTCTTCCATGAAAATGGAATTTTCCTTATTTATGGGTAGGAAATCCTTTCATATTAGTGCTACCCATACAAAAGTTTTTTTACTTAACCTTAAAATCATAAATAAACACAAATTAAGAAGTATGAACATTGATTTTATTCTATAAATTAATAAAATCAATAAAATAAAAATTTAAAGGACATATTTATAATAAGGTACAAGATAATCCTAAAAATTAAATACAATGAAATTAAAATTTTATTATGAAATTAGTGGGGATTAAATCATTGAATTATATAGAAACAATAATGAATTTATAAGATCTACCAATTCCTCTACACTTAAACCATTACACCCCTAAGAAATGCTAGAATTTGAGTAAAAATATCACCCTACCCATATTAGACACTCAAAATAGAGAAAAAAACACCAATAATTAATTATTAAAAATTTATCATGTCTTATTTATAAGTCTATACCACTATCTACTTATTTTCACTCAGGTTTTTGGATTTCCAATTCTATCCAAGTCACTACATGACTTATCTCTCTCAGAAATTTTTTCCTCTTCACCTTCAGAACATTTTAATTAGAGTTATGTGCATTCCTAGAGTACATGTGACTGACTATATTGTTACCAATATCCTAGGTTCTCTACCATTAGAGAAAAGTGTACCACTCAAGAGGAATTTCAATAGGGTTTCCTATGGTTTAAGGGTCAGTAGGTTTCAGATATGAACATTTTTGAGGCAAAAGAGGAGTTTTCAATCTCATAAGAACAATGAAAGTTAAAATTTAGCTAGTATTATATAATAAATGCAACTAACTCATACCCTCACAACAGATTTCACTCCCAACACTCATTCTATTTGTTTCTTTTTATGGGTCACAACTGTACACTGAAAAATGAGTAAATCACCCTCCTTTCTCTATTATATATATATATATATATATTATTTATATAAAATATATTTTAATTTTTTTAGAGATAAATAGGGAAATAAGCATTACAATGATAGATTTCAGATGTGAAATCCACCTAAAAATATTTGAAGGTACCCTTCACTCAACCCAAAATAGTGAGCTTCTTCCCTAAAATTTATCAAGAACATACCCACTCCCCCAAACTTAGCTTAAATTATAAAATTAAATGAAAAAATATATGGGTATGTAGGGATTGATATATCTTATAATGTGGCTTACCTAATAGGAAGTTCATGGTTTCTAGGGCATTAATAATGGTTAGATGTTAAGGTGGGGAAAAATAAAAGTTTATTATAAAAGATCTTTTGTGATTTAATGATGATCTATATCATTCATAACATAATTGAATATTATAGATTTAAACAAGAATCAAGTAAATTTATAGTTTCACAATATGACCTAAGACTCTAAAGAAAGAGATTATAATAAAGAATATAAATAATTAGGCTTAGAAATTCTCTTGGGTTAGGGATTAAAAATAATTGGGTAGCCAATTCAAGTCATAAACATTAATTTTCATCCAACTTAAAATATTTTAATTCCTTGAAAGTATAAAAAACTCACTTCAACAATCATTTAAACTAAAAAACTAAAAAACTATTGAAATCATCAAAATTGGGAAAGCATTTTCACTGGGTAGGAGGTTATTAGGTTTCAAATTCTTTATCTAGAAACACTCCAAAAATCCAAAGCCGAATAGAAAATCATCATGCATATTACTAACTAAATAGGTTTATTTCCACCTCACACTTATCTAACAATACCCCTTTAGGTTTAATCATGTGTATAAAATATTAGGTAGTGATTAAACAACTCTAAAGGAAGAATATGACCTGGTTATTCTCTTAATGAAATCTTTGAGTTAGGTTCCTATTTGCTGTCCACCGATGCTCCTATAATTAAAAATTAAAAATATCATGAGATATTTATTAAAGGTAAATAGAAAAAAGAAAATTGGAAAAGGGAAATATTATTGAAACATTCCTAAAGTGGGTGTTGTGTTTAGAATTTCCTAATACTAGGAAAATTTAATGTATTGATTCCAATAAGATAGTGGATGGTGTTTTTGTGGAATTAAACACCACATGTTATTTCTCCTGATATCCATTAGAAGATACAAATATTGAGAACTATTAGGAATCCACCAAGACCTGATCCAATGGATGATACACCATTCACATGCTTTAATCACATCAGAACAAAGCACCAAACCCTCCTTGATTAGAAGGATTACCTTAATCTTAATGTACCGAATATATGAAGTTCTTCACACCCTACTCACCACACCAAGTCAACATCCTGACAAACACTCCCACTCAGCCTCAAAAACATTCATAGAAATGAAAATTAAACAAATAAAGGAAAATAAAACTTTGGTTTACATGGTTTATACATGAATCCTATATCTATACTAGAACACTACTATCATTTTTCATTTATCAGAAGTTATAAAGTTTTATATACATAATCGATAGATAAAACCAATATCAAAATACTTTGTTCTATGTCACAATTATACATGTACAAGTAGTCCCACCCCACTTATATAGTGGTCCTATTTGGTAATCTAATTTCACCAGCTTCCAATATTTATAGACGTCTTACCATTAAACCATGGTGATTGTCGATCACCTATAGACCAACTTCCAGTGAACAATGAAAGTTACTACTATGTTTCTATGAATGAATATTATACTCAACTTTTTTTCATAGAACTATGTGGTGTATCTTTATTATATCACCCAATATAAAATAAGTAATTTCCATTCACTATCATCTATAACACCACCAGTAAACACATCAGAATTAGACAACTTTCAAAATAGCCGACCTCTGTTGGAGTCATCTATTGCCACTACCTTAAATAAGACAAATTTATATTCTATATTTCCTCATTTATATTGAATAAAATAAGATCTCAAAGTGACTTAAAAATTATTAAAAATCTCCCACTCAAAGACTACTTCAAGGAATTCATGGAAATTATCCAACTCTTGGGAAACAATTAAAAAATTTCACTTATAAAACACATAGTGTATCCATATCCTTCCATTAACCCAAGTCCCACCAAGGAAGAGTATTGATTCATACTTTAATGTACTAAAGTCTTGATGTTCATGTTAGTTGTATTATGCTTCTAGAAGATCTTTTTTAACTCGAGAACTTTGACCACCAACATGTTCTAGGTGAAGTGATACTTTGGGTTGATGTGTTTCATTCTGGAATAAAACACATGATTATTTATAAAATATATCACACTATGACTGTGGCAATAGAGAAATATACTCTCCTAACACCTTCTAAGTTCCTCTAATAGATTCTTAAACTATATTAGTTATTTACCCACTTTCATTGCTGGAACATACTCAAGTTATATTGTGGAAAAAGTAAAAACTATTTGTAGTCGTGACATCCAGCTAACTATCATTCCTCCATAAGTAAACATAAAACCTATAGTTCTATTTTGGGTATCTAAATCCCAAAAAAGTTATCATAAAAGAAACCCTGAAACATATTATCTATCCTGAACCAAATATTTATAAATTTTAATATTTTTAGATATTGAGTGATCCAATTCAAAACCTCCCAATGTACCTTCCATAATATTGACATGAAATGAATCACAAATACCACTATGAATGAAATGTATAGTCAAATATATATCATGACATGCATTAGGATTACTATAACCAATGTAAAAGAAACATTCTCCATCTACTGGAACTTCTCATTAGATAATTTGAAGTGTATGTCCAGTGAAGTTAAGACCAACCTACATCCGAAAATTATATACTTATTGAAAATATTACAAATATAGTCCCTTTGATATAGGACCAAATCCAAAAAAATAATATCTCTCTATCAATATTTATCCCAATATTTTCTTATCCTGACTAAGATATTTTATCTCGAATGTTTTGGAAAAATCCCACTTCAATTACCGAATCCTCTTAATTTCCAGACCTACTAGAATTACTTTTTCCATATACAAGAGAATAATATTGAAAATCCCATCACCCCATGACTTCTGGTATAAATAATGATCCATATTTAATCGATTGAAACTTTTCATGATTATAAAAGTATAGAATTTTTGATTTCATTACCTTGGTGCACATATCAAGACATAAAGGCTTCTCTTTATCTTGTACACCAAGTAATTATTCTGATTGTCCTCAAAATCTACCAGTTACTTCATGTAAATATATCCCTCCAAGTCACTATGAAGAAAGGATGCCTTTATATGCATATAATCTATGTGAAAATAATCAGTAGCAACTATTCTCAACATTGTTATAATGGTATCATCTTAACTATGGGTGATAAAATTTATACTAAGCCAACAACTTCCATCTATTTAAATTCATTCACCACCAGCCATGGATTGTACCTTATCCCACCACCAGATTCTTAATTCAAATGGAAACCCACTTAATCTCTAGTTATTTATTCCCCTTTGGAAACTCAGTCAGCTCTCATGTTCCATTAAACTCCAAAAAAATATATTTCTTCTTTTATAGATGACTCTCACTTCCTAAAGTCATTGAGAGTGGCTGAATCTTCTAGGATTTTAAGTTCCCCACCATCCATTAGAATTATAAATTTCATGTCATCTATTAAACTATAAACTAATTTTTTAATGTTATAGATCACTATAATTAAACTTGTGACTCTACTCGTTTTGGAACTACAACTTCTGGTGCTCTATCTTCTGAAAAATTTCCTTGTGATTTATAAATCCTAGAGCATTTAGACACATCTTATATCGTTTTATCTACCAGATTTCCAGTGATTCCATCTAAACTCTCCAGAACTTGTGTTCTTCTATTAATCCCACTCAGATTAACTTGAACTTTGTCTGTCGATTGTTTGTCCTCAACTTCATTCTCAGCTAAGTTATGTCCATTCTATAAAACCTTTTCATTTAAGAGAACATCCCAACTTCTGAAGACTTTTTAGTTGTCATAATCCCACATATATAATCCAATTTTTTTCACCATATCCCATAAATAAACACATATTTGACTTAGCCTTGAGTTTTTCCTTATCCTTGGCATTAACATGGGAGTAGAAAATACTTTCATTTTTTTGAGGTGGATAACTTCCATAGGTTCACAAGACCATAACTGCCCTATAATTTCCTATCCCAATGGAGTATATGAACTTATAAAATCTAATCACACTATCATGTTCACTACTTACACCCAAATTTCCTTGGGAATTCCTAAGTGAACCTTTATGATCCATATATTCCCTATTAATGTATGATTCATTTTCTCTACCATACCATTTTTTTGAGGTGTATCGGGCATAGTCTTCTCCCGCCTGATCCCCTTATTTTGACAAAACTTTCAGAAGTCCCTTCCACTATACACACCACTGTTTTCAGACCTTTATCAATTTAACTTCTGAAAAATATCCATTTTTACTATATGCATCCAATGAATAAACACTTATAAGATATATTAATCATGTTTCATAAAGAAAACCCATAATTTCCTTATTGCAACATTAATTAAAGGAATAAAGAAAAAGTGACCCTGCATGAGATTGGACTGGGGATGTCCTCCAAACATCTAAGTGAACATGGTCTATCTTCTAGGATATAGTATTCCTTCCCTTTAGGTTGAATGAAACCCTCTTCTATTTCCCAAGCACATAAATATCATAAATTACAAACTCCATGTGATCAATATTCAATATACCTTTTACCATTATAACCTTCATGTTCTTTTTACTGAGATGATTGGGTTAAAATTTATACAAATTCAGACTTTAAAAAGTTATTTAACCAGAAATTATCGCTCCATCCAATATTCTGGTAAGATATAAGGTCTCATCCTTTACTCCTATTTACACTACCATATACCCTCAAGTAATTTTACAAACTTCATTATATTTTTTTACTAAAAATTGAATCATAAATATTCCCCACATTAATTAAATTATTACATAGCCCTAGGATGTGTCTCAATTATTTAAATTTTAAGAAGAAACTATTTTCCATTAAGATGTTGACATTGAATTTTCCCATGACTTCAAGAGACTCATCATCCACCAAATTCACTTTTCTGAATCTTCTAGATATATAATTGACCAAATTACCTTTCTATATCATTGAGTGTGATGATGCCCTGGAGTCAATCACCCGTGAATACAACCATATTTTGATACTTAGAAACATATTATTATTCCATTCAACTAAATCATGAAACTTAAACTTTTAGAAGCCTCCCTTCTGGAAGTTTCCCTGTGACTCCTACAATCCTTCTTGAGATATCCTCTATTATTGAACTAGAACTATATAGGAATAGGACCATCCTATTTTCCTTGGTACCTTTATCACAAATTATCTTTAAATTTTCTTAGACTTATATATTTAGGTGACTTTACTCTTAATTTTATATTTAGTATATTTCTAGAAGGTTGTTAGACTTCTCTCCATATAATTTCATCATTCAAAATTAAATTCTTGGTATCCTCAAACACCAAGTTAGTTTTATGACAATAATTGTTTATGAAAGTTACCATCATGTCCCAACTTTATGGTAGTGATGATAATAATAGTAGTTCCCACACATCATCTATAAACTTTACTTTGACTGATTCAAGCTTCCCCCAAATCATGTTGAAGTCATTAACATGATCGGTCATAGGTCTACCTTTTGGTAATATCATACCGAATAACCTTCTCATCATGAACACTTTATTCAAATATATCAACTTCTCAAACATGTATACTAGAGACTTCATTAACATGAATGTGGTCTTTATATACTAGATGTTAAAGGATACATTTTGATCCAATGACCTCATGACCAACCCAAGAATTTTTCATCTATCCATTCCCATTCCACTTTCTCCATCTTCTCTAGACTAAATTCAGACAATGGAACTTCCAAATCCTTATTAATAAGATAATATTACATATAAATTATCTATAATCCAAAATCTATACCACCAAACTTTTCTATTTGGAACTTAACCTCTTCAGATTCCATTTATTTTGACAATAGTAAACTCCCACTGAAACTAAAATAACATCAAAGAAATAGAATGTTACTTGAGTATGCTAAGTGTGAATTTCCAAGCCCTCAACCACAAGAATTGATACCACTTATTGATAATATACTAATCCATGATGTAACAGAAGATACACCTTATGGATGCTTTAAGAACAATTGAATAAATAATTTAAACCTCATAGGCTGGAAAGACTCCTTCAAGCTCAATGTACTAGAATATATGTAGTTCTTCACACCCTAGTCACTACACCAAGTTGGTATCCTCCACAGACTCCCACCCAAACTCACAAACATACATAAAACATAAATTATACAAATAAATTCAAAGAAAAATTTGGATAACATAGTTAATATGTGAGTAAAAAATCTAAAATAGAACACCACTACCATTTTTTATGGTAAGTTACAAAGTTT
This sequence comes from Viscum album, assembly GCA_963277665.1. Taxonomy (NCBI): domain Eukaryota; kingdom Viridiplantae; phylum Streptophyta; class Magnoliopsida; order Santalales; family Viscaceae; genus Viscum; species Viscum album. The sequence continues at coordinate 302,783,664 of OY728166.1, forward strand.
TATATACACAATCAGTGGATACAACTGATATCATAATTTATTTTTCCATATCAAAGTTCTCCATGTACAAGTGGTCCCAACCCACCTATATAGTTGATACTATCTAATAATCTAGATTCATTGACTTCTAATCTTTGTGGACTTCCCACCACTGAACCATGATGGATACTAATCACCTGTAGAAAATGAACCCTTATACCAACTTCTGATGAACAATGAAAGTTACTCTCAAGTTTATTTGAATGAATCTCATGCTCTAAAACCTTACCAAAAAAATTCAAGGAGAACAATTCATCATATCATCATAAGAACACCACATGTATGACTTGTAACTTCTATTCACCATCATATAGACCACCACCAGTACACCCATCAGAGGTTGAAAACTTATAAAATAGACAACCTATTATAGGTTCATATATTTACATTACCTTCAACAATATAAAGATATTATATAGAGTTCCTCCATCTATTCAAGTATACTGAATCTTAAAGGGGATTAATAATTTCCAATAGAACCCCCTAAATAAAAAGAGAAGAAATTTATAAACCCTCAAAATAGAAGAGATAGAGAGAGAAGTGGAAGTGAAAATGGAGAGAGAAGAGAAGGTAAAGGGGTTCCATGTCAAATTTTATGGTAACCCCCCTATGTGATATACATGTTGATGTGTAGGAGGTAATAAAATCATAATGGTATCCTTGAGCTCTTATTCTTCTTTAACTACCACCTCTTGGGTGTTTTTTAAATCCTAGGATGGTTTCAAAAGTGAAAATACTGTATGAAAATCATGAGTGAAATCATTTAACAATTCTATTTGATAAATATTAAAAACAAAAAGAATTAAAATATTCATGATCCCCTCATTTTTATTGTATTTTAAGTCTATTTTAGCTTGCATATCCCCAGAAAGTTTTTCATCTAAAAATTACACCACCACCTTCTCCTAAAGGGTGGTAACTTAATATTCCTCATCATCACTCTCTAGGGTACATCTACTGGTTCTATATAACAAAAACAAGGATAGTGAATTGTATTTGATAACAGTGTAAAATAAAAAATATAAGAATCCAATGTTAAGTCCACTCCCTTCAACTGACCAGCTTAAAATATTGGTTCTTCTTACAAGTACACTAAGAGGATGGACGAATTATGTGGGAGATAAGGGTTGTACAGTTTACTTTTCACCTCCACAAAGTCTTCTAAAAAAGTAGGACTATGACAACCCATATATTTAATACACTCTATTTCATGATTTAATACATAAATTTACACATAAAAAAATCCCATAAGATCATAAAGTCTAGTGTATTTTGAAATTAGGTATATAACATAAAAAATTGATACATGGATATAACAATATTATTTAAAACTTCCTTAACATGCCCTAAATTTCCATTTCTCTTTTAAAATTGCACTAGATAACCTGGGGGAATACATAAAAAAGTGGTGGGATATAAATCCCAGTAAGGGAATAAAAAAATTATGGAATAGGGTAAATAAATACATGTGATATAAGAGGCATAACAATGTAACATAATAGGTGAGAATCATATTCATTAACAATTAGGCATGATATAACATGTTAGCATATAGGAAACATGGGAATATAGAAACAACTTAAAACATTGAATTATAAGTGTAAGTTAAGGTTAACCAAAAAGACATCATAACATAGTGCACTTAGGATAGCCTCCCATTCACATTTAATTTAATATCATGAGATTAAAACATTACGAAATTCATTGGAGTGCTATATGGGCACACCCATCATAATCATATCATGTACATGCATAAGTGTTCCACATAGACCATATAACATAAGAATTTATTTCATATATATTAACCCCATGATTGAGTAGTGTGGGTTGCATACATGGAATTATCCAATCAAATAAGTATAGGTACATATAGGTGAATACCCTTGAGTGAAAATGGGCATGGTAATTCACTTCACAATCGTTTGGCATGAAAAATCATAGTGAAATTTCAGCAGCATAATGGTAGTACTTAAATATTCATAAAATGGTTTAATAAGAGAGAAATGGTTTTATAATTATTCGAAAATAAAAATTAAAATATGAAGGATTTATAGAAACATATACCAAAATTAGGAATTGGAAATCAAAAGGCATAAAATAAATAAGGTTCTTAAATAAAGAGGACAAGGATGGGATCCCTTACTTTGAGAGGGTGATTCCAAAAGCTTGAGAGGTGATTATTGAGATCTTGGGGGAAAATTAGTTGGGATATATATAAGAATTTGAATATTAAAGTCATGATACAAGGTTTTTGAATGAAAAAAATGGGAGCCTCGGTGTGTTTATATAGGAAAAGAGGGGAGTTATTTATTATTTCCTAAACTTAGGTTTTTAGACTCTATACAATACAGTAATCAAAACCACATGCCTTCAAATGTTTATTTCCCATTATTTCTTTCAAATAGAAGTGGTTTTAATTATTTTATAAGTCTAATAATCAAACTCATTAAAATATTACCCTTAGTGATGTGGAAGTGAGTCATGTTCACAAATAATTGATTTTAAAACCATAATATACAGTATAGGTTTTAGAGGACTCATAAAAGCTTTATGAAATTTATGAAATAACTTCAAAAACACATTATTTTAAAGAGAAGATATATATATTTGGTATTTTATAGATTTTATAAAATATATTACATCACTTTTATGTCATTATGATGTCATAATACATACTATATATTTATATTGTATTTAATTTTTACTTGAAAATTTGACTGTCTTAGAAAATTATAAAGAAATCACCATTAGATAATTTTGATTTTATTAATCCAAAAAATAATATTAATTTTATAATTTTTTTTCTAAATATGAGAATTTATATTTCTAAATCAAAATTCCTATTTATTGAAAAATAATTTTTTTGACAATAATAGTTTTCTGACCCTTATAAAAATTATTTTTAACTTCATAAAATTATATTATCAACTATAATTAATAAATATTATTTAATAATATTATTTTATTAAAATATAATTTATTTTTAAAATTCATGAATTTTTCAAAAGTAATGTCTTAATTTAAATTGATTATTACCCAAAAACACAATTCGAGTTTTTTCACATTGAAATCTAATTTTTATCAATCTCATTGTTTAATAATTTATAAAGTAAAATAAATAAGGAATTAATATAATAATTACTTAATAGAAAATAAAATATAAATATTTATTCTACTAGGGTTGAGATATATAACCCTTTATTACACTAGTGAATTCCCTAAGGGCACAGTGTGCAACCTTGATATTTTCTCAGGGTGGTTCGATGAACATGGTTTGGGTCACAATTTTGATAAGCTTAAAATTATCCCATAATTTTTTATCATGATTTAGTTATTAAATATCATCTTTGTATTGGTAAAGGAAAAATCCCATATATTAAATCTCCTTTATAATTTTCGATAAATGAGCTTCATAGGGTATGATCCTACTGGTTGAGGCCACCACTTCTTTCGTCTATATTAATGGAATTTATCATATCTCTATATATACTAATTATATGATCACTATGAAATATCTATATTATCAATAGTTATATTTCTTAATAGTATTTTAAATCTTATAGGGTATAATATTTTAAAATAATCAAAGTAGTACATGTGTTTTATATAATTTCATTACTTAGTGATGCATTTATTCATTCTAAGAGAAGAAATTTCATTTATAAAAGTTTGGGCCATTACATTATCCAACCCTTTATAAATATGACCCATGAAATTTTCATTTTTTAAACTAAAACATTTGAGGGTACTTCTATTTCATCACCTCTTTAAATTTCCAATTCTCTTCCTTAAACTTTTGGTTTTGCTACAACACTATGACTGTGTGAGTTGTCTTATTCTATAGAACTTTGTATCTATTATCCAAGATATTCACTGGATTCTACTCATATAGAATATAATTTTCCAATGGTACCACCTCTAGATTTAGTACATGTGATGGTTCTGGTATGTACTTTATCAAGAGGGATACATAGGACACATCATGTACTTGGGATAAGTTATATTGGAGTGATAGTTGATAGACCACTAATATAATGAAATAAAGGATATAAAAGGGGATGATGTGTCTTGGACTAAGCTTTACCGTATTGTAAAACCTCATGACTTTCTTCCATGATGATATATAAAGGAACACTTTATCAATGACCTCAAAATCTAAGTATCATCGATGATTATCTGTATAGATTTTATATTAACTTTATGTGGATTTTATATGATACTGAATGGTTTGAAACTTCTTTGTAATATCTTGGATAAGATCATGCACAATTAGATTTCACTCTCTAACTTCATCCTATCATATCGAAGTATGAAACCTCTTCCCATATAGATCCTCAAAAGGTTCCATTTTAATGCTCAAATAGAAACTGTTGTTATATGAGAACTCCACAAGGTTAAGGTGTTAATCCCAAAATCCTTGTAAATACATTGAACATGTTCGCAACATATATTCTAGAGTTTTAATGGACCTTTCAATCTTCCCATCCATTTGAGGGTGATAATCAGTGCTGAAGCTCAGTTTTTTAATTAAAACTTGGTGAAAGCTTCCCCAAAACCTCAAGGTAAACCTTAGATCTCGACCAGTTATAATAGAGAGTGTCACTCCATGAAATATTAACACTTATCTTATGTATATTTTGGTTTTTTGGTTAATATATAAATATTTATTTATGGAAATGAAATGCACTGATTTGGTAAGGTGATTAACTACCATCCACATGTAGTTATTTTACTTAGGTGTCTTGGGGAGTCCTATGATAAAATCTATGGTTATGTTTTTACATTTCTATACTATTATGGGAAATGGTTTCATCATACCTTTAGAATTTTTTCTCTCCTCATTGATTTTCTAGCATACCAAGAATCGAGATACAAACTCCACAGTCTCTCTCTTCATATTATCCCAGTGTAAATTTTAATTCAAATCTCTATACACATTTGTGATTCTTGGATGAATAGAGATGTATGAACTGTACACATTATCTAAAAATTACCTCTATAGTTATAGATTTTATGGTATGCATATTCGGGTTCCAAAACTTATAACTCCATCTTCAAAAAGTTCCAACTACCTAATATTTTATACTTTCTTTTGTAGCAACTTATCTTCTTTCTGAGCCTCTTTGATTCTCTCAAGAATGGATAGTTGAGTAGTTACTTGAGCAAGGTAGGATTAATATCCTTATATTATTTCTATATCCATCCTTTTAATTTCCAATAATATTGGATCCCATTCAATCCTCATCATAGATAGAGTTACATGATCCTTTCTACTCAGATCATCTACCACTTTTCTTTCCCAGGATAGTAATGGATTGAAAAATCATAATCCTTGATTATCTCTAACCACATCCATTGGCGCATATTAATCTACATTTGTGTGAATATATACTTTAGGCTTTTATGGTCTGTATATATATCACACTTCTCCCCATAGAAATAATACCACAAAAGTTTTAACACAAATATCACTGTATCGAATTCTAGATCATGATTTTGGTAGTTCTGATTATGGATCTTTAGTTGGTGAGAGGAATAGGCCATCAATTTTTCATTTTACATGAGTACACAACCCAAGTCATTTTTAGATGCATCAATGTAGATCACAAACCCTTCCCCACTGGTGGGTATTGTGAGAATAGGTGCAGTGATTATCCTCTTCTCCAGCTCTTCAAAAACATTCCTCACATTCATCATTCCCAAAAAACTTGACTCTTTTCTAAGTTATCTTGGTTATGTGGCTTGAAAATTGTGATAAGTTTCTCAGAAATCAATGATAATACCTTGATAATCCAAGGAAACTATGAATTTCCATCACATAGGTTAGTCTTGGCCACCCTTCAATTGTCTCCATTTTTGAAGGATCCAAAAATATCCCTTTTTTGGTGATGACATGTCCTAGTAAAGTTACTTGATCCAAATATAACTCAAATTTATTGTACTTTGCACACATATTTTCTTTTCTCAAGGTCCTCAATACAATATTCAAAAGCACCACATTTTCCTACTTGATTTTGGGGTAGATAAGAATATCATCTATAAAGACTACCACAAATTGGTCAAGGTAATATATAAAGACTATATTCATCAAGTCCATGAAGATTTATAGATCATTAATGAGTTTTAATGACATCACTATGAACTCATAATGCCCATAAATTATACATAAAGCAGTCTTGGGCATATCCTCCTTCTTCACATTTACTTGAAAATATCATGATTGAAGATCTATCTTAGAAAAATACTGGGCTCCATGTAAATGATTGAACAAATCATCAGTCCATGGAAGAGGATAATTTTTCATTATTATGATCTTGTTGAGCTCATGATAATTAATACAGAGGTGCAATGACCCATACTTCTTCTTAATGAAGAGGACTAGTGCACCCGAGAGTGAAGAAATCAGGCATATAAATCCTTTATATATATTTTCCTATAGTTGTTTCTTCATTTAATAAAGTTAAAAAATGGCCATTCTATATTGATTCTGGTATATTAGAAAATATCTAGGCATAATATTTATTGAAAATTCAACCTATCTTCTAGTAGGAAGACCATACAATTCTTTGGAAAAAACATCAATGTATTCCCTCACAATGGGAATGTATTCAAGGATGATCTTTTCTTTAGCCTCAATCATTTGTGTATGATACACTTAATAATAGGGTAATAATATAAATTCTTACAATGATGTTACAAAATAAGATTCATCCTCCTCCTTGCACTTGTATAGAATCAAAGGTCAATTTGTGATACAGAGGGTGATTTAATTATCTTAGAATTTTATGTTGTCTCTATATAAGAAATCCAATCCATGCCCAGAATAGCATCGAATTATTATAAATAGAGTATGAAAAGGTTTAATAGGAAGTTCATCCCACATATGTGGACATGGGAGGAGTTGTATACTTGGGATGCAATAATTACACCATTTTTTATTTTCACCAACATCTCTACTTCCATGCTTTGTGGTGGTTTTTGAATAGTTCTACTAAACATGTGAGATATTAAAGATTGAATATAACTAGAATAAAAATATACGTTTGATATTATTGAATTAATAAGTAGTTTACCTATCACCACTTCATTGTTGGGATCCACCTCTGCAGTTATGATGGAATATGCTTTCCCTTGCTACCTTGGATGTTGTTGGTGTTGATTGTCTCTAAAAACCCCTATCTTAGGGAATGCTTAGCATACTGTCCTTGTTAATTACATCTGAATCATTAAAAAATAGTATGATGGTTGACTAGAGAATTACTTTATTCTATCACATTGGTGGGTTTATACCATCAACAATTTCCAGCTAGGTTCCCTTCCTTTCTGCACCTAAATCATTTACCCATACCCTTTAGGAAATTTATAGGGTGCTTCTTCCCACACTTTTGACAAGTGGGATGTTATAATTTCTTAACACCATTAGATTTCTCCATCACACTTCCATAATTAAACTCCACTTTACACTTCTTATCCCCATGAAACCATTAATATTTTTTTATCTCTATTTCAACTTTGAGGGCACATCAGACAATTTACTCATAACTGCCAAAGTACCGAATTTCTAAGGATTTTTTTAGACTCAACTTCAATCCACCAAAGAAGTAGTAAACTTTAAATTCATGGGTAATGAAAAATATGAAGGCACACCATTAAAGTCTTATACTTTTTCCCTAATATTCCTTGATAGATTCATCATCCTTTTTCTTGAGGCTAAAAAAGTCCCTCTCCATTTTTAGTCAGAGAGTGTGAGGAAAATATTTATCGAAAAACATTTTCCAGAATTTATTTAACTCCATCTCTCCAATATCCTTCTTAGGCTTAGTATTATTGACCAGTATCCACCACTGATCAACTTCTACTTCCATATGATAAAAATCTATTACAACCTTCTCTTTCTTAGAGTATTGAAGGATGGAGAAGATCTTTTCAATGGAGCTGATTTATTGTTCCAAAATTAAGGGATCAAAAGATCCATTGAAAGTTTGAGGCATTTGTCACATGAAGGTATCAATTGCAGCTTGATATTTGTTAGGGGGATTTTGATGTTCCTATTGATTCATGTTTTAATTTAAAAATTTAGTTAGTTGAGAAATTATATCCATGAAGTTTGTGATTCCTACCCCCATCGAGCTGGGCATCTTGTTTGGGTAGTCATCACATTTCCCCTCACATTGATTATTGACTCAGTTCCTCATATTTCTGTCCATTGAATAAAATAAATAGAAAATTAGGGATGATAATTTTTAAATTATTAAACACATAAAATGGAAACTATTAATATTAAAGGGATAAATCCCAAATGGCATATGTTACTTAACCTATCAATTTTTAAGCTACAATATAAGTTATCCATAATCTATTTATTAACATAAAATTATATAGGAATCTTTTGTTACATTAATAATGGGTTGTAATGATATTTTTAATTTACCAAATCATATCCCCTGGGAGTGTTAAACCAGGTGTGCAATAAGGCCCATTTTTGTTCACCAGTTTCGGACTGAGTCTAGCTCAATATGGTGTTTTTAAGGGTGTTACCCCTAGGTTCATCTGTGCCAGATCCAAATCCACTTTTAGTATCTAGGTGAGAATATATTATCTTGGAAACCACTTAATCTATAATTAAAAAAATATAGGGATTTTTTTCGATATTTAGTATTATCCCTAAGTCTTTTACAATATTTTTCTTATCAAAATCTCAAAAATAACTAGACCTTGGATCTAATACTAACTATGACAACCCATATCTTTAATTCACTTTAGTAAATGATTGAATAAATAAAGGTACACATAAAAAATACAATAAGATCATGAAGTATAGTGTCATTGGTAATTTTTTATATAACATAATAACTTGATACATGGATATAACAACATTATTAAAAAGTTTCTTGACATGCCCTAAATTTCCATTGCTTTTTAAAACTACATGGGATAACCTGTGGATATACATAATAAAGGGGTTATATATAAAGTCTAGAAAGAGAATAAAAAAATTATTTCATAGGTTTAATTAATACATGTGACACAAGAGGTATAAAAATGTAACATAATAGGTGATAATACTAATCATAAACAATGAGGCATGATATAACATGTTAGCATAAAGGAAACATGAGAATGTGGAAAAAATATAAATCATGGAATCATAAGAATAAGAGAAGTTTAACAACCAAAAAATAATAAAACATTATGCTCAGGATAACCTGTTGTGAAACTTTCATGTCATCTCATGAGATTAAAACATTACTCAATGTATTGGAGCCCTATCTTGGTGCACCCATCATAATCATATCATATACATGCATAAGTGTTCCACATAGATCATATAACATAAGAATGTATTTCATATATATTAAACTCATGATTTAGTATTGTGAGTTATATAAATGTATTTACCTAATAAAATAATAATAGGTATATATAGGTGAATACCCTTGAGTGAAAATTAGTATGAGAATTCACTACACAATCGTTTGGCATGAAAAATCATAGTGAAATTTCAGAAGCATAATGACATTAATTAAGATTCATAAAATGGATTAATTAAATAAAAATGAGTATCTAATAATTTTGGAATAAAAAGGCTAGTATTATGTATATATAAAAACATATCCCAACATTACGAATTTAAATCAAAATGCATAAAATAAAGAAGGTGCTTGAATAAAGAAAAGAAGGAGAGGATCCCTTACCTTGAGAGGGTGTTTCCAAAAGTCTAGGAGGAGCTTATTAAGATCTTGGTGGAACCTTTAGAGGTATATAGAGAGGGATGTGAAGAGTAAATTCATGATACAATGTTTTTTAGTGAATATAAATGGTAATCTTGGTGGGGTTATATAGGTAAAGAGAGGGTAGTTATTTATTATTTCCTAAACTTAGGTTTTGGACTCTATAAAATAAAGTAATAAAAAATACAATCCTTCTCATGGTTTTTGAACATTGTTTCTACCAAATAGGATTGGTTTTAATTATTTTATAATTAAAATAACCTAAATAATTAAAATATTTTATTTGGTGATGTGGAAGTGAGTCATGCACATAAATAATTTATTTTAAAACCTTAATATATAGTATAAGTTTTAGAAGATTCCTAAAGTATTTATAAAATTAATCGAATAACCTCAAAAAATAAATTATTTTAAAGGTTAGATTTATATTTTATATTGGACAACTTTTATGGAATACATTACATTACTTTTGGGTCATTATGGTGTCATAATACGTACCATATATTTATACTGTATTTAATTTTTACCTGAAAATTTGACTATCTCAGAAAATTATGAAAAATTCACTATTGTATAATTTTGATATGATGAATCCATAGATAATATTTTTTTTCATAAAAATAAATATCTAAATATAAGAATTTATATTTTAAAATCAAAATCCCAATTTATTGAAAAATACTTTTTTTTACAATAATAGTTTTCTGACCCTTATAAAAATTATTTTTGACTTCATAAAACTATATTATAAAATAAACTTAATAAATATTATTTAATAATAATTTTTAATTAAAAAATATTTTTTTAAAATTCATAAATTATTCAAAATGAATGTCTTAATTGAAATTTTTTATTACCTAAAAATACAATTCAAGTTTTTTTTGTATTGAAATGCAATTTTTATCAAAATCATTATTTAATAATTTATAGTGTAAAATCAATAAGGAAAGAAAATAAAATATACATATTCATGATATTAGGGTTAAGAAACATAGACCTTTATTACACCAGAAAATTTCCTAAGGGTAAGGTGTGCGATGATGATATTTTATTGGGGTGGTTCGGTGAGCATGGTTTGGTCCATGATATCTATGAGCTTAAACTTCTCTTATAAACAGTTTCACTCATTCTTTAGTTATTAAATCTTAGCTTAGTCTTGGTCTAGGGAAAATCCCAAAGATTCTATCTTTCTTATAAGCTTTAATAAATGCACTTCATAGGGTTTGATCCTACTGGTTGAGGCCAACAATTATTTTATCTGTATCAATGGACTTTATCATAACCCTATAGGAAAATAGAATGGATTCAAACTCTCTCATCCCGCCTGTGGCTCCGGCACCCCCAGGTGGTGTTCATGGGTCTCCGGTTCCTGACAGTAGTGTGGCTGGTCCCTCCTAGCTCTCCTTCAAGGAAGACCTCCTGCGGCCTTCTCCGGGAAGTGGCTTGGAAAAGGGGTCTCCCTCGAAGGCTTCGCTACCTACATACTCCTTCCCAGAAAATGGTTGTCCGGTGCTTTCTGTGCTTGTAGGCTCCTTTGCGGCGACGGCCTCAGATCTCCAATGGACTCTTATAGCATGCTTCGGTGTTGGAAAACCTCCCCTCGTGGTGTTTTAGGATTGCGTCCCAAAATGGGGGTTAGATCTTCCGGCTACGGTGTTGGTTTTAGATCGAAAATCCTTTTGTGTCATCTTGGCCTCGAGGGATGATTTCGTTAAAGCTTGGAGCAGCAGCCTGAGATTGGTGGGTTGGTGGCATTTCTCCTTATCTCACTGGTCAATGGAAGTGCACTCTGGGGAAGAATATTCTCAAGCGGCTGTCTGGATCTCACTCCCAGGGCTTCCTCTCCCCCTGATGAATGAAGCCTTCCTAAAGGTGATTGGGGACTCGTTGGGGTCATTTCTCTGTGCGGATGTGAGGACGATCTGGCTGGAGGAGGCATCAGTCACCAAGATCTACGTCGAATTGGACATTTTTTATCCGCTGAAAACCCACTTGGTGCTTCATATCAAGGGGATTCTAGATCATTGTTAACCTCTAGTGTATCCTGTTTTCCCTAAGTTTTTCTCGTTCTGCCACATTTCTGGTCATACACAGCAAGTTTGTAGAAGTGATCACACAAGGGATTCCGAAAGGCCTTCATTTGGACGAGGATCCCTCAGTGAGAAAGTGGGATAGAAAGGGAAAAGAAAGATTTCTCCTAGGGATCCTTATGAGTATCCTTCAACTTCATATTCTTTCGATCAAGGGTCTCCGAGCTGTGCATTGGTGCCCTCCATCTATGGCTTGGTTGGCACTTCTTCTTTGTAGGCTAGGGATTGTGTTCGTTCTTTTACAGGGGCCTGGGTCAGCATGGCTTCTCAGTTCTGCTCGCTCTTTCCTAACCCATGGGTTCTCTCCTGCATAAGCATTACTGAGGTGCTTTTGTCAGAGTCAGGTTCTACTGCAATGAACTCGCCTTCCTCGTCTAGGGATCTTGCTCTTCAGCCGATGGTGTTGTCCCCCCCTTCTTCCCCAGATCTTCTAGAGTATCCACCCCCTTAGATTTATCCTCCAACTCGGCCAGGGTCTGTTCAAAGTAAATAGGCTCTTCAGTTTTTTAGTTCTCCAAATAAGCTGATCAAGGCAGTTTCTGTCGGGTAGTGTTCTCCGATGGTAGTTCGGTCAGCAACTCATAGAATCATACATACTCAGTCTCAATCTAGAAGTGGGGGGGGGGGAGTATCCACAGTTTTATGTCACCATGCCAAAGGCCAGGAGTCTGGGGCCAAATCCAGACGTCATTGTTCTAATGTGTAGTGTTCTCATCTGGAATGCTTGGGGTCTTGGGGCTCGAAAAAAAGTCGACTTCATCAGTAATGAAATTCGTAACCACTCTGTTTCCCTGATTGAGGTTATTGATCCCAAGAAGGATTCGATTAAAATCAGCATGTTTTCTCAAAGGCTTCGGCTACAAGGTTTCATGCATGAAGATCCTATAAATTCACAAATCTGGCTTTTCTGGACGGACCATGTTTCGGTGGTTTTTCAAACGTATCGGATCAATCACTCACTACAATTATCTATGTTGGGCCTCATTCATTTCTTTTTTCGGTTGTTTATGTGAAGTGCAATGATCATGATAGAGAGAAGATGTGGAGGGTTCTGGATACTCTCAATACAGACATTGATCCATGGATCGTGGGGGGGGGATTTTAATTGTATTGTTAGTCTGGAGGAGAAACAGGGGGTGGTTCCTTTCCCAGATGTGCTAGACAAGAGTTCACGGCGTGCATGGTGAGGAATGGTCTTCTGTATGTGGGGTACGAAGGTGACCAATTCACATGGTGTGACAATCAGCATGGGGGGCGGTGGACCTGACGCCTCCTAGATCAGTGTTTGATGAATGAAGCCACCATTTATATCTGTATGGACACTAAAGTTTCACACTTGGTTCGTGGCCTCTCAGACCATTCTTCGATTCGTCTTTCTCTAGCCACTGTTGTGATGAGAGGGGCCCATTTTTCTTTCTCTAGCACCAGGGTACAGGACCTGGGCTTCTATGACATGGTGTGGGAGTCTTGGAACCTCCATAACTAGGGGAATCCCTATATCACTTTCCATAATAATCTACGATGGCTGAAATTTCTTTTGTGCCATTGGAGGAAAGATAGTCCAGCTCGAGATCAGGATCTGGTTCAGGTCAGCAGGGAGGTTGAGCATTTGGAGGCTGTCCTGGAACAGGGATGGGATGAGAGCTTGTTTCATGAGTTAAGGATAAAAAAGGACCTCCTCTCTGACACTCTCCTGAGACAGGAACGTTTGGATAGAGAAAAAGCAAGGATTTATTTTCTTAGATAGGGGGATCAGAACATGAGTTTCTTTCATGCTTGCATTAAAGAGAATCAGCGAGTGAAGAGGCCTAACATTCTTAGGGCAGATGGATCTTTTTCCAATGATCAGGATGAGGTGGTGAGCATGGAAAATGATTTCCTTAAAATCCTTATTTGTAGGCCCCATTGCTGTCCAGGTTGGTGGGTAACTGAGGGGTGACTCTGGTCTTTTCTCGGAGATCCCCAACTGTGTTTTGAAGGGCGATGATACGAGTTTGAGTAGGCTTCCGGAGGAGGATGAGGTTCGAGTGGCAGTTTGGTATTTGAATCTGAAGAGTTCCCTTGGGCCCGATGCCATTCTAGGTTCTTTCTACAGGGTGGCCTGGGATATCATTAAGGGAGACCTTGTGAGGGCCGTGTGAGACTTCTTTAAGGGGGGAACCTTCCACATATTGTTTGTGCCACAAATATGTTCCTCCTTCCAAAGAAAATTAACCCCCAATCCATTGACCAGTACCGGCCCATCAGTTTGTGAAACATTCCATATAAGGTTTTGACCAGTCTTCTCAATAAAAGGATGGCTCCTCATTTGGGTTCTTGGGTGTCTTCAGAAAAACATGGCTTTATTAGAGGGCGATCCATATAGGGGGATATAGGTGTGGTGCAAGAGATGGTTAGTGACATCAGCAATAAATCCTTTGGGGGAAACTTGGTGATAAAACTTGATATGAGCAAGCCCTATGATCTTCTGGAATGGGGCTTCATCCTTAGAGTTCTGGAGTGTATGGGTTTTCAAATTGGACTAGGGATCTTCTTTTTCGGTGTTTCAGATCGACTTAGATTTCAACCTTCTTCATGGGTAAACAATTTGGGTTCTTCAAAGGGGCCTCAGGCAAGGGGATCCGTTGTCCCCCACCATCTTCATCCTCTCCCAAAATGCTCTTATCCATTACATCAAATGGGGCTTGCGAATGGGGAAAGTCCATTCTTATCGGAACATGTATGCAGTGAGGGGTGTCTCGCACCTGATGTTCGCAGATGATACAATTATTTTTATCAACGGAAGTAGGAGATCTATTCAGGGGATGGATGAGCTTATTGGGGACTATTGTAGGTGGAGTGGCTAGGTGGTGAATAGGGATAAAATCCTCTTTTTTATTTCCATGAATATTACTAAGAGCAAGGACATGATTATTAATAAAATCCTAACTATGAGCAGGGGGTCTTTCCCGATGGAGTACTTAGGGGCGCTGGTGAGTCCTTACACTCTCATAATTCATCACTTCGATAAGCTTGTGGGCAAGATCTTGGGGCACATTTATAATTGAAAAAATATATTCCTTTCATTTGGAGGTCGCATCACCCTTGTGAATAGTGTCCTTGTCTCTATTTCCATTCAAATTTTGTCTACTTTGAAGGTTCCCAGAAGTGTTCTTGCTAACTTAGAGAAGATTATGGTGTCCTTCATATAGGATGGGCAGAGGGAGGGTAAGTACCAATGGGAATCGGGGAAGTGGATGGCTAGACCTCTTTCTGATGAAGGGATTAATTTGCGAAGTATTTCTGAGACCATGAAAGGGCTGCGTGCCAAACTATCCTGGGAAGCAATGGAAGGTCGATCCTTATGGGGTAGGTTGGTGTATGGAAAATATGGACTGAATTTGAATGAGGCGAGGGAGAGACCATCCAATATATGGAAACTGATCAATCCTTACTCGGAGATCTTGCATCAGCATTCCAAATGGATAGTGGCAAGAGGTGACATTAACTTATGGCTTCAAGAATGGGGGGATGGTAGGTTATGGTTCCTAGGGTGTCCTACCCTGAACCTATCTTTTAGGGAATCCAGTGACCATCCAAGCTTCATTCAGGCTATTCTTTATGAGAACCAACATGTTAGGTTTAATTCTGTGGTCATGAATGATCAATGTGATAAGCTTGTTTTTACAGGCTGCTCGACTGGGGAGTTCTCTTTAAAGGCCTTCTCTCAGATGAGGAGGGGTGTTTTCAATCCTGATCCTTGGGGGGTTATGCTATGATTCAAGGAGATCCCTTCCAAAATTTAATTCATGCTGTGGAGGGTGAGGAACCGAGCCTTACCCACTGATGAAAACATCAAACGAATGGGTGTTCAGTTGGCCTCACGATGCTTGTGTTGTAGCAACCCCAAGAAAGAAACAGTGGATCACCTATTCTTCGATAGTGAGTGGGAATTATGGATTTGGAAGGCATTTGGGGCTTTTACTGGTTGGAATGGTCAGGGTGGTTCACTGGATGATTTTCTCAGTGCATGGTTTCAAGGAGCTGGGGAATAGGGAGCCGAGAGGAAGGATCATGCGGTGATTGTTTCAGCAGGGTGCTAGACCATCTGGATGGTGAGGAATTTTGTGCACCATAAGTGTGCCCAGGGTTCTCAGGTTAGTTTAGTTTTCAAAATGAAGAATCTATTCCAGGACTTTGTTCGGTTATGTGCAGACTGTCATGGCACACCATCAGTGAGGGGCCTGGTCTTGAATCAGTTCCTCTCCAATCGGGATAGTGCCTCGGGGTAGGGGAACTGGGTCCGCTGGTGTCCGCTTCACTATGGTCTCAAGATGAATACGGACAGATCCCTAGTTGGGGGGATATACGTGGAGGTGGTGTCATAAGGAACCCAAAAGGGTCAGTGATTGCGGCTTTCTCTGCTTCCTATGACAGGGGCGATGTATTAAAAGCAGAGGTTCATGCGATGCTCACAAGGTTGGAGATTTTTGGCCAGCGACGTATCTATCTGAAGGCGGTGGAGACCTATTCTCTCATACTCTTTAAAGCACTATCTGGTCCTAGAATATTTCCTTGGAATTTATCCTACCTCATTAGAAAGTGCAAACAACTTTTGGGCACTCAAGTTGAGATCACTCATACATGGTAGGAGGGTAATTAGGTTGCAGACTTCCTTGTGTCTCTGGCACCTCTGGCTGAAAGTATGTCTCTATTCCTTAACATCGGATCATTCCCTAAGGAGGGAGTGAGGTTTTTTACTAATGATGCTCTGGGTTTTCATTTTTTTTGGCCCCCATGATTCTCTTTTTCCCTGTTTTTGTTTTTTTTCTTCTGATTTTATGTCTTTCTGTTTTCTCTTTTATTCAATAAAAATGTTAGTTTTCAGTCATTCATAACCATATATATACTAATTACATGATCACTATCCAATAGTTCTATTATCAATGGTTATGTTTCTTAAAAGTATTTTAAATATGATAGAATATAATATTTCAAAATAACCAAAGTAGTGATTTTTTTTTCTATAAAATTATTACTTAATGATGCATTTTTTCATTCAAAGAGAAGTAATTTCATTTATAAAAGTTTGATTTTCTTTAAGGAGGTATGAGTGATTTTTTGTGCCTGAGGAACCTCATGATGGAAATCTAGAAATTAGTGTGAAAATTATTCATGATAATTGTCTAAGGATTATAAAATGGTTTTCTTGATATTTTCCTTAAAGTTCTCGATGAGATCCTCAAATGATTTATCTCTATATATGGGTTTCCAAACCCCACAGATTTTTCTTGAAAATAGTCATACAATTTCACTAATGAAAGGGGGAAAAGAAAAAGTTGATTCCATTTTTTATATTTTTCTAAATTTTAAAGTAGTAAAATATTTACAAAGTGAAAATAAATAATGAGTTATCAAATTAAACCCTTTATAATGATACCATATTTTGACACACCTCCATATGGCAGTATAAAATTTCATTTATATTTTCCCAGTGGAACACAATGGATATTCAGGGCCATCTCTCTCAAAGATATTTGTCAATTACTCACTACTCTAATTCACTTATTGATATTTTTGGTATTTTAAATATATAGAAAGAAATTAAAATAAGGGGTTTGAAAATGGAGATTTCATACTAAATTTAGAAATGAAAACGCACAAAGAGTTAGTAGTAAAGGCCTTAGTACTCGGGTTGCTACTCGATTTCCTTCATTATATATTTTTTTATTATCTAAATTAAATTATTTAAGCTAAATATAAAATGGAAATAGGGGAAGTGGTGAATTTACTTTAATTTTTTTAAAATGATTCCATAAAATAAAATCAATTATCATATAAGTAATCAATTTAAGAATAAAACAAAGTAAAGTGAGAATAGAGGAAGTTAAAAATTTAAGCATAGGGGAAAATAACTTTTGGAAATTAAAAAGCACACACATTGATAAAGGAGTTCAAAAATATCTCAATAATGATCCCCTATATATCATCAAATCAATAAGGCTTGAGATAGTTATATCGCTCCCTTGGTTTTAACAAAAACTAAGAACTAAAAGAAGAAAGGAAAGAATCCCTTGGTTTTAACTGAAATCAAGAACCAAATGAAGAACCTTGATTTTAATAGAAACCAAGTACCAAGAGAAGACCCTTGGTTTTAATATAAACCAAGAACCAATAACCCCCACTTTAACAATGTTAAGAACCAAAAGAAGTAGATGAATAATTTAGAGGTTTGTTTTTATAAACCCATTAAAAATCACACAATAATCTTTGGAATATTTAGAAAGAAATTAAAGACTAAGAGAGAGATAGATAGAAAAGGTAGAAGAGGAAGAGACTTTAAAAAATTAAAACAAGGGAGAAAAATGGATTAAATAGAAAGAGGAAAAATAAATTGGATTGAATCCATTGAATCATGATTTTCCTTTTGGGAATTAGAAGTTTCTTGGAGATCTCTTATGAAAGAATGTCATGGATTGATTAGGAATAATTCAATGCAAAGAGTTGTTTTAGATTTCATTATTTTGATCCAATCCTCCTTTTGTGTGTATTTATATCCTTTATAGATGATGTGAATCTTTTGTAATTCATTCTAATACATTGAAGTCAAAGGAAACCCGATTAATTATATTTTGACCATAAAGGATAAAGATGTTGACTAACTACTTGAACTTTTCCACAATGTGAGATAGGTTTTTATAATGTGAATGAGAGTTAAGAAACAATAACACTATAACTACTCCCCATAAAAACCATTTGTGATGTGAACTGAAATTCCTAGTGAACCTTCATGAAATAAACAAGGTTTCACAATGTGATAGTGTTAATCATGATGTGAAAAATACCTAATGCTTATAGATTGAACTTCCAAAATTCTTTGTAATACTATATTTGGTCTAAAATCTTCTTATATTGATATATAAACATGAAAAATAAAATATACTCAAACAAATTTTATAAAAAACATTAATTGATTATGATCATAAAAACACATTTATAGGTTCAACACATTCTATAACTTATCCCATCATACTTTAACTACCATCACATACTTTGAGTGTGAAACTTAGAATTCCTAATATATCTCTTTGGCACACCAAATCTTTCCTCCTCTAATAGTTGAGAATTATTAACACATTTCAATCAAGTATATGACACCTTCCAAGACCTGACTGCATTGCATGCCACTTTATCTCTTGGCCAAAATCAACTCCATCGTATAAAGAGCTACCAGAGAGAAGGGAGGGAATGAATATTTAGTATGGTATAAAATTATATTGAGGATAATTCCATGTATAGGTGGAAAATTACCACACCAACCCACAATACCCATGACCTCATTAAAAATATAAGGTAAAATTTATGAAATAAAGTGTATATATTTGATAATAATGGGAGAACCTTCCCCATGGACAAGACTTAGGTTAGTTACTCACCATTATAATAATTCGAGAGGTATGGTAAAAGAACATAAGAAAATTAAATAATAGAGTGATAGAAAGATAAACCAATATTTTTTATTAAAAATAATGTAGAAAATGTTTATAATAGAAAATAAAATTAAAAACCTAAACTATTATCATCATCCTAGATGATAGGCTAGGATTTTGAATCTAAAATCTAACTACATTTGTTTTTAAATTTTTTATAATAAAGGCAAAATTTTATTTAAATATTACTAGTTGGGGAAATAAATATGCATGTAGATAAATCAGATTTGTTTGAGTAGAAAGATCCTTCCACATGAACAATTAGCTTTGAATTCCTTAATCTTCTTGTGTTCCAGTGCTGCGATCTCTTCCTCCACCTTTATGAGGACCAATATCGACTTGTATAGTGTTTAAAAATATTTAATCCTAATGTGATATTTACTTATCTACACAAAATGATTTTACAAAGGTGAAAACCTTATATAAGTACTCTGAGAATTGAGAAATATCTTACAGATGCTCCTCAAAATATTATGCATCGTGTGAAATTTCTTAAAGTATAAAACCTTTTAAAAGTTCCCTAAAACCAATTTATTTCCAAAAAAATTATGTTTGAGAAGAAAACCTTACATATATAAATGAATCTTGGTTATAAAGCATGTCACACTAGTAGTAAAGGTAAAAAATTTAAATACACCTTCTGAAATTATTACATATTGGCTATTAATCTTCTGTGAAAAAAGAATTTTTCTTATGTATGGGTAGAAAATCCTTACATATCAGTGTTTACCATACGTAAGTTTTTACAATTAACCTAAAAAAAACGAAAAACATATATTAATAATTATATCCATTCATTTTATTCTATAAATTAATAAAATCAATTAAATTCATAATTAATGATATATTTACAATAAGGTCCAAAATACTTCTAAAAACTAAATATAATGAAATTTATATTTTATGATGAAATTTGTGGGGATTAAATCATTGAATTATATAGAAAAAATAATGAATTTATAAGCTCTATAAAATATAAATAATATGCATTTGGAAATGGTGAGACTATGAAAACGCTGGAAATACTAAGTGTAAGATTTATTCTAAACAAAACACATGTCGAGACCTCAATTATCCAATGGGTAGGTCATGCCAATGATGAGTTACCATGGATTATTTACATAATTCATGTTGGGTATTAGTGACCCTAATCATATAAGGTGCCTATATTCAATTATAAGATTTGGGTTATACTTAACCAGGTGAACCTAATAATATTAGGTGGTTAGAGGGGTAGATATAGGATAATTCATTAGATGAATTAGGAAATAAGTTATCCAGATAACTATCTAACTATGATATATGGAATTATTGGAATGATGATCTATATAAATAGATAAATGTTTATATAAATTACAAATAAATTCAAAATTTTAGTAAAATATTGATCTTGTCACATTAACTAGATATAATGCATGGGGTTATCATTTTCAGTGGGATTTTATTTTTTAAAAGTACTTATTGAAATGATATAAAACATGATACACACCTAAATATATGTATTATTATAGAAAATAGAACACATCATAAACATAATATTGATATCTCTTATAGGTTTTTTCAATGACTCTTCATAGAGTTAATGAAATTAAAATTTATAAACTCCTAAAATGTAGTCCAAAGGCAGAGATTAGGGTTATATCACAATGAGTTTTTAGGAATCACTATGATCCAATGTTATAATATAATAATTAGTGTACTAATTTCACTATAAAACCAAACTCATATTTCTATCTACACTAGTTCACACATCTAAATGGATGTATAATGTCACCCTAGTCTTATTCACATAAATTATCAACTACTGTGGTCTGTATCCTTCAAATGACTAATCCAAGTTAATGCACCCCAATCTATATAGCCTTTTTCATGGAATGCTTCCACCATAACCATCAAGTTCCCCAATCATGTACTAGGTAACTAAGGAAGGGAAAACTTTATTAAATAAATAGTTTAGAGAATGGATCTTAGTAAAGTGTGATGGTAGACAATTTTCACTAAACCTTATCACACATAACCTTAAATCTTTAGAGGAATAAACCAAAAATAGAAAAAATATAAATACATATTCTAACTCAATTACCACACTATCTATCTCGCTCATACTAACCACAATTTATTAGCCTAGATCTATGAGAATGACGTTCAGTATAGAGATGAAGAGAACAATAAACTATACTAAGACTCATGTATTTGTGAATCAATGCCAATTATATTCTTCCTTATCTTTCTCGAATCTTCTTCACATGTATTTTTGTTTGAGAAATTATCCGATTTAGTTAGACAATGGGTACAAGTAATATTTGATGTTCCCCTATAGCATGCATGTGTGTCACATGGTCATCTTCATTATAAATGGGCATGAATAGCCTAATATCTCCTTATATGGTTCCTCATTAACATAGAAAATAAAGTGGTGATGATGATATCTATATTGGAGTCTCAAGTAGCATGAGTGGGTTGTCATAGGATACGTCTAATATGATAGTAATGTTGGGTGATGTATGATATTTTTGTTAAAGTCTCATAAATCATTAGATGTATGACCTTATCTATATTGGCCATGAATAAAGTGTTAATGTGTCTAATTATTGCTTTGTGTTTCTATTAATCTCCCCCAAAATAGAGTGTTGTAACACTAAATACTTTTATTGGAGTTAACTATAAGTGTTGAGGGTGAATAAATTGTTGTAATTTCATCCTTATCATGGTTAGTAGATGTAGATAATGTCCTTGGTTGACGTTGTATAAGGTGCAGACATGGGGTGATGTTATAAAATTGATTCCCTATTAAGTAATGATATAGGCAGTGATCATGTAACAATGATTTATACATTGGAATTGATCCTCAATGATTTTAATAATATCATAGATTTTTTTTCTAAATATTATATTGGAAATGTATCTGGTTTCCACTATGTTGAGACTAATATGAAAAATATTGTCTAAACCATAGTATTTGTAGAGTTTTCTAGAGTCTAGAAAGATGAATCCCTAAACATTGAAGTGATGTTTGTCAAAGGGGGGGTTTGTTGGAGTAAAGGTGAAGTGAATATGGTTTCTGACTCTTGTGTTGGATTTTATTATCAATACTTTGATCATTATATAAATAATATTCAATATAAAGTGATTCATGTTGTTTTAGTTAAGGAAAATGTGTTTGGATTTGGAAAGATAGAGTTTTTGAGAAGTTATAGAGCTATAAATGAAATCATTCCATAGGGAAGGAAATCACACTACCATGCATAATATGTAAGATTAAATGCATAGTGTGTAATAGTAAATTTTATTGTCATAAGATTAAATCACGTTGTAACCTAAGGGTTTATGTTGTGATTTAAGTTTAAATTTTATGATATTTTAAACTAGTCTTTATGTCAAGGAAATCACATTATAATGAGGAGTCTATGAAAAATTAGTGCTCTTCTAGTTTAGAGGTTCTAGGGAGTTATGATGTATAGGTGTAGATCATGCCACAATACACCCAAATGAGGGTTTTAAGTAGAATAAGAAAAAGGAGGATACATCATGAATGAGGTTACCGAACTACAACCAATCATCTGTAAGAGTAAAGAAAGAGTATGTAAGAATATATTGGAGTGATAGGTGTAGATTACTATACAAAGGACGAGATCACACTATAAAGAGTAATAGAAGTAAAACTAAAGATATATAATAGTAGGTTCTTAATGACCATATTGTAGTGGAGTTTTCAATTCCATAATGTAAGAGGTGAATTTAAACTGGTTAGAGGAAAAATGGTTTGTAATTCCACATTGGTAAGTGACACACCATGATAAATAGAAAATAAATATTTAAGTTTTTACCAATGTGGACCACTTGGTGTTTCAAGGGTCACTCAAACTTTAATCTTTAATCCACTAATCATTTACAAGGGTGGATAAAATGCTTGGATATATCCAAAATTTATAAAATAATCAGGAATGGTTGAAGCGGAAGAAATCACCTAAAATCATGTGAGAATTCAGTTTTGAAGAGAAAGTGTAGAGAAATTACCACTGTGAAAGTTTAAATAATCAGATGGAAAATAATATGAATAAGATGAAGGATAGGAATAATAATAGGAGGAAGAGGATGATGAGTAGGAGGGGGAAAGTAGAATAATAAAAACAATAACTTGATAGAGTTTAATGTTTGGTGAAGACTCTCTTGTTGTTATGATTTTAGATTCTATATATTTGTTTGTATAAGATCACATTACATAAGTTGTTATAAACATTATGTATCATTTATTCAAGGATAATCCCTATAAATTTTTAATTCACATGGTGATTCTTTTGGAATGTGTGATCAAGGGTTTTACCAGATCATGCTAAGGAAAAAATTATCATTTTTAGTAGTGAAACTTGTAAAAATCTATTGTACTTACTATATTTGTGATTTTTAGTGTGTTTGGTATGTGTAAAATGATCCCATTATTCATATTTGTTGGGTATGATTCATTTTATTTGGAATCACCATATAAAATATTCAAAATATAGAACAAAGTCCTAGATCTTATGAAATTGGAAAGAACCAACATTCATAATGAGTCCAGAACTGGGAAGACAAAACCACCCTACCCATGCACCAAAATTCTCATATATACACCATATAATAATTTTTGTAAGAAATAAATAGAAAGATGAAAGTAAAGGACAACACAAGTATTTTATGTGTTTTGGAAAGAATCATACTCAAAGGGGGGGACACTATAAAATCTTTATTAAGGAAGAAAAATAAGATTATAGTATCAAATAGTTATTTATTTTCTAAATGACCACATCCTAATATTTGTAGTAGGTAACATCTAATGAAACTAGTTCCAACACCTTTTGAATATTGTGAGTGATCATCCACTATAGTTTGATCATTGACTGATTACCACCACCTCAACTGACTCATTTAGTGAATAATGTACTCATTCGAATTTCTATGAGATATCATTACACAACCTTTAAAAAATCATTACATAGCCCTATTGAATGATAATAACTCCTTATATAACTAAAAAAATTATCTCTTATGAAAGTACTTTATATCTTCACACTTCCTCATTCTAGACTCATCAAAGTTTCTTCTATTTACATTAATTATGATTACTCTTCTTCTATACTTAAAGACTTTGGTCATGCCACACCACCATATTCATATGGTTTTGGAATTAGAATTCTTAATTCAATCATTTCAATAGTTATAACACTTAACTATAAAATGGTTTCCACACCAGCCGAAACCTAACAATATCCCACTTGGGAATAATTTTTAGGATATTCCACTAATTACTCTATCAACAACCACAAATCCCTTCCACTATCAATATTACTTTGTGACTCAATAGTTCCTACAACATTCTTCTAGACATCCCATCTTGACTGAGGCATAAAACCACCCCAACATATCCCTGATAATAACCTTGTTCAAAATATATACTATATTTTTTACTCTATAAACCATTCATATATATATATATAACATTTTACTCTAATAAATTTTAAATTAAGTGATACTTCAAATGAATATGGTCCATCCTAATGTGAAACATCAAATTATTAGCTAATTTGATAACACTCTGTGAATCACAGAACAAAGTCCCAGCCACATACCTTCTTCCAAGATCGTTTAACTACCCCTTCATCCATATAAATCCTTTACTCTATTTTATTATTGAAACTTAATATTCATCTATTGTTAAAAGTGAAACTAAAAATTGAATATTTAACATCAAACTAATATTTCCCCCTATTAGTGATCAAACAACCATTTTTTCTGTAACACCCCGAGATTTTATGAAAAATATTCTTTTTAATTTCATTAATGTCTTGTGTTGTATGCTACACCAAAAGGAGCTTGCACAACACACACCCTTGACTTGCCTTGAATTAAACGCAATCACGACCTTCCTCGGTAGCGTGTGTAGTAAGCAATACCGAGTTTCACTAAACAACGATATGCTATTAAAATATTATTAAAACTAGCCGTTATGAATAGTAATAACCACTTTTTGAAATTTTGTAAATTTTATTTTTCAAAATGGACTTCATTTTTGGATTCGGAATATCGAAATTAGCTTAGGGTGAAATTTTGGTACTTTTCGGATAACTTTCATATTTTGATGAATAGTGAAAATTACTAAATTGTAATTAAAAACAACTTTTTCAATCGAAATAATTAATAGTGATAAATTATTAATTTGAGTGGTTTTAAAATATATTTAGAATATATTTTTACAATTTAATACAATGTTGGTCATTGGATGTATTTCACATTTAAACCAGACATAAACAAGTGTCAATCTTTTGATAGTTATTATCTCTTAAAAACACGCTATTTGTTTTGACGATGGGATTTAATTTTTAAATTAAATAATGCAACTGATATGTTTTGAATTTGGTAAAATAGACATCATTTTTTAGTTCATAATATCAAATATAGATTAGGCCTAATTTTTGGTATTTTTCTGGAAACTTTCATTTTTTTGATGAACAGTGAAACCACTAAGTGGTAGTTAAAAAAAATGAAATTTTCATAAAACTTAATTTTACCGCTTCTGTGAGTGGAATTTCAAAAATCCGAGAGACACGGTTGATGTTAGTAAGTAAAATATGGTTCAATGAGATGAAAATAATTTTTGGTGAATAGTAATTTTTACTTTTTTTTACCACAGTTAAAAGTAAATAGGGTAATTAAGGGTAAAAATGTTATTATTATTACCCTAAAACATGTCCTAATTATATTGGATAAGTGTAATTAGACCAAAAACAACCTTAGGAATAAAATATGATCATTTAGGCCCACTTGGATTAGATTAGGACATTTATTATTAATTTATTTAAAGAAGGGTTAAAATAGTTAAAATCAAAGTTTAATAAGTATATCATTGTTAATATAGGGTTATACATAAGATAAATTCGACTATAAATATTCATTAGAAAGCTAAAACGATTTCCTACATAATTATATTTTATTTGTATTTTTTCAACTTTAAATAATATAATTTATTTATGACACAAAGATGGTGCAGTAATTATCTTATTAATGAAATATTGACATAATTGATGCTATAAATACCCAAATAAATATAATTTGAGACTTTTTATGAATTACACTAATTTTATAGGTTAATATGACATGTTATTATTGATTTAATTAACTTTTTTTGAACTAATCATTTTGTTATGATTTTAACAAAAAATCAATTACTAAATAGTGTCAAAATTGACATAAAATAGTTTTTAAAACAAATATTATATTAGTAATTGTTATTTTATTCCTAAAAATCTAAGGTTCGTCCAAATGACTTAGATAAGGTTATATATATTAATAATAAACAAATTGGGGTTCGTTTGGCTGCTTATAGTAAGTTTATTAACCTTATATTATAAGAACACAGGAAGACACGGTAAAAGTAAAATTATTTAACTTAATGTTAAATCTAAATGATAAGGTTAAAATAGGAACCTAAACTTGTCTAAATTCTATTGGATGAGAATATTTCGACCCATCCCCACCTTATCTTAGAAATAAATCAATTTGGAGCTATTTAAAACCGAATTTGACTTTATAATAAAATAATAGTTTTAGTTATTCCAAAGGTGCCCCTCTCCTCCCTTATAAAAGGGAACCTCCCCCCCTATTCCTCACACCACTTTGAGCCTTCAAGCTCGGCCAAACCCAGAAAATTTCTCCTCTCCACTTCCCTAGCAACATCCTAGAGGTTCTGGTATTCCTAAAAGACCAATTTTAGTGCCCTAAAATGAGATCTCAAAGAGGCGCTTCAAAGAAGAGGTAATGTCCGTTACCGATTCTTTCATCTTTATTTATTCTTCCACTTATTCTTCTTTAGTTGTTTCATTATGAAGTAATAAAATAAGTATCACTCATATACTGATATTTTATTATAAGTATGAAACAACTCTATTTCACCATCTATCCATCCTACGGAAAATGAAATCACCGCGCGTGCGTACGTACGGAATACCGTCTCCACGCCGTGGTGTAATCTATTTTCCACCACCACCTTACTTGGATGGGTATAATGGTGTAAATAATGACTATATATGACTATTGTAAAGTGATATTGATTCTGAAATAGTATACATACACTCCAATACAATTCCACGATCATGAGAACGATATCATCGCTCGTGCGTACGTAAGGACTACCGTCTCCACGACGCGATGAGATTCATTCTCCACGTTAACCATTCATGAATGATTATAAAGTATATATAATAAGTAATCATGAAATATATTACATAATAATTATACTTGATTTATGTGTATATATATGTATGTCATCTACTTAATTCTATTCAACTCAATAAGGAAACGAAAACAGCGTTCATGCGTATGTACGGCCTACCGTCTCCATGAACGGTGTATTTCTTTCCATTTACTGATCTATTATATATATTTATATTCTAAATATATATTATATATAAATCATGTTTTATATTCTGGAATTAAGTAATCATGATCTAAGTAATCATATGAATAATTACAAGTCAAAACACGGACGAAAAATGAAACGATTTTACCCAAAACACTCTTTAACATGGAATTTACAAAAGAACGGGTAATATAAAGTCATAAGTGAACCATATATGATATCATAACAATGAGTATGATTCTGTAATAAGTCAATGACATTATTTAAATCATTATACAGGAGGTTCATACACTTACGAAGCAAATCGGACCTAAGGTAAGGGAAAATATCACAATCTCATTTTTATCCGAGATTGTTTATACTTTGGTATTTACTGGGGTGTATTTTATCATCCACATCCATGTTTACTCAATATGTAATATTATTTCCATTCACCTACAATTGTTTAAATCCTATTTTACCCTTTGGTGAGTTTTTAGTAAAAGATATGAAAGGAATCTTTTGTCATTTTTCGTACGAGGTACTTTTTTGACTTTTCCGACAAAAGTACGAGAAGAATGTTTTTTTACTTATACGGAATGAATGGATTTTTAAAAAATTATTTCCAAGAAGATTCCTTTAAAAGTTTTCAAGTTTATTTTTAATCAACTTCTTTTATTTTATAATTTTATGAGATGTTAAGAAAGGAAAAGTGTTTTTGAAGTAGAAAGGATATTTTCCTCAAGAATGGAGTTCAAGTGTTTTATCAAAATTATTTTCCATATAAGATAATAAATGGTTCTGTTTCTATCACTATTATTACATTGATTTGATTATGTTATGATGGAATTATTTTTATGAATTCCTTTATCTTATATGAAATGTTTTATGATGTCACAATGTTTAAGATTCCTATTTTTATTACATGGGTTATGTTATGATGTATGGTTTATGATTTTGTGGCACACATAAGAATGGTATCATTATGTGATGGGTGGGACATATATCTCCCTCCAATGCATTGGGTAATGATTTTATATCTCATGAGATAGACATCGCTAGAATGGCAGGTTAAACCGGTTCAGTGAAACAGGACTGAAACGAGGAGTGAACTCGGTTCAGAAATGGACTTTGTCCACTAAGATAGTCTTGGAAATGAGTCTTGACTAACAAGAAATTATTCTCTATGATTATGTGTGTATGCCACAAAGGTTCATGTTTTAAGTTATGATTATTGGGATTACATTTTACTACTATGATTTATCCCGTGTTATGATATTATGATCTCTTTTGTAGGTTTATATTTCCAAAATGTTATGTTCTTATGAATATGATGTGATTGATATTTCTTTTGTTTACCCTTACTGAGCATTTGAGCTCACCCTTTTATGTTTTCTTTTCCACATGATATAAAGAAAGGTTTTAGGTAAGAAAAAGGAAGATCTTTATGGGAGATGTTGAAGATCTTTCACCACGATTAGAATATTATATTCCGAGTTTCCAATGACACTAAACTATTACGGTCCTTGTGTGTGTGTTTTTGTTATGTACTAAGAATTCCGAAAAAGTAATGTAATGTCCATGTACGTTAGGCTTCGGGTCTCTACATTTGGTATTAGAGGAAAGGTTTAGTCAACCTTTGGAAACTAAGATGCGAGAACTTTAGTGAGATACCTAGAGATATTTCTAAGGTATGTATAGGGATGTCTCTAAGGTTAAGTATACGTATAGGTTATAGTCCTAGAATTGCGCTAACGATCTTAGAATTTAACCTAAGATGTTAGATATTGAGGGTACTCCCCATTTTATTATGTTGTTTTCCCTAGCATGATTTTTGCCTCTCACACTATTATTTTTGGGTTTTAGATGATGGCTGGAACCCGAAGGAACCGTGTTGATCAATGCAATGGACAATGCAATGATTGTCCTCCTGAACAAACAAATGTTATGGGAGATGGAGTGCAAAATATTATTTCTATACTTACACAAGCTATGAATCATTCTGAACTTCCAAATGAGCAGAGAAGGGAACAATATTCTATTGAGTCCTTCATGAGGCAACGTCCACCTTCTTTCAGTGGGTCTTCTGATCCACTTGTTACTGAACAATGGATCATTACCAAGATATTTTCAGTTCTTCAATGTTCTGAACATGATAAAGTCATCTTAGCAGTATATCGTTTGGAAGGTGAAGCTGATCAATGGTGGAATCTTATCAAGAATATGAGGCCAAGAGATGAAATTGAGTCCATGGAATGGGACGAGTTCAAGAACTTATTTTTCAATAAGTACTTCCCTCATATTCTTCGAACAAAGATGGAGAAGGAGTTTCTTGAACTAAAGCAAAAGGATGATGAATCTGTTGGTATATACGAAGAAAATTTTACAAGGCTTGCGAGGTATGCATCTGGATTTATCATCCAAACTGAAAGTAAAGTTGATCGATTCTTCAGTGGCTTAAAACCAAATCTTAGAAGGGCATTAGCTATAAGAGACTTCAGTAGCTATGAAGAAATTGTGCATTGTTCTATCAAGGTAGAAATGGAAGTTGGTGTTACTTATCCATCTCATAGTTTTGACAAGAAACGAAAGATGGAGTTCAAGGAGAAATCTCAGAATAATGGTGAAAAGAAGACGAATGTTTCCTTATGATCAAAGTGTGGAAAGAAGCATGGTGGAGATTGTCTTAAAGGGACTAGAAAATGTTTTAAGTGTGGAAAAGAAGGTCATCGAGCAGATGAGTGTCGAATTAATGGAAAAAGGGTTTCTAATGATGTGAATAAAGAAAAGATTGCAGAGAATGCACCACCAACACTTCAATGCTTCAAGTGCAAGGAAATGGGGAATTATGATAATAATTCCCTAATCCAAGGGTTAGTGATGATCAACATGAGAAACCACTTAAGGAAAAGGACAAAGGGAAGTCACATACGATCACCATTGGCGATGATGAATATGAAAACAACGTGGTGGAATGATTAAGTGTTTATGTAATGGGATTCCAAAATAATGTTGTATATAGTATCGTGGAATATTGGAATATTTATGTATTGGTCTATTGTGGTTTTCAATAATTTTATGGTATCGGTAACCATGGAAAGTGATTGATATATTTTTGGAAAAAAGATGATATGCGCATAATGAAGGGATAAGGAAAAAAATGGCAGTATTCATTAGCTCATGACTAATATAAGGAGAAGGTTATATCATGGTTTGAGTATATAGAATTTTTGGATTTTGGTATGTGGAAAGAGTTAACTTTTGACTGCATTCATGTTTTCACTATGGTTCAATTAATGGGTATTAATTATTCAAGAGAATACATGATTAAGGTATTCACATGTTTGTAATTTGACCGACAAGATATATGTTATGATATATGGGGGATAAATGATGGAATTCACGTGATTGTTATGTGACATTTCAAGTAACCATTTTCTTTATACTATGAGCTTGGACCGAAGTATTTTAGATAATCCAAAAGTTTGGAATGGATTATGTTGGACATAAGTTAGTATTGTTTAAGGATAGAACTTTTTTCAATACTATTGATGGGATGTTATAGTAATATAGCTTTAGAAAAAGGACAACCTGCAGGACGGGCGACAGCCCATCGCGTCGGACAAGGCTGTGGGAATCAAACCCACAACCGAAGTGCGACTGGACTTTATCGCCTACCACTGGCCTACAGGAAGTCCCTGTTTAGTAGAAACTAGTTTTATTATATTAAGCAGTATGATATATGAAGTATAAGTCCATTTTAGGAACCTTATATCATTAATCTCACTATAGATGGAATTTTGATAACTTTTCTAACCTTTTGTTTGAGACAGATGGAATGACCCATCATTCTATCACATGATCTGCTAACACATCACGAATGACAAATTCAACTTCATTTTTTAAGAGATGAAGTGGAAATTGTCCAAATAACGACCAACAGTGAGACTATACCAAAATCACGAAAGTATTTCTCCTAATTCCAATTTCATCAACTTTAGGGAAACGATCTTGAAAACCAAAAATGTTGTCCTAGTGCTCTTATATTTGATGAATCAGATGGTACCTTAGATCGTCATAAATTTATGGCTTTTTGATTGTTGGATTTTCCATAGCCATGTTATCTACCACTCTCCATCAGAACATGATGGTTAGATTTCTCTTCCATATCCATATTTTCACCTATGTGGAAACCCATTGATTAGTTTATTTGGGTAACTGTTACGTTTCATACTTTTGTTTTTTAAATATTGATTTTGGTATTCCTTTTTACAATGTGGGTTTCTATCAAAGAAACTTTCAAATAGTAAACCATTTATAACCCCGACGAATTTCGAGGGTGAAATTCATTTTAAGGGGGGTAGAATGTAACACCCCGAGATTTTATGAAAAATATTCTTTTTAATTTCATTAATGTCTTGTGTTGTATGCTACACTAAAAGGAGCTTGCACAACACACATCCTTGACTTGCCTTGAATTAAATGCAATCGCGACCTTCCTCAGTAGCATGTGTAGTACGCAATACCGAGTTTCACTAAACAACGATATGCTATTAAAATATTATTAAAACTAGCCGTTATGAATAGTAATAACCACTTTTTGAAATTTTGTAAATTTTATTTTTCAAAATGGACTTCATTTTCAGATTCGGAATATCGAAATTAGCTTAGGGTGAAATTTTGGTACTTTTCGGATAACTTTCATATTTTGATGAATAGTGAAAATTACTAAATTGTAATTAAAAACAACTTTTTCAATCGAAATAATTAATAGTGATAAATTATTAATTTTAGTGGTTTTAAAATATATTTAGAATATATTTTTACAATTTAATACAATGTTGGTCATTGGATGTATTTCACATTTAAACCAGACATAAACAAGTGTCAATCTTTTGATAGTTATTATCTCTTAAAAACACGCTATTTGTTTTGACGACGGGATTTAATTTTTAAATTAATTAATGAAACTGATATGTTTTGAATTTGGTAAAATAGACATCATTTTTGAGTTCATAATATCAAATATAGCTTAGGCCTAATTTTTGGCATTTTTCTGGAAACTTTCATTTTTTTGATGAATAGTGAAACCACTAAGTGGTAGTTAAAAAAAATGAAATTTTCATAAAACTTAATTTTACCGCTTCTATGAGTAGAATTTCAAAAATCCGAGAGACACGGTTGATGTTAGTAAGTAAAATGTGGTTCAATGAGATGAAAATAATTTTTGGTGAATAATAACTTTTTACTTTTTTTTACCACGGTTAAAAGTAAATAGGGTAATTAAGGGTAAAAATGTTATTATTATTACCCTAACACATGTCCTAATTCTATTGGATAAGTGTA
The DNA here is from genome assembly GCA_963277665.1 of Viscum album. NCBI lineage: Eukaryota > Viridiplantae > Streptophyta > Magnoliopsida > Santalales > Viscaceae > Viscum > Viscum album. Next base: position 302,816,710 of record OY728166.1, read on the forward strand.
ATTCTACCAAAAACAACCTTAGAAATAAAATATGATCATTTAGGCCCACTTGGATTAGATTAGGACATTTATTATTAATTTATTTAAAGAAGGGTTAAAATAGTTAAAATCAAAGTTTAATAAGTATATCATTTTTAATATAGGGTTATACATAAGATAAATTCGACTATAAATATTCATTATAAATATAAAACGATTTCCTACATAATGATATTTTATTTTTAATTTTTAGACTTTAAATAATATAATTTATTTATGACACAAAGATGATGCAGTAATTATCTTATTAATGAAATATTGACATAATTGATGCTATAAATACCCAAATAAATATAATTTGAGACTTTTTATGAATTAAACTAATTTTCTAGGTTAATATGACATGTTAGTATTGATTTAAATAACTTTTTTAGAACTAATAATTCTGTTATGATTTTCAAAAAAATCAATTACTAAATAGTGTCAAAATTGACATAAAATAGTTTTTAAAACAAATATTATATTAGTAATTGTTATTTTATTCCTAAAAATCTAAGGTTCGGTCAAATGACTTAGATAAGGTAATATATATTAATAATAAACAACTTGGGGTTAGTTTGGATGCTTATAGTAAGTTTATTAACCTTATAGTATAAGAACACAAGAAGACACGGTAAAAGTAAAATTATTTAACTTAATGTTAAATCTAAATGATAATGTTAAAATAGGAACCTAAACTTGTCTAAATTCTATTGTATGAGAATATTTCAACCCATCCCCACCTTAGCTTTGAAATAAATCAATTTGGAGCTATTTAAAACCGAATTTGACTTTATAATAAAATAATAGTTTTAGTTATTCCAAAGGTGCCCATCTCCTCCCTTATAAAAGGGCATCTCCTCCCCCTCTTCCTCACACCACTTTGAGCCTTCAATATCGGCCAAACCCTGCCAATTTCTCCTCTCCACTTCCCTAGAAACATCCTAGAGGTTCTGGTCTTCCTCAAAGACCAATTTTAGTGCCCTAAAAGGAGATCTCAAAGAGGCGCTTCAAAGAAGAGGTAATGTCCGTTACCGATTCTTTCATCTTTATTTCTTCTTACACTTCTTCTTCTTTAGTTGTTTCATTATGAAGTAATAACATCAGTATCACTCATATACTGATATGTTATTATAATTATGAAACAACCCTATTTCACCATCTATCCATCCTACGGAAAATGAAATCACCGCGCGTGTGTACGTATGGAATACAGTCTCCACGCCGTGGTGTAATCTATTTTCCACCACCACGTTACTTGGATGGGTATAATGGTGTAAATAACGACTATATATGAATATTTTAAAGATATATTGATTCTGAAATAGTATACATACACTCCAATACAATTCCATGATCATGAGAACGATATCATCGCTCGTGCGTATGTACGGACTACCGTCTCCATGACGCGATGAGATTCATTCTCCACGTTAACCATTCATAAATGATTATAAAGTATATATAATAAGTAATCATGAAATATATGAAATAATAATGATACTGTATTTATGTGTATATATATGTATGTCATCTACTTAATTCCATTCAACTCAATAAGGAAACGAAAACAGCGTTCATGCGTACGTACGGCCTACCGTCTCCATGAACGGTGTATTTCTTTCCATTTACTGATCTATTATATATATGTATATTCTGAATATATATTATATATAAATCATGTTTTATATTCTGGAATTAAGTAATCATGATCTAAGTAATCATATGAATAATTACAAGTCAAAACACGGACGAAAAATGAAACGATTTTATCCAAAACACTCTTTAACATGGAATTTACAAAAGAACGGGTAATATAAAGTCATAAGTGAACCATATATGATATCATAACAATGATTATGATTTTGGAATAAGTCAATGACATTATTTAAATCATTATACAGGAGGTTCGGACACTTACAAAGCAAATCGGACCTAAGGTAAGGGAAAATATAACAATCTCATTTTTATCCGAGATTGTTTATACTTTGGTATTTACTGGGGTGTATTTTATCATCCACATCCATGTTTCCGAAATATGTAATATTATTTACATTCACCTACAATTTTTTAAATCCTATTTTACCCTTCGGTGAGTTTTTAGTAAAAGATATGAAAGGAATCTTTTGTCGTTTTTCGTACGAGGTACTTTTTTGACTTTTCCAACAAAAGTACGAGAAGAATGTTTTTTTACTTATACGGCATGAATGGATTTTTAAAACATTATTTCCAAGAAGCTTCCTTTAAAAGTTTTCAAGTTTATTTTTAATCAACTTCTTTTAGTTTAGAATTTTTTGACATGTTAAGAAAGGAAAAGTGTTTTTGAAGTAGAAAGGATATTTTCCTCAAGAATGGAGTTCAAGTGTTTTATCAAAATTATTTTCCATCTAAGATAATAAATGGTTATGTTTCTATCCCTATTGTTACATTGATTTGATTATGTTATGATGGAATTATTTTTATGAATTCCTTTATCTTATATGAAATGTTTTATGATGTCACAATGTTTAAGATTCCCATTTTTATTACATGGGTTATGTTATGATGTATGGTTTATGATTTTGTGGCACACATAAGAATGGTATAATTATGAGATGGGTGGGACCTATATCTCCCTCCAATGCATTGGGTAATGATTTTATATCTTATGAGATAGACATGGCTGAAACGGCAGGTTAAACCGGTTCAGTGAAACAGGACTGAAACGAGGAGTGAACTCGGTTCAGAAATGGACTTTGTCCACTAAGATAGTCTTGGAAATGAGTCTTGACTAACAAGAAATGATTCTCTATGCTTATGTGTGTATTCCACAAAGGTTCATGTTTTAAGTTATGATTATTGGGATTACATTTCACTACTATGATTTATCCCATGTTATGATATTATGATCTCTTTTGCAGGTTAAGATTTCCAAAATGTTATGTTCTTATGAATATGATGTGATTGATATTTCTTTTGTTTACTCTTACTGAGCATTTGAGCTCACACTTTTATGTTTTCTTTTCCCCAGGATATAAAGAAAGGTTTTAGGTAAAAAAAAAGGAATATCTTTATGGGAGATGTTGAAGATATTTCACCACGATTAGAAGATTATATTCCGAGTTTCCAAAGACACTAAACTATTACAGTCCTTGTGTGTGTGTTTTTGTTATGTACTAAGAATTACACAAAAGTAATGTAATGTCCATGTACGTCAGGATTCAGGTCTCTACATTTTCTCCCCTTAGTGTCCAAATATCATCTAAAGTATGAATTTTCAAACCCCTATAGTGGTTTTTCAATTCCAAAATAGAGAAAAAAACTATCATAACCTTTGAGATACCAAAGGATCCACTTAGTAAATTACTAGTTTTCTTTCCCAGAATTAGCCGTGAACCTACTAAAAACTCCCAATACATGCACAATGTCTAACCATGTACAAACCATGACATCCATAAAGCTTCTAAATATTTATGAAAAAAACCTTTTCCATGTACTCATCCATTGATTCCATTATAGATGCCTTATACTTAATTTGTTTGGCACGTCTATCCATGGCAGTGGAAACCATATTCACCTCACTCATTCTGAAATATTCCACCACCTTCTAGATATATTTATATTGAGTCAAGAAAAAAAGTTATGGAATTTAGGTTCCTTATAATCTGCATCCCTAAAACCCATTTTTTTGGAATGAGATATTTCATCACAAAACTTCCAAATAGTCCATCCTTAAAATCATCAATCCTTTCCTTTATCAATATAACAATAATAATTCCATCCACATAGAGAAGTAAAATTAGGAAAATACCATCACCAACACCTTTAGGTTGCAAAATGTTTTTGTATTATTATAGAGGAAGTTTTTTTCCTCTATAAAGGCACTGAACTTCCCATTCCACTACCTTGGTTATTATTTCAAACCATAAAGACTCTCCTTTAGTTTACAAACTATAAACTCATTAATTTTATACATAAAACCCTTTGATTTATATATGTAAATATCCTCCTACAAATATCCATGAAGGAAGGTGGTTTTAATATCTAACTACTCTATATTTAACCCTTATATGACAACCATTCTGAGTACCATCTGAATCATCATGTTCTTAAAAACCAGAGAAAATATCTTGAAAAAATATACACCTTATATTTATTGGAAACCATTTACAAAAAAACTTACCTTGTATAAATTTTTATCACCCACTTCCTCATTCAGTCTACAAACACACTTATTTTAAAGGAATATCCATCTACCAGGTCGATTCGTTAGCTCCCATGCCCCAAAAACATGCAAGGAATTCATTTTACCCCATGAACAAATTCTATTAATTCAATTAACTTAGGATTTAATCATTTTATATGATTATATGTTGTCCATAATATATGAGAATAAAGTATTTAATATCACTTATGTATCTCTATACATGGTGTTGAATCCTAGTAGACCCCCCATAACTGACTATGTGGCTTAGATCATTCCAAAACCATTTCTTCTAGAACATCCCCTTCTATAGATCTCCCCCAAGAATCTGTATTCCCCATTATCTCTAATACTTTTTGGCCTTGGAAACACCATCATAACTTGAATTCTATACAAAATTTCTTTTGAATAGTCTGGTGTTTCTAGAATTGTCATACTCATTGAATTTTATAAAACATATGGAACTTACAGAATTCTATTTAGGAAAACATTAACTTGTGATGACCATTTTATTTCATCTATAACATTCAATTGTTTTTTATCATTGAAAAATATATCTTCATGGAAGATAATATTTCATCTTTTTACAACCTTTCATATGTTGTTATCCCAACTCCAAAAACCAAAGTATTCATCTCTATAACCGATAAAGAAACACACTTTGGAATTATACCATACATTATCCCTTTCATTGACATAAATATGGACATCGGTTAGTGAACCAAAGACTTTTAAATGGGAAGTTTAAATCTTATTTATGGACTAACATTCTTCTAGAAGTTCCTTCTCTGACGGGGATGGCAGAATTCTATTCATCAAGTAGGTAGCACAATTCAGGACCTCCACCAAAAACTCCTTGGGGAAATCAACATGTATCATCATTCTACTTGCCTTATCCACTAAATTTATATTAATCCTATCCATAAATATATTTTATTATAGATCTTCTGGTATTGTATTAGTAGAATCTTCAAAATTTCATACTTCTATATTACCCACCATTATAATATCTAAAACATTTTAGTTTACTTACCCTCTCTTCTCCCCCCATATATCTCTATAAAATGAAGGTTATAAAGACTCCATAATTGTGATTGAGAAGGAATACCCACAAATTTTGTGCTACAACATCGATGAAGGTAATAAATTACAGTGACCCTTAACAAGAATAGACTAGATATGATCCCCATATGTTCATATGAATCATCTCTAAATTTCGATCCTTGGTTGCTTTGCCTTTCATTAATAACAACACCTTCAGTTTCTTTCTAAGTATGAAATATTCATATGTTCTATACTCCACAATTCTGATCTTCATCATTCCTTCATAAATAATTAATTTAACCCCTTTATTACTTAACTTACCCATATATTAATTTCAAAACTTTTTGGAAATTATTTTTTTTACATACATTGATCCTTCTGAAACAATCATGGGTATAATGTTCTGTCTTTCAATCCTTTGGACACCACCATAAAATCACATGTAACTTTCCATGCTACACTAGAAAATGTACTATAAAAACCTACATCATACAACTATATTAATAAAATAAAATTCTTACTTAACCTTAGTATGTAACATACTCTATGAAATTCCAAAAATCTCACATCTTGTATCCAAATGAAAACACCACCCTTTCCCACCATCTTGTGAGTTTCATCATTCACAAGATGTACCTTACCAAATATTCAAGAATTATAATTTCTTATATTCTTTATCTTTGATGTAGAGTGAAAATTATCCCTTGAGTTTATAATCCAAGACTCATGTGGATTAGAAACACTCAATAAATGACCACTAATATATTTCAAAATAGGATTTTCAGATGCACTTTCGAAATCATATCTTTCAAAATTTACTCTTCACTCACAAAAATATTTATTCATTTGAATCTTCTTCACATAATACCAATATATGGGTCCACATTTATCCAAAATAATCCATATTATACTTATCATTCCTTTCCCTTTATCACAGATCTTCCATGTAGTGAAACATCCCCTACCTTTTTCACTACAGACATTTTTGGTAAAATCTTTGACCTCCTTCCACAAAATCTCCTCATTTAAAATTAAATCTATAATATCCACACACACTAAGTTCATTTTACCATTTGATTTTATCACTATGGAAACCATATCATCCCATGATTATGGGAGTAATGAAAGAAACAATGACACCCAATTTGGATCCATGAAATTTAAATTTACTAATTTAAACTGACTCTGGATCATGTTGAAGTTGTTGAAATGATCCACTTTCAGCTTTCCCTCCAATATTCTCATGTCTAATAGCCTTATTAATATAAAAACTTTGTTCTATGTAGTTGGATCCTCATATATATTGGTAAGATCCTTCATAATCTCTGAATCTGTCTTCACTTCATGGATTTTATAAGACACATTTTAGAAAAGTGACACTTAAATCAACCCCAATGATTTCTTATCTAGCCTTTAACAATATTTATTCTTCATTTTTTTTGGTTTGGTGTTAGTCAAAAGAATATCAATAATATTTTGTAGTATGAAATCATCTATATTCATCTTCTATAATTCAATATCCATCCCATTAAACTTATCAATCCAGACCTTACCCATATCTAATTACAACCTTTTGAAATCAATGAACTCCCACTAAAATTGAAATAGCATAATAGAGATTAAAATTTTATTAATGAAATTCTCTTAAAAGGTTGAGGGTCTAATTATGCTACTAAACCAATATATGAAACACCTTGGTTAGGGTTTATTCATTATAAACTCTACATTTGAGCTCTAATAACACTTGTTAGATCTAGAACCTTTGATCTTGAAGCACCATTTGGAATATTTAAAACATAATTTTTGTAGAACTTCTTAAATCAGAACAAACCCACATTCAAGATTTGTTTGGAATTATAAATACAAAATAACCCTAACCATGCACAATAATGCTCACATAAACCCTAGACAAGAACTTCATAAATATAATTATATAAAGAACAAATAAAATAATAAGGAAATTATTTTAAGTAGTTTATATGATGTCTTACTCCACTAGGGGAATAATAAAAATTCTTTATCAAGGAAGTGGAATAAGATTACAGTTATGAATAGTTATATATGTTATAAATGACCCCATCCTACTATTTGTAATAGGGTCTATTTGGTGCATCTAGTTATACCTCCTTCCAAATATTGTGGTAGATTTTCCACCATGGTTTGATCATCAACTGAGTGCCACCACCTAAACTGAATCATCTGATGAACAATTCATGCATACAAAACTATGTGATTCATCCTTACATATCCTTCTAAATAATACTTACATAACCCTAAAAAATTACAACAAATCCTTATATATATTTAGAATAAATTCATACAAAAGTCATTTACATCACCACATTTCCTCTTTCTAGACTCATCAAAGTTATTTTTATTTATTTTCTTTCAATTTCTATATTTTTGGACTTCTAGACTTTGGTCATGTTGATCTTCCATCTTGATCTAGTTTTGGATTTAGACTTCTAGATTCACTTTCCTAGTAGTTCCAACACTTATTCAAAAAATGGTTTCTACACTAGATGAAACCTAACAATTTGAATAGGTGATGAAGGTTATTTAAAATAGAAACATAAAAGGAAGTAAATTAAATTATTTCCCAACCTTTCAGTGAATTATCACTATTAATATGGGGCCATTTTCAAGTGGTATCAAAGCACCTTGGTTTTCTTCAAAGACTATCAACTATTTGGTTTTTTTGAAAAGAGTTTCCTATGTGTTTAAAGATTTAAGTTCTAAGTTATCATGTTTATGATAGACCACATTGATTCAATGAAAAACAAGGGGATTCACAATTTTTATGGAATGAATTATTATATTTGGAAATATAAAATACTACTTTATCTTTTTTAAATAAGTTTAGATATACTAGAGGCTTCTACTAATGGATTTGTACCTCGTTCTAAATGTAATTTACTGAAATATATTGATTGGAATAATTTAGAAAATTATAGTCATTATTAGAATGAAATAATTATCATCTCTTTCAAAAAAAGAGTTTCTCAAAGTTAAAGATATTTTAAAAAATAAAATTTATTTAGGATAAATTGGAAAATATTTATAAAGATAATGAAAAAGTGAAGCAAGACAAACAACGATTTTGAAGGATTGAATATGAATATATAAATATGAATGATGATAAAATAGTGGATGTATTATTCACTCAAGTAAATAAAATTATGAACACCATTACATGTTTTGGTGAGAAGCTAAAGTAATATATTATTGTTGAAAATATACTACCTATATTTCTAGATATATTTGATACAACTATTTTAACACTTGAAGACAATGATCTAGGTACACATCCATTGGATGACTTACATAGAATTTTGATTGCTTATGAATTGAGTAAAGGGGGTGTTTTTAATAAGAAGAAAAATAATGATAGGGAAATATATTTTAAATCCTAAAAATAAGATAAGAGAATAAAATAAGCAACTGTATAAGAATAAGATCTTGATAAGGAATAAGATGTTAAAATGAAATTTGAAAAACTTATATCAATAATTTCAAGAAGTGTGAGAAGAAGTGAATGTAAGTATCAAGTAAATATACCAAAAAGTAATTTAATTATAGATCTATTGTAATTTTTTGTAGTTAATTTTCCATGGTTAAAAGAAGAAGATGATTTTTAAAATGAGGATGATAAACCATGAAGTTCCCCAAGGAGGAAATCTTAAAATACAACAAGTTAAAATTTTCTTTGAAGGATAAAGGTAAGAATTTTTATAAATTCATAAAGAAAAATTTATTCCTTAAGTATAAATATGATAATGTAGGTGAGGATGAAGATAAAGTTGAGACTTCAAGTGAAGTTTGTAAAAATTTCCTTATTTCTAATGTGAATTAAGAAGAGATTGCTAGTGATGAGAGTATCAATCATGGAAGTTAAGAAGAAAATAAAATATAGTTCATGCTAAATTTAGAGCTCAAGGAATTTCTTTCAAGGATTTAAAAATTAGAGATGATGAATAATCATCTAAATAAAGAAGGTCAATCATCAATAAACAATGAAAAATTATATGCTTAAAAGCAACCAAAGTTGATGAATAAAATTAATAAATTGAAGAAGTTACTCACTAAAGAAAATAAGTTGAATAAATACATGGAAGAAAAGGCTAAAGTGTAATATCCTCACCTATTTCATCACAACCTAGTGGTGTCTAGATAATAGAAGTCTTTATTGGACCTTAGGCATGCCTCCCCTTACACAAAATGGTGTCGATTATTAGTGGGGGTATATGGCAGTACCATGGGTAAAATATAACCTTGTATAAAAGAATAAATAACTATGAAAATAAATCAAACACCATCTATAACAACCATAAGAGTATGTATAAGAAAAATAAAAACCATGCAATAATAAATGTTATGCATAAGTAATTATTCATACAGACTCACAATTATTCCAATATATAGAAACTAATCACCCTTTGAGCTAATCGCATATATAAAAAATAAAAAATAAATAAAATTATAAGTCTCTATAGATACCCCTGATGTATTCCTCATACATATCCTATCCCCATCCAAGCTATCCATCTGAGTGATCAAATCACTGACCTCTACCCAACCTAAATATGTTATCAGTGAAACTCTTCTCAGGTACCCAAGTTCCATGGATTCCCAAGAAGGTTTTGAGTAAAAATTAATAGGGAAAAACCAATTGGGTCCTTATAATAACTTGTAAATATAGTGTATATATATTTTATATGCTTAGTTAATAAATAAAATAGTACAAAAATAATAAATAAATAACCTTCGTTGATCCTTGGGTTCTAATGTGACACTTGGGATTGATTATATCTACTTCTTCCTATGATGGAGTGTCTATAATCATGTCACATAACCATGAAAACCAATAACAATGAAAATGGACATATGGTAGTAGGTTAAAGAAACATATCCTTGTAAGTATCAAAAGTTATCCCAATAGTATCAGGAATAAACAACTGAATCAACAGGAAGTAATCCTGGGCATTCCTAAGGTACCAATCATGAAATTGATTCCTAGGGGTATGACCCTAGGAAATCTAGTAATAGTATTAAGAATAAAACCAATTCCTAGGGGTATGACACTAGTCAATCCATATATACCTCAAAGGATGAATCTTAGTGTCATGGGAATTCCATATAGACCTAAAGGATTAATCCAAGGGGATTTCCCATGGAATTCATACAATATCAGGCTCAACAACCAGATCTTAAGAGTATGTCCTAGAAATCCAATATTATCAATATCTATAGTTAGATCCTAGGATCATTTACTTGGCATTTAATAGTCATTCGGAGCATGCTCTCTCTATGAGATCACATTGAAACATGACAAGCTCAATGAATGAATCCTAGGAGGCTGACCTTAAGCATTCCATTTAGAGAAAATGAAAGAATACCTAGAATCCACCTGAGAATTACACATAAAGTTTTGAGACTATTGTGTCCCTCCCATAATATCTCACAAAGCATATACCATAAGGGTTTTCCATCCACACAACATTTATTTCATAAATAAGGTTGTACTCTTAAGCACATGACCTATAATCGCCATCACAACTATAATAGGACCATATGACCGATTTGGATTATAAGGTGACACCCACAATTATCTATACTCATTATTATATGTGCCCTATCAGGGGTCATTATATTATTAGGGTTCTCACTATTCCCCCTAGGCTACATAAAATATAGACACCTCAAAAGGGTGATAGGCTCACTTTAGGATACACTCAACACCAAGTGGGGGGGGGGGATGAATCAGTGTTGTGATATTTTTAACCAATAATATTTTCTTATCCATTTACCTCTTAGAATTGTTAGGATATTGATTATCATATTCTTATTTTCTTATCACATGAAAGTATATGAAAGTAGTAAAGGATAACATATGATGTTTTTAGAAGGTTTTCTACCCAATTAAAGTAGCTTGTCCTTTCCGTGAACGGTGATGAATTGTACAAAAAGTCTCTAGTATAATTAGATATCAAGTTATAGTGGTGTGGCTAGAAGATAATTCTTATCTAGTGTGGGTCCCTACAATTTAGGATCGAGAAATGGAAACAATGTTATTCCCTAGATTTATGATTACCTAGTCCAAATTGCAGCTCCTCACTAGTTCTTTATATTACCTTTGAAGATAGTCTTCACCTTCTTTGTTAAGGTATTTTTCAAATAAATAAATAAATTCTTACACTAGATGAGACTTCTGTTGAATGTCATAGTGCTGATTTGTTCATGTACTAACTTTTTCACTTGTTACTTAAATAATATCATACAATAAAATCTTCTTCTTCTTCACAAAAAAAACATAAATATGAACATATTATTATTCTGAATTCAATCATAATAATATTAATATGTTGTGTACTTCTAATATTATAATTATTCTTTGACCCAAATGATAATCATAGCTATGTTTAGTATCTGGTCAAACCTCTCTTCTTCCTTCTAGTAAAATAAATTTATAGAATTTCTAGAATCATAAACCTCCTTTGTGATTATTGAATCAATGAAAGATCATCTTAGAATCATCATAATTAATTTATTCTTAATTTTAAATTATATTAAGGTGTATTAGACTGACCATCTCAAACTTCCTCAATAAAAAATATCAATAATTGTTACTGTATCTGTTCTTATATATTCTTATTAATTCATAAAATGTTTATAAAACTGAATCATACTACAGTTTTAATATTATTTCAGTAACCCAACTTACAAAAAAATCAGATATAAAATATTTTTATATTCTTCTTACATTCACTATCAAGTTCTATATATACTATTAAAAGTATATTTCATGTGTATTTATCAATATTCATGCACATGTAATACAATGCATGGTTCTTCTCAAAACCTAGCATGCGCGTGCATGCACACACACCCAAATATTTCTTGTTATTTTTTTATGTGATTTCTATATAGGTATTTTATTCTATTTTGGGTATCTAAAATGCTTATCCTTTCACGTGATCATGAGAATTCACATGCGCATGAAAGCATGCACGTTATCTTATCCCTTTCACTTTCTTTCACATAAAAAAATGTATATGTATACACTATCCTATACAGTTTTAGTTCTCATGAACTACCTCTTTATTATTTGTTTCTTCATGAATATAGGTAAATTAAAACAATATATTTTTATATTCAATGCCTTATATGTTATCCTCCTATTATTTTCATGCAAGTGAAACTGCATGGAAACACTTATTTATGAAGTACTGTTATAACATGTATTTATTCTTCTTCGCATGAGTATGAATATTTCATTTATTCCTCATGAAAATTAGGATTGTAACTTTGATAATACTGGCTTCATGTATATACACATAAGAAATATGTGTTTCTTCTTTTTGTAACTCAATGGGAGTGTATCACTCATGCACTAGCTCACAGAACCATTATTCGTGAAAACATATCGAGTGTGTTGTTAACACAAGTCGAGTGTCTGCAGGTCATCTTCTTCATGAAAGAAAGTGTGTGGTTCTTCCTCATGATATATATTATCACATAACACCCCTTCTTCATGATGCCAATAAGGCTTGCAGAACAATGCTTCCTCATGTTAGAGAAAGCTTCAGAGATGCTCTATTTTTCAAAAAACCCGATATCTCAAAGAATTATGTGAGAAATATCAACTATTTATTCCTTGAGGCTTCAGTAATTATAGATGAGTTCACTCCATATTTTAACCACCTCAAATACCAATTTTTAATCCATGTAAATAAATCTTTAAATTCTTGAATATCCTAGCATTTATAATATTCCAACATGGGTAATGTGACAATGATATTCATAGCGTTCTTTCTTATGAAATAAGTTTCTATACTAAGTGATTATACCATGTACACATGATAATTATCATGTGATCCATTTAAACTCAATGTCACCCATTAATGTTTCCTAGATGAACAATATGCCTCTACAACTCCATTTTTAATTGGCAGTAGCGCATTCTTCATGTTATCATATGAATGAAAATCATTACATGCAAACATGGAAGTTATTTCATTCATCATATCCAAAACTTAGTCTTATAACAAGCATGGAATCCTTGAGATTTATAGATATAAGTTCTTCCATATACTCAAATGATTATAAGAACATCAGTGAGGCTAGTGATAGGATATGATCCACCATGGTGATCATATGACTCTCGTGCATCAGATCAGATGGCTATGTTATATTAGAGACTTTTTAATAAAGAAGAAATAATGTATGCTATGTACACATACCATATTAAACCTATAAATTGTTGAGATATACATTTTATATGTCATCATGTCATCAAATTTTTGATCTAACATCAGGGCTGAGAGACGAAACACCTTTCATCTCACGCCCACATGAGCCCCGCCATGCCATTGAAAAGTCAATAAGACCAAGACCAAGTGTGTTATGCATGCACATGCACAACCTATGTGCTCTGTTGTTCCATTATATATACCACTCTCCTTTTACACCTTGTATGCCCTTGTATAGGCTGGATCCTATATGGTTGAGCTTTATCTCCCATACGTGGTTGAGCTGACCCTCTTGGGTGGCTTAGGTTAGCCATTTTTTCCTAACACTTAGAATAAATCTAAGTGAAATATGCCACAAAAAAACTCTCAATGTAACAAATGATATCTCATTCATTTATAATTCATGGTCACATTTTTCTTTCCTTATGAAAAATAATATTATGCATGGACTTCAATAAAAAAACTCATGAAATAACATTTTATGATATACACTCATTTACAAACCTTGTTCTATTCATGAAACTCACTATTTTTAGGTCTTTAATATCATTCATGGTTCTCATGAAATAATGAAATATTGCATGAACTTCTTCAATTAATCTTCTTATCCTTTTGTAATATTAATTCCAAAGAGTTATTCATTGAACCAATCATCTTATTCAATGTTGTAAACAATGTATCATGTTAAATAATTTAGTAACACATTTTATAAATATTAAGAACAATGAAAAAATCATCTGAGTTATAAACTCAAAGTCTTCAAAATAACTTCCTTAAGATAATAATACTTGAGTATCTTTTTCAAAATCCATTCATCCAAACTATATTCACTTTGATATCAATCTTGGATATCTTGGATACTTCAGAAACTTATTTCTTGATGAATTCTTCAAAATTTTTAAATCAATGGAATATTTCTATTTTACTGACCACCATTGATAACCAATGACAATCATTGACAAAAAATATAAATCATACAAAAAGTGGGATCTTCAATGGGATCCTTGGTCTTAATCTAACCTCTCAGTTCATCACCTATCACTTAGAGGGAATAACATCCCTGAAAATCATTAGAATCATACTAAGGACTCATTTTACTCCTAAGAAAAGCATCACTAGGATAGGTCTAAAGAGATGGAAACCTTCCCATATTACTTTCCAAGCCACACTGGGTAATTTCCTCTCATCGAACCTCTCATCAATCTACTTAGGGTCCACCCACCCATGTAATTACATCTCATTGGGGGAGGAACACTCACCCCATGATCATTTATACTAGATTGAAGGCTTTAAGGTATCTCAATGATCTCACAAGGCCCATTCATGCTAATAACACCCCATCATTCATATATACCTCTACTTCAATATCAACAAGGAAACTATATTAAGGGATACTATTCTTAAAAAATTCATTTAATTATGGACCTTCGAGGTTTATGAAAATCAGGGCACATATTTATAATCAAATTCTTTGATATTAGAAACCAATGATCCAAATAATTTCCAAGGTTCCATTGTAGCCCTTGGCAATAAAATTTAATTCTTTTAAAACATTTCTACTTTAATAAAATAATTTCTTTAATTTCAAAAGAGTAAAATTCCCTTAGCGGTGAGACTATATATCACATAACACATAAAAAATGCATAAACCTTAAGGTAGATGTTTAATGGACCACCTACCCCACTTATGAAGTTAATATCCCTTAAAGAAACTTGGTTACTCTCTCCCAAGATCATCCCAGTCCCAACAACCATTGTCAATCGATATGAGTCCCTAAATTAAGATAAAATGCCACAAATAATTAGTTATAACCATTTATAATTAATTAAAAAATGTACAATTAATTTTATAATTTTAATTAAATAGGAAAAATTTCATAAAATCTCACCAATCGAACTTATCTCATTGAAATAGTGACCAACCACTCACAAAAGGTATGCAGTGCACTCCCAAAACCTTCCCAAGAAAAATCCCTAACAATTAGAGCCCATTAAATTACCAATTTAATTTAATTTAGGAAAAAACCATAGATAAATTTAAATGGAGTCATAACTCTCTCAAAAAAATACACAATTATGTGTTATTATCCTCTAGGGACACCCAAAATCCATTTTGAAAAAAATCCATACCTTTTCATATGATTTACACCATGATTTTAAAGAAATTGCAACACCCCAAGATTTTATGAAATATATTTTTTAAAATAAATTTAATCTTTTAGATATTTCTTGTTACATGAAGCACTGAGTTTATCTCGTATTATAATAAACTGTGATTTTATCTTGTGTTACATGAAACACTGAGTGTATCTTATGTTACATGCAACACCGAGTTTAAACAAAACAAGACATACTATAAAAATATTATTTATTAATATAATAATTATTAAATTGATGTTGGAATGGTGGGTATGAATAGGATTATATAAATTATAAAGATATATTATTTATGCATGTATATGTAATGAATTATTTTATGACTACTTAATTATAAAGGAAAATAAAAACCATTTAAAAACAAAATTTTTTTTCTCTAAAAAACTATTTTTATGTGAAAAAATGAATTTTACCGCAATAAATTAAAAAAATAAATTTTGGTGAATAATTTAATTAAATTTATATATTATATATTCAATAAAATGTTTTAACATTCATCTTATGTGTTTTGTAGACAATAGATAAGAATAAATCCAATTTTCACTTAAAAATAATATTTTTTAAAAAGCAGTTTTGTTGCATTTTGTGCACTTAATTTTTTTTCCAATTTAAGAAAATTTATTTGAAAAAAATTAATTCATTTTTAAAATCAATATTTTAAAATTATATTATGGTGAATTTTTTATAATCTTCTGAGAAGATAATTTTTTCGATAAATAGTGAAAAAATACAGTTTTTTATTAAGAATTGTCATTTATTTTAAAGCATTTAAAAACTTAAAAATTATTTTAATATGGGTTTAAAATTAAAATAATTTAAATTATATATCTATTAATCCAATTATGTCATTTTAATCATTTTCATATTGAATTTTTATATAAAAACTTTTTAAACTTTTGAACATTTTCTCTTCGAAAAACCGCTTTCTCTTAGTGACCACAGGTTTAATTTTAAATTAATTTTTGACACTTATATGAATGGAAATTTGAAAAATGGATTAAATATTTGTAATAAGAATGATTTATATCAAATAATAAGTTAAAATTAATTTTTTACCATATTAAATAGTAAAAATAGTAAAAATTATTTAACGTAGTTAAGGTAAAAATGGGTTTATCGGGGGGGGGGGGGGATAAACTAAAAAGATAACTGTTAAAAATATTCCAAAAACTTGTACGAAACCAATTTTATATCCATATGTAGACCTTACCATGTCTAATTAATGATTTTTGTCTATTTTTTTAATCCTTTTTGGCATGTCAAAAATGTGGGTACACCTTTTTAGATCCAAAAATTACAAGTGTGCCACTCACCTCATTTATAAAAGACCACCCTCTCCTATCTTCTTCACAGTTTAAAAACTATTTTTTTCAAAAAATATCTACCCAGTTACCTTAATTAATTCACTACACTTATCCTAGAATCATTATTTTGATCATAAATCCATCCTTGGAAGTTTTTTGGTGCAAATCCAAGGAGGTTACCTGAAGAAGGGGTAATATTCTTCAATGAGCATTTTTATTTTATTTATTTCTCCACATCATTCGATTATTATTAAAACATGATGATATAATAAAATAAATATATTTTATATAATGAGATATTTTAATGTTAAGTTCATGAACTACATCCATCTCCTCTTCCCTCAAATGGTAAACGATAAGGTCACTTGTGTGTATGACGGACTACCGCCTCATGAACCGATGTGACATGTTTTTCATCAACACCTCTCACGGTGGGTATAACAATGGATATTATATATTATTTTATATTTTTAAAATATATTATCATATATAACTTTTTTACTTTCCATTTTATATAGAATACGATAACCTCACTTGTGTGTATGGTGGACTACCACCTCACGAAGAGATGTGATTTGTTTTTCAGTACATTTTACGTGAATGGTAATGAGGGATATATTTAATGAATATATAAAATATATATGACATATATATTATTATTTAAAGGTAATATATTATTTACCTTTATTTTTATTCATCCACTGAGGAAATGGAAACAACATTTATGCGTACGTACAACCCACCATCTCCATGAATGGTGTATTTCATTTTCTATATCTAACATTTATGGATTAATATAAAAACATATATACTGAATATATATGATATTTATATCATGGTAAAAATTATGGATATTATGGAACCATGATAAAATTAATAACACAAAAAATAATAAATAAAAACATACATGAAAACAAAGAAATTATTGTCTAAACTGTGACTTTAATATGGAATTATTAATAAATGGGTAATAAAAGGTTATAAGTAAATCATATATGGTATGATATATATAATTATGGTTATATAATAGAGTTATAATAAACTTTTATTTATTATACATTAGGTATTAATATTTATGAAGGACATCGAGACTTAAGGTAAATGATTCCCATATCACTTTTATTTCCTGTAAGTTAAATGCCATATTTATGACACGTTATTTTATATGGTGTATATAATTCACATAAATTTATTTTATGATTATTATCCTAAAAATTATTGGTATTTACATACCTATTTTAGGATCTCTCTTTCATGGGGGTTATGATTCAAAAGTTTCTAAAGTGGTAAGGGATTTCTAGTCTATCTTTTATTTTTGGGAGACATATGAAAATTCACCACTTGTTTATTTTGTGTGGTGTTTATACTACAAATTTGAAATTTTATATCATTAATATCCTTATTTTCATGATATTTAATGTTTTAATTGATGTTATTATTTATTGGGGTTTATGATTCAAATGATCACTAAATCGGTAAGTGATTTTTGTCTCAAATTGCTTTCTTTGTGTAAAGACCCGTAAAATTCAAGGGAAATTTTTTTTCTTAATTTTCTTTGGAATTTTACAAGAGCGCGGTTTCTGACGGCACCTGATTCCGAGGCCCGGAGTGCCCGGAATCAATTTCCGAAGTTTGGCTCGGGTACGTTCAGTGAACGAACGAGCGGGAATTCCTAACTTTTGATCCGGTGCTCGGAATTGAAATCTGAGGGCACCGATGAACTCGCAGCGCCGATATTCGCTTAAAGAGACCTTTTCAGAAGTTGCGTTTGTTGTGGGATGAAAGTTAGTTTTTGGGAGATTAGAATAAGTTAAATAAAAATTGTGTTTACATATTTTTATTTAAACTTATTAGTTAACTTCTCTCAAAGGAAGTTAGGGGTGGGACCCACACCCACTTAACCTCCCTTGAGAGGATTAAGTGTGGTGGGGCCCACACGAACCCCTAACTTTACATCTTCCCTCAAACTTCCTTAACCCCTCATTAAATGACATGGGTTATTTAATTTTGGAGTTAATCTTTTTGAATTTCAAACCTTTGAAATTCTTGTGTTAAGTTTTTGATTAAATTAAGCTCTTCTCTCTTTTTTTTTGTTTGGTTAGAACTCTTAGCCAACTTGAGAGATTTTGAGAGCTTCTTCTTCTTCTTCAAGCTCTGACGAAGAACACGAAGAACGCTCAAGCTCCGACGAAGAACGCTCAAGCTCCGACGAAGAACGCCGCCTCTCTTCTTCGTCTTCTGTGTCAACGAGAGGGAACGCCGTTTCCTCCTCGGACCTTCTTCGTCGGCATACGAAGATTCGCCAACGACGTATCTCTTCGGGCGTATCTCTTCGTCAACGGATTTGACGAATGACTACCGCGACGCCCGACCTCCGCGACGTTGTCTTCCGCGGGATGTTGACAAATCTTCGATCTTATACCCAAGGTAGGGGTTGTTGATTATTGTTTAATTATTTTATCCTTGTTCGTGGTTCATGCATAACTGACGTATGGATTTTATAAAAGTGTTATTGTTTAACGTGTGGGGGCCGGACCGCATGAACACGGCCGAACCCCCTCCATCGTTCTTGTTGAATTGCTTTGCGGGTGGAAACAAGATGGCGTGGTGCCGTCGCACCACGTGGTTAATAGTGCTTTTATTTTACGCAACACCGTCGCGCGCGCACCATGGAAGAAACATCTTGAACACGACGCCGTCGCACCGCGTAGAAAGAAATCAAGGCACGGCGGAGGGACGCGGTGCCGTCGCACCGCGCCGGACGACGAACACCGCGGCCGGTTCCGGGCCGCGGCGGAAAGAGAAGACCGGCGGCCGAGCCGCCGGCGTCGGAAGCCGAAGAGGGGACCGGATTTTCCGGTCCCGTTGGAGAAAACCGGCCGGCCAGCTGGCCGGCCGGATGGCAATAAACCGGGGGAAATTAATCCCCCGGCCAGCACACAAAACCCCCCTCTTAATGAGGGGGGCGGTTTCCTTGAGGGGGGCAGGAGGCCCCCCGTTTCCTGCCAAGCAAGCCCCCCACGATGGGGGGGGGGGGGGTTTGCAACAGGCACGGCTAAAAAGCCGCGCCGCCTCCAAGAAAGCGGGGGCTTTGCCCCCCGCGTGCCGCCTCCATGCGGCGCCAGGCCGCCGCGGCCACCGCGCCGCCGGCCGGCCGGCCGGGCCGGGCCGGGTCGGACCCGGGTCGACCCGGTTCGGGTCGACCCAGTGGGGGGGGGGGGGGGGTCGGGCCGGGTCGGCCCGGACCCGGACCCCCCGTTTCGAAGCAGTTTCGGTCTTTTGGCAATAACTTGAGCCTCGGACCTCCGATTGACGAACCGTCTGCGGAAACGCGATCCTTGGATCGAGACGGTCGTTTCGGTATATCGCACTCAAGGTTTCGGATTACTTTGAGTTCGGCCGGGTTGGTTCGTTCACGAAACCAACCGGGCCTTCGGAGCGGAAACACTCATATCTTGAGCCACGGACGTCCGATTGACGTGCCGTCAGCTGTGTTGTGTTCCTCTTAGTGAGACGTATCTTTTGGAATACTCCGCCTGAGGTTTGGACGCAGGTGGAGTATGGTCGGGTTGGTTTTGCCTTAAAAACCAACCGGGCCCCGGGGACGAAAATGCCAATAACTCTCAGACCGGGCGTCCGATCGACGCGCCGTCTGTTGCGTTGAGTTCCTGTTGACGATACAGAACTTTTGGATACATCAACTCTGGACTTTGTGACAGTTGATGTATCAGCCTCTCGGCTCGTGGAGCGGACCCTCCGAACGAGCTTGCTGTGTGCGGGAACCCTAGTGCTGGCTGCGACTGTTACTGTGACTACTACTGCTGCTACTGCTACTGTGACTGCGACGACGACAGTACAGAGATCCTGTGTGGATTCGACGACGACGACTACTGCACTCAGCGATCCTACGTGGATCAGTGCTACAGGTCCTGCGTGGGCCCGATCCTGTGTGGGTCCGATCCTGTGTAGGTCACTGCGGGGGTTAGTACCTATCGATCCTTCGTGGGTCCGACGACTTAGATGGTTCAGTGATCATCTTTATCGTCATCCGAAGAAGTATATTTGTGTGAGCTGAATCTTCTGTTTTTCTCGATAGAGGTGGTGCGCTTGGTTGTAGCGGCAGACCTGCGATACTGGAGACGAGCGTACGGAGTACGGAGACCGTGTAGCCGGCTGAGACCTGAAGACTGCTCGACCGACTCGACTTGGAGTGAGTCGACTAGCCCAGTGGACGGAGCGCCCGGTATTTGGCGGCAGACCCACGGCGGACGCAGCGCCTGGTAGTTGGCAGCAGACCCGCGGTACTCGACTGGAGGAGTACCTCTGTAGGCTATTGGGGTGAGCGCCCAGTATTTGGCAGCAGACCCTCAGCGGACGGAGCGCCCGGTAGTTGGCGGCAGACCCGCGGTACTCGACAGGAGGAGTACCTCAGTAGTCTTAGGTTAGTGAGCAGTATCTCAGAGTCGTGACAGGACACTGTACACTTCAGAGATGGGGCTCTTCAGTAGTTACGTTTTTGATAATGAAAATCCTGTGTGAGCTGAAACCTTTTGCAATCCTGTGTGGATTACGTTTTGCTTTCCTGTGTGGATTGTGTTGTGCAATCCTGTGTGGATTACGTTTTGCTTTCCTGTGTGGATTGTGTTGTGCAATCCTGTGTGGATTACGTTTTGCTTTCCTGTGTGGAATACATTTACTTTCCTGTGTGGACTGAGTTGTACTTGGGCTCGGAGGTTGGAGCGTATTTGAAATTGATGACTTAGGTATATGTATGGGCATATACCTAAGCAGTGTCGGTTGTTACTTCGTGATTGTACCTTTCTTCATGGTTTATCCTTTGTGGATTTGAGAGACCTTCAGGGGTCTCGGGGTCCCTACTGAGTAGCTTATACTCACCCCTGCACGGGCTTTGCCCGCACTACGTTGTGTTGGTTGCAGACGACGGACAACGTTGACCTTAGCTGAGGCTTGCAGAGCGGGACGGTACCCGGAGGTGGACCACTGGGCGGGACGTGCTCGGAGCGGACGACGGGACCCGTGGAGCAGAGGAGTTATCTGTACCCACCCTTCAGGTGGGATTTCCAGTGGACAGCTCGGTGTAGTGGCTTTTACCTTTCAGTTTCTGTTTTCCCTTTCGAGTTGTACTTTACTTTCAGTTTGGGTTTGTATACTGGCCCATTTACTTTTCCGCACTTTCAGTTGTACTCTGCTTTTGCTTAGTGTTTACTTTCCGCTTGCTTTCTCTGTGGTGTTTGTTTACTTTACAAAGGCAATGCCTTCCCATTTTACCGGGATTTACGCCTTGGTGCTAGTCGCCAGCCCCTGGCCTATGGAAGGCGGGCTTGGGGTAGTCACAGCACGGACCCCGAGGGCGGGTCGTGACAAATTGGTATCAAAGGGAGGTTCGGTTCTACCGCGAACTCTGATATTTTCTATGTGAAGCAATAATGTTTAGCGTATTGAGTGTGGTTATCAGTTCAGGGAGTCCAGTGTTGGTGCGGCGGCCGACGTATCCGTACACCAGGACCCTGACTTCTGATTTCCGACTTAATGCACGAAAACATTGATTGCGCGTGTGTTTCAAAGTTTTCTTTGTGATTACTTATATCAGCTCACCAGGTATACTGTTCTGACCGTGGCGAACCTATTTTCTTTTCAGGATGGCCCCACGACGGCAGCCAGCTAGGGTTCCGAGAGTTGAGCGTGACGACAGCCCACCGAGCGATGAGGCCTCGGTGCAGGGCCCTTTGTCAGCAGTGGCACCGGCGGTAGCACTACCCGCCGAGCCCCCGATGCTTCCAGCAACAGCCGCTGACGATGCACGTCGCCTCAGCGCACTGCATGAGTTTCAGCGTCAGTGACCGCCCAGGTTTCGCGGGGAGACGGATCCCCAGGCAGCAGAGGACTGGCTGGAGGCAGTGGTTCGAGTGTTTAGGCTAGTGAGGACACCAGCAGACCTCATGGTGATCCTCGCTGCGAGCCTACTACACGCAGCAGCAGGACGATGGTGGAGCTTGATGCTCCAGGTGCACGATGAGGCATCTCTACTTTGGACGGACTTTGAGAGCCTCTTCCGCTCGGAGTTCGTCCCAGCCACCCTTCGTGCGGTGCGTATCCAGGAGCTTCTTCAGCTGCGGCAGGGCAGCATGACGGTCGCTCAGTACTCGGCGAGATTTACCGATCTCTCGCACTACTCGACCGACATGGTACGGGACCCATTCTTCCGGGCCCGGACCTTCGAGCAGGGTTTGAGACACGAGATCAGGGCATCGCTGATCTCCCTCAGCATACCGACTCAGACAGGAGTACTGGAGCGAGCCCTCCTGATCGAGAGTTTCCTGGCTGAGTCCACAGCGAGACCTACCACAGGGCGGCAGATAGCGGAGTCTTCGGCAACAGGTAGCCGACGGATGACTCAGGGTTCCAGGCAGACCAGACCTACTGGTGGCCGACTGCATGACTCAGGCTCAGTTGTACGGGGAAGCCGGGGTGGAGTCAGAGCCAGGCGTGCCGAGAGTGGGCAGTGTTACTCCTGTGGCGGGATTGGTCACATGGCTCGTGACTGTCCGACCCGCCATGCTGATGATCAGCAGTTAAGTGAAGAAACTCCCAGACAGAGGCAGAGGTTCGACCGTGGCGGTCCGTAGGGAGGAGGCGGACGAGGCAGAGGATATGGACGAGCAGCTGGTGGTGGGCGACGCTTTGAGGCTCTTCCACCACCACCACCAGGAGGTCCACCCCGACCACAGGGAGTAGGTGAACATGCGAGAGCTCAACTTCAGGCAACCGAGGCCTTCGATCATGGAGCTCTGGGAGCTGATGGACAGGAGAAGAACTAGTGGATACATCCTTTGTACTTCTGGTTCCTTGTTGCATTTGTGTAGCATCTTGTATTATGAGCTGCAATAATAAAAGACGCATACCTTTGTGATATTTTCGTTCCTGTCCTCTTTCGTGATGTTACTAAGAGGTTCCAGTTTTGGCTGTTGACTTGACCCTCACTTGTGAGACATCTACTGGAGGAGACCCAGTTACCACACACTGATGCCGACAGTGTGACTCAACCCTTGGAGGCGAGAGTAATAGTTGAATCTCTTAGTAGTAGCATCGAGGCCTTACGACGTCATCCTTGGTATGGATTAGTATCATCCATGTTAGTATTGACTGTTTTAGGCAAAGAATGTGGTTCATCCAGGGGATGGGACCAGATTTCTCTTATCGGCAAAGAAGAAATCTTGCAGCTCTGGTGGGACCGGAGATGGTCCAGGCCACGACAGAGAAGGTCCAGGTCATCCAGGAGCGGATGAGTACAACTCAGAGCCGGCAGAAGCCTTACGCTGACAGGAGGCGGAGGCCACTAGAGTTCGAGGATGGCGACCATGTCTTCTTGCGGGTCTCACCTCGACGTGGTATTCAGAGATTTGGCCGAGGCAGCAAGTTATCTCCGCGCTTCATCGGACCCTTTCAGGTCCTCAACAGGGTTGGCGAGGTGGCTTATCGCCTGGCTCTGCCACCTCAGTTGCACCGGGTGCACGACGTCTTCCACGTATCTCAGCTGAGGAGATACGTGCACGACCCGACACACATCATTGACCATGGGGAGCTTGACGTTGATGATGGGGCGACTTTTTACGGAGGTCCCGGTGGAGATAGAGGATCGACAGGAGCGGGTCCTGCGTGGGAGATCGATTCCTCTTGTGCACATCAGATGGCAGCACGGGAATCTCCAGGAGAGCACATGGGAGCGGGAGGCTCAGATGCATGCTCAGTACCCTCATTTGTTTCCCTAGTTTTTGATGTATCTTTACGGGGACGTAAAGCCCTGAGGTGGGAGTAATGTAAAGACCCATAAAATTCAAGGGAAATTTTTTTTCTTAATTTTCTTTGGAATTTTACAAGAGCGCGGTTTCTGACGGCACCTGATTCCGAGGCCCGGAGTGCCCGGAATCAATTTCCGAAGTTTGGCTCGGGTACATTCAGTGAACGAACGAGCGGGAATTCCTAACTTTTGATCCGGTGCTCGGAATTGAACTCCGAGGGCACCGATGAACTCGCAGCGCCGATATTCGCTTAAAGAGACCTTTTCGGAAGTTGCGTTTGTTGCGGGATGAAAGTTAGTTTTTGGGAGATTAGAATAAGTTAAATAAAAATTGTGTTTACATATTTTTATTTAAACTTATTAGTTAACTTCTCTCAAAGGAAGTTAGGGGTGGGACCCACACCCACTTAACCTCCCTTGATAGGATTAAGTGTGGTGGGGCCCACACGAACCCCTAACTTTACATCTTCCCTCAAACTTCCTTAACCCCTCATTAAATGACATGGGTTATTTAATTTTGGAGTTAATCTTTTTGAATTTCAAACCTTTGAAATTCTTGTGTTAAGTTTTTGATTAAATTAAGCTCTTCTCTCTTTTTTTTTGTTTGGTTAGAACTCTTAGCCAACTTGAGAGCTTTTGAGAGCTTCTTCTTCTTCTTCAAGCTCTGACGAAGAACACGAAGAACGCTCAAGCTCCGACGAAGAACGCTCAAGCTCCGACGAAGAACGCCGCCTCTCTTCTTCATCTTCCGTGTCAACGAGAGGGAACACCGTTTCCTCCTCGGACCTTCTTCGTCGGCATACGAAGATTCGCCAACGACGTATCTCTTCGGGCGTATCTCTTCGTCGACGGATTTGACGAACGACTACCGCGACGCCCGACCTCCGCGACGTTGTCCTCCGCGGGACGTTGACAAATCTTCGATCTTATACCCAAGGTAGGGGTTGTTGATTATTGTTTAATTATTTTATCCTTGTTCGTGGTTCATGCATAACTGACGTATGGATTTTATAAAAGTGTTATTGTTTAACGTGAGGGGGCCGGACCGCATGAACACGGCCGGACCCCCTCCATCGTTCTTGTTGAATTGCTTTGCGGGTGGAAACAAGATGGCGTGGTGCCGTCGCACCACGCGGTTAATCGTGCTTTTATTTTACGCAACACCGTCGCGCGCGCACCATGGAAGAAACATCTTGAACACGACGCCGTCGCGCCGCGTTGAAAGAAATCAAGGCATGGCGGAGGGACGCGGTGCCGTCGCACCGCGCAGAACGACGAACACCGCGGCCGGTTCCGGGCCGAGGCGGAAAGAGAAGACCGGCGGCCGAGCCGCCGGCGTCGGAAGCCGAAGAGGGGACCGGATTTTCCGGTCCCGTTGGAGAAAACCGGCCGGCCAGCTGGCCGGTCGGATGGCAATAAACCGGGGGAAATTAATCCCCCGGCCAGCACACAAAACCCCCCTCTTAATGAGGGGGGCAGTTTCCTTGAGGGGGGCAGGAGGCCCCCCGTTTCCTGCCAAGCAAGCCCCCCACGATGGGGGGGGGGGGGGGTTGCAACAGGCGCGGCTAAAAAGCCGCGCCGCCTCCAAGAAAGCGGGGGCTTTGCCCCCCGCGTGCCGCCTCCATGCGGCGCCAGGCCGCCGCGGCCACCGCGCCGCCGGCGGCACCGGGCCGGGTCGGACCCGGGTCGGGTCGACCCAGGGGGGGGGGGGGGGGTCGGGCCGGGTCGGCCCGGACCCGGACCCCCCGTTTCGAAGCAGTTTCGGTCTTTTGGCCATAACTTGAGCCTCGGACCTCCGATTGACGAACCGTCTGCGGAAACGCGATCCTTGGATCGAGACGGTCGTTTCAGTGTATCACAATCAAGGTTTCGGATTACTTTGAGTTCGGCCGGGTTGGTTCGTTCACGAAACCAACCGGGCCTTCGGAGCGGAAACGCTCATATCTTGAGCTACGGACGTCCGATTGACGTGCCGTCAGCTGTGTTGTGTTCCTCTTAGTGAGACGGATCTTTTGGCATACTCCGCCCGAGGTTTGGACGCAGGTAGAGTATGGTCGGGTTGGTTTTGCCTTAAAAACCAACCGGGCCCCGGGGACGAAAATGCCAATAACTCTCAGACCGGGTGTCCGATCGACGCGCCGTCTGTTGCGTTGAGTTCCTGTTGACGATACGGAACTTTTGGATTCATCAACTCTGGACTTTGTGACAGTTGATGTATCAGCCTCTCGGCTCGTGGAGCGGACCCTCCGAACGAGCTTGCTGTGTGCGGGAACCCTAGTGCTGGCTGCGACTGTTACTGTGACTACTACTGCTGCTACTGCTACTGTGACTGCGACGACGACAGTACAGAGATCCTGTGTGGATTCGACGACGACGACTACTGCACTCAGCGATCCTACATGGATCAGTGCTACAGGTCCTACGTGGGCCCGATCCTGTGTGGGTCCGATCCTGTGTAGGTCACTGCGGGGGTTAGTACCTATCGATCCTTCGTGGGTCCGACGACTTAGATGGTTCAGTGATCATCTTTATCGTCATCCGAAGAAGTATATTTGTGTGAGCTGAATCTTCTGTTTTTCTCGATAGAGGTGGTGCGCTTGGTTGTAGCGGCAGACCTGCGATACTGGAGACGAGCGTATGGAGTACGGAGACCGTGTAGCCGGCTGAGACCTGAAGACTGCTCGACCGACTCGACTTGGAGTGAGTCGACTAGCCCAGTGGACGGAGCGCCCGGTATTTGGCGGCAGACCCACGACGGACGGAGCGCCTGGTAGTTGGCAGCAGACCCGCGGTACTTGACTGGAGGAGTACCTCTGTAGGCTATTGGGGTGAGCGCCCAGTATTTGGCAGCAGACCCTCAGCGGACGGAGCGCCCGGTAGTTGGCGGCAGACCCGCGGTACTCGACAGGAGGAGTACCTCAGCAGTCTTAGGTTAGTGAGCAGTATCTTAGAGTCGTGACAGGACACTGTACACTTCAGAGATGGGGCTCTTCAGTAGTTACGTTTTTGATAATGAAAATCCTGTGTGAGCTGAAACCTTTTGCAATCCTGTGTGGATTACGTTTTGCTTTCCTGTGTGGATTGTGTTGTGCAATCCTGTGTGAATTACGTTTTGCTTTCCTGTGTGAATTGTGTTGTGCAATCCTGTGTGGATTACGTTTTGCTTTCCTGTGTGGAATACGTTTACTTTCCTGTGTGGACTGAGTTGTACTTGGGCTCGGAGGTTGGAGCGTATTTGAAATTGATGACTTAGGTATATGTATGGGCATATACCTAAGCAGTGTCGGTTGTTACTTCGTGATTGTACCTTTCTTCGTGGTTTATCCTTTGTGGATTTGAGAGACCTTCAGGGGTCTCGGTGTCCCTACTGAGTAGCTTATACTCACCCCTGCACGGGCTTTGCCCGCACTACGTTGTGTTAGTTGCAGACGACGGACAACGTTGACCTTAGCTGAGGCTTGCAGAGCGGGACGGTACCCGGAGGTGGACCACTGGGCGGGACGTGCTCGGAGCGGACGGCGGGACCCGTGGAGCAGAGGAGCTATCTGTACCCACCCTTCAGGTGGGATTTCCAGTGGACAGCTCGGTGTAGCGGCTTTTACTTTTCAGTTGATGTTTTCCCTTTCGAGTTGTACTTTACTTTCAGTTTGGGTTTGTATACTGGCCCATTTACTTTTCCGCACTTTCAGTTGTACTCTGCTTTTGCTTAGTGTTTACTTTCCGCTTGCTTTCTCTATGGTGTTTGTTTACTTTACAAAAGCAATGCCTTCCCATTTTACCGGGATTTACGCCTTGGTGCTAGTCGCCATCCCCTGGCCTATGGAAGGCGGGCTTGGGGTAGTCACGGCACGGACCCTGAGGGCGGGTCCTGACACTTTGAGACATATGTCATGTTATGCACCTATATTCTTTTATGAGGTGTATACTTTGAAATATAATAACATGAATTTATTTATTATTATAATATTTTAAGTTTCATTTAATGTTATTCTTTTATGGGGATTATGATTAAATGTTACCAAATAGGTAATGGTTTTAGGGTACAATCTCATCGTTCATTGGTATTGTTTATGTTTATGATTTATATGATGAAATATTATGACCAATATCTCAAGAAACTAATGAATTTTCTTATAATTTGGACATGTAATGAGAATACATGTTTTCCCTTCATTTTTATCACTTTCTGTACTCAATATTCAAAAATATATTTTTTAAAGTAAATTGACTTTATTTATCTCTTCGAAAAAAAAACTTTTTTCTTCTATATCCATGTTTTCAAAAACAAATTTCAAAAAATATTTAAACATTATACACAATATTTATTAAATATATTTTTACCCAGTTTTTACTTTTACAATGTGTTTTAAAATAAATCTTCATGTTTTTTTTCAAAAATAATAATACTTATTTGGCTTTTATTAAAAATGTGAAAGAAATATTTGTTTTAACGTGTATAACATGAATAGTATTTTCCACCATCATGACCAAATAATTGTTTTAAATATTCCTTTATAAGTTTCAAAGTTTATTTTCAAGGAAAATTATTTACAAAATATTTTATCATTTTTTAGTTTAAAAAAAGTGATTTTCAAAATGGAAAGGATATTTTCATAAAGAAATATTTTAAATGATTTTTAAATATTCATGTATAATTTTCCAAGGTCATTTTAAAAGAAAAATATTTTAAAAAAAAAGTGTTTTTCAAAGTGGAAATTCTATTTTACTTAATAAATGTTCTAAGTGATCTTTAAAAACTATTTTCCATATAAGATGACATCCTTTTATGTTACTTAGGCATTACAGGGGATATGATACACAAATACCATTCTTATTATTTCTCTGGATGGTTTATGTTTATGATGATGGGATGTTTATGAAACCCATTTCTCTTCCACAGGTCATACAATGATAAAATAATTATGAAACCCACTTCTTTTTTCCATGGGTTATGATTTAATGAAATGATGAAATGATTATGAAATATTTTTCTTTTCCAAAGGTTATGTTATGATGAAATGTTTATGAAATCTATTTCTTTTCATGGGTTTTGAGATAATGAATATTTTATGATCTTGTGAAACACATATGTATGATTTTAATTATGTGATAGTGGTTACATTATAACCAAGGAATTTAGTTACGTTATAACCAAGGATGGATGTAACCTATATCTCTATCCATTGCATTGGGTAAATATTGATATATCATGAGATAAATAGGACTGAAATGGTGAGTGAACCAAGTTAATTAAGGTAATTTGTCCAATACAGTAGTATTAGGAGTGAATATTGAACACTATTATTGTTTGGGGTGTGAACCCATTCCACTATGATAGTTTTGGAAATGATCTTTGAATAATAATGAAATGATTTTCTGTGCTAATGTGTATGCCAAAATTCCCTGTCTTATGTAAATGTTATGCTCTCATGTCTCATGTTCTTTTATTTATTTATGATTAATGTATTATAAAATTCTAATATTTATGCCATGACTCAATATTTTGATCTTTGATATGCGGGGTATGGTTTTATTATGTTATAATCACATTATCATACCCTTATTCTCATGTTATGTTTATATATTTTCCTTGTTTACCCTTACTGAGCATCTAAGATCACTATTTATTATGTTTATTTTTACCAGGTTATTATGACAGGTATTACATGTGATATATCTAAGAAAGGTTTTAGTTATGAGGAACTAAGTGGGAGATGATATAGAACACTTATGAACTAGTTTCTTATGTTTCCATGTTTCTACAACGACACGAGGGCCTTATATATATTTTATTATAAAAATAGAACCCCCTTTTAAGTAAATAAGGGTAAACCCTAATAGAATCCATGGAATTAAGGGATACACGACCAAAAGGTCAAATAGAATCAAAACCAGACTGACCACAAGGAGTTTCCCCTACCCAACATAAAAATATTGATTAAGCTCTCCACCAATGCATTAGTATTTGACAAGCAGTGTCCTGTGTCAAAGCACAAGCCCGATCTGATGGCTTCCTCAATACCCTATCAAACATCCAAATCCAAAAAGCACTACACGGGTGAGCTTCTTGCTCTGAAACCTCCATTAGACCTGGTCATTGTGATTGAGTATGGCACATCTGCAAATCAATTGGTCTGAAGACCTAACCAACAACAATCGAGACCATGTATCACAGACCATAGAGAACTTAAAAAAACCATCACACCACCACACGCCAACAGAATCACCACAATTGAACAATCAAAAAATAAAATAAAAAAGTATACCTTCAATTAGATGGAAGGACCACCAGAAGCATGCACCGAAAAATCCTCCCCCCTCCGTCTCACATCTAGGCCGACAACAAGCCGCACTGGAGAGAACCAGTCCTTCACCCTTAGACGCCGATCCAGGAAACAACGCATGACACCTTTATGATACTTAGGTGTGTGTATGTATGTGAGGTTTGTGTCTCTATAGAAATAATATCTAAAACCAAGATAGTTCACAAAAAAAATAGAAAGGGAATAAAGGGAAACCAGAATTCAAGGAAGAGAATATATCACCTTGAATCACTGAAGAAACTGTACAAAATATCCACCCTAAACCAAGGGGGAATAGAAGAAGTAAAAGGTACGGGATCCTACATATACAATGAGTTTAGTTTCATAAGTTAGAGGGGGAAAAGGTGTCAAAAAACCCTAAATAATCAAAAGAGTAAAAAGTAGTATTTCAAATTTTTTTTAAGATTCATAGGGTGGAACCATGACTTTCACCACACCATAGCATTCCTCCAGGTATGATTTGAGAACCCCCAACATGTCGAGGACCATAGAGATTCCCTCTCCCCTCTACTCACCATTTTTCATAGGGTATCCCACCCCTTCACCATGACTATCCCCAAATAGCTGAGATATTCCCTAGTGAGCACTATGACCTGGGGTTCATTGGACATATCTGATAGGGGATCCCCCTATCACACCACACCTTGCACCAAAATGGTTCTCCATCAAAATAGAAATCACTAATCCACCATGACATGTTCTGTTGGGTGTGTCTGATAGGGATTATCACAAGACACCACACACTCAACCCAGGTGCCACTCCCTTTACAATGCCTGGAACCTAAGGCCCTAAGCGAGCCAAAACACCAAACACCATAACATAGTTACTTACACCTCATAGTTTTCCAAGAACCATGACCATAGAAATGGGAATTGTTTCCTTTATTTTTTTACACACACACCTCTACCAATCACCGCACTCTAGATAGTTCTCTATATCCTCCAACATGGGCATTTCACACTCCACTATGGGCTCTACTATGGTGCGATCCTCCCCATTTGGTTCACCTATATCTAAATTCACCTATAATTTCACCCAATTTCACTCTAATATCCTCTTAATCACCTAAAAAAATCTATGTTCCTCTAACCACATCTAAAAACATCTCCTTGAGATTCTCTAACTCTTATAATCTTGATCTAAACCCCAATTCTAAAAAAAACTCCTCACCAACATCAAAAAGTCAATTTAATTTTGAATTTTCATAACTCGAAAGACATGGGTGTTTACACCCTTAAAACCATAAAAATTATCATCCTCAATAATCCTTGGATGTTTTTCAAGCATTAACCTCTACCTTCCCCATTCATCGATTCACACTCAATTTTCCATGTTATACTCTAGAACACTGAATGAGCTACCACTACACAACTCCAAACACGAGTCACATTATTCATTAAAACCTGATCTACCACACATCACCATCACTAAAACACCAAAAAAATTATTAAATAGACCCATATATCTTGATAAACTACAGTTTCATTGATCAATTCATCTATAGGCTTATGAAACTCCCCACCATAAGTTTCAGTGTACAAGGGACGATTATGATCCATAGTGATTCCCACCATCATAATCACCCACCAAAATTAATTTACAATGGTATATCAACCCAATTAGTGTAGTTTTTATCTCAACACACCCAATTATAGGTAAAATAATTGGTTAGAACTTAATGGATGACCATTCATGAAAATAATTGGCTGCATTGCCGATGTGCTATCTCATCTCTCGATCCCAATGCCTCAACTTCTGAAGGCATCCCAATCTCACCCAAATACCCACACCAAATTCTATACCCAAATTATAATGTTATTACATGAATTGATCCTCAACCAAACAAATCAGATGACATGATTTCACTCTGAGGATCGATACATCCCTGATCCAACACACTCAAATCACATCAAAATCACCCTGAGCCCAGTCCTAATGCCCAAACTCTATCTGATACCTCTTGAAAATACAAAATCTAGTATTTACCATGAAATTGGATAAAATCAAATTCATATTATCATAAATATCATAATCCCACCTCGATCATCCAATGACTGGTCTCATCACACCCATGACCCAACCCGTATAATGGTCATACCTCTACATCCCACAATTCATCCATTACTGCATTTAATAATGAGATATAAATGTCCCAATAATATTTGAGTTCCAACATGAATTATAAAATTCTACCCATTCTTGGATTACTAAGAACATTATCCTAGACACTCGCTAAAATTCATCTAAAATAATGACCACAACCTCTAGCAGCCAATGGTGTGATCCCAACCATATAGATTCCCTTATACCTATCCTCAAGCCTAATCACAATAGGTTCCATCATCACACGCATATATCTTCACCCAAGACGCACTCATATACACTTTTAACACCCAACACCATCCAAACATGGTGTCCTCATCGAGGTATGAGGTTACATCTCTCATCAAAACCCCAAAAAACCAAACCCACACAAGACTATACCAAAAGCACCATCTTCATAAACTATTTCAAGTGAAACCAACTTATAGATCTATTTTATGCACACATGTTTGATATTATAATCAATACTATTAATACCTACTTATTTACTCAACTGACCATGCCTATCACATGTCAATCACATCTATCTAGAATCATGCTTAATGATCCTCTTAAAAATTTGAAATTTCACATATTCCACAGTCTACCATATAACCAAAAACTAACCTATAAATCATTACTAAAACTAAAAGTGTCTATCTAAACTCCCTCACACCACTAAAAGTGTATCCAAAATAAAAAAGTGTTAGTAATCCTACTGATCCTACCCTTTAAAACCAAACTTCGATACCAAATCACCTCACGTGGTTTTCATCATGAAATTTCAAGGCATATCCATGCCAATATCACATACTTGATAAAAATTCATGTACACTAATCTTATAACATGAAGCATCTATATATTCTTACCATATATAAGTAAATCATAGGACTGGGCTAAAATAATGATCAATTCACCCTCACATGCTGCAACTCATCTCAATCATAGCACCTGACTCACCAATATCTTGAGTTGCATCTCAAAGGAACTAAGCCCTCCAACCTAGCCCATAAATCATATATCACATGGGTAAAAAAATCATAGGGAAAAATCCTTGCTCTCTTATCAACTATAAAATAATAAATCACATTCCAAACACACATTCTAGGGTTCTCACATATATATACTAATCATAACATGCCAAATCATCAGCCTAATGGGGCACTGATCCTCACCAATAATCTTCATAAAATACTACCCCTAATAACCGCAATATTATCCATATATATATATATATATATGTATGTATGTATATATATAGTGGCGTCATCCCATGATGATCCATGTTGAGTTTAGCACAGTCAGACATTTTGGTTATGTAGAATCTCACTAATAAGCTATATAGGAAAACACCATATAGGTTATTATTGACACTTTAAGTATATGAACCTATTTATCTCAAAACCAATATCATAATTTCCCATAGGTATGTATTTCAAAGGAATCAAATTCTTGCACCAACCTACTAAGGGTTACTATACACCCCCTACACAGAGGGATTATGATCATCCCTTTATAGAATCCACATAAACTATCATCAAAAGAAAAATATAGCAAGGTTAAATTGAGTAGAATGAAACAAGAAACTTATATGGGAAAATTACACATAAGTTTTTATCGACACTATAAACTTTTGAATTATCATTTATAGTGATATCAATCACAAGAAACACATGTATGTCATGTGAATCTTATATTCTAAGAATAATGCATGAACATCAACCTCCTTCCAATAGTCCAAGATCCAAAAACCCATAAATCATAAATCCAAAATACAATTATGTAACACTAGGTGAAATAATACAACTATAAAATTATAAAATAATAAAAATAATCCCATATACTTGGAAACTTTTACTTTCCATTGAAAATGGTGTTTGTGATGCACTAGTCTGAGGGCCATCATAAGAAATTACACATTCATAGATCATATTTCTACCATATCCCAAATAGTAAGACAAAAAAATCTTTGATACCTATTTTTAATTCCCTCCCCAGTCTGTGACCAATGAGTGGTGGCTAGGTTGAAGAAGTCACTAATGAACCTAAAGTGAGCCTCCCTATATTCTAGTGGCTTCCGACTAGCTATGGGGACCTAGGGTAGTATAGTGGGGTGAATATAACCTCGTATCAGAGTAGCAATAACAAAATAAATAAATCAAAAAATTTCCATAACATATATTAGAGTACACATATGAATAAATAAAAATCATTCTATAATAAATGTAATGTAGAAGCAAGCAGTCATGTAGACTCATTGTCATGCCAACATACAACAACTTACTTCCCATCAAGCCTATCACTTATAAAATAAATAAATAAATAAAAGTACAAGGATCTATTTCTACCCTTGAGACATAACTCATCCATCTCTTGACTCTATAAAAGCTATAAAACTAAATGATCAAATCCCAAGCCTCTACATAACTTGAACCCATGATCAGTGAAAATATACTTAGGTACCCAAGTGCCATGGATGTCTGAGTAGTGTGCGAGTACAAATAAATATCACACCACTAACAGGGTCCCTATAATAACCAATAAATTCTATGTATGCACATGTTACATGCTAAATAGAATAAATAAAATAATGTGGAAGTGTAAATAAATAAACACCATCGATCTTTAGGTTCTAACGCGACACTTGAGACCAACTTTACCAGCTTTAGGATGTTCTAAAGTGTCTCTGAGAACATCACATAATAGTACTAAGAAATACTGGGACCAATGATCATATAATAGTATGAAAGAGCACCAGATCCTTGGAAGTATCTAAAGGTATCCCAATAATATCAGGCACAAATAGACTAATCCACAATAGGCAATACTAGGATTTCCTCATATAGTAGGCACATATCTAATTTATAGAGGTATTACCCAAGTAAATCTAGTAATAGAATCAAATATATAACTGATTTCTAGGTGGATGACCTCAGGAAATACATATAGACTACAAAGGTCGAATCCTAGTGTTTTGGGAATTCTATGTAGACTCAAAGGATGAATACATTGGGATTTTTTAAGTCATTCATAGAGTATCACGATAAAAAGTTGGATCTTAGTAAAATTACTCAAGAATCAAATAATATCAGACTCATTGAATGGATCCTAAGATCATGTCCTAGGCATCAATAGTTATCCAGGGAAAACTTTCTCCCCAATATCACATCAAAACATAATAGTCTCAATGAATAAATCCTAGGAAAATCGTCCCAAAAAATTCCATTTAGATAAAATTCCTAAATACCAGGTAACCATCTAGGAATTTCACTTGAAGTATCAAGGGAAGTGCATCTATCCTGTAATATCTCATAAAGAATATCCCTTAAGGGTTTTCCACCCATCCAACCCATCTCACACTAACAAGTTTAGCCTCTCGAGTGCATGAAAAATATTTATCATCATAAGAATAACATGTTCACATGATTAATTTAGGTTCTAAGGTGACACCAAAAATAATATATAATCATTATCTACACACCCTCTATGGGATTGTTATATCATTGGGGAACCCACTAGGGTCCCCTAGGTTACGTCAAGTATGGACACATCACATGGGATCCTCAGTATCAATCTTACCTCTCAGGTTATGACCTATCACTTAGAGGGAATCACATCCCTCAAAACTTTTAGAAATATACTAAGGCCTCATTTTCCACTTAATAAAAACTTCTATGGCATAGTTGTAAAGAAATTTAAACCTTCCCATATCAGTTTCCAAGTTAAACTAGGTCCGATATCTCACCGAACAAATCAGTAATCTACCCACAGTATCACCATCCATGTACTTAATATCATTGGGGGATGAATTCTCACCCTATGATCATCTACACTAGCCTAAAGGCTTTAATTAATCTTAAGGATCTCACATGGACTACTCAATCTAATCACACCCCATCCATTTGACATACCTATACTCAGAGTTCACTAAGTAAACTACACTAAGAGACACTATGGTTACACAATTAATTTAATTATGTCGTTATGGGGTCTACATATATCAGAAAACATATTTATAATAAATTCCTCAACCATCAAAAACTATGGTACCAACTGATGTCTAAGGTTCCATCATGG
This sequence comes from Viscum album, assembly GCA_963277665.1. Classification (NCBI taxonomy): domain Eukaryota; kingdom Viridiplantae; phylum Streptophyta; class Magnoliopsida; order Santalales; family Viscaceae; genus Viscum; species Viscum album. The sequence continues at coordinate 302,853,968 of OY728166.1, forward strand.
TCTCTGGCACATGAATTTTATTTTCTTAAAACATTTCTATTTTAATAAAACAATTTATTTAATTTAAATAAGGTCACACATCACATTATATATAAGAAACATGCATAAAACTTAAGGTATATGTTCAAGGGACCACCTACCTTACTCATGGAGTTACCATCCCTTAAAGCATCTTGATGTCTCTTACCTAATATCTTCCCAATCCAACCAGACATTGTATATCGATATGAGGCCCTAAATCAAGCCAAAATGTTTTAATTAATTAATTATAACCATTTATAATTAATTTAACAAATTATAACTATTTTTACAATTTAAATTAAATAGGAATAGTTTCCTAAAATCTCACCGTCTGACCTCATCACACCAAAATATTGACCAACCACACATAGAAGGTATGTGGCGTACTTCCAAAACCATCCTGAAAAAATACCCAATAATTAGAGCCCATTAAAAATTTAATTTATTTTAATTTACCAAAAAACCCTTGATAAATTCATACAGTGATGTACCTTCAATGAAATGCTATGTGAGGACATGTGATCATACTCTTAGGACATCCTCAAGCCATGTCAAAAAAAAAATCCTTACTATTTTGAATGATTTACACTATGATCCAATGTAAATAATTACCAAACCCTAGATTTTTTCATAAAATTAGAAAGGGAACAAAGGAAAACTATAATGTAAGGAAGATGAGATATTACATTGAATCGCCAAATAAATCGCACAAAAAATACACCCCAAACTAGGGATAATAGAAATAGGAAAAGGGAAAATATCCTAGGGCTCTCTCGAGTTCATCCATATGAGTTTGAGGGGATAAAGGGGGACCAGACCAGTAAATAATTAAAAGGGGAAAAGTAGGTATTTCAAAAAAAAATTAAACTTCATAGGGGGAACCGTGGCTTGAACCACACCGTGGTGTTCCTATAGGTATCCCTTGAGGACCCCCAACATGTTGAAGGCCAAAATGATCTCCTCATCCCTATGCTATCTATTTTACATAGGCCCCCACTCCTTTACTATGAAAATATCCACACATAGAGATCTCCGTGGTATATCCCCAAATGAGTGAGACACACCCCAGTGAGCACTAAATCTTAGTGATCATTGGGATTTTTAGATAGGGTCTTCCTCTATCACACCATGTTGTAAACCATGGATTGATGCTCCCCATGGTTCCTAAAAATGGGAACCATGGATCCACCAAGACGTGGTATCATAGGTGTTTCCAATAGGGATAATCCTTGGGTTCCATATGCTCAATTGAGGCACCACACCCTCTGCAACACTTATACCCCAAGGCTCTAGGTGATCTAAAACTCCTAACACCATGGTGTAAGTCTTTCCCACTTATTGTTTTCTAAGCATCAAAACCACACAAATGAGAATTTTACCCTCCTATTTCCCACAAATGCCTCTTCTATATACCATCCTTAAGTTAGTGATCTATTACATTTTTCTTGGGAATTTCACCCTCCACCATAGGGTCCACCACAACATGATCCTTCATATAGTGGTGCACCTATAATGAAATTTAGCTACAAGTTCACATGAATTCACTCCTCCTTCTACCAAAGTACCCAAACAATTCTCCAAGTCTCTAACCATGTCCAATAAAATCTAATTTATATGATAAAACTCTCAAAATCTCGATTTGAACCCCATTTCATAAAAAAACCCTCACCAACATCGAAAATTTAAATTCCTTCTAAATTTTCATAACACAGAAGACACAAGACTTTATATAAAGAAAAGGAGAAAAGTTTGAAACTATTTAACAGAAATTGATATAATTAGATAAATAATTAAAAAAGTTTAAATATAAATTTTATAATTATATTTAATAATTTATATAAAAGTAAAATAAGAAATTTATTGAAAAGGTTGATGTAAAGAAATAAGCAGATAAAGTTGTGTTTGTATCAAAACAAAACAACTCTCAGAAATATAGAAATTTTATTAATGATAATTTAAAAGAAATATATACTATAAATGGTGATTTTAAAAGGTTATAGAAGAATAATAGGATAAATAAAAAAGCATTGAGAGTTTACTATAATATTGGTTTATAAAAAGGATCCAAGTTTGATGGTCAAAAAGTGGAAGAAAAAAAATAGTCTACTTCTTAACAACAAGTAGTGTTCAAAGGGAAATACTAATTTTATGAATATTTATGGTATTGAAGAGGCTTTATTCACATAAAAATGAGATGATGGTTCAATTATAAATATTTATATAATACTATAGGATATGGGAGGAATATTTTTAGGGGGATTAAACCCACACAAAGAAGAAAAGTTTAGAAACAATCCGACAATTTTAGACTGAAGTTTGAAAAAAGTTTCAATCATTGGAAGAAATTTGTGGAATGTGAAAGTAAAGGATAAGGGAATGATTGTTGGTGTTTCATTCAAAGTATTACAAAAGGAACATTCATGGATCTTTTATATTGTATTATCTTAACATATGATAATATATTTAAATCTATTTAAATATATTAAGAAGATAAAATAAATATTAGTGACTTTTGGTAATGATATGTCACTTAAGATAAAATGAGTTGGTGCAACGATCATCAGAGAAGATAGGATAAATTCAATAAACACTTTATTTATTGATGTCTTGATATAAATATTATTTTGTGTGTATTAGATATGATATTGTGGAAATGAAGTGTTTTTTCATAATAATTAATGAACTTTAAAGTGGTTGGAATATGGATGCGTTTTGATGAAATGATAATGATAATAATAAAACTTGTTTCAGGATGGTGATGCTAAAAATTTATGCCACATAATATTTAAAGAATAAAATATATTATGGCATTACATACATGAAAAAATTAGTAAATAGAATTCAGGAAATCTTACCCAAGTATTTTTTTGATGTGACAATGTTTATGAGAGAAATAAATTGGATGTTCTATATATTCCAAAAAGAGAAGATTTGAAATTCTTCACATAAGAAAGTAGAGATTACAACATCTCACCTATTTGAAATCATTCATTAAGATGTTTTTGGGCCTATAAGGAAGAAATAAACTAATGGAGGTAAGTATTTTTTATATTTTATTGATGAATTTACTCATATTAAATGTATTAATTATGTTCATCAACCAAAAATTAGAGTCCTTGAAGATGTTTAAGAGTTCCAAGTGAAGTGCAGAAAATGAGTGTGGTTTCTACTTAAAGAAGTCATAGATGAGCATTGGTGTTGAATATACAAGAAAAAAATTTAAATCATATATTAGAAATCATGGTATTTTCAAGAATTCAATAAACCATATTACACACAACAAAATGGTGTTTCTAAAAGGAATATTTTTTAGTAGAAATGGTTTACACCATGTTGGAAAAACATGATACCTGTCATTTTATTTAGAGGTGACCAATTAGTATAGAATTTAAAATTCCAAAATATTTTTTATGTCGACCCAATTCATATATCATTCCATATGAGATGTATTATGAGAAAATAAAAAGATTGAAATGCTTTATGGTATTTTGTATCCATTTTATTATTATGGTGAAGGGTGAAAATTTAGGGAAGTTGGAGTAAAGAGGAGTTGAAGATATTTTACTTGGCTATCTTCCAAATGCAGAAGGATATCATTTACAAAAAAAATAGATAAGGAAGACTATGGATAGTGATGATGTAAAGGTGTTGGAATATTAAAATAATTAGGTTAAATATCAAGAAGTAAGTTATATAGTTGATGATGATGAAGATGAATTTATTGAGAAGTAAGATGAATATTTTGAAAATAATGGGAATCCAGAATAAGAACATTTTGAAGATGATGATTTATCTATTTATAGTGATGAAGAATTTTTTTAACTAATTTAAGGATGATAATGTAGGTATAGGTTTTAATATTATTAGATATTAGATAAAACTAATTCAAACTAGGAGAAATTTAAGGACAATAATGCTTACCTCATTATTTCACCAGGTTGAACCAAAATATGTGAAAGAATATTTTGAGCAACAAGAGTGGATCAATGTTATGAATAAGAAGTTAAATTAGATATTGAATAATTTTACTTTGGAGTTGGTACCCAATCCAATAATAAATAATGTTATCAAAACAACATTGGAATTTTGAAACAAGTTGAATAAAAAATGATAGGTTATGAAAATAAAGAATCATAGGAAAAGGTTATTCATAGTTGGAAGTAATTAATTTTGATAACACTTTCACACTGGTTGATTGGTTTAAAAGCATTAGTATTTTCTATACTATCATAGAAAAAATATTATACAATATGTTTCAAATGGATGTCGAGTAAACCTTCATCAATAGATAATTATAAAAGGAAGTGTACATTGAGAAAACTGATGGATTATTTCTTAGAGAAGATAAAGGATATGTGTGCAGGTTAAATAAGGATCTATATGGGTTAAAATAAACCCCAACAGCATGGTATTATATATTATACACTTTATTTAAGTTTTTGAAATCCACTAAGGGAAGATCGGATAAAAACCTCCATATTAAAGATGTTAAATATGTATCTTTAGTTATTATTTTATCTATAGATGATACTATATTTTCTAAAAATAAAGAGTGTATTTGTAAGGAATTTTATTTAGATATAAATAAGTTTTTTGAGATATTCATGCTTATAGATATGAGGTATTTATTAGGTTTTCAAATTTCTCAAGATAAGGATCATATTTTCCTTTCTTGAGATAATTATGAATAATCAATTTTGAATAAGTTTAGAATGGGGAATTCAAATTTGGTTTCTACACTAATTTTAGTGGTAACTAAGCTATAAAAGGATGAATATATAAAGTAATATGGTTCAAGTGAGTTTAAAAAACTTATTAAGAGTTTACTCGACTGATTTGTGATCATATCTTGTGTGTATTATTATACTTTGTTCCAAATTTCAAAGTGCACCAAAGTAAATACATCTTGTGGTTATAAAGATAATTATTATATATATCAAATTATGGGTTGAAATATTATAAAAAAATTAAATATCGATATTTTTAGATATATATATGGGAATTGGATTGGAAATTAGGATGATATAAGTTGAACATCTAGTGAATTTTTATTTCTTATAGGGACGTGTGAAACATGACACATAAAGAAACAATTTTTTATAACCTTGAGTAATACCGAGTTAGAGTATGTTGATATAACTCAATATAATACTCAATTTATATGGATAAAAACTCAATTGAAAGATATCTATGGGAATGGAAAGTTTCCACTCCTTGTGGGATGTGATAATTAAAGTTTTATAAATTTATTGAGAAATCTAGTTCAAAATTCTTGATCAAATCAAATTGATATAAAAAACAATTTATTAAAGATTTTATGGATCAAGGAGTGTTGAATCTAAAGTTTTTTATAATAATGGGGAAAATAGTGAATGTGTTCATTAATAAACTACTATAATATTCAATTTATAAAATTATGTTAATGATGGGACTTCAACATTAATCTATTAAAGTACAAGGTATTTTGATTATTCCTATTATATTTTTAAATTTTTATTAAAAGGGTGTATAATAATTTAAATTCAAAGAATATGTATTTCCTTTAGGGGAAGTTTTTAAAAGGGGAATATGTGAACTTAGTGTGTGTGGGTGAGTTAGTGAAATTATTGAACTATTCTAATGTTTTTTGTTGAGCTTGTATTCATGAAGATTTTATTGGGAACATGAAATAATATTTTTTGAAGATTTGAGATGAAATTACAAGTGAAGTTTTACAATAAGATATTAGAGGTAAATTTAAGGTACCATAGTGGAATTTTTTTATTAATAGTTATTGTTTCCTATAGTAATTTTACTCACAAATTATAATAATAATTGAATAATTATTCATTGATAAATTTTAAGGGTGATCTATGTTAAATGGTTGAAAATAATATTTGTTTAAATTTAATAAATGGATGGTTGACAATAAAATCCAAAGGAGGAGATTATTGTGGCTAAGTGAAAATATATTCTTGATACTAGAGTGTTTTTGTGGTTTTCTAATATTGAGGAATATCAATCCCTAAACATTGAAGTGATGTTTCTCAAAGGGGGAATTTGTTGGAGTGGAGGTGTCATGAATATGGTCTGTGACTCTTGTGTTGGATTTTGTTGTTAATGACATGATTGTTATGTTAATCATATTCAATCTGAAGTGATTCATGTTATTTTATTTTATATGAAGGTGTTTGGATCCATAAAGATAGAGTTTTGGATAAGTTATAGAGTTGTAGATGAAATCATGTCACAATATAGGAAATCATGTTGCAATGCATAATATGTAATATTAAATGCATAATGTGTAAGAGTAAATTTTTCTGATGTAATAATAAATCATACCAAAACTTAAGGGTTTATACCAGGATTAAATTATAAATTTGATAATGTTTTGAACTAGTCTTAAACGTAATGAAATCATGTTTTGATGAGGAGACCATGAAAATTTAGTTCTCTTTTGGTTTGGATGTTTTAGGGAGTCACATCACATAGGTGTAACTCTCATTATAATGCACCTAGAATAGGAGTTCAATTGGAATGAGAATAAGGATGCACAAAGAAGAATGTGACCTTGCTGCAACCAGTCATGAAAAAGAGTAGACAAAGAGTATGTAATAATAATCTAGAGAAAAGGTTGTAGAGGGAAATGTGATTAAAGAGATCACACTTTGAAGAGTATTGCATAAGAGTAAAACTCAAGCTATGAAAGAGTAACTTATTGATGGTCACACTGTAGTGGAATTTGTAATATGTAATGGTGAAGGTGGTTTTTGAGCAGTTAGAGGAAAATTGGTTTGTCATTCCATAATGGTAAGTATCATGCCGTGATAAATAGAGTATCCAAAATTTTAGTTTTTGATTATGTGACCCACTTAGTGCTTTAAAGGATTATCTAATCCAAATATTTATGTACCTTAGTGAAAATGGATTTTGCTAACATTTTTTTGTAAATTTTTTTTCTTAGTTTTAATTAATTAGTTTAAATATTTTTAGCGATTTAGATTATTTTTTATAGTTTTGTTTCATTTTAGTTGTTTTTTAATTTTTAGTTAATTTTATCTGAATACAATTTATTTATTATTATTAGTATATATAAATTTTAGTATTTTTATTATTTTAATTTTTATTATAATTATTTTTATCAATTCTAATTTTTATCAACTTTTAACTTCCTTAATTTTATTATATTATTTTATGTATAATTATATCATTATAATTAATTTAATTTTACTTTAGGTATTAGCCCTATTTTGTCTCATTAATTATAATAATATTTAGTTGGATATAATTTTTAGTATTTATTACTATCATATTACTATTATTATGATTATTATCATTATTATTTAAAAGTTTTGATAATTAGAATTTTTAATTTTGAAACATGATTCTTATTTTTTTTGGATGTAATTGAAACACGCATAGGGGGATATCCTCCTACATCTCCATGGGGAACTCTTCTTCACCTACAAAAAACCATTATAAACCCTAGAAAGGGTTCCACTTTGTCTTGACCGATATAGTTCCAACTATATCATAATAAGCCTCCTCCATGTTCGCACCGACCATCATTAAATATCCACACCTCATCCATCCATGCCTCTCACCATCCCAAGCCGACCTCTTCCTAGTGTGTGGGTGCACTAATTTACCCTCCTTCCTCTATTAATCAATAATAGTCCAAACTACCTCATACCTATTGGATTTGGGTCCCTGAACCAACTGATTTTATAATCTTGATTACCAAAATATTGATAAATATCTCATCACATGATGAGTGTTTTTATATGTAACATTAATGTGATAATGTACTTATAGTATCTATCACATTGAAAAATTATAGCAGTTCCACACTGTAATGAGAAACTTGAAATTTTATGTCCTATGGTCTAGATGAAATCTATCTGATAGGACACAAATGATTTTTTGACTATTAGTTTCTTAAGGCTCAAAATTGGTTGAGACATCTTCTCATGAATTCCACACTTGGAAATCTCCAAGATGGGATGTTATGAAGAAATACTCACCAATATGAATTCCACATATTATATGTGTCATTGGATATTCCTATATACACATGTGTTATTTTATGCTTAGACATGAGATTATTATTAATGTATATCATGAATCATATACTTTTATGTATGGATGAAAACCATGATGACATATTCTTGTGATGATGAAACATATGTTGAGTGCATCATTAGTGATATACCATCAATTGAAGAAGTTAATAAAGTATTTTTCCATTTTGAGTTATGAAAGATGATATCTCTAGCCCTTTGATTAAAATTAAACTTTTTGATTAAATCTATATAAATGGTAGTTCATCAAAAAGTTCATTTTGGAGTCAAATATAGATAAATCAAGAATATAGGATAATGACACAAAGTATACATCATTCTTGATGAGATAACAGTACAAAAGGATTATATTACCCATCAAGAATTTGTATGAGGTTTTTATTTATTGCAACATTAACTTCTTTCCTTATGGGTTCCTTATCATGTTTCTAGATGATGATCTTGAAATTTAGGCAAGTTATCCTAATTCCACTTATAAATAGGTCTATAGGGACACACACTAAGGGTATCGAGAATCTTAGTTAAATTATATTTGAATTTAATATTAAGAATGAATATTATTCTTAGATTGTAGAATAATAATTATTCAGTTTAAATTGAACACATAAATTCAATCCCTAGTTATTTGAGTTTAGAATATTTATGTGAAATTAATATTAAATAAATATTATTTATGATCTATTGGATATAATAAATATTTTTCTCTTAAGTATTATTCAAAATAAAAGAAAAATGACTCTTACTTTTATTAATTGGTTGGTTTTAAGAAATATAGTTTTTAAACCATAATAAAAATTACATTTCACTTCATAAAAATTATATACTCATTTTTTATTAATAAAAGTAATTTGATAATAATATATTAGTAAAATATTAATAATTTCAAAAATCCATTAATTCCTTAAAATAAATTATTTTAAAAAATACACATTATCTTTTATCATATAAAAATACAACTCTTATCAGACTGATTACATAATCATTTATAGATAAGTAAATGATATAATCATTATTTAAAAAAATTGTTTTTATAAAATTATTAATAAAAACCTTTTTTTTAATATAATAATGTATATATTTCTCGAAAGTACCATTTTTACCTGAAGAATCAATTTATCAAATTCATTTTTTTTCTAAAAAAATATGATTCTCATAAATGAATTGATGGAATGCGAGTTATATTTATAAAAATTTATTACATAATAAGAAAAAAATACCTTGTTACATAACCCATTCTAACACCATCATAGGACCTAAGGGTACGGTGTGTGATGGTGACAGACTCTTGGGGTGTCTTAGATAAAATCGCTAGGGTGGTAATCTCTATTTACTTGAACTTCTCTCATTGGTGATTCAATTCAAGCTTAACATGTTGAACCTCGTCTTGGGATTCATCAATAGTAAATCCCAGTGATGATACCTCCCTCCCGAGCTCTGACAAATGAGCATTGTAAGGCCCGAAACTACTGAATAAGGACATCAACACCTTTTTTATGTTGAAAGGATATGTTAAAACCTTATATTTATATTAGTCTTATGATCATTGTTCAATGAATATAATATCAATGGTAAATATTCTTAAAGGTCATTTAAATCCAATATGATATAACAATTAATTACAAAATAGTGCATGTTTTCTATATCCATAAGTCATTTAATTAAAATAATGGAAATTTTATTTATAACAGTTTGGGTCGTTACAACCTTCCCCCCTTATGAAATTTCTCCCTAAAAATTTCATTTTCCCAAACTAAATAAATGAGGGTAACACTGCTTCATCACCTCCTGTGGTACCCACATTTCTTCTTCATATTTTTGGTTTCTCCACAACACCTTCACAAGGGGCATCATCTATTTTCATAGAACTTTTTATTTATGATCTAATATCTTCACCAACTTCTCTTCATAGGAGAGGTAATTCTCCAATGGTACCACCTCTGGATTGAGTAAATGTGATGGATCAAGTATGTACTTCCTCAAAGAGTGATACATGGAATACATCATGAACGTTAGATAGGTTCGATGTGAGTTCTAGTTGACAGGACTGTACTCATATGCGATCAAGGATCTCAAAAAGAACGATTGGACTAGGATTTACATTCTTCCCAAATCTCATAACTATCTTACATGGATATATGAAGAGGAATTTTATTTCTCTAACATCAAACACTAGGTCTCACTGATAATTGATGGAATAACTCTTTTGTCAACTCTAAGAAGAATTGATGTGTTGCTGTATAGTTCTATCCTTCTCTACAATTTCATCGACCATTTCTGGACCTAGAATTTTTTTCACCCTAACTTTATCCTAACATGTTAGTGTTCTTCACCTATTCCCATAAAGGGCTTCATAATGATCCATTGGGTTGTTTAAGTGGAAATTGTTGTTATAAGAGACCTCAACTAGGGGAAGATGTTGATCAAATCCTCCTTTGAAGTCCATTGAGCATGCTCTCAACATGTCCTTAACGGTTTGTATAGACCACTCAGATTTTCCATCAGTTTGAGGATGATAAGTTGTACTGAAGTCCATCTCAGTATTCAGAGCATGTTGGAGGCTCTTCCAGAACATAGAGGTGAATCTGGAATCTCGATCTAATACAATCGATAGTTTCACACCATGCAGCCTTACTACTTATTTGATGTATATCCATGATAGTTGATCCAATGAGACATCCTATCGAATCACAAAGATGTGTACAATCTATGTAAGATGATCCACCAAACCCAGAGATAATTGTTTCATTTGGATGTCTTTGGAAGTCTAGTGACAAAGTCTATGGTTTTGTTCTCCCATTTCCATGTTGGTATGGGTATTGCTTGTGTAATACCCTTAGACTTCTGCCTCTTTGGCTTCACTTTCTAACATACCAGGAACTTTTATGTATATTCAAAAATATCCTTCTTTATGTTATGCCCCCAATAATTCTATCAAAGATACCGATACATATTTCTGTTTCTTGGATGAATGGAGAAATTCAAACTATGTGCATCATCCAAAATTTCATTCTTTAACACCAGATTTGATATAACACATAGTCTTAACCCAAATCTCACAATTCCTTCTTCATTAACATTGAACTCCAAGGATTTTTGTTTTTTGATTTTTTTGAATTTATTCTAAATTACCACATCATCTTTTTTTAGCATCCTTTAACCTTTATATAAGAGACATTTGAACAATCATTTTTAAAAGGATTGATGATGTTCCCTTATTTATGATTCCCATGTCCATATTCATCAAATTTATTAAGAATGGATCATTTTCAATTATCATCAATGAAAGAATTTTTGGTTCATTTATAAATAGGGAATCTTCCACCTTGTTTGATTTTATATGGTGGTAATGGATTGAGTAGTCATAATCCTTGATGAGCTCAAACCATCTTTTTGGGCGCATGTTCTGCTCCTTATATGTGAACATATATTTGAGACTTTTTTGATTTATATATATTTACCACTTTTCCAAAATGAGGTAATGTAGCCATATTTTCAATGCAAAGATCATATATTCCAACTCTAAATCATGTGTTCGATAGTTTTTCTATTGTATTTTCAACTTTCTTGAGGCATAGACAATGACTTTGTCATTCTGCATCAATACATAGCCCAAGCCCTTCTTCTAAGCATCTCTAAAGATTATGAAAATTCTCCCACTTTTGGGTAGTGTGAGAATATTTGAGGTGACAAGCCTCTTCTATAAATCCATGAAGATTTATTCACATTAATCATTCCAAGAAAACTTGACTCCCTTCTAAGTTAGCTTGGTAAGATGTTTTGACAATCATGAGAAATTTCTCACAAATCGGCAATAATATCATGCTAACAACATTAATCTAGGGATATCCACCATAGATGTTGGCCTCATCCTTCCTTCATTTTCTTTTTTTAGAAGGATACATTTATTTCCCATTTATTGTGATAATATTCCCTAAGAAAGATACTTCCTTCAACTAGAACTCATAATTTCTTTACATTTCATATAGCTTCTCCAATTGTAAGGTCTCTAGTACAATTCTTAGATTATCCTCATGCCCCTCCTTGGTTTTAGAGTATATTAGAATATCATCTATAAAGACTACCAAAAATCTTCCAATGTACTCTCTAATGAAACTATTCATCATGTCCATGAAGATTTTTGAAGAATTAGTGAACCCAAAAGGCATTATTATGAATTCATAGTTCCCATGCCTTGTATGAAAAGCTGAGTTAGGATATCCTCCTTCATCACCCTTGGTAATATCCAGACCACAAGTCAAACTTAGAGAATTATTTTCCTCCATGTAGGTGATCTAAGAAGTCATAAATTGACGATAAAGGATACTTGTTCTTGATTGTGATTTTCTGATCTCATAGTAATCAATGAAAAGGTACATTGAATCATCATTTTTCTTTATAAACAGGACTGTTTCACCCCATGGTAAAGCACTTGAATGTATTGAATCTTTTTCCAGATTCTCCAATAGTTATTTCTTTGCATCCTCAAGATTCAAAAAATACATTTTATACGAAGTGTTTGATATTTTAAATTCTTTAGTTATAAGATCAATTAATAATTGAACATATCTTCTTATAGGAAGACAAGACAATTCCTTAGAAAACACATTAGATAATTCCCTCAAAATAGAAATTTCTTCAAGGATGGTTCCTTCCTTAGACTCAATCATCTACGAAATATACGCATGATCATAGGGAAGAAATATACATGTTTGATATGATGGTTCTATATAACATTCATCCTCCCCATTTTTATTTAATAGAATTGGGGGTCAATTCACTATATGAAGAGTGATTTCCCTCTTGTGATAATTTATGTTGTCTCTATATAGGGAAAGACAATCCATGGAAAAAATTGCATCAAATTCCACCATGGGAATATGATGAGGTTTTACGGGAAGTTAAATCCACAAATTTTGACAGGGGTGGAGTTATATTCATGGGATGCTATAATTTCCCCATTTTATGTTCTCATTGATATCTATACTTCCATGATTTGTTTTGGTGTTTGGATTGTTCTTCTAAACTTTCGGGATATAAAAGAATGCGTAGAACATTGGATGATAAACATACCTTTCACATTATGAATTTGGTTATACATTATCCAATATAGACTTAGAGATGAATATTTTTAAATTATTGAACATATAAAGGATAATTCAATGACATTAATGGGATAACTTATAAATTACATGTATCTCCTTAACATATGAATTTCTAAGCTTCAATCTATGTTATCTATGATATACTTCCTAAAGTATATTATTGGGGGATTTTTTTTTGATCCCTAAAAAATGGTCCATACTAAGATTATGAGTGTACTAAATCATATCCCCTGGGAGTATTAAAGCAATAGTGTAGTAAGGCCCGTTGTTATGCACCAGTTCCTGTTCGAGTCTTGCTCAAATCGTTGTTTTTGAGTTTTAACCCTTGATACATATATGCCAGAGTCACCTCTACTTGTTCGTATCCAGATAGGGATTTATTTTCTTGATAAACCAATTACTATATACTCACAAAAATTTAGGGATTCTTTTCTTATAAATAGTATTATCACTAAGGATTTAACTAGTGTAATCTATTACTATCCCTAAATATAACTAAATATATCCTTTGATACCAACTATAAATACCCTTCTCTTTATTTCGTATTTAAGAATGATTTATTAAATAAAAATGCACATAACAGAACCTATAAGGTCGATAGGTCTAGTGTCTTTGGGACTTAGTAACATTACATGACAACTTAAGACATAAAATACAACATCATTATTGAAAACTTCTTTTACATGACCACAACATTCCTTCATACTTAGCATTGCATGTGATAACCAGAGGACAAAAATAATAAAATGGTGAGATATAAATCTGAGTAAGGGAGTAAAAAAGGAATAAAATGAAGAATAAATACATGTTAGGCAATAGAATTATCAATGGAGAATAAGGGAAACATGAACATAAAGGCATGATATTGCATGATCATCATAACATGGAAATATGGAAACAACTTAAAACATTGCATCATAAACATAAATGAATCAGGTAAACCCATGTCCCAACATGGTGGAAAAATGTCCTAAAAGAAATCAGGTAAACCTCTATCCCAACATGATGTATCATGATACTAAACATTACCCAATGCATTGGAGCGCTATCAGGGTGCACCCTTCATGAATATTTTAATCTCATTATTATGTGTTCTAAATAGATCATATAACATGGATTCATTCAACGTCATAATTTATCCCATGATAAAAGAATATATAATACATATATGAAATAATATAATCAATATTTATATGTGTATAAAGGTGAATACCCATGACAGATAAATGGGAATGGTATTCACTATAAAATGATTTTTGCATGGAAAATCACAGTGCAATTTTTGCATCATAACAACATCTCATGGGGATTAATAAAATAGTTTGATGAGAGATAAAGGGGTATCTCATAATGTATACAAGAAATGGGAAGTAAGGGGATCATTGATCATAATATCAAAACATGTGAAATGTAATTTGAGATGCATTTTCTAAGATAAATGCTTTAATGGAAACGAGGAGAGTGAAATCTCTTATGGAATTTTGGCACGGTAGCGGGTGTACATGGGAAAAATTAATGAGAGTGAAAGAGGTATATAATAATTAAAAAATAATATGGGAAGTATGGTAGAGGTACAAAAACTTACCCCATCATTTTTAATTGAAAAATAAAAGGTTATAACAACATAAAGAAACTTGAAAAAACAAGAGGAAAGAAAGTGAGGACCCCCTTACTGTGATGTGTGATCCCAAAGGATTGAGAGAGGATTATTGGAAGATTAGGTCATATTGAGAGGACTCTAGGGAGAGGATTGCAGAGTGAGGATAATATTAAAGGAGTTTTAGTGAAGTGGAATGGGTTCTTGGGTGGTTTTATATAGGAAATAAGGAGGAATTATTTATTATTTAGGTTTAGGACACTACACACTAAAACATTCAAAACCCCAAACCCACCCATGGTTTTTTATCATGAGTTCATGAAAATGAGAGTGGAAAAATTATTTTTTTAGTAAAAGGGATGAATATATTAATATATTATCCTTTCTTATGTGGAGATTAGTCACACTCTCATGGAAATGAATTTAAAATCAGAAAATGTATTATACATTTTGGAGGACTCACTATGGAATTATAAAATAATTCAAATAATTATAAATTCAAATTATTTTAAAGTTAAAAAATAAATTTGGTCCAAGATACATTTTATGTTTTTTATTACATCACAATTGGGTCATTATGATGTCATAAAACACACTATATATTTATATATTATTTAATTTTTACCCAAAAATTGAACTCTTTTAGAAAATTAGGAAAAATTCACCACTAGATAATTCCGAAATCTTGATTCCAAAAATAAACATCATTTTATATAAATAAATTTTTAAATATGAAAATTTTCACTTTTAAAATGAGGACCCACATTTATTGAAAATTGATGGACATTGACAAAAATAGTTTTTAAACAATAATAAAAATAACATTTGACTTCATAAAATTAATATATTCATTTATTATTAATAAAATTAATATGATAATAATTTATAGATAATGAAAAGATATAATAATCATTTATAGGGATTATTTTTATAAAATTATTAATAAAAAACATAGTTTAAAATAATAGTGTATATATTTCTCAAAAGTACCATTTTACCCCAAGAGTCAATTAATCAAATTCATCATTTTTTAATAATGAGTTTTCTCATAAAGGAATTGATAGAATAAGACTTTAATATTTAAAAAGGGATTATATAATAAATAACTAATACCTTGGTACATAACCCCTTATAACACCGTCTCTAGACCTAAGGGTAAGGTGTGTGGTGGTGATAGACTCTGGGGGCGGCTTAGATAACATCGCCCAGGTGTTAATATCTAGTAACTTGAACATCTCTTATAGGTGATTACATTCAAGATTAACGTGTTGAAGCTTGGTTTGGGCATGGTAAAGAGCGAATCCCAGTGACAATACCTCCTTCTTGAGCTTCGAAAAATGAGCTTTGTATGTCCCAGTCTACTGAATGAGGACATCACCTATATTCTATGTGTCAAAAGGATTTGTTAAAACCATATATTTATATTAGATATTTGATCACTATTAAATGGATATATTATCAATAGTAAGGACACTTAATAGTCATTTCATTCAAATTGAATATAACAATTAATTACAAAAGAGCGCATTTGTTTTCTATATCCATGACACATTTAATTAAAAAGGGATTTTTATTCATGATAGTTTTGGTCATTAAAATGCATCCCTTAAAGGTCATGATACTTATATAATTATTTTTATATCTTCATAGCACATGATAATATGTCCTCATATAATGAGAATGTTCCAGAGATAAGATCCCATCCAAATCTTTTCTTAAATTAACCAATGAAATGGCCGTTCTTGTAATTTTTATTACGTACATTTATTATATTCCCATTAATTTACATAGGAACCATTTATAAATGATTTAACATACAATATATTACCCCATAATTGTAAAACATAACATCTAATCCTAAAAATAATGAATCTTTTACCATAAATTGTAATATTTATGCATATCTATTCACATAATCATGAACATGGATTCATTGGGGTATATATATTTATAATCCATCATAATGTTTTATAAATAAAATGTGTATTATCATAATCATATCTCTTTTTAGTACAAACCATGTGCAAATTAATGCACATTATCATGCACCGAGTGATTATTAGGTCAAGCACAATGCACCCTTTTAAAAGTTATTACCCTAAGGTAACTCTGTTCTTGAAAACCATCCACTAGTTTTATCCAAACCAAGAATTATATATATTAAAAACCACTTGTATATATACCATACCAAACCTTTAGGATGTTCTTCTACAACTTTCCTCAAATTCTATGATAAGGTTATGTTCCCTTATATATATTTTTTCATAAATCTACATCACCAGGTATCTATTAAAATTTCTTTGATACCAACGATAGTGACCCCAACCATATATTACCAAATCCAGTGCCTTCATTATTACATTATCATAAGATACAATGAATATAATCCTAAAGGACCTAATAGTTTATTAGTCTTGGTAAACATGAAATATACTCTAGTAACATTTACATTTTTAAATATAAAATTCATAAAAGTGTTTTATGGATAATTACATTATTAAACTTATAATATCCCTACATATAAATCATAAAATACTTCATAGTATATTGGGAAAATTAAATCATAAGAATTTGGGGCATTCAGATGCTCGGTAATGGTAAGAATACAATGTAAAATATATTTAAAAAATACATAATTAATAAGGAATGTTAAATAAATAAAAAAACATGGAATTTAATAATATTCATTATCATAATATGTATTTATTAAATGATGATAAAAAATCCCATATAAATAATACCATTATCATCAACCATAACCCTGATTATTCTAACAACTCAAATAATCACATGGGATAATAATAACTAAATTCATAATAATGGAATTCATATTTATGGAAATATAAAACCACCCATCAAGGACACTTTTCATGAAATATAATGCCTTCATGTATTCATTACAAGATATATAATACCATTTACACTTCATGCTAATACATTTATATAAATGGGAAACAACATCAACAAAACCATGTATGGTTTGTATAATGGTACTTACTGATTCATCGAGGTGATACAGTGACCCCACCCATCACATACATAGATAAATGTGTTATGTATATTAAAGGAGTGAAACATAATGCACATAAAAATTAATATTTAATATACTAACATTAAAAATGGTAATAAATACAACAATTTTTAAACATAATCATCAACTATTCTGAGTGAAATGATGAATTGCAATACAATTTTTCATCCTCAAATAAAGTAATCATAAATCATACACAAAAATAATGAGGATATCAATAAAATATATCCCCAATGAATCATATATACATACCATGTTTTCTTTCATTTGTGAATAAAATTACCATAAAATGATATTTAAAAATATTCTTGAGGAATATATCATTTTAATTTTGGAATGTAATTTAAAAATAATTTTTGATGAAAATAAATGTTTGAAAAAATTATATAAACATATATTGAGGAACATGAAAAAGAATCCCTGATGAAATGATGAACATGATGGCTGTTAATTCCATACGTGATGAAAAAATTAAAAAGAACATTCATTTTTCATTATAAATAGGCTAGTAATGTCAGTTGATTAGAAAATAACAACATCATTCCATTCACATTTTCAGTAAAATCCAAATGGGAAATGATTTCAAAATGAAATAATATTCCATTGAAAAAAGTTTTTAAAAATTAAAAATGGTAAAAATAATAATTTAGAATTAATTTATTAAAGGTTTAAAAATATCAAAAAATATATATATAAAACATGGTTTTTAAATAAAATAGATTTCTAACGAAAGAGAGAAAACAATTTGAATTTTCTTAAAATATTTTCTATATTAATTTATGTACAAAGAACATTAAATATAGTAAAACTATTGAAATATATAATAAATAACTATAAAAGAAAACTATTAATTAGTTTCTTGAGTGATGGATCATATGATTTTATTATTGGAATTATTATAATGAGAAATCCTAATAATTGATGAGACTACACCAAAAAACCCTTAACAATTTCATAACATTGGATCTTAAGACCCCTGAATGAGAACTCATAAAATAAATATTTTAATACCATTAATTGAACATATAAAAATCATAAAATATATTAATGAGATGTATAAACTCCATATTAATGAGATAGAATGTGAATACTGCTTTTATCTCATAATAAGTAATAATTTAGATGGAAATCCATTACATCACGCTTCCTTTTCATTGACTTTTTTTAATCCTCTATTATATTGTCTTAAAACATTTTATTATCTTAAAATTGAAACATATTTATATTTATAATATCATATGTGATCCTTTTTTAACATTTTACTTCATGTTCATTAGTAATCATTCAAAATTGTTCTGGTTTTGGTTGCCAATTATCTTGTTTTCTAATGTGTGTTTTTTTCTTAATGATTTGGTTCAATAGAAATTAATTATTTTCATCATATCAAGAATGATAATATTTTTATATTTATAATATTTTTAAATAATTTTTTATCTTTAAACTAATAATGATTTCTTATTAATAAAAATGAAGTATGTTGTGATCATGGAGACGGTAGACCATACATACGCTTGAGTAATGTTTCCATTTTCCAATGATCATTATGGAAAGAAGGTATGTAATTTATAATATTTATATAAGAGTCATAATATCATATAAAATATATTATATAAATATATATATCATCCATGTAATTTGGATATGAAAAGTGAGTCACATTGCTTCATAAAAGTGATTGTCCACACATGCACGAATGATGTAATCATCTTTATGGGAGTGCAAGGGTATGATATAAAAAAATAAAATATCATTAAAAAATGATAAAAAAATGTCATTAACATTATTATTATATCATTTATATCAAATATTATCATAAAAAGTATATGTATCACGTTTTATGTGAAACACTGGTGAAAGGAGAATCACATCTCTTTATGAGGCGATATTCTGTTATACACACAAGTGGCATTATTGTAACTCCTAAGGAATAAAAGGTATATATATATATATATATATAATATTATGACTAAATTGGTATAAATAGGTTATTAATATCATATATACACTCTATATCTATCATCATTCCATACCATGAAATCCAGTATCGGAGGAACGAATGACATTAGTTTGTGAGGCTGTAGTCTGCCGTACACACAAATGATGATTTCATAATCCATTTTATGAAATAGGGGATAGTTGTAGGTAATGATATTATAATAAAAAAATCCCAACATAAATATTATAATAATATTATTATATCATCATTTTTAACTTGAAGTGAAGGTGGTGGAGAAAAAAATAGAATAATTACCCTCATTAAAGAACATTACATCTTCTTTTTTGCATTCTCCTTAGGATTTCAACCAAGCCTTACTAGGTTTTATTTATGCCTAAAACATGGAATATATGATGATATTATGGACTATTATAAGTGATTTGGGTTTGAATTGGCATAGAAAATGAGGTTTGAATGTGTAAAGAAGATAAGATATGTGGTGTCCTTTTATAAGTGAAGTGAGTGACACACTCGTAATTGTTTCAAAATGATTCAACCATAACAAGATTTTTATTTTAAAATAAGCTTCAATATTGGTCCATTATCAATTATATATGACATAAGGAGATAATATATCCATAAAGTGGATGTTGGACATATTTTAGGTCATTTTAACCCTTTTCTTCTTAGTTTTACTATTGGTGAATACATTTTTACCTTAATCGTGATCATTAATTTTAACTATTTTCTATATTCATTTAGGTTAAAAATTATGTTGAAATTATTATAAAATATAAATTAATATTATTCCAAATATGGAACATTTTTTATAATTTAATTTTCCACAATTTCATATTTAAATTTAAAATTAATCTCACAGATGGGAAGAGAAAGATGGTTTTCAAAGAAAAAATGTTTAAAAGATTATAATTTTTTTAAATAAAAATTAATTATAAAAATAATTTAAAAAGTAAACATTAAATTAAATGATGTGTAATTGAAAAAAATTTACAACATAAACATTTTAATATATAATTTATCTTTTTAAATAATTTAAATGAATATGAAATATCAATTAACTGTCATTATTATTCATTATTCATAAAGAAATGATTTTTTAGGAAAATACAAAAAAACTAACACAAATATAATTTTGGTATTAAAATTTAAAAAATAATTTATATTTTTACAAATAAAATCTAATAATGTGTTTAAATTAATTTTAAATTATGTTTTTAAATCATGATTTTACCACTTTTAGAAAAATACAGTTTTCAATAAACTTTTCATTTTCTTTTAAAGGATTACATTTTTATTTATAGTCAGTAAATAACAAATGATCATATAGAAACTATATATATATTCTTTTTGATTTATTCTTATTCATTGTTACCATTCTCACCGTGACATTATAAATATATCATTACTTAATTATATTTTAATAATATGTCACGTTTCATTTAAACTCGGTGTTGTTTTACGGAATGTTTGTAAATGTACGGGCATAACCCATAAATGATCATGATATAATTAAGGGGGCTTAAAATGATTCACTCCAAGGGAATCCCCTTTGATAGACATTTTACAATCAACCGATAAAGATCCCAAAATGTAGAAAACATTGAGGGGATCCTAAGCACTTCCAACCTGAGAGAGTACATCCACTGTGAAGTTGGATTCCCTACAAACATGGTGGATGGAACTCACATGATTAATCTCCATATAAAATTATCTAATAAGATAGATAAGATCCAACAAAGGGGAAATATTCCCTTGAACAACACGCACCAGCACCTTGGAGTCTGACTTAATCTCAGAAATTTGAAAACCAATGTTTTTACACAGCATGATACCTATATGCAGTGCTCTAACCTCTACATGAAAGGATCTCCCTAGATAGTAATAAGAAAAAAAGGATATCGGAACTGAACCATTTTAGTCCATGAGCAGACCACCCCCTCTCATTTGCCGATTCATGTAAGATCTATCAACATTGAGTTTATAACCATTTCCATGTGGCCTCTAACTGATCCAGTTACCCTGAGTCATCACCTCAACAACATGCCTATTGAATAAACTACATATATTATATTATTTTTTACCTACTTAAATCATCTCATAGAATTAATTTACCAGAGCCCTTATTCTAACCTACATGAATGATATTGAGTGCGGAGAACCCAAACTCTCATGATTCTTGGCCTCCCAAAGCATACAACAGATGGCTGTGAAAATTATACTATGTATCTTCAACCACATTTCATTACCCTTTGAACCTAAAAATGAGTCAACAATAAAGGATTTCATAGAATCATTGTTAAATGTCGAAATATGGTTTAAAGATGACCAAATACTGAATTCCTAGTCTCTATGGATAAATAGGTGCAGGGCGGTCTCTATCTGCAGATGTGCACAATAGAAACAGTGGGATGCCAAAACAAATGCCCTCTAGATTTTATCATCCTTTGAGATTTACTAGTTTTCACCCTCTATACCAGGATTTTTTTTATTGTAGGAATCTTAGTGCACCATAACCTACCAGCCCGGTCATCATGAGTCGACCCTGATGGAAACAATGACATAAAATCACACCCATTGAATTTTTCTAACCCCGATCTAGTGAATAAAATTGTCAGAATCATCATTCATTGTAATTCAATTAAAGGCTTCCCTCTGTTCATTATTCAAAATGGCCTCAATAAGACTTTCAAAACATCTCACCTCCTTGAATGACATATCAAGAACATGACATCCCATAAATAAGGGTTCCACAACAGCCCAATTATACATCCAAAAATTCACTTCTCCATTCTACATAATCCAATGTGATGCCTCAATAAGCATGTACAGATGGACAAGAAAACATCTTTCCAAATTAGAGAACTTGGGCCATCATCTCCCCATCTCCTCCTAGGGAGGACATATTTCCCCTTAAAGAACTTCACCTAGAGTGAATCCCATTATATAAACTCCCATGCAAGATGTGCTATCATGGCCAGAACTATTTCTACCACATCCCATAAACCAAAACCCCCTCCTCTATCATCTTCTCTATATGGAACGATTAATCCCAACAACATATATACATATCATTGGCATCCCACATAAATTTTTTCATGATATTCTCCATCTTATCGATCTTCCCTTTAGGTGGATTAGTGGTTGCAAGGATATGCCTCGGGATGGAGGTTAAAATACTATTGATCAAGGTGAGACACCCTCCAAAGGACCAAAATTTATTCATAAAATTCAAAATACTCCCTATAAGATGATTGATAACATACTTGAAGATGGATTTCTTAATGCACCCATTGGAAATTGGCGTTCTATGGTAAATTATTGGGATCTACTTCCCTTGGAACCCCAATGTGTATTGAATATCCCTACATCTTCTACTGAAGCATTTTTTGGAAATAAAAATTCTTCTTTTCCTTAGAATAAAAATTTTCTTTCTTAAATTACCATAGATAGACATTACCCGCATGAAGCATTGAAGAAACCTCTGAATTCCATTTATGAAAATGTGAATATCATCCTCCAAGATGAGGTGGGATCTGAAGACCTCTCAAACCTGCTTGAACTAATGAATCCTTCTATCACCCATAAATCTGTTTATATTACTAGAAAGTGAATCCTAAGACAAAATTATGATGAGGGTGATAAAGGTTCCCCTTGTCAAACTCCTCACACACTTTTGGAGAACCCAAAATCATTCCCTATAAGAGAAATAGTTAAGAAAGGTGAAGAATAGCCCAAAAAACAAAGATCAAAAACCCATTCTTGAAACCCAATCATCCTCACAACATGGATAATGAAATCCCATTCAATTTTTTCATATGACTTATCTATATCCATATGAATAATAACATTGGAACTATCTGATCTTTTGTTAATGTATTCTACCAATTCGTTGAAATGGAAATCGCCCCTTGAATGTTCTGACCATCTATAAATCCATGTTCTTCTTGGGATTCTATTTAGGGAATAACTCCATTCAACCTTAAAGAAATAATGCTAGCAAGAATTTTATGAGAGATGTTACACAAACAAATAGGCATGTAATGATTCCGGATTTTCAGATCCTTCACCTTCGGTATAAGGACAAACCTAGATGAACATGAAATTATGTTAAGAGGACTGCTCCGGAAAAAGTTTTTAACAACCTCAATCATCTGAGACCCCAAAAATTCCCATGGATCCACATAAAAATCCCCCAAAAATATGTTTGGTCCCGGTGCGTTGTCTAGATCCATGAAGTGGATAGCTTCCCTTACCTCTTCCTTATGTGGCACAACCATAATAGAATCGTTATCCAGACCTTCCACCAGCCTTAGTAAACAGTCCATAAAATCCTCCCCATCCTCATTCAACCCCAAAATGTTGTTTTTGTTAGAAATAGGTCCTTCCCAAACCATTTCAAAATTCTCTAAGTCAATGATCCCTACCACTTTAACATTAAAAGAGTGAGACCCATCATCCAATCTAATATTTTACTCCATGTTTCTACTTTCCTTTAATATTTCTTGAAAGAAGGTGCTATTGATTTCTCCCTCCTTTTACCATTTAACCCTAGATCTCTTCTTATAGTACCTATCAATTTCCACCAACTTCTAATCCAAAAATATTTTTTTATGAAATCATTAAGAAGGTCCCCCATCATAGTTATTCTATAGTTCATCATCAAGTATGTTTGTCCCTCGGAATGAAATCCACATTATAGTACACATTTAGGTTCTTCAATATCCAACCCGAATACCCTTCTTGAAATGCAGAAGCCTATTAGAAAAACCAACCCAGGCCATTTTGACTTCCAATTCTTCTCAGGAGTTCTTCATCATTGACATAAAGTCATCATCCTAGTACCAATTAGAATTATACAGGAAGGTATGATTCTCCACACCTCCTCTCTTTATCTCCACTTGGACAGGAGCATGATTTGATAAAGAACAAACTAGGTGTGAAGCGATGGTCTATAAGAATGTGTCCAGACCTTGAAAGTTAGAGCTACATCTATCAAGATGGCTCTATATTCTACTAAAAAACTTCAAATTGTTGCACCAGGTATAGTTTCACCCCCTGAACCCATGGTCAATGAGCCCCTTATGCATGAAAATAATCGTGAAGTCCAATGTTCTATTACTAGAGATCGTTGAACCTCCTTATTTTTCTAAAATGTCATCAATGACATAAAAATGTCCTCATATGAACCAAGGAAAGTTGTACGCATCAATGGAATATAGAAACTCCTAGAGGACATTACTTTCCTATGAAACACCACTATCATAAATGAAGGAAATGAAGAGTTACATACCTTTCAATGATATATTCACCTATAGACATTGATCCATAGCATTAAACACCTCCACCATCAAAAATAAATTTCCAGTATACCCAAATATTTTTATTATCATGATATGCATGAAAAAAACTACTGAAGCCCATATTCTTAGCAAAATACTCCATATTTCTAGAATCCTAATTAGGTTCCAAAATGGTCACCATCGAAGCCTGATATTTCCTTGACTCATAAGTGATGAAAGAACACTTTTCCAGTGCTTCCAAACCTTGAGAATTCTAGATGACTAGAGATATAATTATAATGAATCCTTTTTTACCTTTCACCCATAAAAACCTACTTTTGGACATGGAAGGCTCTGAAAAGATTCCTTTTACATGGATCGAGTTACAAGCCTAGATACACACCCCATTGATCCAACCTTCTTTAGAAAAAGAGTTTTCTTCTTTGATGGGCTATCAGACTCCTTGATAAACTTCCATATAGATGAAGGAACAGGATAAGGTCTTTTATATGAACCCTCTTATAAGAGAGACACATGAAAAATTATTAGCGGAGATAATAAGGAAGATCCCAACTCCTTAACTACCCATTCTAACAGTGCCTTCCACTAGGGAAGCACCCGATTCTCATGCAACTCAGATGGAGGTAGTATGATTTTCATCTTGGAATCCAGTGAAAGGAGCATGGAAAACTAGAATCCCAGTGATTGGAGCACTGAAAACTAGAACACTAGAGAATTGGGAGAAATATACCTAGGAATAAATGAGTATATAAGAACAAGGTATTCTTAAATCCATAAACCTGATGCCATCACTGAAAATGATAGGTCCTTTGTTATTGGGGGAGACATATTCTATAGGTCCTTTGATGTTAGCTGAGATGAGTAGGGATGAATTCTACCCCCTCATAAATAGAACCGTTTAAAGGCGCAAAATCCACATAATTAAAATTTTAAAAAGAGATTCTGACGATGTGGTCTTTCACCACTTCTACCGCCGATGGCGACAATTCAACACCGCGGGCCACCTCCAGAGTGGACGCCTTACAACCCAAATCTAACGATAAAGTATCCGTGTCGACCAAATTTCCACATAAAACTGTTGTCATAGAGGATGGTTGATCATCCGCCACTGACTCACCATGAGAACCTTTCTGACAGTTCCTCGCCTTCACCCTTCTACAAACTTCCACCAAATTCCCATAAATCCCACAAACTATTCAAAACCTCTAAGGTTATTGATACACTAGGTTTTTCCACCACATGAACCAATCCGAGGGTCTGATGAGGATACAATAATGAAACATCACATCTAGTTTCATCTTGACATAGATATGAGAATTTTCTGCATCAAACAGGCATGCTGTATTCTCATCAGAGCAGAGATAACAACCCAAAGATTCAACAACTGCCTTTAGAATAGCCGAATTCTGTGATGGATGAGGAAGGCCCGAGAGCTTCAACCAAACAGCTTCAATGATCGATTAATTCCCAAAATTAAAGTCCCAATACCACCTGAACAATGAGAATTTTTGGTAACTACATAACATGATCTCCCTACCCAAAGCCTCCATAAAGTCTTCCTAGATGAAGAGGTGAACGAAAAAAAGCGGACATTGAAAGCTCTAAGATGGAGGTCAGATGATGAATACCCCAAGATAACATGAATGAACCTGAAAATGGGTAATGGTGGTTTTTACCTATCGAAACATTCCATTAGGGAAAGCCTATGAAATGCAACTAAATCCTATAGTTCATTTTCAAAAAGATTGACTAGTGGAAATCTATTAACCAAACCCAGGCGGTTGGGATCCAACTGATCCTCTAGGATACACACACCTAGTCGATCCACTACTGAATATGATCCACACAACACTGAATCCTTAAAGGATTTCTCTAGAAACAAACCATGACTGATACACTAGAGAGAGCCATCCACATAAAGAAAATCTGTAGAAGACTCTGGGAGATTACCATCATTCATCGAAGAGTGGACCAACGAAACACACCGATGTTCACGTAGGAGAGCCATCCACAGTAGCATGAAAATGTTCCATTCACTCCTCTTGAAAATATAATTAATTAGAACCAAAGGATGATATTATCGGTATTCATGTATCACAAGATAAAAACAATTTTGTGTGTAATTCAAACTAAACTCAATGTTTCATGTAATGAAATATATGAGAGATATTTAATCTATTTAAAAAAAAGTATATCATAAAGTCATGGGGTATTATATTTTCTTCTAAAAATGATTTTGTGTTTCACATACTCTACCAAATAAAATGTTCTAATTTTAGAACATCATGGTGTAACATGACCAAACATTAATAAATGGTGGTCTATTTTGGTTTTTCGTTGTTGCCTATACTGAAATAAATCTAATGAAAGTAAAAAAAATAATTCAAAATTTCAATAAATTTTTACATGATATATAATTTCATATTCTAAAAAATATCCCCATCCAATATAATTCAAATATTTTAACCCATCATATCATATAACTGATAGTCAAATAATTAAAAATTTAAGTTATTAATGTAAAAAAAAATAGTTAGAAGACACTATATTATTTAAAGAAACAATAGTATAATAAATAATCGCTTTCTGTTTCCTTTTCAACATATTTTGAGTTTCTATTGATTTTTATGATTTAAAAAACCTTATTTTATTATTTTAAACATGTCATATATTAAATTTATGTGTTTTTGTGTTGATACATGTGTTAAATAATTTTTAGACACATTTGCAAAGATTTAATTTTATTTGGATTTCATTTGTAATAGTTTTCACTAAATATACATTTTTTTATCCTGGTAAAACAACAACATGGATTGATATGTCATTAGTTTTTAGATTTCGTATATCAATATATAGTTGTTTTCACCATTACACACATGTTTTGTTATTTTAAAACACTAAAAGTCATTTCAATCATATTAGGCATAAACAAACATAAATTGTGGTAATGAAATTATAATATTTTTAAAAAATTATATGATTTTTCCAACAATATTATAGTAATTAGATATCATTTTCTTGGGTTTTCCCCAAGTTTCATGTTTTTAAATAATTTTAGTTATTAGAAAATTAAAACCTAGTAAGTATGAGAAAAATGCATTTCAGACTGACATTTTGCCTACTCATACACATAAAAATTTACTCTAAGATTACATTACAATGATTTAATTCAAAAAATATATGTGGTTCTTTGTTTTCAAACATTTCATGCTTGTATTAGTGTTTTAAAAGAATAAAATGTTGGTTGCATTGATTCCATGGAAGTGAATACTCATTTTTACACCATCTCTTAATATATTTAAAAAATAATTTTATATTTTTTACATAATATCATGTAAATTGGAGATCATTTTCAATATTATCAGTATATTGAAAAAAAATTTAATTACTTCTAAATCATTATTAATTTCATATTCATTCAGTCCGAGTACACCATAAATTAGATTTATATGTCATCTTCTCATAATAAACCCTCCCTCACGAATATTTTCTAGTGACTCAATGTTAAATATATGATTTTTTTTCTATGATTTTTACCACTAAACACATGTTCTATTATTTTAAAAAACTAAAATTTAATTTTTTTTATATGTATGAAATGAAAAGTATTATAATTTTTTTTTATTTTATGTATTTCAGAAAATATTTTATAGTTATTTTCCTATTATTTTTGGGAAATTAGAGAATGTGCGATACATTTTGACCATCAATCACATTTTTTAATGGCAATCACTTCTTTGGGAACTATTTATTGAATCATTTTGATCACACCACATGTGAGGATGAGTTGTGTTCTTCTTATACATATAATTACTAATTCAATTAATATTTTAAATCAATTTCATGATAATGTGAGGCTTTTTTCTAAGCTGTTGACAATTACATTCTTGTTTTTGTTTTTTAACACAGTAAAATGCATCTTGGCATGTACTTTGTAAATTTTAACTCAAAATGATCCTATATTTCACAATTTTTTTGTTGTTTTAATCAAATTATTTAAAAAAATATGTGCTTTATGATTCAGTTTGAGACTCTAGCATTCATTTTTAATGAATTTCAATTTTTTGAAAACTATTTATTCAGTCAATTTGATTACTATGCACGTATGATTGATTTTGCATCAACTATTAAATGAGATAATTGTTCGGCGATATTTTTCTTACAATATAACATGAATACAATGGATTTTTCTATGTTTTGGAACAATTATTTAACATTTCTTATTTTAAGACATTAAAAAAGAATTTTTGGTCATCCTAGGATAATAAAAACATAGATATACATTTTAAGTATTTACAGTTAATAAATATATATAATGTTCTATCCATATGATATTAAGAAAAAAGATTTTTAGACAAAGGTCATTTAGGCAACTTTGTATATTAGGATGTTTTATTAAGGGTTAGGGATATCATCATGGTTTTATAATTTTACGGTATATTATAATTTCAATGACTTAGAAACCACTTTTGAGGCTTATGTTATGAAATTTCAAGGTAGTTAACTGTATTTTTGAAGGCATTTATTTTTTAGGTAGTTTTGGGTCAGTACTTTTGGGGATGAAAAATGAAATGTATAGATTAAATTTTGAATCTAAAACAAGTTATGATTATTTTTGAATATTTTATATCTTTTTTAATGTTATATGAATTATATAGTTTTAGAAAAAGGACAATCGACATGATGGGTGACAACCTATCACATCTAGAAAGTCCACGTGAATCGAACCCACAACCAAATTGTGATTGGGATTTATCACCAACCACTGGTCTACGTGAAGTCTCTCATTAGTATGACTAGTTTTTTTAGTTAACTAATTTCATGGATAAAAAATAAGTTGATTCTAAGAACTCATGTTTTATCAAATGGATATCATTTGTGTAGAAAAATAATTTGGTGATTAAGTGATAAATGTTATTTTGGAAGACGTCCTCTCTATTGGGAACACTATATGACCAAGGAAAAAAATACTATGGGGTTTCATTTGAGGAGTAATGGTTGAATTTGATTTTGGAATAAAAATTGTTTTTATTAAGTACATATGGTGATTTGGGTTATTTACATAAATGATTAACCTATCATGGAGAACATGTGATTTGGTTAATTTATTTAAAGTATGATACCTTAAGAGTAGTCGATGTTATTTGGAGATAAATGTTAAGATTTATCGTGGAATCCTATGATCAAATCCTTCTAAATTTTGGGTTTCAATCTTAGTTTGGATTATTTTGAAGAATTTTAATGAAAATTGTTTATTGAAAGTTCTTTGTTGAACTTTGGGTGTTGTTTGTTGAATTTTGGATATTAAGAATAGTATTTATTTTTATAAATGATTATTCTTTTTGGAGTTTAACTGATCGTGTACTATCCATTTTGGTTTTGGTAAATTTCTAAAGATAGGGTAAATATATAGTTCATATTTTATGGACTATCTGATTCTCTAGAAGTTGATTTTGTGCTTTAGGTGTGGCCAATTTATCTTTAATGCTCATCGTTTATAGAAAATAAGAGTGTGTGGTAGATATTTATCAAAGGATGAAACTCTACTTGACATGTAAGTATGTTTCCTTACGTTCTTAGTCAAACTTGTAAATAAATTCTTCAACATTGTAAGAAGGTCCTTTAAAAAAAACCTTGCATTTTTTCTTTTCCTATTATGAAATAAATGACCGTTTAACCCATCATATGTTTGTGGGTTTTAGATTGTTAACTTTATCCTTATCATGTTTTTTATCACCCTCCATCAGAACAAGATGGTTATTTTTTCTTCCATATCCATGTTTTCTGACATGGAATGATAGTATGTATTATCTCATGTGACCTTTGTAATTCTATATCATTATTTTAAAGTGGTAGTTTTATTTACACTTTTTTCAATGTGGTATTTCGAATGAAGTTACTAATCCAAATTTTAAAATTGCGAGCATGAAATTTTCAAAAGGGGGAAGGATGTAACATCCAAATATTTATAGAACAAAACATTTTCATATATATTACTATTTATGATTATGATATAAATTTTACATTAAAGGGGACCAATTTTCTGATAGCATACTCATCACGCAACAATGAGTTTCTCTAAAATCATACATCGCACACAACATTGAGTTATACCAAAAAATAATACAATATTATTATTATTATTATTTTAAATGGTAGTTAATGCCTTACAATATTATCATTGGGAATGAAAATAAATAACTACAATGTGATTTCAAATGTTTTTTAAATATTTTTACATTTTTCCAATAAATTTTAGAGGCTTGAAATGAAAATGAATCAAATTTTAAGCATAAAATAATCAAATATTTTTAAAAGGTTGTTTTACCGCCTTCTGATGGAAACCCCTTATTAAATATAGTTATTGTCAATTTTATATGTTATATTTGAAAAAATAAACTTCTTCTTTAAAACAGGGACATAAAAATTTACATTGGTTGAAATTTTGGTAGTTTTTTGACAAAATCCATATTTTAATGAATTGTGAAAAATACAGCATTTTAAATCAAAATTGTATTTTCATCTAATTTATTTATATAGTTATATTTCCATATTAATTGGTTTTAAAGTGTAATTGGATTATGTTTTATCATTTAATACAATTTTGTTCATTAGAATTAATTTCACATTGAAAATTGGAAATAACCACAAGTCAACATTTTGATTGTTTCTGCTTCTTAAAAACCCGCTTTCTGGTTTTGAAAACATCAATTAATTTTAAATTAACATCATCTAATTATATGTTTTGAATTTTGAAAAATTTATTCCATATTTGGAATTAGATGGTACAATTTTTTTAAATATGTACCATTTATTTTTAGACATTGTGAATAGTAAATTCAGTAATTATTTTTATTTAACATGGATAAATGGTAAATCAGGTAAATAAGGGTACACAATAATATTATAATAATATGAAACTACCCTAACACATGTATTAATTCTATTTTATAATATATGTACAACCATGAGAATCCATGGGCCGATTTTAGGACTCCATGGAGCCACTTAGGTTTGATAATTACATGCACTACTACAAACACGACCTTTATCAGCGCTAAAAATGGCCTTTATCAGCGCTAGAAAAGCGCTGATAAAGCCAGTGTAGATAAAGGGGGGGGGGGTCCCCTTTATCAGCGCTCCGAAAAGCGCTGATATAGGACCCCTTTATCAGCACTTCCTTTATCAGCGCTTTTGTTTTAGCGCTGATAAAAGACCCTTTTATCAGTGCTTTTAAAAAAGCACTGATAAAAGTTAAAAAAAATTAAAAAAAATTAAAAAAAATTAAAAAAATTTTAAAAAAATTAAAAAATACCGCCAATCGGGGGGGGGGGGGGGCTTTTATAGCGCTTGAACCCCCCCTTTTACAGCGCTTTTTGGCCCCTATACAACACCCCACACACCCCACGCACCCCCCTCCACCCTTTAACAGCGCTTGCTCCAATATTTCCCATGCGCGCGCACCCCTGCCTCCACCAGGATTTGAACTCGAGACCTCCCCCCTGCGCGCCTAAGCCCTTACCACTACTCTATTTTGATTTGCTTTCCAATTCATGATATATATATATATATATATATTTATATGTTTAGTTATATTTATTCGTATAGTAATATATATTTATATTAATATATATATAGTTATATTATAATATATATATATAGTTATATTATAATATATATAGTAATATTAATATATATATAGTGGTATTAATATATATCTATATCTATATATATATATATATTTAGTTATATTTATTCGTATAGTAATATATATTTATATTAATATATATATATAGTTATATTAACATATATATAGTTATATGAATATATATTTATATAGTTATATTAATATATATGTATAGTGATATTAATATATATATTTATGGTGATATTAATATATATATTTATAGTAATACTAATATATATATATGTAGTTATATTAATATATATATAGTTATTAGATTAATATATATATAGTTAGATTAATATATATATATATAGTTAGATTAATATATATATATAGTTAGATTAATATATAGGTATATAAATATTCATATATTGGTATTTTAAATAAAATGGATATTAGTTGTTATTTAGATAAAGCTAATATATTTTATATGTAAATATGTTTAATTATTTATTTAAAAAATTTAATTTTTAGGAGCAAATATATAAAAAATATGTACATATAGTTATATATTTGATTATAAATAGCAGTTCATTATAAAAAAGGATGAAATTTCAAAAACATAATATCAATATGAATGTAATACCTTGGAATAAATTCAGTCCCCATCAAGAAAATCCAATAATACCCCCTTAAACGAGTTTGAAAATCCACAAAATGTTAAAAAATCTGGGTACCCTGACAAAAAAATCAGTTCTGGAGGCCTTCTGGGCCTATTTTGGCCTCGAAAAACGTTTGACCAGGGTCATCTTGGGTCACAACGACGTAGATCTCGTCGCATGCTTCGATTTGATATGTGGTAGAGCTCAAACGGACACCCGGATCAAAAGTTATGGCCGTTTAAAGTTTGAGTTGCGTTTTCAACATATTTTGGATCTTTTTTTAATTTTTTTAATTTTTTTAGTCCTCAAATTGTTATTAAATGACTATTACTCCATAATGATTATCAAAATATTAATTAAAAATATTTTTTTAATTTTTTAAAAGTCATTTTCACTAAATATATTATATATTAAGTATAATAAGTGTAAATGTACATTTATACTTATCTAAAATATATTTAAAAATTATATATTATATTTATATAACAATATAACTATATTTATATATTAATATATTAATATATTTTTAATTTTTTTTGAAGCCGACCCTTTATCAGCGCTAAAAAAAGCGCTGATAAAGGCCCCCCTTTATCAGCGCTACTAAACAAGCGCTGATAAAGGGGGGCGCTGCGAAAAACTGTTTTTGTGGTAGTGATGTTATAATAATTAATTTAATTTAAAGAGAAATATAACAAAAAAATATATATCCTAACTAATTTTTTTTAATATGGATTATATAAATAATCTATTCAAATATAAATTTTCATTATAAAACTAAAACTATTTCCCTTTTATTGGTAGTTTATTGAAAATTTTTAAACATTAAATAGATTAATATATTTATGACATAGTGATGATGTAGTGATTACCTTATTAATGAAATATTCAAGTAAATGATATTAAAAATTTTAAAATAAATTTAATTTAAACATTTTGATTACATCCACTATTTTTTGAATGAAATTGACATGCTATGGATTATTTAATGCCCTTTTTTAGAAATAATCATGTTGTTATGACTTTAAAAAAAATTCAATTTCTAAATAGTCTCAAAATTGACAAAAATGAATTTTAAAAACACATACTATTTTATTAAAAAATATAATATTACTAAAAATATAAAATTTGGAAAAATGACATATATAATATTAAAAATTTCATTAATGATCGACTTCTGGTTCTATTGGAATTTTATAGAAACTATAGTAACCATATATTATAAAAATATAAGAAGACATGGTAAGAGTTAATGTTATTAACTAAGGGTTAAAGATAAATGATAAGGTTTCTTTTCTAACCTAAACATGTATAAAAAATATTTTTATAGGATTTATACCCATCCTTATCTTATTCAAGAAATTTATCACTTTGTGTCTATAGGAATTTGAAAATCAGTTTTTAATAAAATAATATTTCAAAACATTCCAAAAGTGCATCTCCTCCCTCTTATAAAAGGCAACCACACCTACCCACTTACTCACACCTCTCATGCCCCTTGGATCACCCAATAATATCTCATATAAGCTCCCAACATCCCTATATTCTTCCTAGAAGTCTTACCATTGATACAATAAATCTCAAGGAATCCTTTTGGCTCAAATCAAAAAGAGTTACCCGATTTAGAGGTAACATCTTCTCTCAATATACTTTCATTTATTTTCCTTCCCCTTCCACCTAAACTAATTTTATTCAATTATTTTATAAAAAACCATTATAATCAAAATAATAGGGTGTTTTTATGATAATGTTTTGATCTACACTTAAACAGACATCCATCTAATGGATATAGAACATACTATTTTGGTGTATGACGAACTACTGCCTCACGAGATGATGATTGTTCAATTTTCTCCTACCACCTATCATGTTGGTAATTTTATGGCACATAATTTATATATGATATATATTATATTTATATTAAATCTATGATTCTGTAATTTTTATTTACATCATACCTTTATTTTTTACATAATGAGTAAATATGATAATTTCATTTGATGAATTGTGGACTACCGCCCCCTCAAAGTGATATAACTCATTCATTACACACATGGAACATATAAAGAATAGAGTTAATGAACTTATGAAAAATATATAACATAGATATTATACTATAATTATAATATACTTATGTATCATTTATTTTTCATTCCTTTAAAATGTCAAAGAAAGGAAAGTAGCGTTCATGCATAGGTACGACCTACCATCTCCATGAATGGTACATTTCATTTCTTATCACCAAATGTTATGGACTATTATAAATACATATATATAGTATATATGTGATATTTAAATCATGAATAATATTCTGTAGATAATGAACTTATGACCATATGTATAATTTTCACCAAAACAAATTCATTTTTGACTCAAATACCGAACATCAACAAAACGTCCGATATAAAATCAAATAGTTAACTAATTGCCACAAAAGGTAATAAATGATATAAAATGAATATTAAAAAATAAAAAGGTTCTAATGAAAGTATAGATCAACCTATGTTTATTATTCCAGAAATTAATGAATGAACGAGACAAGTCAGACTCAAGGTAATGGACTTCATCTGAATCACCTTTCATTGAGGCATTTCTTTATAACATGCACCTGTATTATTTTATATGGTGTATATACACCCAATATGACATTTTATATCCATATTTTATGTATAATAATAATATTTATTAACTAATTGATATTAATAAGTAAATTTTAAAAGTGGTATGGGACACCTTGAATATTTAATGATTTAATTATCAAATATTTTTCTTCCTGATATTAAATTTCATATTATTTTTTATGTGTATAAAAAGAATATACCGAAAATTTTATGTCAATATATAATTTAATTAAAATTTAAAAAAAAATAACTATTTATATGAAGCATTTTACTTTCTTTATAATGTGATATATGGAATGTTTTTTTTAACATATATGGTGACAAAGACCTCTCCACCACCATAATTATTATTTGATATTTGGATTCCTCTATAACCCTTAACATCTTTTAAAATGAAAATAAATCCATTATTCATTTATTTGTGTATCATGGAATTGAAAATAGGTTCTTAAATGAAAATATTATTTTTAAATGGAAATGTTTTTCATATGGGATTAGAAGAATATTTCAAAACATGGGTTTTTTGATGGATGTGTTTCATTCATGAAATGGGACAAGAGAATTATATGAAACGTGTAAGCTCGATATAGATTATATGATGGGTTGAGCCCCATTATAGCTCACGGGTGAGCCTAATATTTTGTATATGAAGTCATTATCCCCATTATAGCTCATAGGTGAGCCCAAAATATCTTATACACAAGGTTAATCCCCATTATAGCTCACTGGTGATCCTAATATAGCTTATACGAAAGGTGATCTCCATTATTGTTCTCTAATTTAGATGTTTACCATATGGTTATTAAAATATGAATATATTAGGAAGGTTTTTATGTATATGATTCTATAAGTCACCAAAAAGAGTTTTAATTACTTGCTATTGGTTTTAGTATTTTTCATTTAATAGAAATTATGAGTTTTATTCATGAGAAATTGTTTTGTTTCATGTGCTTAAAGAACATTGAATTGGTATTCCGGTTTTAACAAGACTAATGGGTTTTATTTATTTTTATGTCCCTTACTGTGATTTTCTTCTCATATAATTTTTTAAATGTTTTCATTAAATTTAAGGTAGAATAGTGTCAAGGATAAAATCAAGGAAAAGTTTTGATGAATAAACATAAAAAGAAACCATGTTTTTAATGGTTTTCTATGATAAAATTTGATATTGAGTAGAAGTGTCTAAATTTAATATTTAAGTTGTTATGTATATGTTAGGACCTAATACTCTAAAACTATAAAACTGAAAATATCATCGAAGAGAATTAACGTCAAATTGTTGACATATCTCAATATTATGTAACGTTTATAGATGGGGCCTTATAGTTGGTATAAATGGTCAGTTTATACAACTTTGGAGATTATGATGTTTTATTAAGGGTTAGGTATATCATAATGGGATTATAATTTTATGGAATATTATATGTTCAATGACATAGAAACACCTTTTCAACTTTTGTTAGGAAATTTCAAGTTAATTAATGGTATTGTTGGTTATTTATTAGGTAGTTATGGGTACATAATTTTGGGGATGAAAAATATAAGTTATAGAATAACATTTTATGATAAAAACATGTTATGGTTATTGTTAAGGATTTTATCTCATTTCTTTTATGTTTTTTGATTTATACATTTTTTGAAAAAGGACAACCCACAGGATGGGTGGCAACCCATCGCATCCGGCAAGGCCAGAGGAATCGAACCCACAACCAAAGTACGACATAGATTTTTCACCTACCATTGGACTACATGAAGTCCCTGGTGAGTATGACATATTTACTTTAATTAAATTATTTTATTGGTAAATAATATGATGATTCTTGGAACTTATGTTTTATCAAATGTATATCCTTAGTATAGGAAAATGATTTGGTGATTAAGTTATAAATTTCATTTTGGAAGACATTCTCTATTTTGGGAACTCTATATGTCTAACAAAAATAGAATACTATGGTATTTAATTTTAGGAGTAATGGATGTGTTTTATTTTGGAAGAATCTATGTTTTTATTGTGTTCATATAGATATTTGGGTTATTTATAGAAAAGATTAACCTATAATGGAGAACATGTTTTTAGGTCAATTGCTTTTAATGATGAGACTTTAAGAGTAGTCAATGTTATTTGGAAGCTAATGTTATGATTTATCATGGAAGACTATGTGATAAAATCCTTCTAAATTTTGGGTTTCAATCATAGTTTATATTATTTTGATGAATTTTAAGGAAAATTGTTTATTGAATGGTCTTTATTGAACATTTGGCATTGTTTACTAAATTTTGGATATTAATAGTAGTATTTATTTTTATAAATGATTATTCTTTTTAGTTATTATCTGATCTTCTACTATCCATTTTGGATTTGGTTAATGTCTAAAGATAGGGGAAATATATAGCTCATATTTAATGGATTATGTGATTCTCTAGAAGTTTATTCTAGTTCTTCAGGTTTGACTTATTCTTATTGAATACTCATCTTTGAATAAAAGATGAGTTTGTGGTAGATATTTATTAAAGTATGAAACTATGCTTGACAAGTAAGTATGTTTCCTTATTTTTTTAGTCAATGTCATAAATAAATTCCTCAAAATTATGAAAAAGACCTTAAAACCAAAATGTATTCCATTTTATTTTCCTACTATGAAATCAAAGAATGTTTAACCCATCACAAGCTTTTGGTTTTCTAATTGTTATATTTCTCCTAATCATGTTTTCTATCACTCTCCATAAGAACAGTATGGTTAGTTTTTTGTCAATATCCAGAAATTCCTACATAGAATCCTAGAATGCGTTTTCTCGATTGACCTTTTTAATTCTATTCCATTCTTTTAATGTGGTAGTTTTTTACACTTTGATCGATGTGGGATTTTCAATGAAGTTACAAATCCAAAATTTAAAATTGCGAGGATGTAATTTCCAAAAGGTGGGAATGATGTAACATTCTAGGTATTTATAGAATAAAACATTTTCATATACAATAAAATTTATGAATAAGATATTAATGTTATGTTAAAGGGGATACATTTTCTGATAGCATACACGACATGCAACAATGGGTTTTTCCAAAATCATACATTGCACACAAAATTGAGTTATACCAAAAAATAATATACTAATATTATTATCCAATAAATTTTAGAGGCTTATAGCGAGAATGAATCCAATTTTAAGCATAAAATACTCTAATATGTTTAAAATTCTATTTTATATCCTTTTGATGGAGAACACTTTTTAAATCTAGTTTTTGTCCCATTTATATGTTCTATTTGAAAAAATAAACATATTATTTATAATAGGGACATCAAAATATACTTTAGTTGTAATTTAGGTATTTTTCTGATAAAATCCATATTTTAATGTATAGTGAAAATAGTGCATTTTAATTCAAAACTGCTTTTTCATCTCATGTGTTTTTATTGTTATATTGTAGTGATAATTGGTTTTAAAGTTTAATTGAATTAAGTTTTTATCATTTAATCCTATTTTGGTAATTAGAGATAATTTTAAATTGAAATTGGGCATAAACACATGTCAATCATTTGATAGTTATTATTTCATAAAATAATGCTTTCTGGTTTTGACAACTTGATTTAATTTTTACTTTATTTATGCTAATTAAGTGTTTTGAATTTAGAAAAATTGATTCCATATTTTTAATAATATTTTTCAAATTTTGTAAATAGGTAAATTTTATTTTTGGATGTAATAATAGTAACTTCAGTAATTATTTTTGTTTACTATGGTTAAAGGGTAAATCAAGTTGATAAGGGTACCAAATTATATTATAATAATATAAAAATTCCATAACATGTTTCATAATCCTATTTAATAATATATTCACGACCATTAGCATCCTTGGGTCTATTTTAGGATCCCATGGGGCCACTAGGGTGTGATAACAACATGTTATAATAAATATTTTAATACAAATAGAAATATATCATAAACAAGTATCTTCTATCTAGAACATTCTTAATTTTGTTTATATATATGATATATTTTACAATAAATATTCATTTTAAAGATAAATATATTTCCTACATCATGATATTTTATTTAAAATGTTTAGACATTAAATTAAAAAATATATTTTTAACTCAATGATGATGCAATGATTACCTTATTAATGAAATATTGAAATAAATGATATTATAAATATTAAAATAATTGTAATTTAACATTTTGATTCCATACACACAATTTTTGATGAAATTGACTTGTTTTGGACTAGTTAATGTCTTTGGATGGAAGGAATCTATTTTTTATGAATTTTTAAAAAATAAATTTCTAAATATTGTTGAAATAGACATAAATGAGTTTTAAAACAAATACTATTTTATTAAATGATATAGTAGTAATAAAAATAAAAGATTTCGAAATATGGAATTTATATTGTTTAAAATGTCATTAATGATACACTTGTGGTTTTATTGTAATTTATATAAACTATAGAAACCATATATTATGAAAATATTAGAAGACATGATAAGAGTTAATGTTTTTAACTAAGGGTTAATGCTAAAAGATAAGGTTTATTTTGTGACCCAAACATGTATAAAACCTATTGTTTTAGAGTATATAGACACGTACTCATCATATTTTCAAAATTTTTAACTTTTGATCTATTATAATTTGAAAATAAATTTATAATAAAATACTATTTCCAGAGTTTCCAAAAGTGCCCCTCCTCCCTCGTATAAAAGGCCACCTTCTCTACCCAATTACTCACACCTCTCAAGCCCTTTGGTTTTCCCAAAATAAGCTCAAATAATCACCCAACATCCCTCCTTTCATCCTTGAATCCTTAACATGGGAATTAGTAAACTCAATTAATCATTTTGGCACAAAACAAAAGGAGTTACCTGATTCAGAGTTAACATCTTCTCTCAAGATCCTTTAATTTACTTTACTTATCCAACCACATAACCTATATTTATTCCATTATGTTAAACAAAACTAGTATCATAAATATACTATGATATTTTTATACTAATGGTTAGACCTACACTTACTTACATCGTCCTCTAATGGATATACAACATACTGTTTCTATGCACGGAGAACTACTGCCTCACGAAATGATGACTGTTCAATTTTTCCTACCACCTTTTGTGGTGGACATTATGAAGGAAATTTATTTATATGTGATATATATTATATTTATATTATCTCTATTATTCTGTAAATTTTATTTATAGCTTACCTTTAGCTTTCTGTAATGTGTTAATACTATAATTTCATTTGATGAATTGTGGACTACTGCCCCCTGAAAGTGATATAACTCGTTCAGGCCATACATGGAATGTATAAAGGATAGATATAATGAAATTTTGTAACACATATAACACATATAATATAATATAATTATAATATACCTATGTATCATTTATTTTTCATTCCATTAATATGGAAATGAAATAAAAGTAGCATTCATGCATACGTATGGCCTACCGTCTCCATGAATGGTGCATTTCATTTATTATATACAAATGTTATGGACTATTCTTAATACATATATGATGGATATATATGGTATTTAAATCATGAATAATATTCTGGAGATAATGGACTTATGAACATATGGATAATTTGCATCAAAACAAGTTCATTTTTTACACAAATATCGAACATCGACAAATCATCCGATATGAAATAAAATAATCAACTAATTTCTATAACACGACAATAAGTGACATAAAATGAATAATAAACATTAAAAAGGTTCTAAAAAATTAG
The DNA here is from genome assembly GCA_963277665.1 of Viscum album. Classification (NCBI taxonomy): domain Eukaryota; kingdom Viridiplantae; phylum Streptophyta; class Magnoliopsida; order Santalales; family Viscaceae; genus Viscum; species Viscum album. Next base: position 302,895,677 of record OY728166.1, read on the forward strand.
ATATCAACAAAAGTTTATTATTCTGGAAATTAATGAACAAATGAGAAAAGTCAGACTCAGGGTAAGGGACTTCGCATCAATCTTTTTTCGTTGAGGCATTTCTAGATAATATGCACTTGTTTTCTATTATAAGGTGTATATACACCCATTGTGACATATCGTATCTATATTTTATCAATAATAATTTTATTTTTTAACTTGTAGTGATTAATAATTAAATTTTCAATGTGTTATGAGACACCTTGAACATTTAATGATTTCATTATCAAATATTTTTATTCCTGATATTAAATTACATGTTATTTTATATGGATATAAAAGGAATACACAAGAAATTTTAGGTCAATCATGAATTTCATTAAATGTTTTCAAAGGAAATATTTTTATACAAAGTGTTTTATTTTCAGTATAAAGTGACAAAATGAACGTTTTCTTAAAGCATATTGTGATAACAACTTCTCCACCACCGTAACCGTTATTTGATATTTAGATTCCTCTATAAGACTTAATGTCTTTTAAAATGAAAATAAATACCTTTTTTCTTTATTTGGGTGTCTTGGTATTGAAAATTGGTTCCTAAATGAAAATGGAGATTTTATACAGAATTTTTTTCATAATGGATTAAAAGAAGATTTCAAAAAAGGGGTTATGTGATGAATGTGGTTTATTCATGATATAGTACATGAGCATTATAAGAAATGAGTGAGTCTGATATAGCTTATATGATGGGTTGAGACCCATTATTTCTCAAAGGTGAATGCAATATTTCTTATAAAAATGCTTGATCCCCATTATAACTCATGGGTAAGCCCGGCATAGCTTATAAAAAGAGTTAAGATCCATTATATCTCACAAGAGAGCCCGATATAGATTATACAAAGGGTGATCATGATTATAGATCTAAAATTTGGATGTTGACCATATTGTTATTCCAATATGAAGATGTTTGAAAGGGTATTAGTTATATGATTATATAAGTCACCAAAATTAGTTTTAATTGCTTACTATTGGTTTTAGTGTTTTATATTGAGCTAAAAGTATGTGTGTTATTCATGTGAAAATGTTTTGTTTCATCAGATCAGAGAAAAAAGAGTTGGTTATCATGTTTTAACTAGACTAATTGGTTTTCATTATTTTAATGTCCCTTACTATGATTTTTTCCATCATACCAATTTTTTAAATGTATTCATAGGATTTAAGGGAGAATAGAGTCAATGATGGAATCGAGGAAATGTTATGATAATTAAACATGAAAAGAAACCATGTTTCTTTTTAAAATGTTTTTGTTTTATAAAAAATTGGATATTGAGTAGAAGTGTCTACTTGTATAATTTATGTTTTTATGTATAAGTAAAGACATATTTCACTAATTCTCTAAACCTGAAAAGATCCTAGAAGTTAATTAACGTCAAATTGTTGACATATCTCAAGATTATGCAATGTTTAAGACTAAGGATTATAGTTGGTATCAAAGGTCGGTTTAGAAAACATTGGAGATTAGAATGTTTTCTTAAGGGATAGAGATATCATCATGAGTTTATAATTTTATGTTATATTATAAGCTCAATGACTTAGAAACACCTTTTGAGGTGTATTTTTGGTGACATTTATTTTTGAGGTAGTTATAGTTCAGTACTTTTGGGGATGAAAAATGAAAGTTATAGAATAACATTTTAGGCTAAAGCATGTTATGGTTAATTTTGATGATTTTATCACATTTATTTAATGTTATAAGATTTATATTGTTTTAGAAAACGGACAACCCACAAGATGGGGGACAACCCGTCACGTCTGGCACGACCGTGAGAATCGAACTCACAACAAAAGTGTGATTGGGATTTAACACCTACCATTGGCTTATGTGAAGTACCTGGTTAATATGAATTCTTCCTTTTAGTTAAATGATTTTATGGATAATGAATATGTTGATTCTGGGAAATTTTGTTTTATCAAATGGATATCCTTAGTATAAGAAAATTATTTGCTGATTAAGTGAAAAATGTTAGTTGGGAAGACATTTTCTCTTTTGGCTACACTATTTGCCTAAGGAATATAGAATGCTATGCTATTTTATTTGAGTATTAATGGATGAGTTTTATTTTTGGAAGAATCTATGTTTTTGTGTGGACATATTGCGATTTGGGTTATTTATGGAAATGATAAATCTCTAATGAAGAAAATGTGATTAGGTTAATTACTTTTAATTGTGATACTTTTAGAGTAGTTGATGTTATTTAGAGGTAAAAGTTAAGATTTATCATGGAATACTATGTTATCAAATCATTATGAATTTTGGGTTTCAATATTAGTTTGAATTATTTTGAATCTTTTTAAGGAAAATTGTTTATTGAATGGTATTTATTGAACTTTGGGTATTGTTTGCTTAATTTTGGAGATTAAGAGTAGTATTTCATTTTATAAAGGATAATTATTTTTGGGGATTATTTGATCTTGTACTATCCATTTTGGTTTTGGTTAATGTCTAAAGATAGGGGAAATATATAGTTTGTCTTTAATGTATAATTTTATTCTATAAAAGATGATTCTAGTGCTTCAGTTATGACCAATTCATATTGAATTCTCATCGTTCAGTGAAAAAATATTTTCTAGCAGATATTTATTAAAGGATGAAACTCTAATTGAAAAGTATGTATGTTTTCTTATGTTCATAGTCAAACTCATAAATAAATTCCTCAAAATTATTAAAAGGACCTTAAAAAAATGTTGTATGTTTTCTTTTCCTACTACAAAATCAAATATCGTCCAACCCATCACAATTTTGTGTTTTTTTGATTGTTACCTTTGTCTTGATCATGATTTCAATCACTCTCCATTAGAATAAGATGGTTATTTTTTCTTCAATATCTATGTTTTCCTATATGTAATCTTAATATTTTTTTTATCTCTGGTGACCTTTGTACTTCTATTTCATTCTTTTAAAGTGGTAGTTTTATTTACTCTTTTTTCAATGTGGGATTTTCAAAGAAGTTACCACGAAAAATTTTAAAATTTTGAGGACGTAATTTCCAAAAGGGGGGAAGGACGTAACATCCCAGATGTTTATAAAATAATTTTTTTGTATCTAATAATATTTATGAATAAGATATTAATTTTACACTAAAAAGGATGATTTTTATGATGGCGTATTTGACACACCACAATGGGTTTCCCCAAAATCATACATTGCACACAACATTGTATTGTACAAAAAATAATACAATAATAATATTATTTTTTAAATGTTAGTTAACGACTAGCCAATATATTGGAGGGAATGAACATAACTTAGTACAATATGATTTAAAATGTTTTTAAATATTTTTACATTTATACAATATTTTTTAGAGGCTTAAAATGAGAATGAATCCAATTTTAAGCATAAAATACACTAAAAATTTTAAAAGGTGATTTTACCACCTTTTGATGGAGAACCTTTTTTAAATACATTTTTTGTCACTTTTATATGTTCTATTTGAAAAATTTAACTTATTCTTTAGAATAGGGACATAAAAATTTTCTTTGGTGGAAAATTTGGTATTTTTCTAATAAAAACCATATTATAATGAATAGTAAAAATACTATATTTTAATTCAAAACATCATTTTCATCTAATTTATTTATATATTTTTATTATAAATTTAATTGGTTTTAAAGTGTAATTATTTATGTTTTTATATTTTAATCCAATTTTGGTCATTGGAGGTAATTTCATATTTAAATTTGACATAAACACATGTCAATCTTTTGATATTTTTACTTCTTAAAAACCCACTTTCTGATTTCAGCAACTGGAATTAATTTTAAATTAATTTCTTCCAATTATTTGTTTTAAATATGGAAAAATTGATTCCATATTTTTAATTATAGGGTCAAAGTTTTGTAAATAGTTGAGTTTTATTTTTATACGTTATGAATAATATCTTTAGTATTTTTTTATTTAACATGGTTAAACGGTAAATTAGGTAAATAAGGGTACAAAATAATATTATAATAATATAAAACTACTCTAAAACGTGTCCTAATCCTATGATATGATATATGGACTACTATGATCATCCTTGGGGCAATTTTCGGACCCCATGGAACCACATGGGTGTGATAATGACATGTTATAATAATTAATTTAATGTAAAGAGAAATATAACATAAAAATGTATCTCCTAATAAAAATAATTTTAATTTGGTTTATATAAAATATATATTCAACTATAAATATTTATTATAAATATAAAAATATTTCCTAAAACTGGTTATTTTATTTATAAATTTTAAACATTAAATAAATTTTTTTACTTATGTCACAATGATGATACACTGATTACCTTTTTAATGAAATATTCAAATAAATGATATTATAAATAATAATATAAATGTAATTAATAAATTTAGATGTCATAAAATAATTTTACAGAATAAATTTACATTTTAGGGATTAGTTAATGAATTTTTTTAAATTAATCAAGTTGTTATGACTTTAACAAAAATGAATTTCTAAATAGTGTTAAAATTTACATAAATGTGATATTAAAAAAAATACTATTTTATTAAATGATATAATAGTCCTAAAAATATAATATTCATCCAAATGAATTATATAATATTAATAATTTTATTAATTATCCACTTTTAATTTTATTAGAATTTTATAGTAACTACAGTAACCATATATTATGAAAATACCAGACGACATTGTAAGAGTTAATGTTTTTCACGAAGGGTTAAAGCTAAAAGATAAAGTTAATTTTGAGACCTAAAATTTCATAAAACCTATTGGTAGAGATTATTTCTACCCATAATAATATTATCTTCAAAACTTATCCTTTTTTCCATTATAATTCAATAAATAATTTATAATAAAATAATATTTCTAGACATTCCGGAAGTTCCCCTCCTCCCTCTTATAAAAGGCCACAACTTGTACCCACTTAATCACACCTATCAAGCCCCTTGGATCTCCAATTTTTGATCAAATAATCTCCCAAAATAAATACCTTCATCCTAGAATCCTTACCTTGGGATGAATGTAACTAATGGAAGCCTTTTGGATCAAATCAAAAGGAGTTACCCGATTTAGTTGTAACATCTTCTCTCAAGATGCTTTCATTTATTTTCCTTCTCTAAACCCATAACCTCTCTTTATTCCATTATTTTATAACAAAACTAGTAGACTAAATATACTAGGATGTTATTATGATAATTTTTTCAACCTTATATTACACCCACCTCCATCTAATTGACATTGAACATACTATTTCGGTGTACGGTGAACTACTACCACGCGAAACGATGATTGTCCAATTTTCTCCTACAACCTCTCATGATGGCTATTATAATGACACTGTGTTTATATATTATATATATTATATTTATATTGTCTCAATTATTCTGTAATTTTTATTTACAACATACTTTTATTCTTTCTATAATGTGTAAATATGATAACTTTATTTGACGAAATGTGGACTACCGCCCTGTCAATGTGATATAACTCATTCATTCCACACATGAAACTTATAAAGGATTGCATTAATGAAGTTATTTAACATATATAACATTTATATTATAATGGAATTATAATATTCTTATGTACTGTTTATTTCTCATTTCATTAATATGACAAAGAAATGAATGTAGCGTTCATGCGTACGTATGACCTACCATCTCCATGAGCGGTGGATTTAATTTTTATCTCCAAATATTATGGACTATTATAAATAAATATATATGGGATATATTTGATATTTAAATAATAAATAATATTCTGGAGATAATTTACTTATGACCATATGGATAATTTTTATCAAAATAAGTTCATTTTTGACTCAAATACTGAACATCGACAAAACGTCCGATATGAACTCAAATAATAAACTAATTGCTATAACATGTCAATAAGTGATATAAAATAAATAATAAACCTTAAAAATGTTCTAAATAATTTATAAATTATCTAAAGTTTGTTTTTCATGAAATTAAATAACGAATGAACCTAGTTGGACTTAAGGTAAGAGACTTCATCTCCATCTCCACTCATTGAGCCATTTCTTGATAATATGAAACATTATTATTTTATAAGGTGTATATTCATCCACTATGAAATTTCATATCCATATTTCATCAATAATAACTTTATTTGTTAAATCATTTTGATTAATATTTAAATGTTCAAAGTGGTATGAGACACCTTTAACATTTAATGATTTAATTTTCAAATCTTTTTCTTTCAGATATTAAATTAAATATTTTTTTTATTTAGGTATAAAAGGAATATAAAAGAAATTTAATGTCAATATTATATTTAATTAAATGTTTTCTAAAGGGATATTTTTATACAAATAATTTTACACTCATTACAACGTGAAAAAATGAATGTTTTTTAATGTTTATGTTGATGATGACTTCTCAACTGCCATTACTTTTATTTGATATTTGGATTCCTCTATAAGATTTAATGTATTTTGAAATGAAATTAAATCACTTATTTTATTATTTTTGTAACTTGTTCATGAATAAGGTTTCAAAAATGAAAATGGAATTTTTATATGGAATTATTTTTTATATGGGATTAGAAGAAGAATTCAAAATCAGGGTTTTGTGATGAACGTGTTTTAATCCGGAAATGGTACATGTGCATTGTATGAAATGGGTGAGCCAGATATAGATCATAAGAAGGGTATAGACCCATTATAACTCATGTTTGAGCCCAATATATCAAATAAAATGTGGTGAGACCCATTATAGCTCACGGGTGATCCTGACACATCTTATACGAAGGGTTGAGCCCCATTACAACTCACTGGTGAGCCCAAAAATAGCTTATATGAAGGATGATCTCCATTATTGATCTCCAATTTGGAAGTAGTCCATATGGTTATTCCAATTGTAAGATTATTAAAAGGGGTTTATGTATATGATTCTCTGAGTCACCTAAAGAAGTTTTAATTACTTACTATTGGTTTCAATGTTTTCCTTTGAAAAAAAATATTTGTGTTATTCATGTTAAAATGTTTTGTTTCATCAAGTCTACGAACATTGAATGGGTTATCATTTTTTAACTAGACTAATGGGTTTTCTTTATTTTTATGTCCCTAACTGATCTTTTTATGCTCGTTGCATGTTTTTAAATGTTTTCACATGATTTAAGGGAGAATAGAGTCAAGGATGGAATCTAGGAAAAGTTATGATGATTAAACATGAAAATAAACCAAGTTTATTTTTAAAAAAATTTATGTTATTGAAGAAATAGATACTATTGTAAGTGTCCACTTTGTATTTCTAGCTATGTAATGGTTTTGGCACAATTATCTAAAGCTCTAAACATAAAAATATTCTTATTGTGAATTCTTGACTTAACTCAAGATTTTTTAATGTTTATGGATGAGGACTTATACTTTTAGAGACATTAGTTGTGTTAAAGAATGAGCTAGAGTTCATCACTCTATTAAAACCATGATCGCAACCAAAATATATAACCATAGAAACTCTAGTCTTCAATAGTATGTTGGATGAAGAAAATAGTAGTGGATGACACCTTAATATCAATTTAGCATCCCTTTACATCTTATCTCTTATAAATAATCTCAGTATTTTCTAGTAAACATTGTACATGACTCTCTCATGGAATCTTTATTTGAGATTGGTGTTGGTAAAAAATCTGAAGATGTCAAATATTAGTTATAAGGACCATACTATAAATAGATAGAATATATGTCTAAAAAGGATGATTCATAAGAGTCAAGATAACCAAAAAAATATTAAGAAATAATATAATAACTTGTATGTGGGAAAGACAAGGGTATTAAAATAAAAAAAGTTGATTAAAAATTATAGACCAAGTATGTGGTATGAAAGGTGGATTGGATAATATAATGACCCATGATTATTTATCCTTAAATTTAATATTTTATTAAAGAGTTTCTGTAACAAGAATTAGTGAAAAAATCTATACCATACTAATATGAAAAAAAAATTATCAAAATTTCATGGATTACTTAATAATGAGTAAAATATTATTGTAATCAATTACAAATTCATTCAATACATGATTAAGAGCACATAAAGTATTAAACAAAATTTTAATTTTTTTTTTCAATTATATAATTAATTTTTAGTTAAAAATATAAATTTTATAATTTTATAATTTTATATGAGAACATTAAAAATATATTTTGATTACAAATTTCAGTATTATATTAGGATTTATTTTTCAAAATTTTAATATAATTGATTTTAACATGAATATTAAAACATCTTATTTTATTGAAAAATCATTCCTATCAAATAGAATAGTTGGAATTAAATTTTCACAAAAAAAAATTATCATGAAAACAGAAAATAAATTATTTAAAAAATTATACATTTAAAACTCATGTTATACATATTGGATGCCTATATAAAATTTAACCTTATAAACACTTTTTTTGTGATTACATTAAAAATAAAAGTATATCACTTTCATAAATAAAATTAATAAAAAATAAAATATATAATTGAGATAAAAATTTCCATATTAGTTGAAAAAGTAAATTAATTTTTTATCAGAAAAATGGGATTACAATGATTATTATTAATTATAGTGATAAAAGAGAAACCCTCATATTATATAATTTATATTATAATTATTGTGTAGTTATTATCTAATCAATTAAATTGAAATATTTTACATAATGAATATAATATTATATTTATAAAAATATATAATTGAATTATGATACAATTAATGGAAATCAATGTTAAATAATGTTGGGCACACATAATGGTGAAAACAACATTTTTATACAAAAAAATAGTTTCTCTCTATATAAAATGACTAATTCTAAAGATAAATTTTATTATTTATAAATTTATTTATATTAAATCATGATTAAATATTCGATCATCAATAAAAAATTTGGTATGTTAGAATATTTTATATTTTTTTTAAATAACAATTGTAACATCCTGGCCCGGTTCACCACCGAACCGGTGGCCGAACCGGTCACCACATCGCCTCAAGCATGTCTCCCTGTACGCCAGAGGCTGCCGACTAGCAGCGAGGGTCTCGGGAGGTGATAGTGGGGAGACTATACCCTCATATCAGAGTAACACAACGGTATTATCAGAGTAAATAACATTCAATAGCGGAATAAAAAATAGATAAACAATGAACAAATAGCAGCGAAAGACAAATATGGATCATTTTGATAAAAGGTGGCCAAATCCAGTTGTCACAATACAGGGATGATGATACAGATATGGAAAGTAGTAAAAAATACAACATGATTTCAATACAATACAAAAGAAATGATGAAAAGACAAAAAATCCCGACGTGCGATCTCCTGAGTATCCCGAGATCACGCTCGGTCCTTTGCTCCTATCTCCAGGTATAAGAAAAACAGCAAGCAACCTAGGTCCTGCAAGCAAGAAAGGTCTACTCAGGTACCCCAGTGCAATGGAAGCCCGAGTAGGGTGTGAGATATAAATCTCAGTAGGCCAACACCACCAATGTCTAACCCAAACCAGATAGTGTATAATAATTAAACAGTGAGCAAGTGTAGTAGGATTCAATAAGCAGAAAAAAATAGAATAACAACACCCATCCATGTTTCCCAAGGAAAACTGACGGCTATACCAGCTTCAGCTCGTTGTCGGGATAATAGTCTGATCATGACACTACAGTTACATATGTAAATATTTATAAAAGATTGTGTGGGGTAAGCATGACTTCCACCCATCAGTTGAGGATAGCGAGCACGAGGTAAGAATGCCTCTCGTCCCTATGAGTCAATTGGCAATGGGTAATAATGCCTCCCTTCCATCATTCATGATTAGTGAGAATGAGGTAAGAATGCCTCTCGTCCCTATCGGTCAACTAGCAAGGGGTATGAATGCCTCCCTTCCATACGCGTATCAAGATTAGCGGGCACGAGGTAAGAATGCCTCTCGTCCCTAAATAAACTGCAAAGGGGTAAGAATGCCTCCCTTCCATACACATTCATAATACTGGAATGGGGTATAACTGCTTCCCATACAAACATGTATAAAGTTCACATCTGGCGTGGGGTATACATGCCTCCCACCCATACTCGAAATAAGCTGTCATGGGGTATGCATGCCTCCCATCCATAATCATACAAAGTAGATGGCATAGGGTATGAATGCCTCCCATCTATAACCACACACATTCATTATCATCCTTATATTACAATGCATAAGGCAATACCTATTATGCATTTCAAACAGACATTCCACATTCACAAACACCCATAATCAATTATGGTACTCATTCACAATCATAACTAAAACCACTAGGGTCATGCCCTAACCCTCTCTAGTGTGCTAATCAGTTAAACCATCATTCATACTTATCAAACAACACATAAGGCATTACCTCTTATGCGCTCCAACTAACCATATAAAATTCCCAACCCAACCCATTAAACTATGTCATTTAGCGCACTTCCCTATTCAAGGTCATTTTATCCAATTTTCCTAAACATGGAAAATTGGGAAAGGTTTCCCCATGAGGGTCATCCCATCTAGTTTCCCAAACCTGGAAGGACGATTAATAATGCAAGCGTAATGGTCATTGCACCTAGTTTCCACCATCTCATTTAATCCATTCTAATCAAATTCATTTAACCCCCTTATCTCAAGGGAAATTATAGTACAAGGGTTCAAGTGCAAAGTGAGGAGTTATGGCAACATAGCATTTTCCCACTTGGGAAAATTCAACAAAGGAGAAACAAGCATCCAAACATACCATTCAATAATTATCACAAAGGCAAGGCAAAGTAGGCAAGAATAAATGTCTACTTCTTACTTTTTATCTTGAAGATAGTGCACCTCTGATCGAGGGGTCTTATTATTAAATCATTAGTTTAGTTAGCAGACAACCCTTTTTATCTTATTCTTGAAATTCACACGGTTTTCACAGAAGCATTTACTCAAGACTAACTTGTAGAATTAAGTACTAAGTCATTGTATATTAACTCATTTAAACTTCACTTTAAATAAAAAGGCAGGAGAGGGACCCTACCTCAATGTGGATCCATCCATCCACTCCGGCTCTTGGCACTTTCTAACTAAAGCTTCTCCTACTCCCACACAAGGCATATGTGATTTCACATACATATAAGGACACCTAGCCTCTATGAACACGCCCCGCATGGCCATGAGCGTGCACAAGAGGATCCTTACACATATTCTTATACACATATACCTGTCTTCGCTCACCTGCGCAGACACTTTTTATATATGCAATGGGGAAAACTAGCCTCGTACGTGTATATTCGCTATCGTGGATGAATATACGCATATCGGGGTTACCCACGTACATATAAATACGTACCTATGCCCACACAGGTGAGCCGCTAATGCTCCGACAAAGTGAAACCAACCCGAAGCTGCAAACACACTAGAAAAAACACACTACGAGCCTTTAAACAACTAAAGAAGTTAATTTAGAGGATGAGAAAACCATAAACGGGCAGAACCCTTACCTCAGAATCAACCCGGTGGACTGAAACTATCGCAAACCGCATCACCTTCGGCGGCGGACATCATACGTGCCCCCATGAGGTCCCGAGGAACCTTCCACACAACCCTGGAATAATCGGAACGAGAAAGAAACCGAAATCAAGAACCAATCCCCAACCTAGGGTTCGACCGAACGGGATTAGGGCAAAGGGAAGACCGAAAATCGGCCAAAGAAGTAGAGGAGACAAGGGAGAAGACCTTACCGTGATGATTCGAAGGAGAAGCAAACAGAAACGGCGGAGGAAACGCTGGTCGAAGGGAGGCCGAGGTGGGGGTTGAGCATGCGACAGGGAGAACCCCATTAGGAAGTTCGTCGAGTTAGAGGGGAGAGGGTGACGTGTGTTTAGTTAGGTTTTAATTTTAATTTCTTTTTATTTTTAATTTAATTAAAATACCTAACACACCCGAAACGCACGGTTTTACCTGCACAGTTTGCCAAACCATGCGCAAACCGTGCAGGGTCTACTGCCTCCAAGACACCCGCAACACAGACTAGGCACACAGTTTGGGTAACCGTGCACAGACCATGTGCAATCCACTGCCCACCTGACTTGGGCCGCACGGTTTAGGCCGCACGGCTTGGTCAACCCGTGCACAAACCGTTCACCCTCCGCAGCTCTCTAAAAACTGGGGCTCAACGCTTCTAAAACCCCTCGGGCCACCCGAGAAACTTAACAGGCCTTCGCCCACATCCAAAAACATTAAAAGGAAGGGTTCCAACCTTCAGAACCTTGTTCCGAAGCCCGGTCTTAAAAATGATCAGTTTAGTAATTGAAATAGTTCAATTTCTCCCACTTTTTAACCCGGTTAAAAACGCAGGTCATTAAAACCTTCCCACCTTAGAACTTCTTGTCCCGAGAAGCCCTCGGGAACAACACACACTTCATTTGACCTACAAGGGTCGTGAAGATTCTTTTAACAATCGCGTTATGTTTCCAAATGTTCAATGCTCCACGATCATCCACTTAATCACACGACACTTAAGTCGTCAACACCCGACCCAACGCTTGTTTTCCCACAGAACCAACATGAAAGCTCTTACCCGAGCCCATTCCACAAGATACATGATCACATCGTCATCTCGTCAAGCAACCAAACAAAGGTACTTCCCACCTTAGATTTTTCCACGTCAAACGGCCAAGAATCAAACCACAGATCCACCACCTTTTGAACTGTCTATCAAAAGCATGATCTAAGCGTTACAACGACGCACCTAGCGCAATTTTGAAACGATAAAACGGTCGATTTCCCCATAGAAATCTAAACACAAGTCGAAAAGAGTCAATCCACTCCGGATGACTATTCAAGAAGATGCCCGACTTAGGCAGCTGGCACCTTACAAGCTGAACAACGATTCCTTATCCCCAGGCATCTGGCATTTACTATGAGAACGTTCACCGAAGCTCATCCCCGACTCCTGGTGACGTCTCTAGGATCAAACCACGATAGAAACCATGCATCCCGCATGCAACGCCGAAAGAGAAAAACCAAATGACCTCAACAGATTTCAAAAACATTAGCACGGTGTAAGACCGACGCTCTCTTAGTGCATCCAGGAAGAAATCAAGATAGGGGACATGCTCGTCACATAACAGAGTACACTAAGAGGATTTTAAAATGATTCCAATTAGTCATACCCAAAAACTGGAAAGGAGAACAGTCGAGCCACCCCTGGTCGACTCTAAAGAAGAAACTAGGCTTCACCCGCCGACACAACAAGATTTCTAAACTAATCACAATACCTTTTTCCCGCACAAGGCATTCCGTGATCATTCACGAATTTCCACCGAAGTCCTCCACGAACAACGGTGTTTCTTAAAAGGGGTTACATACACCGCCATCCAGATCAAAGTCATGCTGTAGAGCAAGCATCGACGCATAACGACACCTGCAAGCCTCAAAGGCCTTCAAACAAACCCGACCATTCCCAAATGGTTCTTCTTGACATGTTACTTCCACCCAGAAGAACACACTTCATGAAACCAACACGACGCTTCCCACCTCAGAAGTGTCAGTATCACCGAGAGAAGAAAAGACCAGCTGCTCATAAGAGAACTAGTTTATCAACGATTAAACGGACATGTGTCACTCCTCTGAGCCACGATCACCACGTCGAAATGCACAAGAAAACCAAAGCAACAAGACCGGAATGTCAACCATCCGAGTCTTTCGAATATAACCCTGAGCATTGGGACAACTTGATTTTTCAAATGCTCAGGTCACTCTACCACGGAGATGACCCGAGACTGTATACAGCAGTGCAAGAGATACTGCCAAACATAGTACTTCCCCATACGACCATTCTCTTGGACGATGACATGTTATGTCATCCATTATTGTGCAAAAAGAAAGGGTCAAACGACCAACAAGGTGACTGACCATGCCCAAGGCATGTCCAACCAACTGATACTGAGCATTACCTGATGCTAAAACCCATAACAAGGTCAAAAGAAGAATGACCACCCATCCGAACAAGGGTGTCATTGGAAACCAAAAGTCCTACGAGGGACCATGGAACCCGAATGGTACCCAACGTCAGAAAGCTCACCGTACAAACAAGGCACAAAAGTTCTAAGGGCGCTACCTACCCCGGGCTAGCCCCTTACAAAAAAAAAGCGTCAACCTAAGCACTTGGTCACGCCCAAAAAAAGTCATCGGGCTCAAAGAATAAGATTTAACATCATTGCTAAAAGAAAAGAGCCTACGGAAAACGCGTAAGGTTCTGTTCCAAGGCACTCACAAGAAAGACTTAACCTACCCACACATAGGGTCTCAACAAAGGACACCACTACATGTTCCTTTTTCCAAGACCTTTATATTTATTCACATCTATCATTTAATCACTTTAAAAGGTTAAATTCAACACATCAAGTACCCTTTTCCAAACAAAAATTCACCAGGCACTTGATCATTTTATCAAACAGCTCAAATCATAACAGACATGTTTTAACCAAATTCCTTTTAACCACTAGGTGACCTAAAAGGGTCCCAACAAGCCAAAACATTTCATATAAAAATCAAACAGCTTTTACAAATATAAACATCACACAAAGAATCCTTCCATTACATTCCTTATGGGTTTCCATTTCCCAACCCATGAAGTGCCCATACACTCCATGAATTGAAAATTGGCTCCCATTAAACAAAATAGATCACATTTCAGTCTTACGGGTGGCCACCTACCAATCATTCAGTCTTACGGGTGGCCACCTACCAATCTGTAAAGCGCCCATACACTTTACAGTTTGGAATTTGGCTCCCTTTAAACAAAACCAGTCTTATTTTACAATCTTGACTTTAGAAGACCCTTTTTCTAGAAATTCACTCACATAGGTTACCCTTTCCCACATATAAGTCACCCATACACCTTACAACTGAAAATTGGCCCCCGTCGTAATTGCAATCATTTAATTTGGTCAAAGTAACCAATTCCATATTAATTGTGCCTAGAATGTTATCAAAAGAAGTAACACAGAAACATGCCATATCACAGAAGCATGGAATGACTATCACATCACCTATCACAACAGCAGGTGTCAACTAATGCATCTTACATGGCGTGACATAATGCATGGTATGCACTTTCTTACAAGGTGCCTATATGATGCATGTAATGTCATACCCTCATATCCTTGGGTTCCAATAGAAATAGAACCCAAAATTTCATCAACAGTATCAGCATAAATCATGTGTGTCACCCAACGGTGAAATCAAATCAATCGTAATGATCAAAATCCTTAAAATAATAATTGTATTCGAGGCAATTTGCTTTTCCCTATGCACGGGGTGGCCAATCCCGGACACAACTAATTACCAAATTCCAATTCCTTCCTATCCCTATCTAATGTCGCAAAACAGTAAAACAAACCAGAAGAGAAAACCCCTCTGATACCATTTTATAACGTCCCGACCCGGTTCACCACCGAACCAGTGGCTGGACCGGTCGCCACATGGCCTCAAGCGTGTCTCCCCGTACACCAGAGGCTGCCGACTAGAAGAGAGGGTCTCATGAGGTGATAATGGGGAGACTATACCCTCATATCAGAGTAACACAACGGTATTATCAGAGTAAATAACATTCAATATCGGAAGAAGTAATAGATAAACAATGAACAAACAGCAGTAGAAGACAAATAGGGATCATTTTGATAAAAGGTGGCCAAAGCCAGTTGTCACAATACAGGGATGATGATATAGATATGGAAAGCAATAAACAATACAACATGCTTTCAATACAATACAAAAGAAAGGAAGAAAAGACAGAAAAGCCCGACGGGCGATCTCCTGAGCATCCTGAGCTCCCGCTCGGTCCTTTGCTCCTATCTCTAGGTACAAGCAACACAACAACCAACCTAGGTCCTGAAAGCAAGAAAGGTCTACTCGGGTACCCCAGTGCAATGGCAGCTCGAGTAGGGTGTGAGATATAAATCTCAGTAGGCCGACACAACCGGTGTCTAACCCAAACCAGACAGTGTATAATAATTAAATAGTGAGCAAGTGTAGTAGGATTCAATAAGGAGAACAAAATAGAATAACAACACCCATCTAGGTTTCCCAAGGAAAACTGACAACTATACCAGCTTCGACTCGTTTCCGGGATATCAGTATGATCATTCCACTATAGTTACATATGTAAATATTTATAAAAGATGGCGTGGGTTAAGCATACCTCCCACCCATCAGATGAGGATAGCATGCACGAGGTAAGAATGCCTCTCATCCCTACGAGTCAACTGGAAAGGGGTAAGAATGCATCCCTTCCATCATTCGTGATTAGTGGGAATGAGGTAAGAATGCCTCTCGTCCCTATCAGTCAACTGGAAAGGGGTATGAATGCCTCCCTTCCATACACGTATTGAGATTAGCGGGCACGAGGTAAGAATGCCTCTCGTCCCTAAATAAACTGGCAAGGGGTAAGAATGCCTCCCTTCCATACACATTCATAATACTGGCATGGGGTATAACTGCTTCCCATACAAACACGTATAAAGTTCACATATGGCATGGGGTAGACATGCCTCCCACCCATACTCGAAATAATCTGGCATGGGGTATGCATGCCTCCCATCCATAATCGTAAAAAGTAGATGGAATGGGGTATGAATGCCTCCCATCGATAACCACACACATTCTTTATCAACATTATATTACAATGCATAAGGCAGTACCTCTTATGCATTTCAAACAGACATTCCACATTCACAAACACCCATAATCAATTATGGTACTCATTCACAATCATAACAAAAACCACTAGGGTCATGCCCTAACCCTCTTTAGTGTGCTAATCAGTTAAACCATCATTCATACTTATAAAACAACACATAAGGAATTACCTCTTATGCGATCCAACTAACCATATAAAATTTCCAACCCAACCCATTAAACTATGTCATTTAGCGCACTTCCCTATTCAAGGTCATTTTATCCAATTTGCCTAAACATGGAAAATTAGGCAAGGGTTCCCCATGAGGGTCATCCCATCTAGTTGCCTAAACCTAGAAGGACGATTAATAATACAAGCATCATGGTCATTGCACCTAGTTTCCACCATCTCATTTAATCCATTCTAATAAAATTCATTTAACCCCTTTATCTCAAGGGCAATTACAGTCCAAGGGTTCAAGTGAAAAGTGAGGCATTATGGAAACATAGCATTTTCCCACTTGGGAAAATTCAACAAAGAAGAAACAAGCAGCCAAACATACCATTCAGTAATTATCACAAAGGAAAGGCAAAGCAGGTAAGCATAAATGTCTACTTCCTACTTTTTATCTTTAAGACAGCGCACCTCTAATCGAGGGGTTTTATTATTAAATCGTTAGTTTAGTTAGCAGGAAACCCTTTTTATCTTGTTCCTAAAATTCACACGGTTTTCACAAAAGCATTTACTCAAGACTAACTTGCAGAATTAAGTACTAAGGAGGTTCATAAATTAACTCATTTAAACTTCACTTTAAATAAAAAGGCAGGAGAGGGACCCTACCTCAAGGTGGATCCATCCTTCCACTTAGGCTCTTGGTGCTTTCTAACTAAAGCTTCCGCTGCTCCCCCACAAGGCATATGTGATTTCACATACGTATAAGGACACCTAGCCACTATTCACACGCCCCACATGGTTATGAGCGTGCACAAGAGGATCCTTACACATATGCTTATACACATATACCTATCTCCGCTCACCTACGCAGACACTTTTTATATATGCATTGGGGAAAACTAGCCCCGTACGTGTATATTCGCTCCCATGGATGAATATACGCATACCAAGGGAACCCACGTACATATAAATACATACCTATTCCCACGCAGGCGAGATGACTAAGATCCGGCAAAGAGAAACCAACCCGAAGCCGCAAACACACTAGGGAAAACACACTACGAGCCTTAAAACAACTAAAGAAATTAATTTAGAGGATGCACAAACCATAAATGGGAAGAAACCTTACCTAAAAATCAACCCAGTGGACTAAAACTATCGCAAACCACCTCGCCTTTGGCGGCAGACATCATACGCTCCCCCACGAGGTCCCGAGGAACGTTCCACACAACCCTAGAACAAGCGGAACGAGAAAGAAATCGAAATCAAGAACCAATACCCAACCTAGGGTTCGACCGAATGGAATTAGGGCAAAGGGAAGACCAAAAATTGGCCAAAGAAGGAGAGGAGACAAGGGAGAAGACCTTACCGTGATGATTCGAAGGAGAAGCGAATGGAAACGGTGGAGGAAATGTCGGTCGAAGGGAGGCCGAGGTGGGGGTCGAGCGCACGACAGGGAGAGCCCCCTTGGGCTGTTCGTCGAGTGAGAGGGGAGAGGGTGAGGTGTGTTTAGTTAGGTTTTAATTTTAATTTAATTAAAATACCTAACACACCCGAACCAAACGGTTTAACCCGCATGGTTTTCCAAACCGTGCGCAAACCGTGCGGGGTCTACTGCCTCCAAGACACCCGCTGCACGGGCTAGGTGCACAGTTTGGGAAACCATGCGCAACCCGTGCGCAAGACACTGCCCACCTGACTTGGGCTACACGGTTTAGGCCGCATGGCTTGGTCAGCCCATGCGTAAACCGTGCGCCCTCTGGAGATCTCTAAAAACTGGGGCCCGATGCTTCTGAAACCCCTCGGGCTACCTGATAAACTTAACGGGCCTTCGCCCACGTCCAAAAACATTAAAAGGAAGGGTTCCAACCTTCGGAACCTTGTTCCGAAGCCTGGTCTTCAAAACGATCAGTTCAATAATTGAAAAAGTTCAATTTCCCCCACCTTTTAACCCGATTCAAAATGCGGGTCATTACAACAATTAACTTGGGTGAAAACTAGTTACCATGATATAAAAAATATAAGTAAAAATATACAAAGTAATTACTCAAAAAGTGTACAAAATTAGTGGAAATTTATGTTTTATTATTTCATAACCTAATATCATTTTACCATCAAATATTTCTTTCATTTTTAATCCATTGAACCATGAATAGTGTGACGAGAACATTGTAAAACTCTTTGTGTTCACAAAAACCTCCCTTTTCATCACTTATAAAAGTGGATCAATTCTACCCTATTAGTTTTCCACATCCCCTTTGAAATATCATTTATATACAACCCAATTTTACAAAACTATAATTAAATAATAATTCTTAATGGTCTATGTAACTAAATGTTTTTATATGTCCAAAGATTCTACAAATTCCGTTTAGAGGATATTTACGGTCCACATGTAAGTAATTACTTAATTTTTTCCTTTTCATCATTATATTTCACTTCCAACCCTATCCTAAACATAATAATATAATGAAAAATGGATAATTTGAGTAATTATTTTTTATTATAAAAATTGAACAACCATTAATCATTCCTTCCCATCCATGTAAAAAATGAAAGGAATGTTAAACTTGAGTTTTGTGGAATAATTCCTCCTCGAGGTAATGTATTTAAATTTTAATCACTATATTAATTTTTAATAAAATGAACAAAAAATATTAATTTTAAAAAATAAATAATATAATTTAAGTCCTTATTATTATGTTATAATTTTATTATACCCCCTATATCAGTACTCACCCATCTAGTTATAGTGTGTTCAGGAAGGGGTTTGTTTATCCACCTATTTGAACAATATTAAAAATAACTATCATGGATGACAAGGGGTTATTAAATATTAATATTATTATAATTTAATAAGAAAATAACTATTTTATTATGTATATTGGATGTTTGTTTGATATTTTTTACTTGGAAAGAAATTATCATCTTTGAAGTTACAAAAATAAGTCGACACCTATTCCATTATCAGGAAATGATAAGAATCAAATATATAACATAAAATTAATTATTTTAATAAATGGTAAATAATAAATAAAAAATATAATATTATTTTTCCTAAAAATATATCAAATATCCTTAATATAATATTATAGGATGTTTGGACCATGTGTTAAATTATTATCGAAGAAGTGAAGTGTTTTTTCTCTCAAATTTTTTACCCATAAGTCATATTTCTTATTATACCCCCATTATATCTTTAGAATGGTTAATATTATTCCGATTTAATATTATATATCATGATCCCCTATTTAATCATGGTATTTAATCTTTCATTTTGAGTTAAATCTTTCAAGGGGGCCGGAATCAAATTTTTTCATGTTTTTAAGGGGTTATCTATCTAAAATTTTAATTTCGTAAGACATGATTGGAATTGTGCCCCATAATTTATTTTTATTCTCGATTAACTACCCTATTTTATTAAGATATAAATAATATCCATATTTTTTTATTTTATTTTCGAATTAATTTTTACGATTACTCTCATATTATTTTTGTTTCTATCTTACCAATACAATAAAGATTTTTTATAAATTGACATCTTTTATAAAGTTAAAAATATTATTCATAAAAAAAACTCATACAATATTGGGTTATTACTCTCTAATATTTAATTTAATGGTTCAATACCTTTTCATCTTATGTAAAATTTCATTTAAATTCAACAATATTTACTTCATAAAATATTTTCCTACAAAGTAAATCATTTTTTAAAATAATTGTCAACCTCACTAATTATTGTTCCCCTAGCCTGTCCATATTTATATTCACAAATTATTTTATCCTTTAAAATGTGAAGAATAATTATTTTTTGTCACATGTGAACTCTATATTTTACATCCCAAATATTATAAATTATCTATTCAACTGTTTTTACTATGATGGTTTTCAACAATGATATTTCAAAATTTTAGAAAGGTTTTAAATCATTTCAAAATAAAAATTTGTATCATCCACCCAATTTTTCTTTTATAAAAATTATATATTTTTAAGGTTTAATTATGGTATTTTTTTTCAAATATATCAATTTTCAATTTCTTCAAAACATATTTATAAAAACTACTATTGAAATTGACACATAATGGATTCCTTTTAGAAAAATGAAAATAATGTTTTTTAAATCTTCATTTAAATATTTCATTTATTAAAAAATATCCTTATACCACATTTTAAATTTTATGTAAATAATTAATTCAATTTTTTTAATTTATAAAAAATAAAATACCTATCTCACATATTTATAAGATATTTCATTTAAATTTAGTTTAAAGAGTATGAATATTTTATATTTTTAATGTAGAACACATTTAAATTGTTTTTCATCTATTTCGTTGTTCATTGACACAAATAATATATGATCAAGGTCATTATTCATAACATACCATCCTCTATATTTATGTATATTTATTTGGTATTATTCATCCCTTTTCGAGGAATAATCCATTTCTTCTATTGTCTATCCTAATCATATTTAGTGGATAACCATAAATTTTCTTCAAATGCCTCTCCAATATGAATACCATATTTTGAATACTCTAATTGAATTATGTTTACATAGATTAATTACATAGATAGATTTGGGAAATTATAATATTAAATGTGTTTACATTATCTATACTATGTAAGTATTGCATGATCTATTTAAGGGTATTTATCTAGAATGATACACAATAACCTTATACATCCATTTATTTAACATCAATTTAACTTCTCATGAATATTGAGGAAATAATTATGATATTCAATTTTATTATTTAATAAATCACATTTTTCTTCCATGGGATATTTTTTCTATTAATGTTAATGATTTTACTTCGAATGATTTATTAAATCCAATTATACATGTATAATTTTTTTATAAAATTTAATAATTTTCATTTAAACAATTTTAAAAACCCATTAAATTTCCTTGGTTTATTTATTATGTGATATGTGAATGATTTTATAATAGTACTCATATGTATGGATGGTTATGGGTGGAATCCAATGTCACCGACCAATGCCTTGGTTAAATGTATATATCTCATGAGTTATGCATGCAGTGGAAAAATATATCTTTTTTCAAGTGTTAGTGAAGGAGTGTGGCACCTCGAGGTGAAGTGTGTGTAGGAAAATTGGATTTTCTCAAAATCAAGGGAGATATTATGTGTCTCAATAATGAAATTTTTTCTTAGGGTATTGTTTGGGAAATAGTTTAATGATGTTTAAGATTTTTATGATTACTGTCATGGATATATTATGTTTTCATTTCTCATGTTTATTAACTAATGTTTCCAAATTATTTTGATTCAGGTATCATTTTATAGCAAAAATATTCGATGATTTATGATATTTGATTTTTTTTAATATGTTTCTTATGTATCTTGATTATACAAGTGTGTTTATGTTATTCTCACATTGTATCTCTGACTATTATCACTTTTGTCTTTCCTTACACATCCTTTGAGCTCAACCAATGCATATGTTTCCATTTTCCCATTATAAGAAGATGAGTGTAACATTTAAGAATTATATAATAGATTCTTATGTGGCCTATTATTAGATTAATTTTCAAAGGGTTTTAAAATATGTTCCTTATGTAGCTACTCTTCCAAGAATCTAAACAATCATTTCATTTTATCGTGAAATTATTTTTTTGAGTTTTAATTCAAAACATATGAAAATAATATGGATAATAAAAATTAACATAGGTATATATAATTTTTTTAAATGTAGGTTTTATTTATATTTTGAGGTTTGGTGTAGTTATTTTTTGGTATTAGATATGTGAAATTTATTTAAACATTGAGGGACATCTATAATGTATATGTCTATGTATTTCATTACATCATGATGTTTTGGTAAAGTAGAAATTGTTTTGTTCTTTTAGAAATTTCATTCATTCCTTAATACATTAATGTGGATGCTAGATTTCCACATATTCATGTTGGGGTAATCACCTAATAAAAATATTATTGAGTATTAATTAAATCTTTACATTGGTATATGATGTGTTGGATAAAGAAAGACTACATGGTAAGACACTCTTGGGGATATGATTTGGTTTATTCCTAGAAACATTATGACCCACTATGAAATATTTGAAAATATTTTGGAAATAAATAGTATTAGGGATTTACAGTAGTTTTCATTGATCAGATCATAGAGACTCATGAGTTTTTAATATATTAATCCATATATATCTTTATGGATAAAGGGTATGTCGAACAATGAGAGAACATATTTCATCAATTTTAGGATTGGATTATTTTAGAAATTTTCATGATTTTTTTTGAACATTTAGTTTTGGGATTAGGATAAGATGTATTAGAGAAACAAAATTAAATAAAAATAGATTGAGTTGAAAATATTTAAATGTGAAATGAAGGTGTCATTATAGAAGACATGTTGAGACTATTTCTTCCTAATTATTGGAAATTTTTCTGTAATTTTAGTTATAACCATTTTGGTTTTCAGTATTTGGTTGAAACATGATCGTAGAAATTGACATTTAAATGTTATTTATCATGAAATAAATATATATTAAAATAGATAATAGGGAATACATAAGTTTTTTAAAATCATGGTATATGAAAACTATGATGTAAATGTGTGAATTTTAGTATTACACAAGGCAGTGAGGTTGATTTCATAATCTAAAATAACTCTTGATTCTATTAGGTATTTTAAATAGTGAGTGATATTTATTAATTATATTATTGGTTATTCTAAAAGTTATTATAATTTTATTAAACATATAGGAATTTTTCATTATCTATTCTCCTTTAATAGTTTAGAAACACATATTGAATGTTATCAGTATCTTACTTTTTTACATGTAATTTTTTTGGACCTAACTATTTGATAACACATTATTGAGCTACAGAGAACTATTTGGATTAATATATAATTTATTTTAAGGTAATAATGGTGAGGTTAATTTTTCCAATCCTGAGTGAGATAGTAATGATAGTCATTGAATTTACTAATACATTATTTAAAAACATATCAATGATAATTTGTTTTGTAATTTTATCTCATTTTTTGGATTAATATATATATATATATATATATATATATATATAATTTTGTTGACATTTATAAGTAGTGGTTGAATGTAAGAGTGAATTTTTTAATGAATATAGGATTTTATGTTTATATATATTTTTTAAGATTCATTTTTTTATAAATATTTTTTAAAGGGAATATATTACCATGGTACATGAAGGCACCAGAATCCAATTGAAGCCGCAAATGGGCATCGGTAGAAGACCTGCAGATGTATTTAAACATAAGGGATGATCACGAGACCCAAAGGGTGGTTACACATTAAATAGGGGGTCTTCCTGTGAAATGGCATAGTTATGCGTAAACTGTGGTATTTGGCGCACAATATAGTGTGCCCATACCAAGTATTGCGCATTGTGATACCGATAAGGCTTTAGTCGTGCGTGAAAAAGGGCTGGGTTGGATCAGAATGTTCTATTGAGAATTACGTGCCAACCATGTTTTCCCGATCAATGCTGCCCAAACAAGTCTATAAATATAAGTTCACCCTCTCCTGCTACCTTTTCCTTCCAAGGCAATTGCGCACAATCCCGACCCCTTGTGCACAATTTCAGACTGTTGCATGCATACATTCCTCTATGCACTCCAAATCATCCTTTATTTAAGCTTATTGCTTGAAAAGAATGTCCTTTGCACAAAAACAGTCTCTATTGCATGTCATCCTCACCTATTTCACGCACACCTCCCTATTTTATGCAAAACCCACCCTTTTGTGTGCATCCCTCCATGTATCCACACAATCGATCATCCTTGGTTTCAACCCTTAACAAACCTTCAATATACCTCCCTTATTTCATCACACCATATTTGAACCCCCAATCTAATGTGCGACATGCATGTTTTTCATGAAAACCTTCCTCACAACACTCTAGGCTCGTGTGAAGTGATTTCAAGGTCCCATGGGTGGTGCTTTGTATTGCATTACATAGCCTCATGCTTCATCACATAGGAACTCTAATGGATATTTCTTATTCACATAGCCATGCTAACGTGATCCACTCAATGGATCACTCCACAACCCTATCTCCATGTGGTATTTCCAGTGCCTTCCCGTCACCCAGGGGTAATGTGCTCTGGTTATATAAGTCCTAAGGTTGGGGAGAGAATCCTCATCATTCATTCTATAGGAAATTAAAATTCCAAGCATCATCTTCCCCTCCATATGACATTAAATTGTGGCATTGCCTCATGCAATATATATAGGGTGCCCCACCACAGATATTTTCCATGCCCACCGGACTCCACAAGAGTGAGATCTTCCTCACATGGAATGAGATCCTCCTTGAATGTACCAACATCAGTCCATGGGGTAGGGAAACAATCCTAGAGTGATAATATATCCATTCTTGTGGGAGGTAGCATCCTTGATCCTCCTATATTCTTCTGTACGCAATGACCAAAGGAGATACAGGAACATGGGGATTAATACCCCATCCCTCTCCTTTGGGATTTATCGCCATCGAGCCTCCATCCTGGAATAAGTCCCAATATCCATCTCCCTAGGCTGCTACCCACATGTAAGCCTCATTTCAATCCTCACGGGTGCACATTTTGCGACGCGATCAACAGGTCTTTGTTACCTATTGTTTCTCACACTAAGCATGAATTATGTGGGATTATAGTAAGCATCAACTATGGTATCCTCTTCGTGCCAACATAGTATGTATTCCCCACCCTTTACCACCTAACTAAGTGGACATCGATCCTTTTCTAGTTTAAGGCAAGGTATGCAGTAAACCTATCTGGGGTTCAATCCCGTCATCCACCAGTCCTGACAATTTTATGTCGGTGTACCCTCATCCTGCATGATGAAAAACTATATGATTTCTATCTACAAGGGTTTTGATCCTTATCTCCCCTACAAGTTAGGTAGGAAGAAACCCTTAGGGTCAACCCCAAACATGGGTAAACATCAGTGTCCCTGTTTTCAGGATCTTCATCATTGGTCCATCCCTTATAGGTGTCATAACAACTCTTGTGTCGATTGTGTTTCAGGAAGTTCATGCCCCAACCTAGAAGTTCTATTTCCTTTGGATCCCATCCATGCATCCATTCTCATGTTCTGCCTCCTTAGGTGTCCCATCGCCCTACTGAACTGGACTTTGATTCCCCACCATGGGGATACATAAGAAGCCTCCATGAGGTTTGATCCCAACACCTCCGTCATCTACATAGTTGTTCCATGCCCACTCACTCCATCCTTCGTCACTCCATTCACATCTATCCTGATTCCGACCCCAGCCGCCACATCCCAGAGAAGTCATGTCATCCCATCGGGATGCTGAACATGCATAGGCCATGCACAATTCATAACCATCCAACCAAGAGTGTCCCTCTTGCGATGGGAAACTAACCATATGTAAGACTGAACATGTCTCCAGGTTGTTGTCCTTTGTGTACACCCCGACTCATCACCCATTCAATCTATATGGGTTTTGATCTCTTTTTTTTTAAATAGGGTATATAAGAGGCCTCCTTGAGGCTCAATCCCATCCAACGGTAAACCTATGTGTTCCCCATTCCAGGAACCAAGAATCCTCAAACATTCCCTCATTGGACATTTTGATCCACCCATCTAGTAAACCCCTCATGTGCTCCCGCCTAGAGATGTACCCATCTGATTCACTCCCTCAGTGTTCTGATCAGCCTGGTCCATCTCCACCCGATGTTAAACTCATTTCATACACTGTTATAAACATGTGAATCTAAGGAAAACCTAATGAACATTCATATGACATATAATTCCCCACACCCAACATGGTATGCCTCATGATTCTCTCCCTTGTAAAACCCTATCATAAGGGGAAGAAACCTAGACACATCAATGTTTCAGTGTCCTGACACACCATTGATGTCCAACATGACTACTCCCCTAATCTATGGTTTCTTCCATGTCAGTACCCCTTTTAATGTCCTAAAAAATAAGTGTAATTAACTATAATCCATGAAGGAATGAATACGAGGAAGAGTTTCACGAACAATGTCTTAATCTTTAAGGGAGACCTAGACTATGTGAAGAATTATGAGGAGGAATCCACAGAAGGAGAGACCAACATCCCATCATCTCTTTCGATCAAGGAGTAAAAATCCTTGAATAAGCAACAAATGTCGCCTGCCTTTGGAAAGAAATAATGTGGGGAGAAATCCATCGCATCCCCACAGACGAATTCACACCCCGACGAAAGCATCAGAAATAGAAATTGTGAACCCGACATGAACATTATTCTAAATGTTGAGATTAATAACATTTGAGATATTAGTAGATATGTGTGTCACAAGATCATAGTATCTGGAACCAGTTCCCACCTTGTAAAAAGAGGGTATGGAATGAAACTCACTAGAGATGGGGGAAGTTGAACATTTGGAATCCCGGTCTACGACATTGTTAGCATGGATCCTTCTTACCGATCATGGGAGAAAGAACAGTGTTGGGGCCATGGTCGTCACTTTCCTCATTTCATCATTAATGGTTGAATATTTTTTCTTTGTAGTACCTATGCTACTATGTTAGGAAAACTATCACCACCCACCCACCAATGAAGGGGCTGGGGAAACACCAGTGCGATAATCCCATGAGGGATAATCTCTACTACAATGGCCTCCACATCCACGACTGCTGGGAACCAACAACCTAGCTCACCATTTTTACTCATTCGGAGGAGGGTGATCAATGATATCATCTGACGGTATGAGGAATAAGTGATTATCCTGATTCAGGATGTGGACCGTCAGGACCTAGAGGCTTCTATGCGTTGCTGCCACCCCCAAGGGCTGCATAGGGAGCTACTGCTGCCCACTCCAACCTACAACAATTTCAGGAGTCTCTCCCTGGAATGATTTGATGACTCGTTCCCTTACGCCAAGGAGTTAGAGGATGTCTGGGCCAGCCCAACTATGCTCTTCTATCGAGTCTACAATGGAGTGATCCCTCTAGTCCGCATCAGTTCCATTACCCAGTCACATAGGCCACGAATTAGGTGAGTTATACACCTGCACCTCTAGGATCAGTTCAGTTAACCCGATGCCAACATTGGGTCCAAGATGAGAAGGAATCTAGCTAGGGGGAATCATCATCAACGACTACAATGTCCCATTCCACCACCAACACATACTATCAATTCCACGTTTATACTAAACAAGGGTACTTATACGCCTGACCCAGATTGAAGCTCCAACCGCCCCATGGGAAGGTTGGTATAACTCTCTTGTTTGTCGACATAGATAGTACCCATCACAGGCCAACCCACGGTGATGACATCCAGTGCGGAGGTCCTATTTGTGCCACCATCAATGAGAGAGAAGGCCCTCCCTGCTCCATAATTTCAGCATGGAGGTCCTCCCCATGCCACTGTCAGTCTGGGAGAAGGCTCTCCCCACCATGATGATATCCATAAAGGGGGTTTCTTTCACACCTGTAATCTCAGGTATGGACTCGTTCCTCATGTCATAGGTCATTGACGTGAAAATACTCCTTACCTAGTCAACCATAATCTTGGAGGTCTTCCCCATGTTCTTACTAAAGCTGAAGAAGGTCCTCCTTGTCCTAGTAATTAGAGAAGTGGTGTTCTACCTCACTTCATTAGAATCCAACGTGGAGGTATTCCCCTTGTTCAATTTTACCAGTAGTAAGACCCCCCTCATACCATCACCACTATGGGAATCAAACATAGAAGTAATGTTGATGCTCCCACTAGCTCCAGCGAAGGTCCTACCTGCTCTAACAGTTCTTGCGGAGGTCACCCATGCACGTCATCCAATAGAAATGGAGGACCTCACCATGTTCCTTATGACTTTTTTTTGGTGCTCCTCGCACCCAATCTCACCCAAGAGGAAGTCCTCTGCACCCAAGTATCATTTCGGACGAAGGTACCCCTTGCATCAAAAACACACCCTATCCTGATGATCCATCCTATGGTAGGAGGGAAGTTTGGTGCTGCCAATAGAAGAATACTGAGATGTTTTAGACTAAGATTAAACCCATTTTCTTATCAGACTCAGAGGTGGAGTATGATTTGTTGGTCTAACCAACACCTTGACCCTTTTCATTAGGGGTCGGGGAATGAAAAAGGTGTATATGACTCATCCTTCAGAAACTGTAGTCCACTAGATCCCCACCTATTTCCTAAGATACATCCAAGAGCCAGAAGATTTGGACTCTTTTTCAGGGAATGGTCATGCAGTCCTCCCTATCATCAACATGATCATTATCTACCTCAACCAAAGACCACATAGAGTTGTTCTAGGTACTAATAGAGGACAAGAAACAACCTAAACCACTGTTAGTAACCTCATCCCATGTGCATGATGCTATGGAAACTAGTATGTCTTACCAGTATGTGGTGGATCAGTCATTTCATTCCTCGTAAGACATCCCAAAATTTAGCATCTTTTCAGCTTACTCATTGTATTCTATACTGGAAAATCTTCCATCTCAATGGTCCACTTCAATGTTTTTACCGATCCCTCAACCACCCTAGTCAATGAATGGGGAAACCAAGGGCTAGATCCCAAGTCTGAGCTTGGGAGCTTGTAGGAATTCCTTGTAGTGGACCATTTCCCAGTGACGCTCTGGCCAGTTGCAGACACTAACTCTAGTACTTCGAAATATCTTACCAAGGAGGAGGTTTCATGATTCTTCCAAACCCTATGGGAAACACACATCTGACTCCACCATCGACAAATGGCTTACCACAAGATCTAGGAGCACTTTGATGACATCGTCTAGCAATGCTGCATTGTTAACATGGATTTTCTCCCCATGGCTCATCACCTTGAGTTGCCCAGTCACCACCGAACCCTGTAGAAACAATGTTCCCAAAGCTTTATAGTTCTCTATAGAATTATTAAGGAGGATTCCTACCATATACAGATCCATGGTTGGGGGTAGTATGTTACCCTTCTTTTTAGTTTTATCTGGTTCCAACTCGACTTTCTAGGAGATATTGAGTATATGCCTTCATGTACTGTCACAATTAACCTGTCCGAACTATTAGAAGAAGAGACCAAGCTAGAGCTCCATGAAGAGAACATACCTCCTAGGGAGGTGCACCTCCTATTAGATCCATTGGGTAGGGTTATTCTCTAGAAATGAAATGTATTGGGACTTCATGTAACATTCATGTCATTATCCCTCAGTCAGAACCTCATTAAGGGTAAAGACCATGTTGAGGTCATCAAACCCTCTGACCCATCTGGTTTAGTGAAAATGATGAGAGATGAATATGAAAAGGATGTGTTGCAACAATAGCTCCGAGAACATAAAAAATATTGTTCATGAACTTCTCGCAGAACATGTTATGGAACGGCGATCAGACTATGGTAATCGTCAACCGGGTCTATAAGTATAGTTACAGCCCCCCCAGCAATTTGCTTCCGGGTGACATTGACCATCCTTCCCATATAGAAAAGGTAGAGGAAAATGTTTATGGAAAAAGGGTGTAGTATGCCTCACCAAATCCACCTGAATTACATGATAACCCTCCTCGTGACCCAACTTAGGGTCCCTCAACAACTCCATAGTTTGTTCCACTGGCAGTCACACAGTTCATCCCCCCAGCCACTCCACAAACCACTGGGCCTACTTATCATGTTAATGAACCTGCCAATTCCCTGGTGTTCCTAGATCCTCATGAAGGTTATCTAATGGTTTCTCTCATTTCCCACCTCGAAGCCCTAGAAACTCGACAGGTGGAAATCCCACATGGTGGCAAGCCATATCCGACATGGGTGGATAATATGCTAGCGCACCCTAGTTTTGGAAATCTTACCTTATCCCCTTTTAATGGGATGGGTTACCCGCTGTAGCATCTAGCCCACTTTATTTCAATGTTTGGACCCATGCTAGGAACTCTAGCACAACAAGAGGCCACCAAGCTCCAGTATTTTGTATAGATGCTGGAAGGCCCTACTTTCGTTTCGTATAGACAGCTACCCATTGGTTAGTAGCCAGTTGGGAGGATCTTCATTGGATGTTTATTTACTAATTTAGTTCTACCACCTGGAATACAAGCATTACTAACCTATTTATGTGAAAGAAGTTCCCTGATGAGTGCATCGTAGAGTTTGTCTCCAAGTGAAATGGACTCACATATTCACTGAATATGCCACTGAATTAGGAGAAAATACTAAAAATTCTTTTGGGAAATGTCAAAACTAAATTGGTCCCTTCTCTATTCACATAGAATTACCTAGGAGGATTTCTAGATTTATCTGAAAAATACCAACAGCTAGAGGAAGACTTGCAAAAAACCAAGCAGGCAAGTTTGTTGCCTCCTGTAGTTCCCGCGAGAACTACCGCTAAGGCCAGGCCCTTTGTGGTAGCACAAGTAGAGGCTCCCAGGTAGCTAGAGTTATTACCAGTGGTTCCCCCTCTACAACCTCACTGAGGCTGACCACCTTAGGTGAAAAATTTGGCCTAGCAGTTCCCACCACATAATTGGAAGGCGCCCCCACATAACGTGCCACTACCACATAGGAAAGCTAATCAGCTTTCACCACTTTGATAGGCTCCACTACTCCCTCTTTAGAGCCATGATCCGAGTGCCCCCTTCCTGGACAGAAGTAATGAGGCCTTATCATTTAATGAGGGTCATGTCCCTAGTTATTTCTGAAGCACCTTGGACCAAGGAATCCTATAGTTTCTAGAATAAAGGAGTCCTAAAAAGGCATATCTCGCTAATCACCCCAATTACTGCCCCTATCACCGGATCATTGGGGACACCCCCGAGAAGTGATATTTGTTTAAACACTAGCTCGAATACTAGGTTGATGACAACATAGTTAGGTTAGGTCAGTCCCTGACTCAGGAAGCATGTGTGTTCATAAATCCTAATAGCGACAATTACAGCTAAGGTGAGTGGCATCAGGTTCCTAAATTTGGGTCCTAGAAATATGATGACCAGATGGCACACAAGATAGTTTTTCATGCCCATGGAATTATTCATGCCCTTTTGAGCCAACCCGATCCTTTAGAGGTCACTTCATTACCTATATCTACTACTTCTGTGTCAATATCTCAATAATCCACTTCTTAGAGGGGAAAGCATCTATGACACAAGGGAAAGAAATGTCCCCACCAATTCCATCGTTATCCCATACTCTCAGATATTTCATTCCCATGAAGATGAATATTTCCCCAAAAATCTGTCTAGTGACAGAGGATTCCTCAAGTGATGATCTAGGGTATGCTTCGGTCAGTACCATGCAGTTGGTAAACCCCAACAAGGATCCTGACGATGAAAAGCACCAGAAAAATCTTCCCAACATCCCTAGCTGATGCCAGCGTCGATGGGGTCGTGGTTATTTGAGTCTTCGGAATGCGTAGGTAAATGATTCCATCCCAGATATTCATGCCACTGAGACTAGGTATGTCACGACCCGACCCAACGGGGCTCGAGCCGCGACTCCCCAAACCCGCCTCCAATAGGCCAGGGGCTGGAGACTAGCACCGAGTAGGCTATCACACACATGGGAGGCATTAGCCTAAGGTACCTGTACACACACACCCACATACACCTCCATGCAACAGTGCAGAGATATATAAAACTGAAAAGTAAAAAATTCATGCATACACTATCCCACAACCAGAGTACAATAGAAGTACAAAGGGAAAAACAAGGCCCACCAAAAGAAAACTACAAAAGCACGTCCAACCTACTCTGAAGAAGGGGAACACTGCCACAAACACCCGCCGGAAAGCTTCCTTGACACCGCACCGGTAAACACCCCGGTCAGTCTCTCTCACTCAGCTCCGCCTGCTCCGGGTCCTCCTAGGACTCCGTCGAAAGGCCTGTGGTCTGCACAAGACACAAACATGTGCGGGAAAAGCCCGTGAAGGGGTGAGTATAAACATACTCAGTAGGCACCCCAAAAACCCAAAACAAAAGAGAGAAACTGAAAGGAAACAGTCCGCTCATCCCAGCCAGAGGGAACCCAGACAAGAGAGAAAATCTATCTCGTGACCACCCTCGGCTAAACACAACTAGTCAGCTCAGCTCAGGTGTATGCCCATATATACACCTTGAAAAATCCAGATAAACTCAGCTCACGCCACAAAGCCACAAGAGGTACCGACCTCGTCACCAGTAACTGTACACAACCAGAAGAGTACACCCCATGATCACTGTCATCCCAGATGACACTCATCCGAGAGATACACTCCATCAGGTTTATCATAAACCTCTTAGACGCTCACCCGAGAGATCACACTCGTCGGTTGGCATCACTGAGGACAACTCACCGAAACAACATAACCACCAAACTCCTTGGATTGGGGATCCCCGCTAGGGTCTGCTAGGGGATACCAAAACGCACTCCAGTATACGTAGATCACAGATAGGGGATCACTCCCAGGGTCCGCTAGGGGATACCACGACCCGATATGGAATACGTAGTTCTCAAAGACAGGGGATCACACCCAGGATCCACTGGGGGATACCACAACCCGATCTGGTGCTCAACAAAAGCATGACACTCAGATAGAGGATCATCGCCCATATAAAGGTTGTCACGACGATACCGGAACCCTATATGGTATAACTCGCGATGTAGGGGATCGAACTGACGATGACGCAACCCTACAGAAACCACGTGTTGAGTAAGGGATCACATAACCAATGATACCACAACCCTACTGTACACCTCATGCTGAGTAGGGGATCGTAAACCCGACGATACTGCAACCCTACTATAAAATTGATGCTGAGCAGGGGATCGTATACCCGATGATTCCACAACCCTACTGAGCATGACCCACTACGTAGGGTATCATATTACCGATGATGCCACAAACCCTACGGGGTTAAACTTCTAGATAGGGGATCGCCGCCAATGAATAAGCGGTCACAACGATACCAAGAACCCGATCTAAGGAAAAGATGCTAGAGGATCCCGCTCTGGGCCCAGCAGAGGGATGACACAACTCTAACAGCTTAAAAATCCCATCCAGAGGATCACAAACCTATAAGAAGGTTGTGATGCCACACAAAACCTCGTGGGAAGGAACCAAGGGAGTACCCTCAACCACTGCTGGTCCAAAACGTCGCTAACCCGATCAACCCTCAACAATGCCACACTGCGCATCTCCAAGGCCAAAACCAAGGCCACCATCGCAATCTACGCGAAAAAACACACAGTATTGGCTGCTTACTCGCCCGAAACGGAGCACCGGTGAAACATGCACTATTCACCGTAGTTAGCTCATGCAGGGCCCACACAACGATCCTGAAACACATCGAGCGGATCATACCACGACGATCCCCTCGAAAAAAAGCGGAATCGACTACTCGCTCGTCCGAAATGGACACCCGGTGAAAAAGTTACTATTCACCGAATCTATCTCGGGTGGGTCTCACGCCTCGATTCCGAAACTCATCGAACGGATCGCACCATTGCGATCCTCTCGAAAAAAAACAAATGATCGACTAATCATCCGCCAAAATCAGACTCCTGGTGCAAAAGGTGCATTTCTCCGCAAACCCCAAAACCCGGCCTCGTGGGGCCCGCACCCCGTTCTCAGTCCCAACACCCAAAAACTATCTCAAAAAGTCCGTCGTACCATCAGGGTCTCAACGCCACTGACGACACATCATTCAGACGCTCCGGGTAGAAGTTAAAATGGCCCAAAGTCGTAAAATAATAAAATAATATTATCTTATACGACGTTTCTAGCTCCCGGGCCACGATCCCAAACCTTCAAACCTTGAACCTACTCCGGAGGGTTCGCCTCGTCGTCAGGGTCGCGTCGCCGCAAACGACACGCGAATCCGACTCCCGGATTGCAAGATACGGGGGTTTAAAGACTCCCGTATGACAAAAGAGGCCGGACCGGCCTCGACCGGCCGGCCTAGACCGGCCGCCGCCGTCGGCCCGCCACTGGCTGGCGGGCCTCCGCCGCAGGCCGGCGGGCCTCCGCCGCGGGCCGCCGCCGGCCCACCGCTGGCCGGCGGGCCTCCCCCGGCCCGCCGGCGCCGGCGGATCTTCCGCGGACCGCCGGGGGCACCCCGACGATCCATTTTACGATCCGGAGGTGTCTAAACGTCCCTCGGGACCCGATCTACACTGCTACGGCTTCAATTTGCAGAAAAATTCAGCAAAAACGGGATCAAGGGTTAAAACTAAAATCCGCCTACCTCGCGGGCGAAACGCCGACGTTCTGCCTTAGATCCGTGCTCCAGAGCTTCCGTTGCACGCTCCTGGAATGTCCGCCGTCGAAATCCAAGCTCATGGGCGCTTCATTTGCTCGATTTGGCGGATCGGCGACGAAGAACGGTGAAGAACGCCGAGAAGAAAGAAAGGGGGGGGGGGGAGTGCTGATATTTATATCTGCCGCCCGCCGGCGCCAAACCCGCCTCGGACCCGACGCCCGATGCTAACAAAGGTAAGGTCACCCCTAGGGTAAACGCGTCGTTCTGAATGCAACAGTGGACTCAGATTTTCCATCCGAGACTCTATTCAGAAGTTATTCGAGCTGACGCTCGCACACTAACTTTTCCGCTTATTAATGAAAACGCCCCTGGTGGCATTTCTCACCGCAGGCCCGTGCCCGTAAAGTTTACACCTCGCCTAGGGTAAACGGCACGTTCCGTATGCAACTGTTCACTTAGATTCCCATTCTGAGCCAGCGTTTAGGAGATATCACACCCCCGCCACGTGCATAGTATAAAAATACTTAATATTTTTAGAAAATTAATTATGGGCACACCGGGCCTCGGAATCGCCCGCCGTCTTTGCGCCTAGCTCTGGAATCATTGGTAGAAATATTCCAAAGTCTGACAGGGCCAAAAACCCGAGTCGCTACATCCTCCCCCCTTAGAAATTTTCGTCCTCGAAAAGCCCCAAGCACAAGGAAAGCGACTGGACTCTCAACTGGGTCTCACACACCAGCGAGCTCACCAACAAACACCCCTGCCCGAACGCATATGTCAGAGGGACTCATCCACCACACCTCAACACTGTCCGCTTTGGGCGGCACTGACTCGCCCGGATGGTTTTAATCATGTCCCAAAAACGCATCTCGGTGGGGGAAGGATCCCTCTTCCTCACGCATTCAAAGCACACCGAACAACACACACACAAGGTCTTACCAACTTCCTGAACAAAACACGAGAAAGCAACATAAAGGAAGGGTATCACTAAATAGTGTCTATCAAACTACTTCAGAAAGTAGAAAGGACACAAGGCGTACCTATATCCATTCGCGGTGCCTCTGGGTCAACAGCCTCCAGGGCATGCAGATGTCTTCGCCCTCGGCCACCAGCTCCTTGAGCTTGGCATGGACCTCCTAGGGGTGGGGGTGGTGGTAACTAATACCGCCTACCACTTCCTGCTGCTGCACCAGCTCCGTCGCCACGTTTGCCGCCCTACGGGCCTTCTTGCTCTAGATGCTACCTCTGACACGACGGTCCATCAACTGAATCCCTCTCAGTATCATGACGAGTCATAAAATCTATAGAAAGATGTCCCCGACCATCGCAAGCATAACACCGCCTCTCATGCGGCTGACCAAAACTGGCCTACGAGCCCTGGGAGCCCTGAGCCTCAGATCCTCTATCCTGGGGTCGCCCCCTGAAACATCGGCCACATCCAGACCCCTGAGTCTTTCGTCGGATACCAGATGCCAACGTCTCAGCTATCACATGCCCATCACTAACAGGGGGAAACTATTCATCCAGAAATCTCTCCACCACCAACGCTCGCTCCGGCACTCCTGCATAGGTGGGAAGGCACAAGGAAACCACACCTGCTCAGATGTCCCTGCGTAATCCCTGCTCGAAGGTCCGAGCCCAAAATAACATGTCTCAAACCATATCCAGGGGGTCGAGTACTCCGACACAGTCATGCCCTCCTGTCGAAGCTGCAGAAGCTCTTGAATCCGCACTGACCTCAGTGTCACGGGATATAACTCATCCCTGAAGATCCGCTCAAAATCTTCCCACGTGAGCGTCTCCTTGTCATGGGACTGCGTCACCAGGCTCCACCATCGCCCAACCGAACCATGCATAAGGCTCGCCGATAGGACCACCATCTGATCTGGGGGTGTCCTCACTAGGCGGAAAACTCGGGTGACTGCCTCAAGCCAGTCATCAGCTGCCTGGGGGTCTGGATCACCTTGGAACCTCAGAGGTCGCTGCCTCTAGAACTCATGCAGTGCACTCAGCCTGCGCACAACCTCATCCTGCACTGCCGACACAACCAGCTACTCGACAGGTGGTGGATCAACTGGTGGACCACCTGGAGTTCCAGCCTCAGAACCTGCGCCCTGGTCCACAGCCTCTGCACGGAGCGGATCGTCACCACAATCCCGTTGTGAAACCCTCACTGGCTGTCATCGTGGAGGAATCCTGAAATACATTCAAGATGCACCACGGTCAAAGAGTGTATCTGGATAGATGACTCAAGAAGGACAAGGAAAACCCAAAACCCAGTCCTATATGATGCATGTACCGTTATGTTCGAACGACCAGTGTATGAATGTCCCGAGTCGAAAGGCAGGTTATCAGAGTCCTGGTGTATGGATACATTGGCCGCCGCACCAACACTGGAGTCTCTGGCCTGAAATCCGAGCTCGAAACACCCTAACACTACCGCTATGCAACCCAAACCAAACTCACAGGTAGACGAGCTATGCTCTGAGATCCCAAAGGTGGAACCTCCTCTGATACCAATCTATCACGACCCGACCCAACAAGGCTCGAGCCACGACTCCCCAAGCCTGCCACCAATAGGCCAGGGGCTGGAGACTAGCGCCGAGTAGGCTATCACACACATGGGAGACATTAGCCTAAGGTACCTGTACACACACACCCACATACAACTCCATGCAACAGTGCAGAGATATATAAAACTGAAAAGTAAAAATGCATGCATACACTATCCCACAACCAGAGTACATCAGAAGTACAAAGGGAAAAATAGGGACCACCAAAAGAAAACTAAAAAAGTGCGTCCAACCTGCTCTGAAGAAGGGGAACACTGCCACAAATACCCGCCATAATGCTTCCTCGGCACCGTACCGGTAAACACCCCGGTCAGTCTCTCTCACTCAGCTCCGCCTGCTCCGGGTCCTCCTGGGACTCCGTCAAGAGGCCTGTGGTCTGCACGAGACACAAACATGTGCGGGTAAAGCACGTGCAGGGGTGAGTATAAACATACTCAGTAGGTACCCCAAAAACCCAAAAAAAAAGAGAGAAACTGAAAGGCAACAGTCCGCTCATCCCAGCCAAAGGGAAACCAGACAAGAGAGAAACTCTATCTCGTGACCATCCTCAGCTAAACACAACTAGTCAGCTCAGCTTAGGTGTATGCCCATACATACACCTTGAACAATCCAGATAAACTCAGCTCATGCCACAAAGCCACAAGAGGTACCGACCTC
This sequence comes from Viscum album, assembly GCA_963277665.1. Taxonomy (NCBI): domain Eukaryota; kingdom Viridiplantae; phylum Streptophyta; class Magnoliopsida; order Santalales; family Viscaceae; genus Viscum; species Viscum album. Next base: position 302,933,936 of record OY728166.1, read on the forward strand.
GTAACCAGCAACTATCCACAACTAGAAGAGTAAACCCCACGATCACTGTCATCCCAGATGACACTCATCCGAGAGATACACTCCATTGAGTTTCTCATAAACCTCTCAGACGCTCACCCGAGAGATCACGCTCGTCAGTTAGCATCACTGAGGATAACTCACCGAAACAACATAACCACCAAACTCCTTGGATAGGGGATCCCCGCTAGGGTCCTCTAGGGGATACCAAAACCCACTCCGGTATACGTAGCTCACAGAAAGGGGATCACTCCTAGGGTCCGCTGGGGGATACCACGACCCAATCTGGCATACGTAGTTCTCACAGATAGGGGATCTCACCCAGGATCTGCTGGGGGATACCACAACCCGATCTGGCGCTCGATAGAAGCACGACACTCAGATAGAGGATCATCGCCCATATAAAGGTGGTCACGACGATACCGAAACCCTATCTGGTATAAATTGTGATGTAGGGGATCAAACTGACGATGCCACAACCCTACAGAAACCACGTGCTGAGTAGGGGATCGAATAACCAATGATACCGCAACCCTACTATACAACTCCTACTGAGTAGGGGATTGTAAACCCGATGATACCGCAACCCTACTATAAACCTGATGCTGAGCTGGGGATCATATACCCGATGATGCCACAAACCTACTGAGCACGACCCACTACGTAGGGGATCATATTCCCGATGATGTCACAAACCCTACGGGGTTAACCTGCTAGATAGGGGATCGACGCCCGTGAATAAGCTTTCACAGCGATACCAAGAACCCGATCTAGGGAAAAGATGCTAGAGGATCCCGCTCCGGGCCCACCGGAGGGATGCCACAACTCTAACAGTTTAAACATCCCATCGAGAGGATCACAAACCTATACGAAGGTTGTGATGCCACACGAACCCTCGTGGGAGCGAACCAAGGGAGTACCCTCAACCACTACTGGTCCAAAACGTCGCTAACCCGAGCGACCCACAACAATGCCACACTGGGCATCTCCAAGGCCAAAACCGAGGCCCCCATCGCGATCTATGCGAAAAAACACGCAGGATAGGCTGCTTACTCACCCGAAACGGAGCACCGGTGAAAAAGGAACTATTCACCGTAGCTAGCTTGTTCGGGGCCCACACAACGATCCCGAAACCCATCGAGCGGATCATACCACGACGATCCCCTAGAAAAAACAAGCGGAATCGACTACTCGCTCATCCGAAACGGACACCCGGTAAAAAAGGTACTATTCACCGAAGCCAGCTCGGGTGGGGCCCACGCCTCGATTCCAAAACTCATCGAATGGATCGCACCATTGTGATCCTCTCGGAAAAACACACAGGATCGACTAATCATCCACCAAAATCGGACTCCTGGTGCAAAAGATGCGTTTCTCCGCAAACGCCAAAACCCGGCCTCATGGGGCCCACACCCCGTTCTCAGTCCCAACACCCGGAAACCATCTCAAAAAGTCTGTCATACTATCAGGGTCTCAACGCCACTGACGACACGTCATTCGGACACTCCGGGTAGAAGTTACAACGACCCAAAGTCATAAAATAATAAAATAATATTATTTTATACGACGTTTCTAGCTCCCGGGCCACGATCCCAAACCTTCAAACCCTTGAACCCACACCGGAGGGTTTGCCTCGTCGTCAGGGTCGCGTCGCCGCAAACGGAACACGAATCCAACTCCCGGATTGCATGATACGGGGGTTTAAAGACCCCCGTATGACAAAAGAGGCCGGCCCGGCCGCCGCCGCCGGCCCGCCGCCACCGGCCCGCCGGTTGTCCGTTTTATGATCCGAAGGCTTCTACACGACCCTCGGGACCCGATCTACACTGCTACGACTTCAATTTGTAGAAAAACTCAGCAAAAACGGGATCGGGGGTTAAAACTCAAATCCGCCTACCTTGCGGGCGGAACGCCGACGTTCTGCCTTAGATCCGTGCTCCAGAGCTTCCGCTGCACGCTCCTGGAACGTCTGCCGTCGAAATTCGAGCTCGTGGGCGCTTCATTTTCTCAATTCGGCGGATCGACGGCGAAGAACGACGAAGAACGCCGAGAGGAAAGAAAGGGTGGGGGGGGGGGGGGGAGTGCTGATATTTATATCTGCCGCCCACCGGCACCAAACCCGCCTCGGACCCGACGCCCGATTCGAACAAAGGTAAGGTCACCCCTAGGGTAAATGCGTCATTCTGAACGCAACAGTGGACTCAGATTTTCTATCTGAGACTCCGTTCAGAAGTTATTCGAGCCGACACTTGCACACCAACTTCTCCACTTATTTACGAAAACGCCCATGGTGGCGTTTCTCACCGCAGGCCCGCGCCCGCAAAGTTTACACCTCTCCTAGGGTAAATAGAACCTTCTGGAAGCAACCGTGCCCTCAGATTCTCATTATGAGCTACCTTTTAGGATATATCACATCCCCACCACGTGCATAGTATACAAATTCTTAATATTTTTATAAAATTAATTACGGGCACACTGGGCCTCAGAATCGCACGCCGTCTTCGCGCCTAGCTCTGGAATCATTGGTAGAAATATTCCAAAGTCTGACAGGGCCAAAAACCTGAGTCGCTACAAGGTATCAGGACCAACATAGAGCTCAACATGGGCAACCTTCTCATCTTGTTTCATCAGAACTTCCTCCACTATTGTTTTTACTGCCTGACCAGGTGAAACCACCACGATCATGCTATCATCCACGTTCTATTCAAAATCGGCCTCAGTCACTTGGCCCTCATCAGGTAGTCACTCCATGTGGTTTGACCAGTGAGCAGTGGGTCCTTCCCAGTACCAACCAGAACCTGTCGGTTCAGCCAGTAGGGCTGGTCAAACCTCCTGCCATGGAGTGGCCTCTTATTTGCAGAGGCATACACCTGGCACAAATGTATGATATTCTCAAGAATGTTTCCAGCGTTCCTATAATTCTCTTATTCCTATAATATCTTCTCTTTTCAGTGGATATGTGTGATGCCCTTTTAGAAGCTTTAATAAGACCCCTCCAATTTGTGACATAGTAAGAAACTATAGAATCCATTCATTATGAGGTAATCGAGCATACATAATTTCATTAAAATATATCTTTTTCTATAGAAGATGAAGCCTCCCTTATATAGGGGCACATTCTCCCACTGTACATCACTATCCTTTTTAACGGTGTGGAGTATCATTGTTTTCTTGTCAACAAAGGCTCATGGATCAACCTTATCCCGACACGGACACTCTGTAAGATGGGGCTGTTCGAGGTTGATTTGAGCCCCTCTGACCTTAAAATTCATGGTTATGACATGATGAAACTTACACTAGTTGTCATGATCCACATGAAGACCCAGTGCAGTGGCCTAGTTTCTAGCACCAAGTTCATGGTTGTCTAACAAGACACTGCTTACAACACATTAATAAACAGGCCATGGATTCACCTACATGAGGAAGTCCCTTCCCCATATCACCAATGCCTAATGTACGACATTAATGGTCGAGTAGGAATACTAAAAGGTGACACATCTCCATTTTCCTCTGGTGAATCCCACTATATGGATGATGACTATTACAAGAGAAAGGGTAAGAAGATTCCAGATAATGAGGCCGAACACGCTACCGCTGTGACCAACCCATGGATAGACCTGGATGACACCAACATTTTCTAGATTCACTGATTAGAGGCCACACCAATGAATTTGGGGAAATTATTTGTTATCTGTAGAACTAGGGGAAGCACATTCCTAGTTTTATGGAGCACCTAGATATCACCTCATATTTCTACACAAATCAGGACCGGGTGATCCTAAATCCCCTACACTCATACGGTATCAGAATGTCCACCCAAAGGCAATAGGAATACGTCATAATTGCATGTTTCACCAGGATAGGATAAACCAGATCAAGAGGAAACACCACTATTGGTTTTATATTATCCAACATTCCCCCCCTGGGATGAAGTCCAGATGGGATCTGGTTGACATCTTTTGTCACCATGGTTTTATCTATGCAAGAATCCCCCAATGAGGTGTCCACTGCCGCCCATGTTGGTGCCTGTGTCCCATAATGTTCTTTAAAAATAGAATAATTACATTCTATTGATGATCCCTCCACCATTCATGAATAATAGTACTTGGAGGATTCTCCTTCCACGTTTGAAGAGGGTGTCTCCACCACAGTCGATGAATTGGTACAAGTGAACTTCGGTGATGAGACAGATCTGAAACCAACATTGATCATTATCGCTAAAACTTTTGATGAGAAAAAACGATACATGGATTTTTTAAAGAAACATCATGATTTATTCTCTTGGAGTTACGAAGAGATGCTCGGGATATATCCTTTGGTCACTATCCACCATCTCAGTCTTCGAGTGAATCTTCGCGGGTTCAAATAGCCTCCAAGAAAGATGGACCCTTCTCACCATTCCATGTTCAATTCCAAGTTTGATAATCTTATCAAAGACAACATATTTAAGGAATTCTAGTACCCTATATGGTTAGCTAAAATTGTTCTATTTAGGAAGAAGAACTGACATATCTGAGTCTGCATCAACTTTTGGGATCTCAACCATCAGTGTTTGAAGGATGATTTTCCCCTAATTAATATAGAACTATTGATTGACACTACTTCTGGGTTCTAGGAACTCTCTATCATGGATTTTTATCCACGATATAATAAAATTCCAATGGACCATGTGGATGAAGAGTCTACCGCCATCAGGGAACCACACATAACATTATACTACCAGGTAATGCCCTTTTATTTAAAGAATTTAGGTGTTATCTATTAGCATGCCATGTTCCATATATTCAAGATGATACTCAGAGTATTGGGGGAAAGATATGTGGAAAATCTTGTGGTTAAATATTTACAGCTTCATGACCATATCAATGATCATGATAAAGTGTTTAGCTTCCTTCTTTCTCGCCATATAAAGATTAATCCCATGATGTGTGCCTTTGGGGTCACCTCTAGAAAGATTATTCGATTACTTGTCAGATACAGAGGCATTGAGATCAACTCGGAGAAGATCAAGTCCATTGGTCAGATTTATCCTCTGTGCAACATTCAGGAGCTCCAAATCTTTTAAGTCCACTTAACCTACATTTTCTGATTCATAAAAAATATGGATGGCAAGTGGAAACCCTTTACTCAGATCATGAACAATGGTGTCGATTATTAGTAGGACAAGGAGTCTCATTAAACTTTAGAGGAATCCCATAACTACATTCTATGGCCTCTGGTTCTGAGGGAACCCATTCCTGGAAATCCACTAGTCCTTTACGGGACTTCTCGGTAATGACCTCTCGGCGCCCTTCTCACCCATAATAACAATGATGGAACAGAGAACAATTTATACAATCTCAAACACATGATCCTTGATACGGAGACGAGGTCATTCTCTACCAAGAAGAGCTATATGGTGATAGTATTCACAATGCAGAAATTATGACATTAGTAATTGCATTGTCGAGCATGTCAAATAAGATGTTTATTTTTAACTAGAATTTCTGCAGTATAGCAACAACCTTAGGTTGTCTCTCGATGGAGCCTTATGAAAAAACAAAGGTGAATGGGATTTTATAAAACAGGTATTTTGAGTATTAAATATAGAAATTGGAACAATATTACTAAGTGAGAGAAACTGGTTTGAGAAATCGTGATCAACCCGGGTAAGTATCCCTTAATGATTAGTCTGTCAACCCTATCAAGGGAATGGGAAGGATAATTGATTACATGATTTATATATATAGTAAACTATATGATATATGAGTTCTTACTAGGTTACCTCCTAGTAATTGATTGATAGATGATAATAATTACTAGAAACCAATCAGAATCGATAAAATATCATCGATGTAAGAACAGAACTCAATCAAGGATTCACATCAACAACATGATGAGATGTCCAGATTCTGTTTTATATCACAAATTAGTCTCTACACAAACATTCATAATAATGGGTTATACCTTCAATATTTAATTAAACTATACCACCCAAAAGAACACCCAAGAAAGATAAATGGAGAGAGAAGAGGAAACCACACTCAAATCATCAAAATAACTGATTTATGCATGGAATACTGAGGATTCCTGTTTCGTTGATTTGTATTATATCATACCAGTATAAAAATAAAATAAAATTTAAAAAATTAATAATAATAGTATACAATTCTAGATATTCAATCACCTTCCAATTGTTACAATCATGGATCTCATGATTACAATAAAGAACATCCCTCAAATTGATCACTAAGAGACTTAGAAGTACATGGGGTAGAATAGGGGATAATGGATGAAGAGGGATCTATAATTTGTCTCACCCATACCCCTAGTCATTCCACCTTAGATAATTAGTGTATGAGAGATTTTTTGGTAAAAAACATCACACTTCCCACAAATGTAGTCAAGTGCCTAAGAGACTAGATCCATATTTAGGGTAGACATTTTAGTCCTTCATTATCCAGAAGGTTGGCAGAAAAAAACACGTTAAATTGTCATGAAATTACGCGTTGAGATTATAATTTGAGTTAGCTATCCAAGGGAGGTGGAATCTTCCCAATTGGACCTTCGATCCCCGAGTTATGACCCAAATACAGAATGGTGGTCCAATCTTCCCTACCCAGAATGTATTCACATTGTTAGCCTATTTTAGTCCTTCAAATGGATGCATTAGGCTCCATGATATTCTAGAGAAATTTAGCCACATTTTTTAATTAATACACATACTTTTATCCCAATTGGATGCACATATTATCCACAATACATATTAATGTTCACATGCATGCTTGGGATCTCACGCAGTTCAGCCTGTTTTGATTGAATTCCATCACAAGATCTCCAAATAATCTCCTCATACAATGTAAACACCAAAATAAGTAAAATTTCCCTATTAAACAGATATAAAAATTAATTCATTGAATCAAACTTGAAGTTAATTTTTTTATAATATTTTGAATACTGATTACGGAACAATATTAAAACATCAGTGTAAGGGTGGAATTGAATAGTAAATCGCTATGCGATCACACCCCCACACCTAAACATTTTTACTCCTAGGAAAATTATAATATCCTAATCCTGTCCCATTCATAAATCAAAGGTATGAAAAATTCCAATATTCTTTTCAAACAAAATTCATCTTTTCTCTTTTATGGAATTAATTTTCCTATCATTTTTCTTCTTTCACATTCGAATTTGTTCATAATCATTTGTCCACCCATGAAACATGTTGCAACCTACCCCACCTAGAAATTTTCACTCTTCACTCAAGGATCATATGAATTTGGGGTTATTATCTTTTCCTTGAGTTCATGTGATCTTACCATATTCATTCCAGAATTATATGTTCTCTACTAGAAAAAACAATTGTGCTACTCAAGAGGACTTACAATAGGTTGTTATGAGGATCTAGGGTTGGTAGGATTTAATGTATAATAATATGAGGTAGAATATGCATGTTTAACCCCTAAAGTAAAAAAAATGTCAGAATTCAGCAAGTGTTCGTAATTTATTTACTCACTCCACCCCTCAAAGAGTGTATCACTTCCAACTCATCTCCCCTTTGTTCCATTTGTGTGGTTCACAACCAATAAGTGAATAATAATGAATAACATCCTCTTTAATAATTTTTTTGTTCTATTTTTTTTGGAGTACAAAACTAATTTTTTGTATATAGTTTTTTTGAGATAAATAAGGAGTCATTTATGGAACAATTATTTGATATTGTTTGAGAACCTACTGCCCAAAACAAATGTAGGCACCCTTTCTATTAACCCATAATAATGATTATTTCCCACGAATTCCCCTGGAATCACCCACTACCCTATAATTTCTAAAAATAAAACCAGAATGTACAAAAGAGATGGGTAGGTAGGGATAAATTGGCTTATAATGTGGCTACTTGATAGGAATTTCAAGGTCTCTAAGTATTATGAAGGTTAAAATGTAAAATTGGATGAAAATATAGGTTAATTGTACAATGGGATTATCAATGAATGATTACCTCTATAAAAAATGTATCATACTTTAATCTTATGGTGTCAAATAGAATCAAGGCAAGTTATAGTTTCCCTACATGACCCTAGTCTCTCAAGAAAGTGATTAAAATGAAGACTATGATATAAAGGTCATATAATGTCTCTCGGGAAAGGGATTAAAATATTAGTACATTATAATGAATCATCAAATTCAAAAATCCATTAAACACATAATAATTATTTGAAAATAAAAATTCTAGAAAAATAATCCATATAAATATTCATTTCAAAATAATTTTTCCAAAAACAATGAAATTTTTTACACAATCAACTAAAGCATGAAAAATGATTTGGGTTATTATTTTTAAGATCTATTTTTATCTAAAAACACAAAATAAGTAAATAGAAATAAAAAAGTAAAATGAATTTTCAGTAATTTCAATGATTTGGTGACAATAAGGGGGAAGTAAAAATACCATAAAGAAGGTGAAAAAGGTAAGAAATAAGAAGGACAATGAAAATTATAATGAACTCAATAAGATGGGGAAAAGTGAAAATACCATAAAGAAGGTGAAAATAGGATAAAGGGGAAAGTAAATGAAAATACTAATGATCTAGACAAGGCAAGGAAAGGTGAAAATACAATAGAGAAGGTGAAAAAGATGGGAAATAAGAAATAAAATGAAAATCTTAATGAACTTGACAAGATGGGTAAAAGATAAAATACCATAAAGAGGTGAGAAAAAGAAGAAAGAAGAAAGATAATAAAAATCCTAAGGAACTCTGGAATGTATCCACTACCCCACACCTAGAATATGTTGTTCCCTCACACTAATAATTGAGAATGTGAGAAGGAAGGATAAAACCTAGTGTGTTTCAATTATATATTGCTTCTAAATGGTGGATTTCCTCCACCAGATTTTCTGGGAAATCCTCATAGATGTGTTTATGTCATTTCCCATTAACAGTAAGTCTTCTTTCACTCTGCTCATGTAAAATCTATATTACACCAAAAGGGTAAATTAGTAACAGTATAAGGATTGAGCCATCAAGAACCAAGCTTACATATATGCATAGTGTTTAACTTCCACCAGGAGGTGACTAGCCCATCAAAACAAAATTTTGAATGGTGAAATTCTGATTGGGATTTTAAAAGTTGTACAGTATGCCCAAAGTGCATCATCAAAGTGCAAACTCCAATCTTTCCTATTGGGTTGTACCATTTTTCCATGATTCTATTTACATCCCCATTTGAGATTTTTTCTTCTCCATTAGTTTGGGGGTGATATTAAGTGGAAAAATTATGATCAACCCCATACTTACGAATAAATTTTTTCATGTTTCGATTGAAAAAAAGTGATCCTTGATCACTAATGGTGAATCTTGGCAAACCAAACCTACTTAAAATCTAGGACCTTAAAAAATCACCATATCGGGAGTCATCGGTCCTAGTAACCTTTTCCTACACCCATTTAGACACATTGTCCACAACCAATAATATGTACACAAAGCCAAATGAATTTGTAAAATTCCCCATGATGTCAATGCCCCATGCATAAAAAATTTCATAGAATAACATGGGAAGTTGGGGAATTTCATTCCTCTAGGAGATATTCTATATGAATTTACTATGAATACATGACATGAAAAATATATGTGCATACCTATACAATTATGGATAATAATTTCCTAATTCGAGGACCTTTCGAGCTGTATGCTGAGAGGTAATGTTCCCACCTCAAGCCAAAGTGTGGCAGAAGGTCAAAAAAGAGATGAACTCATGGTCAGGGACACATGGACGAACTACGTGGTCACCAAAAATTCTACAAAAATATGGGTCATCCCAAATGTACCACCCAAAATCATGTTTATATCTCTGGGATTGTGAATTGATGAAATCAGTGGGGACCCAAGATGTTGCTAGAAAATTCACAATGTCCACATACTAGGGGGTATGGTCTACAACATCACAAAGGTTCTCATGAGGAATGAATTTGCCAATGGGAAGGGATGAGTCAACAAGGTGGTATAGTGGTAGAGAAATCCTACTAGGGTGGTCAGCTACAACATTTTATACTCCCCAATTATCTCTAATATCAAGGTCAAACTCTGGGAGGAGAAGCATCCACTATATGAGGTGGGGATTAGCTTCAGGTTTCTTTATGAGAAAAAATGGGTAGCATGATCAGAAAAGACAATGAATTTTGACCCAAGAAGATATGAATGATATTTTCCAAGGAAAACACTATAAAAATGATTTCATTTTTAGTGTTTGTGTAGTTTATATAGGCAGGGTCAAGGGTACGTTATGCATACACAATGACATGAGGAGCCTTCTCAACCCTGTGTGAGAAGACTAGCCCAACTGAAAAGTTAGAGGCATCAAACATATGTTCGAAGGGGAGATCCAACCTTTGTGGTTTGATAATGGGAGGTGATGTGAGACTCCATTTTAGTGAATTTAATGCATCCTCACAAATTTTTTTAAACACAAAATATGAATCTTTTTTGTAATACCTGAGATAATATAAGTTCAATGTTACTAAAGTCTTTATTGAATCATTGGTAAAAACTAGCATGGCCTAAGAATGATCGCACCTCACGAAAAAATTTAGAATATGGAAGGGATGAATTAATTCAATTTTATATTTATCAACTTGAATTCCTTTATTTGAAATGACATTACCAAGAACTATCCCCCACTTAACCATGAAATAACATTTCTCAAAATAAAAAACAAGATCTTTTTCAATGCAGTGGCAGAGGACAAAACCTAGGTGTTCCAAAGAATCATCAAAAGAATAACCATATAACATGAAATAATACATAATTAATTCCATAAAACTCTCAAGGTACTCAGAAAAAACACTCAAAAAACATCACTGAAAAGTACCTAGAGCATTATATAGACCAAAAGGCATTATTCTGTATGAAAATGTGCTGAATGGACATGGAATTGTTGCCTTTTCTTGACACTCAGAAGCTATATGGGTTTATAAATAACCTGAATATACATCAAGGAAAAAATAACGGGACTTATTAGCCCATCATTATAACATTGGTTAAGGAAAGGAAGAGAAATATGGTTCTTCCACATGACTTGATTCAGTGAAAAGTAGTCAGTACAGACTTGCCAACTGTTTTGCACACATTTTGGAACCAATTCAATCCTTTCATTTGACACAAACATTATTCTTATTTTTTAGGCACAATTTACATTTGGATAACCCATTTTCTATAGGATATAGGATAAATGATCTTAGAAGAAAGTAATTTACTGACATTTAATTTTACCACTTTATGGAGAGTGGGATTCAACTAGTGTTGAGAATTTATTATGGGATTAACCTCATCATTTAAAAGTATATGGTGTATAAAAATAGATGAGTTAATCCAGGGAATATCATCCAATGTCTATAATATCTCCATTATACACTCTTTAAAAAGGTTGATATGTTTTGATTCCTATTGTGGAGAGAGGTTATTAGAAATAACGGAGGTAAATTGGTCAGTACCATCAAGATAGGCATATTTTAAATAATAATAAAGTTATTTAACTTCAAACTCCAGTGGTTTTTGGATTAAGGGAGGGGGTTTATGAGGAGTGAGGTCCAAGAAACTATCTATCTTCTCATGTTTATTCTCTAAGGAAGCAGAATCTATGGAAATGGTATTTACAGAATCATCGACGGTCACAGGTACCTCAGAATGAACTAACTCATCAATTAAAGCACAAAATTTACATTTTTAGAACACACACATAAATAAAAACATGAATCAAAACAAAAATCATTCAAGAGATAATAAGAGAAAAATGATTCAGAGTATGGGTTGAGGAGAGAGTTTTGTATGTGGGTGTTCTTTGAGAGAAGAGCCATTGAATATATAGGAAGAATGGAGTTCTCTTCAATGGGGTGTTTCATTTCATCAAGGATGTTAAAGCTTACCTTTTCTTCACCGAACACCGTGGACAATATACCTTTGTGAACATTACTGATCGTCTTTGACTTTTTAAGGAATAGCCCACTAAGTATGAGAGGATAATGTCCTTGGGTTTAGGTATCTTCCATTTAAAGAATGTAGAAATCAGCGGGGAAAATGTTATTCTTAACTCTTACCAGGACATCCTTCATCACTCCTATTGGATTCATAGTACTCTGGTTGAAAAGTTGCACGAAAATGAATGTTGTTTGAAGCTCTCCAAACTACATAGAAGTATACACAGATTGAGTCATTACATTAATAGAATCACATAAATGTTGGTATAAAATTAGAAAATAAGGTCTCCCCTTTGGTAATCAGTATCATATATGTGCCTAGATCCTTGAATTTGGTTGGAATTGATGGTTAAATCAAGGCTGAGACATTCCCTCCCAAGTTGAATCTCTCATTCCCCTTCATTCTCCTTCTATGGGTGAAAATCTCTTTAAGAAATTTGGAATATTAAGATATTTGTTTAACTATATCCAATAAAGGAATGATAACTTGAACCTTTTTAAATGTATCCATTATTTATTTATCAATATCATTATCAAAATTCATCTTACATTTAGAAAGTCTTATGGGGAATGAAAGAAAAATGGATTGTTCATTTTAATCATCAATGATAATTTGATTAGACTTTTTATTTTTTTATTCATTGGATGCTTTTATGTGTGGAGAAAGAGTGTTTTAAATAGGGGGACATACATGTTGTGTAGAATCATTGGATGTAAAAACATCCTCACCACTATGAAGTTTTCTTGAACAAACATTAACTTTTTATTTTGGATTGACAATAGGTTGGGAAGGTAATTGTACATAATCATGCATATTTATCCAACTGATGATGTTCTCCAATTCTCCCAGTTGAGTTAGTAGGTCTTGAATTTCTTATTGTGTGGTCTGTTGGAACTATAGGTTCTGGGTTTCCATTTTCGTCACCATATCCTCGAGGAATGGTTCAAATTTTAGAAGGATAGGAGGATTTTTTTGAGAAGATAAAGGATTATAATGTTGTGTACCTTGTCCTTATTGATACCAATTATTCTTGGGGTAGCTTGAGTTTACTCCTTGTCAGTATTGGGGTTGTACATGCCACCTGAGGATTTTATTTGACCTAGATTGTTCATGATTTAAGGGAGGTGCTTGATGGAATGGATGACTTGGGAACATGGCTGCACAAGACTCAGGTGAATCCTGAGGTTGTGGGAACTGATTAAAAAAGAGTATTGTCAGAAGAAATGCCACAATGTAATGGAATTGAAGAAGAGTGTGAGTTACCCTGTACTTGAGATAGTCTCCTTAAAAGGATATTCATCTCATCAAGTTTATTATCTACCTTTTGTTCTAGTAATGAATGAATTACCTCATGAACTGCTCAGATTGGTGCAATTGCTCATGTACCAAATTGTGGTGCATTTTGAGCCATGTTTGCAACTATATCACGAGTAGAGGAATGAGTTTTATCAACTAGGGAACCACCAACTCTAGCATCATTCATTCCATGATCCATGGGGATCATTCCTTCATTAAAGTATTGGATTAACAATTGTTCAATAATTTGGTTGTGGGGAATCTTGTGAAAATGCTTTTGAATCTCTCCCACTATTCATGAAGGGTCTCTCCTTGTGATTTCCTAATTCCACAAATTTCATTTCCTATTAATGCAGTTCGAGAGGCAGGGAAGAAATTCCCTAAAAAGAGTCTTTTCAAGTCATTACATCCCTCAATTGTGGTAGGAAGACAATATATCCAGTGTTTAGGTACACCATTAAGGGATAAAGGGAAGGCCCTAAACTTAATTAGTTCCTCAGACACATTTTTTTGTTTCATGGTGGAGCAGATTATGTGAAACTCTTTGAGATGTTTGTGAGGGTCCTCACAAGAAAGAATATGAAATTTGTGAAGTAGGTGGATGAGACCATATCTTTGCTAAAATATTTCTGATTCCCCAGGATATTGGATGTATGCAGGTCGGTACTCCATATCTGGGGTGGTCAGTTCTTTTAAGGCTTGATTATTGGAAAACATGTTTTCTTGGGTTTGCTTGGGTTCAATTTTGGAGTGGTTTAGGACCAATTTAGATTCCAAAATTGGATCCTCAGTTTTACTTGATTAGCCTACTCTAGATTCCCAAAATTTTGAGTGAAGATTCATTTCAATTTTTGGGTCAAATTCAAGTAGTTTTTCTTTTCCAGATCTTGTCATGCAACAATGATTTACAGTTTTATTGATTTATTATTTGTTGTTGTTTTTTTTGTTTTTTATATTTATTATGTAAGGTTAATGAAATTAATACACATACAAAATGAATGTAGAAATGAAAAGTTAATGTTATACTACAGATTTAGGGAGAGAGAACAAAAGAAGAAGAATGAGAGAGAGAGAACACAAAAAAAAATCAAATGAGGGGTCAGATATTGAAAGGTGTACTCATTAAGAAGAAATAAATATAAAGAATTTTTTTTATCTCATATCCCCAAAAAAGGCTCCAAAGTTTGATCGCGTTGTCGAGCACGTCAAATTAGATGTTTATTTTTTACTAGAATTTCCGCAGTATAGCAGCAACCGTAGGTTGTCTCTTAAGAGAGCCATAGATCATTAATTACAAAATAAGGTTCTAATTATTAAATTAATAAAGGGGAATTGTGTTTAAAAAAACATGGGTTTTTATTATTAAAAATAGAAATTGAAACTATATTACTAAGTGAGAGAAACTGGTTGGAGAAATCATGATCGAACTAGGTAAGTGTCCCTTGATGCTCAATCCATTATCATTATCAAGGGAATTGTAAGGATAATTGATTAATGGATTTATACACATTTTAAATAGTATGATATGTTAGTTGTTACTTGGTTTCCATCTATGATTTTTTCAATCAATGATACTAATTACCGGTGTCATCTTAGAATCAATAAAATATCATCGATATATGAACCAAACTCAATCTAGGAATCACATCAACAACGTGATGAGAGGTCCCTGTTTTGGCCTATATCACATATTTTTTCCAACACAAAAATTCATAATAATTGTTTATACCTTATGGATTTAATCAAATGATACCATCCATAAGCACACCCATGAAAGAGATAAGGTGAGAGAAGACGTAACCACATTCAAATCATCATAAGATCCGATTTATTCCTGGAAGCAAGAGGATTCTTATTCTTTTTTTTGAATTATATCATACCAAAATAAACACAAAATAAAATATAAAAATGAATAATAATATACTAAAAACCTAGAAATTCAATATCTTTTCAATCGTTACAATCATGGAGCTCGAGATTATAACAAAGAACACCCCCCAAATTGATCCCTAAGAAACGTAGAAGTGCATGAGGGGGAAGATGGAGATAATGGATGAAGAAATATCTCTAATTAAACTCACCATTAACCATTGTAGTTCAACCTCACAGAATTAGGGTAGAAGTGATTTTATCGACAAAAAATCACACTTTCAACAAAAGAAGTCAAGTGCCTAAGGGACTATGTCACTATTTAGGGAAGAATTTTTAATCCTCATTTATCCAGCTGGTTGGATAAACAAAATGTGTTAAAATTTCATGAAATATGTTGTAGAGGTTATCCTAAGAGTTATCCCAAGGGAGGTGGAATCAGCCACATTGGATCTTCTAGGATTGAGTTATGGCCCAAATATAGAAGGGTGGTCCAATCTGGCCTGCCCAGAATTTCGTCACATTGTGAGCCTATTTTGGTCCTCAAAATAGATGAATTAGGCTCCATGATCTTTTATAGAAATTTAGAAAACCTTTTTTTCATCCATACACCCATTTTTATCCCAATTGGATGCATGTATTATCCATAGTACATATTATTTCCCACATGCATGCTTGGGCTCTCGCGCAGTTTGGCTTTTTTTTCTTGAATTTCATCACAAGATCTCCAAATCACCACCTAATACAATGTAAACACTGAAACAAGTAAAATTTCCCTATTAAACAGTGATAAACATTAATTAATTGAATAAAAAATTAATTTAAATATATTATTATATTTAGAATATCTGTTAAAAACTAGTTTAAAACAGTGGTGTATGAATAGAATTGAGTAGTGAGTTGCTATGTGATCGCACCCCCACACCAAAACATTTGTACTCCTGGGAAACATATAATATACTAATCATGTCCCATTACTAAATATATGGTGTGAAAAATCCCTTGATTCTTTTGAAATGAAATTTATCATGTCTCGGTTATGGAATCAATTTTCCTATCATTTTTTTTCTATCACATTTGAATTTGTTCAAAATCATTTGTTCACCCATGAAAAATGTCAAAACCTAACTCACCTAGAAATTTTTCCTCTTCACTCAAGGAATATTGGAAAATAGATTTATTACCTTTTCCTTGAGTTCATGTGATCTAACCATATTCTTTTCAGTATTATAAGTTCTCTACCAACATAAACTAGTGTGCTACTCAAGAGAACGTCCAAATGGTTTTTCTAAGGATAAGGTTTGTTGGATTTAATTTATAAAAATCCAATGTAGAAGTGGAGTGTTTAATATCTCAAGTACAATACATGTCAAAATTTATCTAGTGTTCATAATGAATTTACCCATATAAACCCTCATAGATTGTATCACATCTATTCACTCTCCCCTTTGTTCCATTTATGTAGGTCCCAATCATGTAGTGAATAATAATTAATAAAAATCATATTCTTTCCATTTTATTTATTTTTTCTATTTTATTCAGAGTACAGAAATATTTTTTTCTCTAAATAATTTTTTTAGATAAAGAGGGAAACATGTATAACCTAATGATAAATATGGTTTGAGAACCCAACGCCCAAAAAATTTGTAGTAACTCATTCTATCAACCCATAAAAATGATTATTTCCCAATATTTCCCCATGAAACAACTTCTACCTTACAATTTCTATAAATAAAAAAATAATGTACACAAGAGATGGGTTGGCAGGGATAAATTGGCTAGTAATGTGGCTACCTAACACGAACTTCATGGTCTATGTGGTATAATAAGGGTAAAGTGTCAGGGTTATCAAAAATAGAGGTCAATTTTACAGAGGTCTTATCAATGAATTATTTCCTCTATCATGATTGAAACATACTTGAATCTTATGGATTCAAAAAAATTTAAGTCATGTTTTAGTTTCTCTATATGACCCGAGACTCACAAGAAAGTGATTAAAATGAAGAATATGAAATAAAGGTAAAAAATGTCTTTTAGTGAAGGGATTAAAATATTGGTCAGTGATAATGAAGCATGGGATTCAAAATCCCATTAAAATCTTAAGAATGATTTGTAAATAAAAAATCTACAAAAAGATCCATATCAACATTCATTTGAAAATCAATTTTCCAAAAATAATGGAATTTTTACCCAATCGACTCAGACATGAAAAATGATTTGGTTTATTCTTTTTAAGATCAATTTTTATCTAAAAACAAAAAATAAAGAAAAATAAATCAAAAATAAAAATTCATTTTCAGTAAGTTCTATGATTTGGTGACCATAAGTGGGTAAGTAAAAATACCACAAAGAAGGTGAAAAAGAGAAGAAAAAAGAATGATAATGAAAATCCTAATGAACACAACAGGACGTGGAAATGTGAAAATAATGTAAAGAAGGTTAAAAAGAGGAGAAAGATGAAAGAAATGAAATTAATAATGAACTCAACAGGATTGGGAAAATTGAAAATACCATAAAAAAGGTGAAAAAGTTGAGAAAAAAAAAACAATGAAAATCCTAATGAAGTCGACAATACAGGGAAAAGAGAAAATACCATAATGTAGGTGAAAAAATAATAAGAAAGAATAAATACAATAAAAATCCTAATGAACTCAGGAATGTATCCACCCCCACACCTAGAATGTGTAGTGTCTACACTGTAATAATTGAGAATGTGAGAAGGAATGATAAAACCTGGAATGTTTCACTGGTATGTTGCTTCTAGAAGGTGTATTTCCTCCACTATATTCTTTGTAAAATACTCAAAGACGTGTTTAAGTCATTTCTCATTAACGTAAGAGTTCATCCACTCTGCGTATAAAAAATCTTTATTGCACCAAAAGGGTAAACATTTGTAACAGTTTAAGGACTGAGCCATCGAGAATTAATCTTACTTGGGTGGAGCTGAGCTTGGAATTGTACATGAGTACCTTCTCACAAATATGGAACTTCCACTAATTAATTATTCTATTATGTACATCCTTCAACATCTCTTTATAGATCCGAGAGTTCTCATATGCATCACGTCAAATTTCTTCCAACTCTAGAATCTGTAACTTACTATGATCACCTACATCTAAATAATTCATATTACATTGTCTAACATCCCAATATTTATAGTGTTCTACATCCACTGGGAGGTGAAAATCCTTTCTAAACGTAATTCTATATGGTTACAATCCTATTGGTGTTTTATAAGCTTTATGGTACACCCAAAGTGCACCATACAAGTGCATACCCCAATATTTCATGTTGGGTTGTACCATTTTTTCCATGATTCTATTATCTTCATGATTTGAGACTTTTTATTTTCCTTTAGTTTGGGGGTGACAAGAATTGGGGACTTTATAAACAACACCATACTTATGAAGCAAAGTTTTCTTGGTGCAATTGAAAAAATGTGAACCCTAATCACTAATGATGAATCACAGCAAACCAAAACTTCTAAAAATCTGGGACCTTACAAAATCAACAACTTGAGAGTCATCAGTCCTAGTATCATTTTCTTTCACCAATTTAGACACATATTCCGCATACAATAATATTTACACAAATCTAAATGAATTTGGAAAATTCCCTATGAAGTCAATGCCCCACGAATCAAACATTTCACAGAATAACATGGGTTGTTGGGGAATTTAGTTCCTCTAGGAGATATTCCCTATAAATTGACAATGACTAAATGAATTTTAAAATATATGGGCATCCCTATACAATCTGGTCTAATAAATTCTTGATTCCGGGACCATTCTAGTTGTATGTTAAGAGCCAAACTGTCCCCGACAAGCCAAATTGTGGAAGAAGGTCAAAATAGAGTTGAACTCGTTGTTAGTGACACACCAATGAACTAATTGGTCAAAAAAAAATCCCAAAATATAGGTCATCCCAAATATACCACCAAGAATAATTTTTAAGTCTCTGGGATTATGAAGTGATGAAATCAGTGGGGACACATGATGTTTCTAGAAAATTCACAATTTCTTCATACCAGGGGGTATGGTCCACAACATCACAAAGGTTCTCATAAGGAAAGAATTATCCAATAGGTAGGTATGAGTCAACATGGTTGTCTAGGGATGGAGAAATACAAATAATGTGGCCAACTATTACATTTTATACTCCCCTTTTATCTCTAATCTCAAGTTCAAACTCTTGGAGGAAGAGTATCCACCGTATGAGGGGGGGGGGGATTAGCTTCAAGTTTCTTTAGGAGAAAACAAATGGTAGGAAGATTAGAAAAGACAATGACTTTTGACCCATAAAGATATGAACCATTTTTTTTCAAGGTAAACACAATATAATGGAGTTCTTTTGTAGTGGTTTTTTTATTTTAACTAGGTAGGGTCAAGGGTACATGATGCATACACAATGACATGCATAGCCTTCTTAACACTTTTTCATAAGACTTCCCCATCTACAATGTTAGAGGCATCACAAATAAGATCGTAGGGTGATCCTTCCTTGGGGTTTGGATGATGGGAGGTGATTTGAGACTCATTTTTAGTGAATTGAATGCATCCTCAAATTTTTTTTCAAACACAACATTAGAATCTTTTTGTAATAACATGGATAATGACAGTGCGATCTTACTAAAGACTTTAATGAATCAACGGTAAAAACCAGCATGAACCAAGAATTATCACACCTCACGAACACATTTTGGATAAGGAAGGGATGAAATTAATACAATTTTAGATTTATCAACTTGAATTCCCTTATTTTAAATGACATGACCAATAACTATCCCCCGCTCAACCATCAACTGACATTTCTCATAATTTAAAACAAGATATTTTTCAATTCAGCGGTAGTGGATAGAACCAAGGTGTTCCAAACAGTCATAAAAATAAGAACCACATACCTTGGAATCAACCATAAATACTTTCATATAACCCTCAAGTTACTCAAAAAAAAACTCAACATACATTGCTGAAAGTACCAGAAGAATTACATAGACCAAAAGTCATTCTTCTATATGAAAATTTTATGAATGGATAGGCAAATGTTGTCTTTTCTTGATCCTCACGGGCTATATGGATTTGGAAATAACCTAATATCCATCAAGGAATCAATAATGGGACATACCAACCAATCCTTCAAACATTTGGTCAATTAAAGGTAGAAGAAATTGGTCCTTCCGCATGACTTGATTCAGTCGACAATAGTCAATACAGATTCACCAACTATTTTGCACATGTGGTGGAACCAATTCATTCCTTTTATTTGACACAACTATTATTCCTATTTTTTAGGCACAATTTCCACTAGGATATCCCATTTACTATCAAATATATGATAAATGATCCTAGAAACAAGTAATTTAGTGGCTTTTAATTTTACCACTATAAGGAGAGTGGGATTCAACCAACATTGAGATTGTCATATGGGATTATCCTCATCAACCAAAAGTATATGGTGCATACAAATAGATGGATAATAACGGGAAAATCAGCCACTATCCATACTATCGCCTTTTAATACTCTATAAAAAGGTTGAGAAACTTTTCTTCCTATTTTGGAGAGATGTTATTGGAAACAATAATGAGAAATTGGTCAGTACACTCAAGATATGTGGATTTTAAACTACAAGTAAGTTGTTTAAGTTCCAACACTTGTGTTTTATGGATTGAGGGAGGGGTTTTAGGGGGAGTGAGGTCCATGAAACTTTCTATTTTCTCATGTTTATTCTCTAAGGAAGGAAAATCTATGGAATTGATATTTACAGAATCATCAATGGTCTTGGGTACCTCATAATGAACACACTCGTCAATTAAAAGCACAAAATTTTTGTTTTTCAGAACCCACACAACAATCCAAAAATGAATCAAAACTCAAATAATCTGAGGGAGAAAAAGAGGAAAATAAGTCAGAGTATGGTTTTAGGAGAGAGTTTTGTGTGTGTGTCATTTAAGAGAACTTCCATTGAATATACATGAAGACTAGAGTGCTCTTAAACGGGGTGTTTAATTGAATCGATGATGTTAAATCCTACCTTTTAATCACCGAAATCCATGGACATCATGCCATTATGAACATTAATGATTGTATTTATTATTTCAATGAGAGGATCAAGTCCTTGGGTTCAAGTATCTTCTATCTCAAGAATGTATAAATCAAATAGGAAGATGAGATTCTTTACTCTTACAAGGATATCATCAATCACTCTGGTTGGATGCGTAGTACTCCATTTGGCATGTCACATGAAAATTCCTATTGGTTGAAGCTCTCAAACCTGCAGAGAAGAATACACAAAGTGAGTCTTTACATTAATGGGATAACCTAAATCTATAATGGAATCATAAAAGAAGGTGTAATGCTTGGACCCTAGTTACCCAGATTCGGTGCATTATTACATAACATTGGCATGATCACAAGAGATCAAGTCCTGATAAACTGATAATTTTAGTAGCCTTGAAACTGCTAGATACATACATAAGTTTTACATTACATCATGAAATAAAGAAACAACATGGTTTACCCTTTTAACACACTCATATACATTGGCCTATCCTTACAGGTTAATCATAATATACTTCTTCACATGCTGGTAAAAAATAAAACATAGAAAGGGGTGAGCTCAAATGCTCAGTAAGGATAACAATATAACAAAATATTTCATAAATAAGAATAAACATTTAAGCTAGTGTATAAGACTAAAACACAAGCCTTTTAAACATAAACATCCGCATAATATGGAAAAGATAAATCAAATAATTCCATTTACTTATTCATATAGAAATTATTCTAGTCATATAATCACATGTAATATCAATAGATAATTTCATAATGATGGAATTCATAATGCCGGACATCATAACCACATAGTCAAGGTCGGATTCAAAGAATAAAAATAAGATTTTCTCAAGGCCTTATGCCAAGACAGTAGTTTGTCTCATGAGACCTACCGATGCATCGATGAGCTATAACGAGCTCTACCCATCACTTACTAAGTCCAATGAATTCCTTCTATGAAAAGGTAGAAACATAACATTAACATTTATATTAAAAATAGAATAAGAAATGTCAATACATTAACCATAAACCATGAATGGTATAAAAATAACACATCCATAGTCAAACATATCCTAAAGCCTTTAATACAATATTGAAAATTATATCATAATAAATCAACTTCAAATAACCATAAAATCTAACAAAGGATGTTGACATAGATGAAATCAATCCAAAAACTATTTGAGTAAAATATCTCTTTCTACTTTGAAATCATTCAAATGTAAAGAAAAAATTTATTTTGAAAATATTCTTATATGCTTGTAAGGGATGCTTCGAAAGTATTATAACGGCGGAAAATAACTGCACCTATCATATTAGTTAAAAGTACAATCTTCCCTTAATTTGTCGAGAAGGTCATAAAGAACAAAGTTTGGAAAGAGATGGAAAAATTCCTTTAAAAACATTTTATAAAAATTACAAAAATTATATAAATAAAATTAACCCATAATCTAGGAAATTTTAAAAATGTTTTGAAATAAAATTTTAAGAAACACGGATGTGGACGATAAAGAAGTCCCAGTAGATACTTACGTAAAAACAACCTTAGATAAATAAAGAGATTGTAAAATTATCACATACCTTGTAATTTTCCTTTTTCAAGAGTATTTTAACCTCCTGTATAATAGTTAAATATCTGTTATTAAATTATACAAGAACCACATACATAAATATGATATCATATATGATCTTCTAATATTTCTTTGTTAATAATATTTCAGTAGTATCGTTGTTTCGGGTGTTAACTGGTTTGTTTCCATTTATATGTTTTGTTACATAAGTTAGGTTTGTTATGGATAGGATGTATTTGATTCATATCTAGAATTATATTATGTTCTTAAACATTATTTTTAAATCTTGAAATTAAGATTTTTCATGAATGGTTATGACGGGGAATGAATCTTATCGCATTCGTGGAGATGGTAATCCGTACGTACACATGAGCTACAATATCATTCTATTGATGCTAAAATCATATGTAATTGGAAGTTACATCATATATACATAATCATTAAAATGATATATTTATTATTTAAATCAATTATAACCACTATTATACCAATCCAAATAATGAAGTGTTGAACAACAATCTACATGACGTCGATACGGAAAGCCGTACGTACACACGTATGGTGACATTGCCATTAATAGGATGGATAGAATAATGAATATGGTTGTACCATATTTATAATAACATAACAATATGTAAAAGTTATTGGAGTTATTATTTTGGTATTCAAACAATAAAGAAGAGGAAGTGGAAGAAGAAAAGAACTTCGAAAGTGTTGATGAAATTATTACCTCTTCTTCGGGTGATTCCTTTTGATTTGATCATAAGGGCTCATTAGTATGGATTTATGATCAATGTAAGGACTATAGGTTGATGTGAGGGTGTTTAGGATTATATTTGAGCAGGTTTGTCTGAGCCAAATGGCTTTGGAGGTGTGAAATTATGAGAAGGGGAAGTACCATTTTATAAGAGAGATGAGGGTCACTTTAGAAAAAGTTTGAAATATTATTTTATTATAAAATAATTTTCACTTTATAATGGCTCCAAATAAATTTATTTCGAAGATAAGGTATGGATGGGTGGAAATCCTCTCAACCAATAGGTTTTAGACAAGTTTAGGTCACCATATTAACCTTATCTTTTAGATTTAACTATTTGTTAAATAGTTTAACTTTTATAATGTATTCTTGTATATTTATGTTACATAGTTAACAAAATTACTATAAAATTAAAAGAGAACCCCAAGTGGTTCATTAATGATATATAAATCATTATATAAGTTCTTTGGCCGAACCATATATTTTTGGGAATATTATATCATTTAATAATACAATATTTTTTAAAAAACACATTTATGTCAATTTTGACACTATTTAGTATTTGGTTTTTGTGAAAGTAAAAAAACATGATTTCATAAAAAAAAATACATTAAATCAACACTAACATGTAATATTCACCTAAAAAATTTGGGGATGGAATCAAAACTCTA
This sequence comes from Viscum album, assembly GCA_963277665.1. Classification (NCBI taxonomy): domain Eukaryota; kingdom Viridiplantae; phylum Streptophyta; class Magnoliopsida; order Santalales; family Viscaceae; genus Viscum; species Viscum album. The sequence goes on from OY728166.1 coordinate 302,958,123, forward strand.
AATTTATATTTTTTTTGATAATTATAATATCAATTATTTTAATCTTTTATTAATAAGGTATTACTGCATCATTATTGTGTCATAAATAAATTTAATTATTTAATGTCTAATAATTATAAATAAAATACCATGATGTAGGAATTTCAGATTTAAAATTAATATTTATAGTTGAATTTATTTTATGTATAACCCCATATTAAAAATGATTTATTTATTAAAATTTAAATGTAATACTTTTAACTATTATTTAAATAAAATATAATAAATTTCTTAATCTAATCAATGTTGATAAAAAAGGATCATATATCAGTCCTGAGGTTTATTTTGGTCAATATACACCTATCCGATAGAATTATGACATGTGTTGAGGTACTTATAATATAATTTTTACATTTAATTATAATATTTACTTTTTACCATGGTAAATAAAATTCAAAAGTTGCAATTCACCAAAAATTATTTTCATCCCATTTAACCACATTTAACATATATATTTAAACCGTGTCTCTTGGATTTCTGGAATTCAATTCATAGAAGTGGTAAAATTATGTTTTATGTAAATTTACAAATGTGCCATGAAGGTGGGTAAAAGAGGTTAAAAATTTCAATTAAATTTTATATATCTAATATTATTATAAAATGAATACAAAGAAATAAATTGTACTAATATGGGTATTATGTATATATTTTTACTTTCAAATAAATTTAAATTAAAAACAATTATTTAAATAAAATACCGGTTTTAAACAATAACGTTGTGTTTTTCACAATTCATAAAAAATTGAATGTTTTTAGAAAAATACCCAAAATTATCCCTATGAGAATTTTGATATTTCAAATTTAAAAATGATTTATATTTTAAAAAAATAAAAATTTAGATGTTTCATTAATTAATTTAAAATTAATTTCCTTTGTCAAAACCAGAAAATGGGTTTTTGAGAAGTAAAAACTATGAAAAGATTGATACGTGTTTATATCCAATTTAAATGTGAAATAACTTCTAATGAACAAAATTTTATTAAAATATAAAAATATAATATAATTATAATTCAAAACCATTCAAATGTATAATTCGACGTTATAAATTATTTTGATTAAAAAGTTGTTTTCAATTAAAATTTTGTATCTTTCACTATTCATCAAACTATGAAAGTTATCAGAAAAGAACCAAAAATTTATCCTAACTAAATTTTTATTTCACCCATAAATATAAGAATTTAATTTCATCAAATTTAATATATAAATGTGTCAATTATTGGATTTAAAAAGGGTTCTCCATTAAAAGGTGAAAAAACAACATTTTTTGAAAAATACTTGTTTTATCTGAAAAATTGAATTGGTCCTTATATTATGTATAATAAAAACAAAAGATTAATGTTAAAATTATATGGGATATATATAAAATTCAAAATGTGGTTATTACTATTCATAACCTTTTTTTTAAACAACAAGTTTGATAGGCCGTGGTGCGCTTGAACTCGGTGTTGCGTACATCGCACGCTATCATATTATTCAAAGTGAAATGTACCGTGGAAGCATGGAGTATTATATTAATCCCTACTTCAATAAATTTCATCCTAAAAATTTGAAATTGTTCTTTTAAAATAAAAGATTAAAAAATATAAAATACCTTTGTGGAAAACCCACATCGGAAATAGGGTTAACAAAATTTAATCTTAATAAGAGGGAAAGGGAAATGAAAAAGTCACCACAAAATTTGGATTTAAAATAGAAGAGAATTGGAGGAAATTATAATTGGAGGAAAACCGTAAATATTTATAGGGAGTGATTGAGGTCATCAATCATAAAAAATTGAATGGAAAATTGAGGGTCTCAAAAGCATAAATCTATGATGATTTAAAATATCGTCAATTCAACAAAATGTACGGAATTGGGATATTTGTTTTGGTTTTAAAATCCTTTACCTAAAGATAAATAATTATTTTCTTCATAGAATAATAAATAATAAAACATGACAAGTAGAGTTCTATCCTTTAACTAATTTCTAACACAAACTCATCTTTCACTCAAAAAGATAATATAACTCAAAAATATTATATTTATCCTAATCGTATAGGGTTCAAAAAAGTGAATTTATAATTAACTTTAATAACATTTAAAAAACAACATTATACAAACCAAGACATCACGTAGGATCATGGTAGTTGATGCACCTTTGTCACCCTTCGGTTGCGGGTTCAAGTCTCGCGACCCTGCCGGACACAACAGGTTGTCACCCGACCTCCATGTTTTCTTTTTTATAACAATCCAGAAATAATATTAAGAAATATTTTAACCATAATAAATAGTATCCAATTTCAAACATAATCCATTCCATCCTTTATAGTTATCCAAAATATATCTATCCAAACTCTCTCAAAATGTTTTCTAAATTCCAAAATCAATTGTAACATGAGATTCCCCTAACAGCGTAATGTTGATCTTATTGTCACATACTAAAAATATGATTACCTTAATCAAATTTAAACCTTAATGAAAACAAAAATTACTATAGTAAAATCCTTATATATATATCACATTATTCTTATAACCATAATATAATTCTTGAATACAAAAACACAAATACATTAATTATTCCACTTCAACTGTAGTAACAAAATAAGATTAGCCTTGCTCCCTTGGCCTTTTATGAGATAATTTTACTTGGAGATTAGGCCATTCATTTTCATAATTCCCAATTTCTCTAAAATTTTATCATTTAACATTGAAAGACTCTTTCATTCCCATGAAATCACGAGCTTGGTGCCCTTTTTCTCCACATTTATAGAAAACTCTAATTTCTTTTAGGAAAGTATAGGGATTTTTTTCCCACAATTATCACATAAGGGAAAATATTTCTTTCCATTTTCCCTTTATCTATCTACTGGTCCACTGTTCTCTTCTTCTATTTCTTTACTTTAATTTCATTAGACATAGAGAATTCCATTTCTATCTAGATAGCACACAAAACTATATCTTCATACGATGAGAAGGATTGTGAAACTAATGCTCGACAGAGAAATGGTTTTAACCCATCAAAGAATTGATCAATATTACTACTTGGGATACATATATAATCTATAGCATGTCTTTCTAACCTTGTTGAGTTAGCCTCATACATTGTGACATTCTCAGCCTCATTTTTCCTAGGACTCATGAAATTTCCCTTCCATATATGCTTGATTTTCACGATGAAAGTATTTTTATAAGAAAAGATATTTAAACTCCCTCCATTAAAAATTTGATACTTCTTCATCATCCTTTTTGTTTTTAACTAATGACCACCATTGATCTACATATTATGTGAGGCGATAAATTACCATGACAACTTTTTCACTTTCTCTACTCCAAAAATCATGAAATATTTTCTCTAAAGAACATATCCATTGCTTAGCTAAAAATGGATTTGTAGTCCAAATTAATGTTGGTGGTTGTTACCTCATAAATTGGTCTAACATTTATCCATAATATTGTGGATCAGGGTGCTCCATACAGGTAAGGTTATTATTCATAACCTGAGTGAGTTATCCTAGTATGTTTATAAGTTGTTCAAAAACAGTTGCATCACCAGTTCCACTATAATTATCTTGAGTAGGATAGAAATCCCTACATGGATTACATGCATTGATATGTTTTCCATTCCTTTCACTAGGTGCCATTTCTAAACAATGGATTGAACTAGATTAGTTTATTAATCACAATTCATAATTCCAAACTAGAAAAATATCTTACATAAATTGGACAGTTTATGCATATAATCCATAATCATAAAAAATGTCTTCATTAAGGAAGTATTTATTCATAAATCCTTCATAATGTTTTTTAATGAAAAAGTAAATTATCTTAAGCATATCCCCATGATGTGCCGTAACCAAGAGTGCAACAAGGATCATTGTTGTGCACTGGTTCCCATTCAAGTCTAGCTTAAAGCGGTGTTTTCGGGTTTTACCCCTAGATACATCTGTGCCAGAGTTGCCTCTACCTGATCGTATCCAGACAAGGATGTATTTCTTGGAAAACCCACATAATAGTTATATTACCAAATTTTTTGGATGTTCTTCCATACTAATCCACAATGTTTATCATTGGGTAATGTTCTCTAATCAAAGTTTTTATAAATATAGTTTCCATGGTTTGTACTAAACTTTATTTGATACCAACTGTATCGCACCGACCCTAGTTACATAGAGTCAGTGCATTATTACATAACATTGGCATGATCACAAGAGATCAAGTCCCTAATGACCAATTAGTTTAGTATCCATGGAAGTGCTAGATACACACATAAGTTTTACATTACACCATTAAATAAAAAAACAACATTGTGTCCCCTTTGAACACACTATTATACTTTGGACTATCCCTATAAGTTAATCATAATATATTTCTTCACATTATGGAAAAAATAAAACATAGAAAGGGGTGAGATCAGATGCTCAGTAAGGATAACAATATAGTGGAAACTTTCCTAAATAAGCATAATCATTTAAGAAAATGTATAAAACTAAAACACAATACTTTTAAACATAAATTTTAGTATAATATGGAAAAGATAAATCAAATAATTCCATTTACTTATTCACATGGATATTCTACTAGTCGAATAATCACACGTAATATCAATAGCTAATTTCATAATGATGGAATGCATAATGTCGGACATCATAACCACATAGTCAAGCCCTCGTGCCAAGACAACACATAATATATTTTCAAGGCCTTGTGACAAGGACTATTTTTTCACATGATACCTTTCAATGCATTGAGGAGATCTAGTAGGATCCACCCATCACTTACTAAGTCTAATGTATTCCTCATATAAATTGGTTGAAACATAACATAAACATTCTTATTAAAACTAGCATAAAAAATGTCAATACTTTAACCATAAACCATGAATGGTATAAAAATAACACATCCACAGTCAAATATATCACAAAACCTACAATACAATATGGAAAAAGTTATCATAATAAATCAACTTCAAATAAGATTAGAATCAAAAAATGGATGTGCATATAGATGAAATCAATCCAAAAACTATTTGAGTAAGATATCTCTTTCTACTTCAAAATCATTTAAATGTAAATAAAAAATTTATTTTGAAAATATTCTTATAATCTTGTAAGGGAAGCATCAAAATTATTTTAAAGGCGGAAAATATCCGCACCCGCCATATATATTAAAAAAACATTCGTACCTTAATTTTTCAAAAAGGTCATAAAGTACCTTGTTTGGAAAGCGACAGAAAGATTCATTTCAAAATTTTTTATAAAAAGTCAAAAAAGGGTATAAATGAATTTATACCATAATATAGTAAATAGTAAAAATGTTTTGAAATGAATTTTTATGAAACATGGATGTGGATGATAAAGAACTCTCAGTAGATATTTACGTAAAAACAACCTCTGATAAATAAAGAGACTGTAAAATTAACAATTACCTTGTAATTTTCCATAGTCAAGTGTAATTTAACCTCCTGTATACTAGTTGAATCATTTTAATTAAATTATACAAGAACCAAAAACATAAATATGATATTATATATGATCTTATAATATTTCATTGTTAATAATATTTCAGTAGTATCATTGTTTCAGGTGTTAACTGATTCATTTTCCTTTATATCTTTTGTTACGTAAGTTAGGATTGTTATGGATAGGATGTATTTGATTCATATCTAGAATTATATTATGTTCTTAAACAATTTTTTTTAAATCATAAAATAAAAATTATTCTTGAATGGTTACGATGGGGAATGAATCTTATCGCGTTCGTGGAGATGGTAATCCATACGTACGCACGAGCGAAAATATCATTCTATTGATTATGAAATTATATGTAATGGATGTTTCATCATATATAAATAATCATTAACATGTTATATTTATTATTTACATCAATTATACTCATTATCAAACCCATATAAATAATGAAGTGTTGAATAACAAACTAGACCACAACGTGGAGACGGTAAGCCGTATGTACGCACGTATGGTGAATTTGTCATTAATATGATAGATATAATAATTAATATGGTTGTACCGTACTTATCATAACATCACAGTATGTAAATGGTATTGTATTTATTATTTTGTTATGGAAACAACAAATAAAGAGGAAGGGGAAGACGAAAAGAACTTTGAAAGTGGTGATGAAATTATTACCTCTTCTTCGGGTTCTTCCTTTTGATTTGATCAAAAGAGCTCCATAGATTGTCCTTATGATAAATGTAAGGCCAGTAGGTTCAATTGAGGGTAGTTTGGGGGATATTTGAGTAGGGGTTGGTTGAGACCAATGGATTTAGAGGTGTAAAATTAATATAAGGGAAGTACCCTTTTATATGAGAGGCGAGGGTCACTTTAGGAAATGTTTGAAATATTATTTTATTATAAAATCATTTTTGGATTATAATGGCTCCAAATGGATTTATTTCGAGGATAAGGTGGGGATGGATTGAAATCATCTCAACCAATAGGTTTTAGATAAGTTTAGGTCACCATATTAATCTTATATTTTAAATTTAACTACCAGTTAAATAGTTTATCTTTTACAATGTATTCTTCTATTTTTATATTACATGGTTAATAAACATACAATAAAATGCCAAGAGAACCCCAAGTGGTTCATTAATAATAAATCTATCATTATATAAGTCCTTTGTCTGATCCTTATATTATTAAGAATATTATATCATTTAATAATATAGTATTTTTTTTAAAAACTCATTTATGTCAATTTTGACACTACATAGTATTTTGTTTTTTTGAAAGTAAAAAAAACATGATTAATTAGAAAAAATACATTAAATAAACCCTAAAATGTCATATTCCCCTATATAATTATTGTATGACCTCAAAAGTCTCAATTTTCATTTATTTTGATATTTATAATATCAATTAATTTAATCTTTTATTAATAAGGTAATTACTGCATCATTATTATGTCACAAATAAATTTATTATTTAATGTCTAAAAATTATAAATAAAACAAAAGGATGTAGGAAATATTTTTAGTTTTCTAATGAATATTTATAGTCGAATTTATCTTATGTATATTCTTATATTAAAAATGGTTTATCTCTTAAAATTTTAATTCAACACTTTTAACACTCCTTTAAATAAAATATAATAAATTTCCTAATATAATCCAAGTGGATCATAAAAGGATAATATTTTTCTCCTAAGATTTATTTTGGTCTAAATAAACCAATTCAATAGAATTGGGACATGTGCTGGGGTAATTATAATATCATTTTTACCATTAATTACCTTATTTACTTTTAACCGTGGTAAATAAAAATCAAATGTTACTATTCACCAAAATTATTTTCATCCTATTGAACCATGTTTTACTTACTGATGTCAACTGTGTCTCTCAGATTTTTGAAATTAAATTCATAGAAGTGGTATAATTATGTTTTATGCAAATTTAAAAATGTGCCTTGAAGGTCGGTAAAAGACGTTAAAAAGTTCAAAACAAATTTATGTATCTAATATTATTATAAAATTAATACAATGAATTAAATTGAACTAGTATAGGTATTATGTATTAATTTTTACTTTAAAATAATTTAAATTAAAAATAATTATTTAAATGAAAAGTCAGTTTTAAACAATAAGGCAATATTTTTCACTATTCATAAAAAATAAAGGTTTTTCAGAAAAATAAAAAAAATTCACCCAAAGATAATTTTGATATTAAAATTTCAAAAATGATTTCTATTTTACCAAATTCAAAACATTTAATTTTAATTAATAAATTTAAAATTAATTCCCGTTGTCAAAACCAGTTTACGACTTTTTGAGATGTAAAAACTATCAAATGATGATATGCATTTATGTCCAATTGAAATGTGAAATTACTTCCAATGAAAAAAATTGGATTAAATGATAAAAATATAATCTAATTATACATCAAAACCATTAAAATTTATAATTTAACACTATAAATTATTCTAATTAAAAAAGTTGGTTTCAATTAAAATTTAGTAACTTTCACTATTCATCAAAATATGAAAGTTATCAGAAAAACACCAAAAATATATCCAAAATATATTTTTATTTCCCTCTTCTAAATAATAATTTAATTTCATCTTATTGAATATATAAATGTGTCAAATATTTTATTTTAAAGGGGTTTTCCATTAAAAGGAGGAAAAACTACAATTTTTGAAAAATACATCTTTTATTTGAAAAATTGAATTTGTCATTATATTATGTCTATGAAACCCAAAAGATGAATGTTAAAATTATATGGGATATATATAAAATAAAAAATATGGTTATTACTATTCATAACCGCTTTTTAAATGGCTAGTTTGATAGGTTGTGGTGTGCTTGAACTCGGTGTTGCGTACATCGTACGCTATCGTATTATTCAAAGAGAAATGCACCGTAGAATCTTGGGGTGTTACAGAAGGTCTCCACTATGATACATGGTATCATGAATGTTCCTGGATCCTTGATATTGGTTGGAATTTCTGGTTGAATCAAGGCAAAAATATTCATTCCCATGTTGACTCTCTCATTCCTCTTCAGCCCCCTTCCATGGGTGCAATGCTCTTTAAAAAATTTGGAATATCGAGATATTTGTTTAACTACATCTAATAAAATAATGTTAACTTAAACCTCTATAAATGTATCCATTATTTCTTTATCAATATCATTATCAAATTTTTTCTTAAATTTAGAGAGCCATTAAGTGAAAGGAAGAGGAATGGATTTTTCACATGAATCATCAATGATAATTTGATTACCATTTTTATTATGTTTTTTTTTCATTAGAAGATTTTATGGGTGGAGAAAGAGTGTTTTCAAGAGGGGGACATACCTATTGGGTAGAATCATTAGACATTGAAACTTCTATACCACTACAATGTTTTATTGAAAAAACAATACCTTTATCTTTAAGATTGGAAACATGTTAGGAAAGTAATTTTCCAGAAAAGTGAAACTTCATTTCACTGATGGTGTTCTCCAATTGTTCCACGTGAGTTAGTAGGTCTTTAATTACCTATTTTGTGGTATTTTGGAACTATATTTTCTAGGTTTCTATTTGCTTCAGCATATCCTCGAGAATTGATTCACATTTGGGAGGATCAAGAGGATTGTCTCAAGAAGGTGAAGGATAAGAATGTTGCACACCTTGGCCTTATTGATACCAATTATCCTTGGGGTAGCTTGATTTTCCTCCTTCTTTTGTACTTGGGTTGTGATTTACACTCAGGGTTTATATTTTTCCTGAATTGTACTTTCTTGAAGAGAGGTTCATGTTGGATGGGACGCCCTAGGAACACGATTGCTCAAGACTTAGGTGAATCCTGATGTTGTGGGCACTAGTCAGAAAAATGACTATTTTTTGAACAATTACCACAATGCAATAGAATTTAAGAAGTATGTTAGTTACATTATACTGATTCTATTATCCATAGAAGGGTATTCATCTCATTATGTTTATTATCTTCATTTTTTTCTAGTGACAAATGAATTACCTATTGAACTTCTCGGGTTGGTGTAAATGCTTGTGTACCAAATTGTTGTGAATTTTGAGCCATGATGGATATTAAGTCCCAAGTGGCGGAAGGAGTTTTATCAACTAGGGAACCAACAACTACAATATCAATAATTCTATGATCTATGGGGATAATCCCCTCATAGAAGTATTAGATTTACAGTTGTTCACTAATCTGGTGGTGGGGGAAGCTTTAGAATAGTCTTTTGAATCTCTCAGACTATTTATGATGGGTCTCTCCTTGTGAGTGCCTAATTCCACAAATTTCTTTCCTAATTAATGTAGTTTGAGAGGAAGGGAATAAATTCCCTAAAAATAGTCTTTTTTGGTCCATCAAGCCCACAATTTTTGGTAGGAAGATAGTATAGCTAGTCCTTAGTCACACCATCAGGGGATAAAGGGAAGGCCCAAAACCTAATTAGGTCCTCAGACACATTTTGGGGTTTCAAGGTGGATTAGAGTATGTGAAACTCTTTGAAATGTTTGTGATGGTCCACACAAAAAATTACATGAAATTTGGGAAGTATGAGGATGAGGTCAGATCTTAGCTCAAGGTTTTTTGCTTCCTCAGGATATTGGATGTACGCAGGTTGGTAGTCCACATCGGGGGTGGTCAGTTCTTTTAAGGTTCGATTATTTTCAGCCATGTTTTCATGGGTTTGATTGGGTCAATTTTGGAGTGGTTTAATAAAAGATGTGGTTCCTAAAAGGGCTTCCTCAGTGTTACTTGATTGACCTGCTCTATATTCCCTGATTTTTGAGTGATGTTTCTTTTAAATTTCATGGTCAAATTCAAGCAGTATTTCTTTTGCAGATCCTGTCATGAAACAATGATGTCCAGATTTATTGATTGATTATTTGTTTTTGTTTTTTTTAATTTTTTATGGATGATTAATGAAATAAAAACACATAATAAATTAATGGATAATAGAAAGAAGAACGTGATACTACATATTTAGAGAGAGAGAGAAAAAAGAAGAAGAAAAATAAGAGAGAGAGAGAGAAAGAACACACATAAACAAACAAAAAAAAACAAAAAAAATTATCAAGGAAATTAGGGGAGGGATATTGAAAGGTGTACTATTGATGTTTTAAAATAAATAAATAAAAGGAAAAAATGATCTTGGATCCCCGACAACAGTGGAAAAATTTGATCTCATTTTCAAGTGCGTCAAATTAGATGTTTATTTATAACTAGAATTTCTACAGTATACCAGCAACCCTATGTCATCTCTCAATGGAGACATTGATCATTAATTACAAAATAAGGATCTAATTAGGAATGTAATAAATTGGAATGTTTTATTATAAAACATGGGTTTTGATTATTAAAAATAGATATTGAAACTATATTACTATGTGAGAGAAACTCATTGGAGAAATCGTTATCATCCCAGGTAAGTGTCCCTTAATCTACAATCCATAATCACTATCAAGGTAATGGGAAGGATCATTGATTCCTTGATTTATAAAAACTATAAATAGTATGATATGTGAGTTTATACTAGGTTAAAACCTATTATTTTATTGGTTAATGATAGAAATTATCGGTGACAACTCAGAATCAAAAAAATATTATCAATGTAAGAACCGAACTCAATCAAGGAATCACCTCAAAAAAATTATGAGATATATAGATTATGGTCTATATCAGAAAATTTTCTCAACACCAACATTCATAATAATGGTTTATACCTTCCAGATTTTACCAAATGATAATATCCAAAATAACACCCATGAAAGAGAAGAGGTGAGAGAAGAGGCAACCACACTCAAATCATCACAAGATTTGATATATGCATGGAAGCATGAGGATTATTGTTCATTTGATTTGTATTATATCATACAAAAATAAACACTAAATAACTGGAAAAAATGAATAATAATAGACTACAAACTTGGAAATTCAATTACCTTTCAATTGTTACAATCAATGAGCTCGAGATTACAACAAATAAAACACCCCAAATTGATCACTAAGAGACTTATAATTTCATGATGGGGAAGTGGGAGAGAATAGATGAATAAATATATCTAATTTGACCCACCCTTACCCCTAGTCATTCCACCTCAGATAATGAGGGGGAGGAGTGATTTTATGGAAAAAACAAGACACCTTCCACAAAAGAAGTCATGTGCCTAAGGGACTAGGTTGCTATTCAAGGTAGTCTTTTTAATCCCTTTTATACTGTTAGTTGACTAAAAAAATGCATTAAATTGTCATGAAATTTGGTGGATAGGTGAGTCTTCGAGTTAGATATCCACGGGAGGGAGAAGCATCCATATTGGATATCTGAGGCCTGAGTTATGGCCCAAATACAGAAGGGTGGTCCAATCTGGCCCACCCAAAATTTCTTCACATTTTGGGCGTATTTTGGGCCTCCAAAAAGATGAATTGGGCTCCGTGATATTCTATATAAATTTATCCCTCATTGTTTCACATTAATACACCCATTTTTAGCCTAATTGGATGCACTGATTAGCCACCATACATATTAATGTTCACATGAATTCTTGGGCTCTATCGTAGTTTGGCCCGTTTTGCTTGAATTCCATCACGATCTCTCCAAACCACCTACAAATACAATGTAAACACTCAAACAATTAAAATTTACCTATTAAAAAGTGATAAGTATTAATTAGTAGAATCAAACATGATGTTCAGTTTATTATTATATTTGGAATATTCATTACAAAACTAGTTTAAAACATCGGTGTAAGGGTGGAATTGAATAGTGAATCGATATGAAATCAATTACTTGCAGTACCATGAGATATAGTTATTGTCCCAAGTGGATCTGCTGAAAGAAATTATAAACCACACCATGTTGATGTGTAATCTAGCTCGGTGGATAGTGATCCTTCAATAATTTGACATTGTGTTCGTCCCCTAGAAGGCTGTCAAGGGGCATGCAGTGGAACACTTACTTTACGCCTATCAAGATCCGGTAGAGCATTCTCTAGATCTTGATTTTATAGATGAGGAAAACTTCTCTGTAGATGAAGCCATTCCATATTAGAAAAGTCACATTTATGGCACTTCCTGAAGCCCTGTAGGTAGAAGAATCAATGACCCTAGACTCAATAGAGTGGGCCTGGGTATCGTATACATCATACCGACACAAGCTGTCCTACCATATTCATTACTATTATTAGATGGTTGTACCAACAACAAGGCATAGTACTAGGCTCTCATCTGTGGTCTTGAGATCGCCCTTGAGATTGGTGTTCCCCAATTTTATTTGAAAGGGGACTCCAAACTAATCATCAAGAAGATCAATGGTGACTATGACATCAGGATACCAGATCGCGTACCACTGTTAGAGCATACCCTCCATTTGATGGCCCGGTTCCCTTATCGGACATAAGTTACTCATGTCCCTCATTCACAGAACGGTCGAGCTGATGCCTTGGCTAGCCTGGCCACATCTACTATTGAGCCTGTTTAAGATGATTTCATTATCCATGTGGTGCATCAAAGAGTAATCACTCCAGTCACTCCAAACAATAATGATAACCCACATGTAAGACCCATTACATCTTGTTCCTCCATGTTAGGTCCCCCAGATTCGCCTGTCACAGTGTTGGAAGTGACTCTGTACTGGAGGACCCCCATTATTGAGTATCTACAGCATAATAATCTCTAAGGAGATCGAGAAAAAATGAGTGAATTTGATGGAGTGCATTGCAGTTCACCCTTAGAGTGGACCCCGTCTTGACATGATCGTCTATAAACATGGGTTTTATGGGATTTTCTTATATTGAATTCAAGGTGGTGAGATTTTCCAGGTCATGTAGGAGGTTCATGTCAGTTCCTTCGAAGCCCATCATACAGGGCTGAAACTCTCTCATCAGATCCTATGATTGGGTTATTTTTGGACCACCAAGATCTGTGACTGTATCTGGTTCTCCAAGAGGTGAAATGTGTGCCAAATCCATTCTAATTTCATTCATCGGCTTCCAGAACCACTCCACACTACCATGTACTCTTGGACCATTGTGGTCTGGGGACTCGATGTCTAAGGACCATATCCACCGGTGACAACTTTCCAATGCAAGTTCATCACGAACCCTACATATTTCTTTTCCAAGTGGGAAGAGGTAGTTCGGCTCATAAAGTCAATGCTTGTTCTATTTTTCATTTAGTAAACTCCAACATCATCTACAAGTTCGGATTCTCGCATGCCGTCCTCACCGATAATGTCACCAATATCTGGGTAGGATAACTTATGAAATTTTAAGCTAAGTGCAACACCCATTCTAATCATACCGTTCTCTACCATGCACAAGAAAATGGGCAGATCGAGGTGTTAAAAAAACCATATCTAACATTCTACATAAGATGGTTCTTCATAACAAGTAGAGTTGGCCAAAGAAACACTACATCAATCTTTGGGATTATTAGAAAATGACACATAATTCCACTCAGGTGACCAAATATTCCCAAGAGAACGGAATCAATGCATTTATTACCATCGATATTCAATTTCCTTCACTACGCGCTTCTATCTACAACCATGAGACACCAAAAAAAGTAGTTGAAATCTGTCTGGATGAAATGGAAACACTTGATGTGAACATGAATTTTTTCCTATAGAATATGGAAATCCATCACAAAAATATAGCCATATATTTTAATAAGAATGTATTCCTTCGCCCTTTCTTACAAGGAGACATGGTGATGGCCCTGAGATCGCCAAAGATACCTGGCAGGAAGCCACTGAAGCTAGAGCCAAAATGGGAGAGACCTTATATAATTTGCAATGTTTACCAAATGGTTCATACTCTCAAGTCACCAGGGATTGTGAGTGTTTTACTCCTCCCACCAACGATAAATTCCTCAAGAAGTATTTCTCTTAGTAGTCCCACATGACTTTAAACTATTTCATCTATACCACACAATGTTAAATTATGTGGCCCGTCTAGGCTGAGGGACGTAAAACTACCCAACTCTCATCTTGCATGATGTTAAACTATATTACTTTCCTGAAAGACATTAAAATGCATATACTCATTTTGGAAGACATTAAACAACCACCCTCATCCCGCATGATGATAAACTACAATATGGTCCAGGCTCTACGACCTTAAACTAAGATCTCCCTTTGTCCATGGCACATGAAATTAAACTACATGACACATTCAAAACTACATTCAGCTAGATTCCAATCCTCATGGGATATGTAGGAGCGCTGATACTTTTTATATGTGGCCCAACTTCTGGTCCCTAAACCTTTTCTCCCCTTGGCCCAATATCTAACTTAGGATTGTGCGGTTTCATATGTAATCTATATCCTCATTTACGTTGGGCTATTTTTTCTAATCCACACACATCCCCTTGAAACACCCCTCCTTCATCCATCGTCCTTGCCACAAGACATTAAACTACACGGGTACCAACAGTCTTCACACATCCCATCATCTGGGTTTTCCATCATATTTTACATCCAAATGTACCCCCGAACGACATGGATGCTTGAACTTAATAATCTTCTACCATCATCGGCCAACATCCCAAAGATTTTTAGCGATAATTTGACACAAGTCCTATATTGTGAATACATCCAGAAATCGATGCTCAATTTATTATTCCTATTCAAGGCCACATGGGAGGGATTCTATGCTGTGAACATGGTTAGCAGTTACCCATAATTGTTATTTCCATCCCATGGTCTCCCAGATGATGTGAATGGTGATCCACCTTTTCCTCCCTACTATCCCACACACACAACATTAAACTGGACATCTATGGTTTAAGAAATATGACCCTAAACTAATATCTTCATCCTTGTTGCACAATGTTATCCTACTTGAAAATCTCAAGAACTACATGCGACTTTATTCCCATCCTAATTAGATACATAGGAACACCCAAAAAATTTGTCTTCAGGGCCAGCCGAGGTTCATCCTTTTATTCACTCAGCCACTTGGTATGAGTTCTCTCTTGGAAATATGAATGAAAGGGATTATGTGGGTTTATGTCCTCATTCAATTTGGGTTTTCAATAGATACGCCATGTCCCTATATCTTGAGATCTCTTCATTCCCCTTTCATCTACTCATCTTCTAGAACTGTCTAGTCTCAAATTGGTCCCTTGAACCCTTTCTGATAGTTCACCAACATGACTAGATGCACTTTGATTTGGGACCTAGTGTGTTGGGTTCTACATAGACATGTTTTCATCTGTTTCCATGCTTCACGTTTCCTTTTATTTGGGATCTAATCATCTTTCACATCCTAAAGAACCCTGAATGGCATTAATGCTAGGCCTCATTGATCTCCTACCTTCTCGAGACTATGTGTCGAAGGATCTCTAATGTAAATTTGAAACAATTACCACATTGCGAATACGGTCAATAGTTGACACTCATTTGTTTGTTCCGATTTTAGGTCACACGATATGGATGATGTGTTTCGAATACGATCAGTAGTTATCCACTATCGTTATGCCACCCCTATTATGTCACAAATACTGGTTGCGTGATTAACATCACTTTCCACTCCATCATGTCCAACTAGAATTTTTACCCTCTTGGTTATATCCCTCAGTGATCGTTGTGCGTTAAGGGAAAGAATATATGGAGTGGTTTCATTCAAGACTCCACACTGTTTACAATTTCTCTATATTCCATGTGTAGAGATGATCTTCTCCCCCTTGTTTCCCATATCGAGTGCAGCTCACGTGGGCTTATGTACTTGGTCACGGTTTACAACCTCTTGGAATAATCTCACTTCTTTTGCTCTAAGCACAATGTATGACTCAATTCCCATCCTCATCAGATATGTAGGAACGCTAGTAAATTTTTCCTTATGGTCTATCCCCATATTCTCTTATCATTTCTAGACCCTCATCTTGAGGTCCCCCACCCCCACTGGGGTTGTGCATGATGTGGTGTGGACTAATGCATTCATTCTCATTGGGTGTGCTTTATCACCCCAAGTGAATTCCCTATAGAACCATATTCTTATGTGGGAATCCAATCTATAGGACATTAAACTATACTTCATAGCCCCACATGAATTTAAAATATTTATTCTTTGTCATACGACATTAAAATTCTTGGGTTGGTCCTATCACACGACCCTAAATTGTGACAATATTGTCCCAGCTGCATGACGAAAAAAGACACCACAGTGTGGTGTCCTCGCTCAAGGGGACATCATGTTTGGAATTTTTTGTCCACAATATCATTTCTCAAGGTTTAAATAGGGATTGATTCCTATAGATATGCCTAGATTCTCTATCGTAGGTTTGCTACTTCATAAAGAAAACACATACACCTTAAAGAACAAACCTGATCCATCAAATGAAGCTTCTTTTAGTGCATGGCCCAAACCAGCAAAACCCTATATCCCCTAGAATTGGTACCCTACCATGATATATTCCATAACTACATGTGTCTTGATTCCCATACTCATAGGATACATAATAATTCCCAGGTATTTCTTCTTCGGGTCCATATCCGAGTATCTCAAATACTTCCCTCCTTCTGCCCCCCTCAGCTCAAACTCTATCGAAAAAATGTTGTGTGGTGGGGAATTCTTGGATCCTTATTCATGTCAGGTTTTACAACAACCACACCATGTGTCTCCATTATTTCATCCAATCCAGGTCTTAGCTCTGTGACCATAATCTAAAATCTTACCGCGAGAATTACGTATAGCTTAATTCATATCCTCATGGGATATGTTGGAATGCCCAAACGTTTCCTATTTGGGTCCAGCCCCAGGTACTATAAATCCTTCATTCATCCAAGCGCATTATGTTGAACTACATACCCCATTCCAATCATCACAACTTTAAACTGTGGGCATATTTTCATCAGGAATGCGTCATAATATTTAAGGCCTCTTTAGTTCTCATCGATGTTGGGTTTTTCTAGTTCTCCACCCTTCCCACATTCCATTAAACTTAGTCCCCTCTCGATGGTCCACTCTATTACCTTAAACTAATATTTATCATCCCCAATACCCTTTTACTAGGAAAGGGATTTGAATCCCTCTATCAGACATGGATCATTGGCCTTCTTAAATGTGTTGTGGCATAGATCCCAAAGTGTTGGATTCTACATGGCCATTCCCTCATTTCATTTCCATGCTTCATGATCCCTTTATTTGGATATACATCATCTTACATGTCTGAAGGGACCATAGAACAACATGGATTCTAGGACGCAGTGTCCTTATATCATCTCGATCCAACACCCCAGATGATCTTGGATGAAATTTTGTGATAGGTCCCATGTTTTGAACACAGTTAGCGGCCGAACCTCATTTGTATGTCCCCACACCTGGATAACGTGAAATGGATGTTGTGTTTTGAACATGGTCAATATTTATCCTCAATATTCATGCCACAGTCATTGAAATCAAGATGTAGGGTTCTATGATTCACATCATTTCACTTCATTATGTTCAAGTGGAATTCCAAAACACTCGGTTTTACCCATCTGCGCATGTATGTGCATTATTTAGGCGGGTCATCATTTTTGGGACATCATTCACATAGCGTTCTATGGAACCTATTTTGTGCCTCCCTATAATTGGAATATCCAATCACTACTCCTTGTTTCCAACATTGAGAATGACTCATGTGGGCTTAGTGGTTTTGGTTGTATGTGTACTACTGTATTTGAACCACACATGCCTTTCATCCCGCATGATGTTAAACTGCGCTCTCAAAACAACATATGGATTTATTCTCATCCTAATGTGGTATATAGGAACATCTGAACACTTTGTCTCGGGACCAGTCCATGCCTTTTCATCTTCGGTCCCTTGACCTAAGATTTCCCTAAGGATTATGTGGTGTGGTATGGATTGTTTTTGTCCTCATTCACGTCGGGATATGTACCGTATCGAGTATTTTCTTTCTGGGTAACCCCATCCGTATCCATATGATGTTAAAATACATTTCTATCATCCTCATTGGAATGATGTAAAACTGAAGTTCAATCTAGTTTCTCACCAGAGAGATCCTTTCAGGAAACAAGTACAATCCCTTAGCAAACTGATGCGCTCACCTAATGTGTTTTCATTACAATGGCATAATTTCAATAGTGTTAGATTTTATCTAAAAAGTCCATAATTCCATCACCAAGCTTTATGTACTCTCTATTTTGGATCCTCATTCACTCTCACATTTGAAGTAACCCCCTAATGTTTAGGGTTCTCAGCCTTGAGGCTCTCCTACCATCTCAGACGAATGTTCTAGAGGACATTAGATGACACACCAATTTTGGCACCATTTTATCAAATGTGGTCAGCGAATGGACCATGTTTATTCATCCCCATTTTTGGATAAATTGATAAAAAGGCTGTGTTTAGAACTTGGTCAATAGTTATCCTCATTCCTCATTGTTTCCGGAACATTGGGGTGTTGTGATTCACAGTTCTCCATTCCCCTTTGTTCAGATTGATTATAATGCATCTGGCATTACCCCACCCATGCACTAGATCATTTTGGGAATAGGGAGATACAACCATTCATTGAACCATATTCTCCAGTTATATCCCCCTCTCCCATATTTGATTATCCTGAATGGTCATCTATACCCTAACCATTTGACAACCACCTAGCAATCTCATATTCAAAGTGGGTAATTAAATGGTCATCCCTTGTTTCTCACACCTGCTGTCACCCACATGCGCATAGATATTAGTAATTGGTTGTTTCCCACAACTATGATTGAGATGCATTAAAATGGGAAAATAATGAGTCCACACATGTGGTTTATAATAATCAAACAAAAGTAGTGACGTATTCTTAGGTTCGGCCAAAATAGGGCCTTTATGGATCAAACCCTTCAATGGACAACATCAACTCCACCACCCTTCAGTATGTAGACTCCAAGGTTTCCTTCCACTACTTAAGACTTATCTCCTTACTAGTATCCATAGAGTGGAATGGATTGGTCATGAATTTCAGTCATTCCCACTCAGTTTGGAACTCTACCATTTAAAATATCTCCTGCACCACTTTCTCTCTAGCTTCCTCCAGCTGGCTTTCCAATATATGAATAATTGTAGATTGGATCGTGATGAACGTGGTATGCTCACATGCCTTATCTTATAGATACTGTATCTCCTTCTCAACCTCATCATGTTTAAGAACATTATTAAACTCTTCCCGATGTTAGGAGACATCATGATCTTGGATGCTCTCCCAAATCTTATTGTCAAGTTAATCACATATATTCTTATTAATATGACAAGCGTCCACCCCTCTGGCACATATGATGCACAACCAGATGCAGAGTGACCCCATCCAGGTCATCCATTCAGACTTTGAATGTTTAATTAAGTGTTTGATACACTTACACCCCTTACTCCATGTCATTTGGATATACTCGACTTCTATAGGGTCAAAATAATCTATTTACTCAGGGTCTATAGGATGGTATTTAGGATAGTTGGAATGAAGATCAGATGCATTGTCCTCCTCTAGAATTTGGCCCTCTTCACTTGTACCTACCTCAACGACTTATCCTCTACCATATTTTGACTCCAATCTCGCACTGGCATCACCCAAAACTCCAACTTCTCTGTTACTAGGTTTTAACGGTAGATTGGTTTGAAGGGTTGACCATGCATGAGTTGCTACATGCACTGGTAAATCGCCTGTAGGTGATTAGAATTCAGCATCTTGTCGAGTCTTTGGTATTGTGATTACATGATAGGGGTGGTACCATGTTTATTTTAGTTACCTGATGATGAATGTCGGTATTTAAAGACTAAGACTTATAAGAGCTTAGTGCAGCAGCATCCGTTGCTTTAGATTCCTCAGGAGCTGCCCCCGCAGGTGATCCCCTGCACTTGTCAGTTCAATAACAGTAGTCAGATCCTTCAAGTCTACAAGGATGGATTGGGATTCAGTAGTGGTTGTTGCAACCCCTTTGGTCAGCCTTCCACCAGCCACTCCATTTTTTATTGCTCTCCAACCTCGTTCCCCCAAGTTGTAGGTTCATGGGAATGATCACAAACGTTAATGTGTTCCTGAATGGAGAAGAGCTTTATCGGTGAATACAAACATGGAAAGAGAAAGGACTAGGATTTTGATTGAGGACTACCTGGAGTTGTTTATCCATTTCCATGCAAGATTAAGCAATCTCACCACTCTCATGAGGACTCCTCTGGTGGGCCACTGTTCCCTGGGGCTCATCATCTTCTGACTCCCCTTCTTCCTCTCCTCCTTCCTCCTCTTCTCCTTCTTCTTCTTCTACCTCCTCGTCATCATCATCATCATCGGATGAAAGGTTTTATGGGTCATGATAATGGTCGGGAAACACATTCACTAGAAGATGTGGTTCCTCACGCTATCCCCACTGGTGAACATATAAATACAAGGCCATTAGATATGAGTGTCGTTGGTGAAAGATCACTCTACTATCAATTTAGAGGAGCCCAAACATTGGAATCTGGAGCCCATCCAGTGTCAACTTTTTCTATAAGGAATCAATGCACAGTGACTAACATTAGGTCATCCATTCTGACCTAAGGGTAGGGAATACCACATATTTAGATGGTTGGATTAGTTACCTTATCTTCTCTCGAGGGATATCCCTGGTTTCCCCATGAGATTTTATGCGAAACCCCCTCCCTCACGATGGCAGAGCCGCAAGAACACCACACGACACTCTAACCACTGAGGTACCATCCTGTACTGTTCCATATGGATAACATGTCCCCAAACATACTTCCCCGGGATAACTCTACCTACTCTCTTGCAATCAATATTCTATGCTCACCACTTTGATATGCTAAATGTAGGTCCATAAAATCACCAATGATTATGTCGCCACCCAATGTTTAGTATATTTCATTGAGAGTCTAGCATTGACGTTAGAATGGGGAAGAGTAATTACCTCACCAAATCTATAGGTTGTGAACTTTAGCCCAAATTGGAGAAAAATACAAGGATTTCTCTCTACTCAGACCTCTATATAAATATTCTTGGATATCTTCTATATAAACTCAAACTACCTAGAGAACATTGATGGAACATTGGGTTCGAAAAGGATATTCCCATCGATACGAGCTACCAACACCCTAACTATGATAAATTATATGTACTCCCTCTATTCTAATGTTTCTCTCCTATCATCCACCAATTTTCTAGTTGGGGTTTGGAATAGGCTAAACACAATGTTAGTGTGACTGCCAATCCAGAGCTTTATCTATAATTCATTAATTTTCAGTGGTTTAATCCCTACAATGTAAAATAAAGATGGTCGTAGGCCATCACCTTGGGGACAAATGAAATTCATGAAATCATATCCACCATTGTGAGACACTATCCAACCATGAAGAATTTGGAATGGATTGCATATCCTACTAGGAATGCCTTCTCTTGAAATACACCCTAGAATCCCATACAGTCGGGTTGGCATGGGGACCCCCAGGTTGAACCAATGATTGGACACCATAATCCCAACCATCACTAGAGTCCTGGGATGGACTCCCATCCCCATGTCCCTCACCGGTAGCAACCATCCTCTTAGGAACTAAGTAAAAAATCTGGCATACCGGACGTTCATGTCATGAATTTCGTTCGCACTAATGCACCGGGATTGATATTCGCCTATCTCCAAGACCCTCCAATAGGACACACTATTAATTCTCTACAACACGGTTGGGCACCACATTCCACGTGCTGACATCTTCACATTCTTATCATTCCACAAAAACAAGCTGAACCGCTTTGGGAAAACTGGATTCTGGGTCCTGTCTCCATAGGTATTCACTATAGGAAAAAATTAATTAAATAAAATTAATATTATGTTGTTTAATTTAAATAAAATTAATTAAATAGAATTATTTTCAAAAATAATATTAATTGAAAATTTAAACTAATATATATTTATATTACAAAACATATAAATTCCAATCATTGATAAATATGATTAATAACAAAAAATGTTTAATATTTTATTTTTTACAAATATTTTTTGTATATATAACGTTTTAATATATAAGCTAATTTTTTATTAATTATAAAATGTATTAGAATAAATAGATACATTTTAGGTTTATCATTCAATTATTTATTAAGATTTATTATTTTATATTTTGATTGCATCATAAATTACATGGTTAAAAACTAGATATGATAAAATAAACAAAAATGTTTCATGTAAAAATATAAAATAAATGGCTGAAAACTTATTTAAAACAAGTCTGGAATTTTCTTTTGAAGCTTAATAATACTTATATCACCACATAATACATTATTTTATACTATTGAAACCATTGAACCTTGAAAATTATAATGATATCTTTAAAAACAGTAGGTCTTTACAATACTTTCCTTTTACAAACTTAAAAAAGTGGTCACTTTCGTCCAATCAATGCAACATGTTCCCATTTAAATATCATTGAAAAAAATTCCCATTATCCTATACTATATTTATTTTTAATATAATAAATACTCTGTTTAACAATTTTTATTCTTTTTCAATTAATAATAAATATTTCAACAAGATAATATTCGTGTTCTCAATGTAAGACTTACTTACTCATTAACTTTTCCTCTTAAAGATTTACTACCAAGAATACCTTAATGATAATAATATGTCGACATACATATAATCATAATATGTATGATTTTTATATCATCAGATTAAACCTTATGTATTTTTTCCCATCATCATATAATAAAAAGAACATTAGCAATGTATTTGGATGATTTATGGCTTCATAAAGTAATGTCTTTAATTTTTTTTCTTCTCAATTTTCATTTTTTATCGAAACCACTTCATATTTGATTCATCAATAAAAAATCATACTAATAATTAAATTTTTATTTTTATATAATGAAATTATACAGTTCCATATTCATACTCACCCATTGTGATACAAAGAATTCATGTTTGGGATAGTTTTACCACTTACATGAACAATACTATAAAACCATATCATGGAAGAGTATGGGAAGATAAATAAAATGAATATTATTGTAAGTTATTTAGAAAATAATTATTGTTTTTTTATTCTAGAAAGGTTATATTATTTATTTAAATTAGTATTAAATTATCATCTTCTATCACCATAATAAAAAAGACCAACAATGATTCAATTTTCACGCAATTATAATCAAATACAATTTAATAATTAAATATAATATGATGATAAATTTTCCCTCATAAATTAAATATAAACGAATGAGGTTTCATTTTAAGGTATATAATAAACATAATTTTAAAATTTATGATGATAGGTGCATGTAAAGAATAAATTTGGAACAATAATAGTATTTCATACCACACATTTTAACTCCTTGCGACATATTTATTATTATACAAAAATTTATTATTTATAATGGGTTTTCACATTCTCTTTTAATATAATTTTTTCATAATTATACAATTATTCATGGAATATAATGTTTCATTGAGAATCATATCCATCAATTGGTTTACATAGATAGTCATCTAAGGATATAAGGCATTCTTTATCTCAAATTTTAATTTGATAAGACACGTTTAAAATTATACAATATAATTTACTTTTATAGTATATTAAATTACCTATTTCATTTATTTAAAATTAATATTTTATATATATAGAAATACGAATGAACATTTAATTGAAATTCTCAATCATTTACTTTTTATTATTTTTATTCTATTATCATTAGTGTTTTTGTCAACCCAACTCCATTTATTGAATTAAAATACATATTACTGATAATATTTTTTCCAATATTGGTTTCTACAACTATACACTTTTAATTAATGGTTAATTTTATTCCTATATTGTGTAATATAAAATTTTAATTAAAAACATTAAATACATTTCTCAAAAGTACATCATTGTTAAGAACAATTCCCATAACCATTAATGATGGTTTCTCCTTATTGTCCTTATACTCCATTCCGACATATAATATCTTTTATAATTAGAGACATAATTATGTTTTATCTAATGTTTCCACCATATTTCCATTATTGTTTTTTAAGAGAGATTTATTAATCTTTTTATAATGAGTTATTTCAAAAAATTTATTCCAAAATATTAGGTTGTTTTACCATCCATTCTAAAAAAATTTGATATCTTCCTCCCAATATTTATTTTTATAAAATTAATTTATTTTTCTAGAAACATGATTGGAATTCAATTTTTAGTAGTAATTTTTTTGAAATGTTTCTCTTCAAATTTCAAAAAATAGAATTTTAAAATGACTCTTTGCATGTTATTTTTATTCTATAATTAAAAGTTATTTCTAAATATTATTTTTTTTGTCTTTCCTCTATAAGAACAAACATTCCAATTATATTTTTTGTTTTATATGAAAATTCACCTTTATATTTTTCATTTTTTCTAAAATATTTTATTTTTTCCAATTGTTTTAAAATATTTTAATAAAATTGATTTCAAAAAATAATTTATATTTCATATTCCTAGAGATTGTTTCATAAACTCATAAAAAGTATTTTTTCTATGTCATTGAAATTTGGCACATATTATACTTGATTGAGTAAATTATTATAATGATACCATCTAAATTATTTTTCTCTATTATAAACATGGTATCCATCCCTATTAGTGGAATAATAATCATTGCCTTTATCTTTATTAATGTTCTTTACTATCCAACGGTAATATTTCACCCAATTAATTTACTCTTTAAATACGTTATTTATGATTATTTTTATTTAACGGTATTCAACTACAAGATATAAATCGATTTATGGGAGAAATTAATTTATCTGAAATATTACCCTTATCTATATACAATATAATACATTTTGTTTTGAATATTTTTAACCTAGAATATTAGTCAATGTCTATCAATATCCAATTATTTTACTTTTCATTAACTTTTAATCATTATTGATGATTTTATTCTATTATTTTATTTTAAATTTAAAATATACAAATTTTCATTACATTTATTCTTTTTTATGTAAAAATTATTAGTTTTAATTCAAACGTTTTATAAAATAAATTTTTGTTTCAACAGATTCTTTATGAGTAGTGAATCATTTTTATTTAAAAAATTTATGAAATCCATTTTGTTTCCATGGGTTCATTATGATTTTATATGTTAAGGAATTTCAAATTTCACTCTTAGGATTGTATATTGATGATTATGATCCAATATCTTCTACAAATGTAATGGTTAAATGTGTAAATATGATGAGATACTTATATAAGTGCATAAATTCTTTGTTTTCAATCATGAGAAAAAGTGTGTGACTCACGAATATGATGTGTAAATAGGTCAAATTATTTCATCTAAAAAAAACTTGATAATTTTAATGACTAATAAATATCATGTTTACGTAATATAATGTTTATTCTACAATTGAAAATGTTCAAATAAATTATATTTATTATCATGACTATTATTTATTCTTAGGTATCATGTTTATTGACTCATGTTTCCACACTCATTTCATTATTTTATTATTGTACAACATGACATATAAAATGATTTATGATCTATTAATAGTTCGTTAAATATTTCATATGTACAATTATTATACCCATACATTCATCTTATGATCACCTATTGTCATTGATTGTTACCACTTACATTTACCCTGACTGAGTGCTTGATGTCCCCCATTCTTATACTTCTATTTTCCCAGGTTATGAAGATGATTAAAGAATATAATATGTATAGACGTGATTAATTTTTGGATTATGTGTTGAAATTGTATATAAGAGTTTTAAAATAACTCCCTTATGTAGCTTTTCCTCAACAACACAAAATTTTCTATTCATGGGATTGTGAGATTATTTTTTTGAGATGTAAATTTTCCCATTTGAAAAATTTTAAAATCTATATATATTCTAATGTTGGCATTTTTCTTGCCACGTGTCACCCTCTTATCATCTCCCATCGATACCTTATTTCCTTCCTACTATCTTCTAAACATTAACCTGGTCTCCCCATCATGAATTTCATCTCCTCTATCTATTGTTTCAACTACTCCTCCATTATTTCATCCTCATGGTCCACTGCCTATAGCTTCTTCTGTCTTCCCAAACTAGGGTTTTCCCTGCTTCTCCAACCAATCAGCTAACCTCATCGAATCTTTCGTATCCCCAATATATGGTTTCTATGGCTCCTCCAATATTCCTTCCTCGTATGGCACCCCATAACGACTTCTATCTCCCCAATCGTAGGTTTCCTATGCTCTTCCATTGTTCTATCCTTGCGGTTCACCTTCATCAGCTTTTTTAGTGTTACCAAACTAGGGTTTACACCTCTTCTCCAATTACTGGCTTCACTTCCTTTGGACTCCCCAATCCTAGGTTACCTCTGATTCTCTATTCGATCTCTGTCATAAAGCTTCTTCATTATGTATCCACAGTCTAGGGCTTTAACTCCTTCATGCTCAACAACCACCTACTCGTCCATTGTTTTCCTCTACAACATGTACTCTGCTATCCTGCATGTCACTACCCTCATATTCTCCTTCAGTTCACTTCCCGAAATCCCTTCCTTCATGTTTGCCTCCCACTTCTCCTCCGCCACCGACTGCCTTCACATCCTTCCTCTACCATTGCATTCAAGTTACTGATAATAACCGACTCCTACATCATCACCTGTGATTTCTGTTAAATCGCCCACCACCTACTTGTCCTCCATTCATCGTCTCCTCGTCTTTGTATCTTTTCACCACAATACATATCCCCATCTCTAGAACTCTGGTCTATCAATTTGGATCTCTATTCACCACTCCTGCCTCTGGAACTCGTACCTCTTCCTCTCTGTTCACTGAACTTCGGCTCCCTCTCTCTATTCATCTACCCACTCTTCGTCCACTATTTCTATTCATAAGATGTGTTATTATTTAATCATATTCAGTTTTTTTAATATCTTATATTAAATTTTTAGTATGTCCATTTGATTAAAAAATTTTATTATGTCATTACAGTACATCTATTCTTTTAATCCATCAATTATAACAACAATTTTTAATTTATTGAGTGATAATATTTATTCACCGATTCATTTTTAAGGGTTCAGACATGTTTTTCCAAGAACATAAATATATGTTACAGTTTAGTTATTCCCAAATGACATTATTTAGTTGATAGTATATATATAAATATTTTTTGTTTCCCTCCTACAGATTTAATATACTCATGATTAATGATTTGTGTAATGGTGTTTCATTACATGGGTAATGTAATTTATGTTTTCTGTTACAAATAATATATGTTTTATACTCCTCATTTTTGCACTACCATTAGTTTTTTCAATTATATTACTACTACTTTCCGGTATTCTATAATCTTAGTTCATTGATTCACTAGAGTTTTTATGTTTTTAGGTGACAGGAATCATCAGTTTATTCCCTATATAAGGCCTTTTACTCTTTAAACATTCTTTAGTTTTTTAATCTCTTGTGTTAAATTTTTAGTACTTCTATTTGTTTACAAATTTTTCCTATGTCATTACAGTACATATATTCTTTTAATTTATCAATTTCAAGAACTATTTCTATTTAATTAAGTGATAATATTTATCCATATATTTCTTTTTTAAGGGTTCACACCTATTTTTTCAAGCACATGAAAATGTGTTGCAGTTTAGTTTTTCCTAGATGACTTTATTCACTAAAAAAATATATATAAATATTTATGATTCCATCATGGAGATTTCATATACTCATGATTAATGATTTGTATAATGGGTTTACATTACATGGGTAATGTAATTTATGTTTTTTGTTATAAATAATATATGTTTTTTACTCATCAGTTTTCACTACCATCGGTTTTTCCAATTATATTATCACTACCTTTTGGTACTATTTCAGCTTAGTTATTTGATTCACCTTAGTTTTTGTGTTTTTAGGTGACATGAATCATAAATTTATTTGGTTAATCATGTTTCAATTATGGTATTTCAGTGGATGAAATGGTTTATTTAATTTCTATAATAGTGTTAATGATTTATGCAAACCTACTTTATTATTCCTTCTTTTTATTATCATCATTATTCATTATATACACCTAAAAAAACATTTTTATCAGATATTTAGTTATTTGATCTATTATATTAAATTTTATATATTTCTATTTGCATATTTTTTTATTCTATTTGTTTTTACAATCAAAGGATTACTACCTTCCATCATTATATCATCTTAGTTCATTGATTCCCCTTATTTTTTTGTGATTTTAGGTGAACATGAATTATAAGTTTATCTGTGTAAGGTAGTAACAATGACGTTATTTCATTGGATAAAATGATTCATCTAATTTTAACTATATATTTACTGATTTATAAAAACATTTTTGAAGTAGTATTCTGTTATCATTCATATTCTCTTTATATTATTCTCATCAATCTTGATTATATAAAATGCTAAAACCTTTGTATCATAGATTTAGTTATTTAATATATTCTATTAAATTTTTAGTATTTCTATTTGATTATGATTTTTTATTATGTCAATAAAATATATTTTTTCTTCCAATCCATCATTTGGAACAACTATATGATTTGGTAACACAATATTTATTTTTTAGGGTTCACACTTTATTACACCACATCAAAATGAGTTGCCGTTTAGGTACTCTTAGCTTACTTTATTCACTAGACAATATATTTATTTTTCACTCTTGCATATTGTTGGTACTCTTGATTACTGATTTTTATAACGGTGTTTCATTGCATTAATAATGATATTTTCATCCACTGTTAAAAATTATAATATATGTTGTATAATAATGTTCTAGTGCATTTGATATCAATGAGAAATGTGTTTCCTATTAGACTGTTTCCCTATGTTTATTTATGTGACTATAGATTAACAATTTTAATGGTTTCTATTGTGTTTAATATTCCACAATGTTTACAATCCTTAGATATAAACTAAGTCCTGGAGTGGATGGTATGTTAATAATCTCGCACGTTCGTGAGTTGAGAAAATTTTCATAAAATTTGTTCTCTTTAGTTTTTTCCTTCATATCTCATCCCCTGATCACATCTCTCTTCCATATGTTGATAGGTAAATTGAATTTGGAGGTTCTATGCCTTTCAGGACTACTAAAGACTTAGCATTCTAGAATAGATCAAATGAAATTCTTAGGGAGATGAGGGAGAATCTCAAGAGAGATCATGCATATACTCAAGGGAAGCATATGAGTGCTATAAAGGTGATCTATTCACTGAATGCTTGATTTATAATGCTGCTTAATCATCAAGTTAACTATTTCAGATTTTGTAATTTATATGTCAAGGGAATTTATTTTTTTAAAATTGAGGAATCGTTTTATTGGATTAGAAGAAATAGTGTTTTTTGATTATTCACATAAAAATAAATTTGAGTTTACCCATCTTTTATTTAAACATTTTTAATAGTTTTTTAGTTTTCCATTTGTATTTCACATCCGCAAAAAAAATAAGTTCACCCAGATTTTATTTCAAAAGTTTTTATGTACATGGATCATAAAAATATTATACAGTGTAAGGTTGTATCCTTGAAATTGGGTTTTACTATTATAGTTTCCTATTCTCAATTATATTTATTTTAAAAATTATCATTTATAGTTTTTGGACAAAATTTCTTGATTGAAAGAATATATTTCATATTTTATGAATTTTTATTCATATATATAGGAAATAGAATGTATTAATTTGAATAATGAGTTGATTTTTTAGTAATATCTACTAAAATTATAGATGTTCTAATACATAGAATTGAGAAACATTATCTGAATAAATCTATATAGATTTTTGTATTCTAGGTTAACTTCACATTTAAATGTAGTATTTTTAATTTTCTATTGTATTACATTTCTAGATTAAAACCAATATAACAGAAGCATAATTTTAATTCATATAGCGTAGAAACACAAAGCATACATTTGAATAGTGATATGTTATATCTTTTATCATGTATTAGATAGTTATAGAAGCTGTATATTATATATTTCATCACCATAATGTTAATAAATGTATATAGATGATAAATAATCATAAATAAAATCAATAATGTGGAAATATTCCATATTAAAGAGTATATTTCCTAATGTTTATATATTGTAGAAACCCTTTTTAAAATGCGTAATGTATATATTTTTCAAAATGAGCTTATATATTTTAATTATTATTTTATTAATAATATATATGCATTCCATATAGGTATATTTCATATCAGAAATACGGATATTGTATACTAAGTATGTTCTTATTTAACACTACTATTTTTTTTTCACCATATGTCTCAATTCTTCATGCTCTAATGTTAATACTTATATTTAATATTTTCCATTCACATTATTCATTTTTCATTTTATTATCCAAATTTTAAATTTTAACCCCATTTGAGACATATTATAATGAGATTTCTCTTCCACAATGAGCTTACATATAGGTATTTTAAACCCTTTAGGTGTTGAATTCAATGGAGGCATTACTTTAAAGGAAGTCAACATAGGTGAATCTAATATTGGTGATGTTTTAATTGTATCATTTTCTAGTTTCATATCATTTGTATTTTCATTGAATATTAATTTACAACATTTATAACATAAATTTATTTGTTTGTGTGTATCGTAAATTCTTTCATGTAGTTAGGGAATCATTATTCAATATTTTTTTATTAGTTTTTTATGTGAGTGATGTATTATATTTTTACTATAATATATCATTTATTTTGTTTGTTTGTATTTTATATTTAAATAAAATTATATATTTATAAATTATCATAAATGATTTCTATTATATAAATGATGTTCCACCAATTATGTAACTTTAATTTCATTACTATATCCCACTAATGTATTATTTAAATATAATCAATTTTAATGATCATTTTTAACTTTGAAAAATAATACTCTTATTGAAGGTAATCATTGATCAATATCACCATGAGAATGCACGGACGAGTACTAGTTAAATTCATTTTTAGATTTATTTTATATAGATGTGGGTCAGATAAACCATGTTGTAGGTGAAATAACAATTTTAGTTTTATTGATCATGTATTAGATGAAGTGACTATATTGTAGGTCAAGATACTTCATAAACTAATTAACCCAATGCTCAAATTAAAAATGATTATTGATCAACCAAATGATATAAATGTGTTGCAAGAATCAATGCGATTATTCAATGGATGATCATATATATATATATATATAAATATATTGATCCACCATGAGAAAATATGTTTTAGAGACATCAAAGGAATATTGAGATCCAAAATTCATAGTAGAAATAAAATTACATAGATTGAGTTCTAAATTAAAACCCTTAAGGAGATTATCTTCTTTAATATCCTCAATCAATGTTATATATCCTGCCTCGGTGGTTTAGAGGGTTATCATACATTTACTAATACATTTCTATGAAATGGGTATAATACATGTAGTATAATCATATCTAGAGAGCCATATTCTTATAAAAACATTTCAAGCATATTAACAATCCACATATGAAGTCATTGATTCTATAGAATTAGTGTTATTAACATAGACAATTTAAAGTGATATGGTACAATAAATTTTCATTAATAACCTTTTAAGTGCATTTCTATGTGTCTTTCTTAGATTATAAATATATTTAGTTTATGTATAGAATTAAAATGAAATATTCAAACTTATAAAAAACATAGGATACATAATACTACACGTATTATTTTCATCTCAAATTCTACTCAAATAATCTATATCACTATAAATTTTAAGATACTAGGATGATTAATTTTTTTATACTTATATAATGATAGAATACCAGGTTTAAAATTATCGAATAATTATCACATAATTAAATCAAGGAAGTTAGTATTCATAGATATATACTGAAACATATTCTAAATGTCCCTAAAAATATCCATACCTAAAACATTTATATCACAACCATGTTATTTCTTTTCAAAAGTTTCATTCAGTTGCGATTTAACTTTGATTATTAAATTTATATCAGTTCAAAAGAGTAACATATCATCAATATGAATATTAAAATAAATCATACAATTTTAAATAGTATTGAAATAATCACATTAATCAAAATGAATCCTTTTGAAAAAAATGTACTAAAAATTAATCATATATTTTTACCAATATCTAGAGGCTTCCTTCAACCCATAATTTTATTTTTTTAATCATGTTTTATTTCTTAGTTTTAAATTTAGTTTCATAATGATAATGATACATAAACTATTGTTATTAGTTTAGCTCTCCATGATATACATATTTTTTTATCTAACTATTATATATGTTTATCAAAATAATTTACAAGATATATAAAAATTCTAATAAAATGTTTCTTCACTAAAGAAAAAAATATCTCTTTATTGTCAAATACATGTCTTTTAAGGAAGAAATTATCCAAAAATCTCACCTTATATTTACTTTTGTTTCATTTTGTATTCTCTACCTTTGTATGATATATACATTTACATCCAACAACCTTATAAGTAGGTAGTGTATTGAAAATCTACTAGGTATAGTTATTTTTAAGTGAATCCATATCATCCTTAATTGAAGAAAGATAAATCATAGAGTTGAAATAATTAAAATCATTCCTATATTTTAGAGGATCCTTATTTATATTTTCCATGGAAATACATAGAGAAAATAAAACCATGTATTCCTGACCAATCCTAGAAGGATAAATAATTACTCTCCAATTTCTCTCTCCAAAGATAGTTGATAGTTTTTATGGATATTTGGGGAATAAAAATTTGAATCATCATTACAATCAAACAATTATTGATATTAGGATTAGAAATAGGTGGTGATGTTTCAACATGAAGCCCACTGGTAGTGGGAGGATCACTAGTGAGAGGAGGATAACCCTCATGGACTATATTCTGGAATGAATTATCATTAAAATATAGAAAAGATATATCCCTAGGGTAAAGGTATTATTAAACAAAAAAAATATTTCAACGGATTGATTTTGGAAATATTTTTTTATCTACACAATATTTATATCATTTAACCACTTAATAATATTATATAAAGACACACTTGATAGTTCTTGATTGATGTTTTTTACGTGTCAATAGACAATGGATATGAAAATATATGATCTTCATAAGAAGGGGGATGTTCATTAAACCATGTTTATAGATCCTAATAATCATTATCATATGAGGGGATATTATATATTTGGTATAATAATATACTGAAAGTATCACTATAGTGGTCTTGGGTAGAACTAAGCATGAATTAATTCAATGAATCTTCTAAATAAAAGTCCATATTATAAATTTAAAAAATCCATATTGTAGCATAGTACGACCTCTAGTCATGTGGCATGAAATTAAATCATCCTCACTGAAAATAACCCACTCCGATGATAGTTATACATTAACATATTCAATCAATGATTCCTTTAAAAAAATTTAGATTGATTTTATCAAAGTATTTTATCATTTTATGCACCTAAAAACAATAGATTCATATTTGAATAAATAAATCCAATATTTTATAGAGAAGTCATATATATATATATAGATAGTCAAATTAGATCCTCTATTATGGGATGTAATCCTAGATTGTACCCATAAATTTTAGTTGAAATATTTAATTGGGTTTCCAACATTAAATTAGGGTAGGAAAAAATAGACCCTCATATAACTTCATTAGATACAACTCCCACAAAATTTTATGATTCTCAGTGTATCCTTTGCAAGAAACCCTTGATTTCTCAACTCCTTGACACCTTTTACACATAAATTCCATAGATGATTTTACAAAAAGTAATAATAATACCATTGTTAATTATATATTTAGTACCAAACTTCTTAGTGTACATCTTCCAAATTAAAACATAAAACCCATTAACTGAATATCACTTCAGGAAAATAAAAGAAATAATAATGATTTTAAGAAAACCATATAAATATTTTAATGTAAATATTATTAACTAAAACCCTATTTTAAATATTAATCTTATGTAAATATACAATAAATATTGTGTTAAAAACATTACAAGCTAATGGTATAACAGTTACATCAATTCTATTCAACCAACTATGATGAAAAATCAGCTGTAATTTCATAAGACATTATCTACATCATCTCATTAGACTAACTATATATTCACTTTCAAATCTAGGAACATTTTTTTAAACAACACACTTGAGTATGATGAATGATATGTTTAACATGTCACAATACACACACCACTCTTCAACAATCTCATAGGTACGGTTCGAAAATAGTGAAATATCTAAATCCATTTTTGGGGTTTTACTAAAATTTAAATTATGATATTTTGGACTCACATGACCAGGTTTCCCAAAATGGTAGTAGGTATCCTCGGTAGGATTATATTTTTCTTGAGGTTCCCTATACTAATTATGGTTAATTAAATTTTTCTTTCATTTACATTTATTCTTCCCTTGATGATTAAGAAGACCCCCTAAATAATAGGCCTTATTAATCGGATTTCGAATTATCATTTCCATAGACCTAATGATACTAAATTAAGGATTAAGAGTCCTATAGTTTCAAGAAGTAGTTTTTATACCTTGTATAATCTGTAAGGATTTTTTATAAACAATCTAATGATATTAAAATGATAATATATTTTTCTTCATCCTCAATTTTATCATCGATATTTTATAGTTCCACTATAATATTATTAAACTTGTCAATATGTTCATAGATTCATCGTTATGATATACAATGTTTTTTATATTTTTATTTAAAATTATTTATTTATAGTGTAGAGGTATTATATTTTGGAAAAAATAGATTCTACTGAGGTCTTTAAAGTGACCATATATTTAACCTTTTCACCAAACAACAGTATAAAATAGTAATTTTAATTAATAAGAATAATACGTGGGACATCAGAGTATGTTATAATGGTATTTACATTAGTGAAATTAGTAAAATGAACATTCTTGAGAATGTGTAGGGAAACATAAAACTCTTATTATACTAGTAATGCTCATATATTATGAAACCTAATATTAGAGTTATTGTTACAATCAGATATATCATTTTAAAGTATGTTTGATGTTGTAATCATATGTAATATTATTTGATATCAAACTATTAGGGAACAACATGGAGGAATATCCCAATACATACATGAGGATCACAAACAGATTATGTACTATTATAAATTAACAAACATGAAATGCAATGAAATAATAATCATTAAAAAATAATGATCATGAATGCACAATAAGTCAAGAAAACTAAAATATCCAAAGATTTCATGTGGTTAAACACCCATCTGGTCATACATGATGGAATGTGAACCACCATAATATACCCATTAGTAAAACAATACAAAAAAGGGTATTCAATAAACCTAGTTAGGTACATGACCTTTTATTCATTTATTTAGAGTTTATATAAGTTTGGGGTTATTCATGGGGAGAATCTGAGGGGTTTTTACATGTTTGGTTGACTTTTATTGCAGTCTGTGTTTTTTTCATGGTTATTAGAAACTGTGTACCATCACCTAGAAACCATGAAATTAGATACAATTGTCATTAGATTGTTAATGATTGGTTCATAATTTGACCAAACTAGGCACATTCCCAGGGGAAACCAAACTTCATGAAAGAGAGGGAATGCCATGGTTTTCATGGTTTATCTAAACATGCAATTCAACAATGTGATGTGTAGACTTAGTACAATATCACCACATGGTTTTCAATCTATTTTCCAAAACTAGTAGTGTACATTTGGAAATAATTAAAACGTGGTTCTAAAAATAATTTACCACCTTAAGCCATGCATGCTAATCCCTTAT
Source organism: Viscum album (assembly GCA_963277665.1). Taxonomy (NCBI): domain Eukaryota; kingdom Viridiplantae; phylum Streptophyta; class Magnoliopsida; order Santalales; family Viscaceae; genus Viscum; species Viscum album. The sequence goes on from OY728166.1 coordinate 302,994,329, forward strand.
TCTCTACATTACTTTAATTTCATTTTCACCAAATTCTAGAGAGAATTTTCTTTTAGATCCACAAGTAATCCTTAAAGATAACCAATGTACTATGGAAGCCTGGATTTCTCATTAATTCAAAATTAATTGTTTTGTATCTTATATATATCCTTATTATCTCTCATAAACTCATAGATCAAATATGTGTTTGGCAGAATCATTATCATTGATTGTAATTTTGATGTTTTATCATTGGATTTATTTTAGTAAATTATAATTATGGTTGGATCTGGAGCTTATTTGTGTTATTCTTCACTTTCACTAATCGTTTTGAGGTATTTGGTTTCTCTGATATCTCCACATGATTTATACTGCTAATTCTTAGTTTAAAAAAATGTTTTTAATGAAATTTTGGGGAAATTATTGGCTTATTCATAGTATAATTCCTAATTAGTTTTTTAAATGGAAAATATTAGGAAAATTAGTCGTATTTGGGAAAACCCATTTAGATTATAATTTTAAAATGAGGATTTCAAAAATATGGGTTTTTTATTTATGGAAATGGTTTAGTTAAATTATTTGATGAATGAATATTATTTTCTAATGGTCATATATTTATTTTGGCTAAAATGGATGGATTGAGTTCATTTTTATTAGACGTGACCCAGTAGAGGGGCGTGTTGTAACGACCCAATGATTTATCAATGGAAGTTCCCTTCTTATAATTATGTCATATAATCACATTAAATAACAACACAATGAACTAATATGTATTATGTGACCTTTAAACATAATATTGTCACTTCTGTGATTTGAATTTGAAAAATATATCATAAATAGTTGTGTTATGTAAGATATTTTGAGTCTGATAGAATCAAATTAGTTTTTTAAAGAATAGTAACAAACAATTTTTAATAGTAAAATTCCCTTATGAATAGTAATATATATTAATAAATAGTAAGATAGTAAAAAATTTGAAACTTCACCCATTAAAGTAAAAATAATATTTAGACATCTTATAAGTGAAAAAAACAATCATAGTATAAGTATTGGTATTTTTATGTCATAAATATTTTAATTACAATATTATTATTAATTTAATAATTTAAAATGAAAATGTATTTTCATAAAATGTAATCCTATATAGTTATTTTATTGTCTTATGGTTATAAGATAATTTTATGGGACCTTGATTAATTTTTCAAGGTGTTATAAAATGAGAGTTTTAATGTAGTTTTTTCCAATAAATTATGATTTTATTAAAAAATTAAACTAATCATATTTAGAAAATTATTTTTGAAAATTGGAGTTCATTTTTTGATTATACTCTTAAAAAAATTGGTAGGGTTATTTTTTGGGATTTTTCAAAAATACATGAATTTTTGATGAATAGTAAAAAATGATAATTCACATTAAATGCTAAAACCTGAATTTATGCATCATTCTTGAGTCATGGATGATGGAAATGGAATTTGGTTCAAACTAACATGCAAAAATTATTGTTTTTTATCATAATAATCATTGATATTGCTTTTATTATGGAGAAATAATAAAAAATGATTATAATATTATGAAAACCATCCTCCCCTCCACTATAAAACCCACCTACACTCACCTCTTCACTTCACTCCTCTCAAGCCTTGTTCCTTCCCTAAATTCTATCCAAATATCTCCACAAGATCCTCCCCGATGTACAACATCCATTTCTATCCTCCAAAGTCCAAATCCTCTCCCCTTCAGAGCCTCTCAAGTAAGATGGAATCAAGAGGTAAATTCCTATTTTCTTTTCTTTCATTTTCATTTCAAGTTCATTTGTTTTATTTTCTATCCTTACCTCTCCTCATAAAAATTTTAGGAATACTAAATTACATTTAATGTATTATATTTTTTTTATGATAATAGAATAATTTATTATCTTCTCTTTTTTACCCTTATTTTATTTTAGTAGTAAAGATACCATCTGAGATGTGTTAATTTACCACATTCAAGGATAATGGGTTTTCAATTTCCTTTACCATATTCAATTATGGTCATGAAAAAATTTTCATGGTTGAACCAGACCATAAAATATGTATTATGTCTCATATATGGTTTTGTAATATTTTTTAAAACATGGATTTGATTTCTAAAACAAAACCCATTCATTATGGACAAAAACCCCCAATTAACCCAAATGGTTGTCACTAATGTTTTATATAATGATTCAAATTCACCCCAAGTAACCAAATTAAATTTACAAACATGCAACCTTATGTATGTTCAATAATAAAATATGACTATAATTATGGAAAACAACTCTCATCATACATGTGTATCCAAACCTGAACATAATTGAACGGATCATTAAAACCAAGGAAGAAAATAGACCAAAACAATAAAATTGATCTTCATAACCAATCCAAATGGTTATAAATGAAATTAAAAATGTTATACTAAATATTTTACATGTAAAATATGTTCTGGAATTATTAATTAATGAACTTAATTTTGCTATTCAGGTAATTAATATCATGTTGAGAACACCATCAGACTTAAAGTAAGGGATCCACTCTATTTCACTTTTATTCAAGAATCTCCTCTATGTTATTCCCTTTTATGTGTAATTCATTATGATGGGGTATTATTTAACACATCCCCATAATTTCCATATGATTTATAAAATATGATAAACCCATTTATCTCTCATTAAGCCCTCCTAAGTACACCTGATTCAATGATGATATTTTTTAAGGGATTCTACGTGAACCTTCTATATTCCATCCGGTTGATCTATATTTTTTTTTCATTAAAAAGATGTTGTATTTTAGTTTTTTTATAACTTATAAATACTTTTTATATTCTCCATACTCATGTTTCAAGATCCATCCCTCATTCTCCTTTAGGTATATAATTATTTTTAAGTGATTCCTTCATCAATGCATCCAAATAAGCAATCTTTTTTAAGGTAACATTCGGAATTATTACCTGATTTGAAGTGAATTATATCATTTTTTAATCCATCATTGAATTAATAATGTAATTATTTTTTATTATTAAAACATTCTTGGTTCACTTCTTGTTTATTTAAACAGTTGTTCATTTTTCTAATTTAAAGGCTCTATAGTATTTTCCTTAAACCAGCACAAAAACATTTTAACGCTAACATTTCTTAAATAGAATTCTTACATGTTTCCAATTATACTTTAAATAACTTACCATAATAAATGCCTATTTTTCCTATGAATGTAAATGTATATTTTAGTTCCTTTATTTCATGGAAAGTTTTATGATACACCCATTTGTTAAGCATTATGACACGATTGTTGTACCTGATTCTTTACAGGATTAACCCTTATGTTTATATAAGATTGATTATGTATGATTAGTTTTGTGTAAAATATATTCATGAAATGTTAAGATGACTATTCCCAGAAAGCGCACCAATGCATTGGGTAAAGATGATTCTCATGAGATGTTATGTGCGACAGTATTGACGGTTAGCTTTGGCTTGTGCTACCATGGGTGATGGTCTTGGCAGTTAGCCTTGGCTTGTGCTACCATGTGCAACGGAATTGGTGTTTAGCCTCAAATCATGATAAAATATTGTTTTATATTGATTCTATATTATTATGACTATAACGACCCAAAGTTTCATTAATGGAAAATCCCTCTTGATCTTATTAAATGTCTCTTTATATAAAATGTTTTTATAAAATGTCAACTTTTTTGGTTTTATGTTAAGAATTTTGACAGTTGCGAATATAGTCGTTGAACAGTGATCACATGATTAGAATAAATATAGGACTTTAACAAATCCAATTTACTTAGACAAAATAAACGATGACCTCGTCCAATATAATTGCTCCATACGAAGCCCATTTGTCGGAGCTCATAAAAGAGGTGGCATCCTTGGGCTTCGCTTTTGACCAAGCCCAAGCTGAGCTTCATCATGTCAAGCTCGAACGTGATCGTCTACGGGAAAAGTGGAAGTTGATTGAAATTACCACTCGAGTGATGTTATCTGAGCCACCCCAAGAGTCTGTCACCATTGCACACCTTACCCTTAGGTCTTATGCGGCTGTTTTAAGGGGTTATGTAACAAATAATTAGTACTATGTTTATGTACATTATTTTTGTATATAATAATGAATATAATTTCTAGTCATTTTTGATACATTATAAATAGTTTTAAAGTACAAATGGTGTTTTTAGTTATTATTTAATTAAGAAATATATTTTATTAAATTAAGGGATTTTTTAATTAAATAATGTTTTAATAAATTATTATTATTATTAAATTTATTTTTATTAAATATAAATTATATTATAATTATATTATAATTTTTATTATGGTTTGAAAGCCATTTCTGTCAAAATCCGTGAATTTTTTATTAATGTCGGTTTTTATTTTAAAAGTGAAAATTAACATATTTAGAAAATTATTTAGATAAAATAAATGTTACTTCTGGAATCAGGATTTCGAAATTATCCAACGGTGAATTTTTCATAATTTTCTGAGACAGTCAAATTTTTGGGTAAAAATTAAATATCGTTTAAATATATAATGTGTTTTATGACATCATAATGACCCAATAGTGATGTAATAAAATACTATGATCTTTATGTTCGGCCAATATATGTTTTACCATTAAAATAATGTGATTTTGGGGTTGTTTTACTTACTTTTCAAAGCATTAATGGACCCCTCAAGACTTATTCAACACCTTTCCTTTTTAAATTAATTTCCATGGGAGTGTGACTCACCTCCACATAAGCAACCCTAATATTTTAAGAAGTTCGGACTTTGGCCTTATAAAATATTTTTTTCCTCTTCCTTTTTCCAAAAACCATGGGCAAAAACCATGGGATGGTTTGTGGTTTGGATTAATTTAATATACGGGGTCTTAAACCTAAATAATAAAGAATTCCCTCACCTTTACTATATAAACCCACCCAAGCTCCCACTTCCTCCTCACTAAAAGACTTTGTAGTTCGTCCAACCTCTACCCAAATCTCTCTAGAATCCTCCCATGGTTCCCCAAGCTCCCAAGAAGCCTCTCTCAAGCCTCTCTCAAGCCTTTGGAAGCACACTTCCAAGTAAGGTTTTTTTTCTTCCTTTCTCATTTTTGTCCAATTTTCTTTAAGTTATTTTTCCCTTTTAATTTAAATTATAAATGTTGGGGTATGGTTTTGAACCTCCCTAATACTGCCCTCTTTATTTTTTAATGATTGTAGACCCCTTTCTCTCTCATTAAATACCTCCCATGTACACCCGTTACTATACAGAAATTACGAAAGGAACTTCTCTCTCCTCTTTTACATTCAAGCAATACTTTTGTATCATGAATATAAATTCTATTTAAATTGTTGGGACATGTATCTATATGACCTCCTTACTGTCCATTACATTTTAATATGATGAGTAACCCCTTTCTCTCTCATCAACCACTTTTATGAATTCTTATGTCACGCCGCTACGCTGCCGAAATTGCACCGATTTTCTAAGCCAATGCCATTGTGTAGTGAATACGATGCCCATTTCTCCATCAAGGGTATTCACCTTTATGAACATTTAATTATTTATTATAATGTTTCATATATGAATTCCACATTCCTTTATCGTGGAATAAATGATTATGTTTTATGAATCCATGTTTTATGATCCATGTGGCACACTTATGCATGAAATGAAATGTTTAAGAAGGGTGCGCCCTTATAGTGCTCCAATGCATTGGGTAAAGTATAGTATCATGATACGTCATGTGAAATGAGTGTTGACTCATTCTAATTCAAGTGAAATGAGGGTTTACTCGTGCTTTATGTGCAATGAGGATTTACTCATGCTCTATGTGAAATGAGCCTTGGCTCTTGCTAATTCCATGTTAAGTGTTGTTGCCAATTTCCATGTTATGATTATCATGATTTATCATGCCTTTATGTTCATGTTTTTATTATGCTCTATTGATATGCCTATTGTTTAACATGTATTTTACTCCTCATGTTATTCTTTGTGTACTCCCTTACTGGGCTTTATAGCTCACCCTTTTCTTATTCATGTCCTCAGGTTATCCCATGAAATGATAAGTACGAGGGAATGTAGTGGTCATGTAAAAGAAGTTTTCAATAAAGATGTTGTATATCATGTTTCAAGTTTTTATGTAATGATAAAAAGCCCCAAATACACTAAACCTCTCGATCTTCTTTGTTGTATCAAGTGAAGTTTTATGTAATAAATCATGTTTAAGTTTGTATTAAAAGGCAGGGTTGTCATAGTTTGTATCAGAGGGAGGTTTAGTTATTTTTGGTATTAGGAAACCCTAGTAAAGCCTTAGATACAAGACTAAGTATATTAAAATCATCCCTAAGTTTTGGTAAGTACTGAGTAAGTGGTTTATCAAACAAATACATCCCTGTCTGGATACAAGCCGGTAGAGGCGGCTCTGGCACAGATGTATCCTAGGGGTAAAACCCGAAAACACCGCTTTGAGCTAGACTCGAATGGGAAATGGTGTACGAAAATGGGCCTTGCTTCACTCTTGGTTACGACACTTTCGGGGGATATGTTTTGATAAATTCACAAGCTTATTATGAACCCTTATTAAGGGAATTAAAAAAAATTCCCCTAAGAATATATGTTAGAAAGTAGATCATGAAAAGCTTAGATTGAAGCCTATAGACTCATGAGTTAAGGAATGAAAGTTTATTTATAAGTCATAAACTTTTGTCTTTGGATTACCCTTTATGTGTTACCCCTAACTTTCCTTTTATTCCATCCAATGACCGGTAATAGGAGGACTCGGGCTAACAACCGTTGTGAAGATCAGTGTGATGATTGTACTAATGATATGTCCAATCCAATGGGAGCGGGAATCACAAACTTTGTCACGCTTCTCTCTCAGCTAAATCAAGTTTTGAATAGAAACACAGGTCAAGAGTAATGTTCAACCCCCCTGAGAAAGAAAAAGTCGCTATCGAGAGCTTCCTGAGACAAAGGCCTCCTACTTTTAGTGGATCATCCGATCCCACGATCACTGAACAATGGATCAACTCCATTGAAAAGATCTTCTCTATCATCCAATGTTCTGAACAAGAGAAGGTTCTCCTGACTGCTTATCGTATGGAGGGTGAAGCTGATCAATGGTGGACGTTGATCAAAAATACGAATCCTGAGGAGGAGATCAAGGATTTGGAATGAAAGTATTTTCGGAAGATGTTTTTTGATAAATATTTTCCGTGCACCCTCTGACTTAATATGGAAAGGGACTTCCTTTACCTCAAGCAAAAAGATGAAGAATCTGTTGGAGCGTACAGGGAAAACATCACAAGGCTTGCATGATACACTTCTGGATTTGTCGTTACCCCCGAATGCATGGTTGACCGCTTCTTTGGTGGGCTGAAGCCAAGCTTCCGGAAAGCATTAGTGATCCGTGACTTTGACAGCTATGAGGAAATTGTCCGATGTGCCCTCAAGGTCGAAATTGAGATCGGGGAATCACAGGGGTATCATGGGGACAAGAAGCTTAAGGTGGACTTCAATGTTGGCGGTCCGATGGATAAATCCAACGGTGCTAAAAAGATCCAGCACCCCACTTTCCAAAAGTGCGGAAAGAAGCACCCTGGAAATTGCCTTAAGGGGATGAGAAAATGCTTCAGGTGTGGAAGAGAAGGGCACTTAGCTGTTAACTATTGGCAAGAAAGACCCACGGCTGCGACAGAGGATAGGAACGCTCCGTTCGAACCTCAATGCATTGTTCAATTCTACAAATTCAAAGAACCGGGTCATTTTGCAATTCAGTGCCCTAATCCAAGGGTTTTCGGAGTCAACCAACAACCTCCATGGTAGCAAGGAAGAGCTTTTTCCATCACTTCTGCCGAAGTGAACCCCGACAACGAAGTGGTGACAGGTAAGCTAGTTATTTATTCAAGAATAGAGAACATACTTTTTGATTCAGTTTCTACGCATTCTTTTATATCTCGAAAGTTTAGTAGAACAATCCCAGCACCACCAAAAATCATGTAAGTGAAGATGTCGGTGAGTACGGAAAATGGGGAAATCATTGCATCCCATGAATATAAGTCCTCCCCTGTTATAATCTGTGGATTGAATTTACTGGTGAACCTCATCATACTCCCTCTGGTGGAATTTGATGCAATTCTTGGCATGGATTGGATTTCCTTATATAGATACAATATAAATTGTTGGGAGAGGGAAATCACACTCCATATGGAGAATCGACCCCCGATTCTTTACAAGTGTCCGGAGGAAGATGAATCTCATTTAGCTCCATCATCTCAAGCGTGGATATTACTGCCATATGGGCATGTGTATCTAGCTCAGATGATTGAGTCCATGGAAGAAACCATCCTTGAAGAAATGCCTATTGTTAGGGAATTCACTAAAGTGTTTCCCGAGGAACTGCCTGGTCTTCCTCCTAGAAGAGATGTTGAGTAATCAATTGAACTTATACCTGGGGAGTTACCAATATCCAAGACTCCATATAGAATGGCTGTTGTTGAGCTTAAAGAGATGAAGAAACAACTACAGAAGAATCTGGATAAAGGGTTTATATGCCCATGTGCTTCACAATGGGGTGCACCAGTCCTTTTCATGAAGAAGAAGGACGAGTCAATGCGGATTTGCATCGATTATCATGAACTTAAAAAAATAACGATAAAGAAAAATTATCCTCTTCCACAGATCGATGACTTGTTTGATCAGCTGCGTGGAGCACAATACTTCTCCAAGGTGGACTCTCGGTTAGGATATTATCAAGTAAGGGAGAAGAAGGAAGATATCCCCAAGACTACTTTTCACACAAGATACAGGCACTATGAATTCATATTAATGCCTTTCAGACTCACCAATACTCCAGAAATCTTCATGGACTTAATGAATAGAGTCTTTAGAGATTACCTCGACAAATTTGTGGTAGTCTTTATAGATGATATTATAATATACACCAAAACCAAGGAGGATCATGAGGAGTATTTAAGAACTGTACAAGATACTTTGCGTAAGGAGAAGCTCTATGCAAAGTACAACAAGTGTGAGTTCTGGTTGAAGGAGGTCTCATTTTTGGGCCATATCATCACAAGCAATGGGATATCTGTGGACCCCTCCAAAACAGATGCAATTGAGGGATGGCCGAGGCCAACATCGGTAACAGATATCCGTAGCTTCTTGGGGTTAGATAGATATTATCGACGATTTGTGAGGAATTTCTCACGATTTTCCAAACCACTTACCAAGCTAACTCAGAAGGGAGTAAAGTTTTCTTGGAGTGATGAATGCGAAGAAAGCTTCAAAGAGTTGAAAAGGAGGATTATCACTGTGCCCGTTCTCACTTTACCCACAAGTGGGGAACTTTTTGTTGTTTTCAGTGATGCTTCAAATAAAGTCTTAGGATGTGTGCTGATGCAGAATGATAAAGTTATATCCTATGCCTCAAGGCAGTTGAAAATCCATGAGCGAAACTATCCAACACATGATCTGGAGTTGGCGGCTGTGATCTTTGCCTTGAAAATATGGCGGCATTATCTCTATGGAAAGAAATGTGAGATATATACTGACCACAAGAGTCTTAAATATATATTCACACATAAAGAGCTTAATATGCGCCAGAGAATATGGATAGATCTCATCAAGGATTATGACTGTTCAATACATTACCACCCTGGGAAAGCAAACAAGGTGGCAGATTCCCTAAGTAGAAAGGACCCAATAATTCTATCAATTATGAGAATTGAGAAGGATCCAATCTCCTTAGACTTGATGAAGATGGACGTGAGAATCATAAAGGAGGGAACATCATCAATACTTTCACAAATGATTGATCAAAAATATCTTTTGGAAGGGTTAAATGATGCTCAAAAGGATGATGTGGGAATTCAGGAAAAAGTGGAAGCTATCAAAAAAGGGAAATCCTCTGAGTCTAATGTTAATGAAGAAGGAATTGTGCGGTTTGGGAAAAGACTATGTGCTTCATCAAGTCCGGAGCTGAAGAAGGAACTTTTGGATGATGCACATAGTTCAAATTTCTCTATTCACCCAGGGAGCACAAAGATGTATTGATATCTCCGAGAAAACTTTTTGTGGGATAATATGAAGAAAGAGATCGCCGAATATACATCAAAGTGCCTGGTGTGTCAGCAAGTAAAGGCAGAGAGGCAGAAGTCTAAGGGGATGATGAAACCATTGCCCATACCAGAATGGAAATGGGAGAACATCACCATGGACTTTGTCACCGGACTTCCAAGGACATCCAAAGGCAATAATGCAATCTGGGTTGTTGTGGATTGTCTTACAAAGACTACACACTTCATTACTATTTAGGAGGATTTCTCATTGGATCAACTGACACAGATATATATCCGGGAAGTGGTAAGTTTTCATGGAGTACCACTATCTATTGTGTCTGACCGAGATCCAATATTCACCTCTAAGTTTTGGAAGAGTCTTCAACATGATCTGAATACTGAAATGAACTTCAGTACGACCTATCATCCTCAAACCGATGGCTAATCCGAGCGGACTATCCAAACACTTGAGGATATGTTGAGAGCGTGATCAATGGACTTTAAAGGAGTATGGGATCAACATCTTACTCTGGTTGAGTTCTCTTATAACAATAGTTTCCACTCGAGCATCCAAATGGCACCATATGAAGCCCTATATTGGAAAAGGTGCAGAACACCGACATGTTGGGATGAGGTCGGTGAACGTAAGCTGCTTGGACCAGAAATGGTCGAGGAAATGGTGGAGAAGGTGAAAACCATTCAACATCATATCAAGGCAGCTCAGAGTCGACAGAAGAGTTATGTAGATAACCGTCGACGAGACCTTGAGTTTAAATTTGGAGAAATGGTTTTTCTACGCATATCTCCATGGAAGAAGGTCATGAGGTTTGGAAAGAAAGGGAAGTTAAGTCCAAGCTACATCGGCCCCTTCGAGATTCTTGATCGTGTCGGGGCTGTGGCCTATCGACTAACACTTCTTCCTACTATGGCCAAAGTACATGATGCCTTTCATGTATCCCTCTTAAGGAAGTACATACCGGACCCTTCACATGTACTCTCTTATGAGGTGGTACAATTGGAAGAAGATATTTCTTATAAGGAGAAACTAGTGAAGATCTTAGATCGTAGAGAAAAATTTCTACGAAATAAGACAATGCCCCTCGTCAAGGTGTTGTGGAGAAACCACAAGTTTGAAGAAGCAACTTGGGAATCAGAGGATATGATGAAGCTGAGTTACCCACATTTGTTTTAGTGTGGGAAAAGGAAAATTTCGAGGGCGAAATTTCTTAAGGGGGGAATATTGTAATGACCCAAAGTTTCATTAATGGAAAATCCCTCTTGATCTTATTAAATGTCTCTTTATATAAAATGTTTTTATAAAATGTCAACTTCTTTGGTTTTATGTTAATAATTTTTACCATTGCTAATATAGCCGTTGAACAGTGATCACATGATTAGTATAAATATAGGACTTTAACAAATCCAATTTACTCAGACAAAAGAATAGATGGCCTCGTCCAGTAGAATTGCTCCATACGAAGCCCATTTGTTGGCACTCGGAAAAGAGGTGGCATCCTTGGTATTCGATCTTGACCAAGCCCAAGATGAGCTTTATCATGTCAAGTTCGAATGTGACCGTCTACGGGAAAAGTGGAAGTTGATTGAAATTACCACTCGAGCGATGTTCTCTGAGCCACCCCAAGAGTCTGTCACCATCGCACACCTTACCCTTAGGCCTTATGTGGCTGTTTTAAGGGGTTATGTAACAAATAAGTAGTACTATGTTCATGTACATTATTTTTGTATATAATAATGAATATAATTTCTAGTCATTTTTGGTACATTGTAAATAGTTTTTAAAGTACAAATGGTGTTTTTAGTTATTATTTAATTAAAAAATATATTTTATTAAATTAAGGAATTTTTGAATTAAATAATGTTTTAATAAAATATTATTATTATTAAATTTATTTTTATTAAATATAAATTATCTTATAATTTTTTTATAATTTTTATTAAGGTTTGAAAGCCATTTCTGTCAAAATCCGTGAATTTTTGATAAATGTCGGTTTTTATTTTAAAAGTGAAAATTAACATATTTAGAAAATTATTTAGATAAAATAAATGTTACTTATGGAATCAGGACATCGAAATTATCCACCGGTGAATTTTTCATAATTTTCTGAGACAGTCAAATTTTTGGGTAAAAATTAAATACCGTTTAAATATATAATGTGTTTTATGACATCATAATGCCCCAATAGTGATGTAATAAAATACTATGATATTTATGTTCGGCCAATATATGTTTTACCATTAAAATAATATGATTTTGGGTTTGTTTGACTTACTTTTCAAAGCATTAATGGACCCCTCAAGACTTATTCAACACCTTGCCTTTTTAAATTAATTTCCATGGGAGTGTGACTCACCTCCACATAAGAAACCCTAATATTTTAAAAATTTCGGACTTTGGACTTATAAAATATTGTTTTCCTCTTCCATTTTCCAAAAACCATGGGCAAAAACCATGAGATGGTTTGTGGTTTGGATTAATTTAATATAAGGGATCCCAAACCTAAATAATAAAGAATTCCCTCACCTTTACTATATAAACCCACCCAATCTCCCAATTCCTCCTCACTCAAAGCCTTTGGAGTTCATCCAACCTCTGATCAAATCTCTCTAGAATCATCCCAAGGTGCCCCAAGCTCCCAAGAATCCTCTCTCAAGCCTCTCTCAAGCCTTTGGAAGCACACTTCCAAGTAAGGGTTTTTTTCTTCCTTTCTCATTTTTGTCCAATTTTCTTTAAGTTGTTTTTCACTTTTAATTTCAATAATAAATGTTGGGGTATGGTTTCAAAAATCCCTCATACTTCCATATTTATTTTTTAATTATGGGAGACCCCTTTATCTCTCATTAAATGCCTCCCATGTACACCCGTTACTATGCCGAAATTCCGAAAGGAACTTCTCTCTCCTCTTTTACATTCAAGCAATACTTTTGTATCATGAATATAAATTCCATTCCAATTGTTGGGACATGTTTCTATATGACCTCCTTACTATACATTACATGTAAATATGGAAAGGAACCACTTTCTCTCTCATCATCCACTTTTATGAATTCTTATGTCACGCCGTTACGCTGCCGAAATTGCCCGATTTTCTAAGCCAATGCCATTGTGTAGTGAATACCATGCCCATTTCTCCATCAAGGGTATTCACCTTTATGAACATTTAATTATTGATTATAATGTTTCATGTATTAATTCCACATTCCTTTATCCTGGAATAAATGATTATGTTTTATGAATCCATTTTTTATGATCCATGTGGCACACTTATGCATGAAATGAAATGTTTAAGAAGGGTGCACCCTTATAGTGCTCCAATGCACTGGGTAAAGTATAGTATCATGATACGTAATGTGCAATAAGTGTTGACTCATGCTAATTCAATTGAAACTAGGGTTTACCCGTGCTTTATGTGCAATGAGGATTTACTCATGCTCCATGTGCAATGAGCCTTGGCTCATGCTAATTCCATGTTAAGTGTTGTTGCGACATTTCCATGTTATGATTATCATGCTTTATCATGCCTTTATGTTCATGTTTTTCTTATTCTCTATTGATATGCCTATTGTGTAACATGTATTTTACTCCTCATGTTATTCCTTGTGTACTCCCTTATTGGGCTTTATAGCTCACCCTTTTCTTATGCATGTCCTCAGGTTATCCCATGTAATGCTAAGTACGAGGGAATGTAGTGGTCATGTAAAGGAAGTTTTCAATAAAGATGTTGTATTTCATGTTTCAAGTTTTTATGTAATTATCCTAAGCCCCAAAGACACTAAACCTCTCGATATTATTTGTTGTATCAAGTGAAGTTTTATGTAGTAAATCATGTTTAAGTTTGTATTAAAAGGCAGGTTTGTCATAATGACTCCATGTTAATATGATTCCATGTTTATATGTTATGATTTTATATGTTACAAGCCGTTTTATATCATCATGTCATTCCTTCTATCCCATGTGCTAGTTATTTGTTCTTATGGTTATTCCCTTACTATTATATTTAGCTCATCCCTTTGTTCATGTGGTCCCTAGGGTACCCTATACAGATGTAAGAGATCAAGGGAAGATAAGATCACTTTATAAAGATTAAATAGAGAATTTTTTTAGTTCTATGTTTTCAGTTTTATGTACCTAGTCTCCCAAGACACTAGATTTCAAAATCCTAGTATTATTACCCCGGTGTGTAATAATGCTTAAAATTCTGTAAAGATACGTGTAAAAGTCTAGGGTTACTATAGTTGGTATTAGATCATTGTCTGGTTTTTTTGGAGATTAGTAATTGAGAACTTTAGTAATAACCTTAAGGATGAGACTCAGTATAAGAAAACACCTCTAAATTTTGGTAAGTATAGAGTTATTGGTTTATCAAGAAAATGCATCTATGTCTTGATAAAAATATGTAGAGGTAGCTCTGGAATAGATGTATCTAGGGGTAAAACCTGAAAAATATAGCTTTGAGATAGACTCGAATGAGAACTGGTGCACGACAATAGGCCTTGATGCACTCTTGGTTTAAAATTCTCATGGGATATGATTTAGTAAATTCATGAGCTTATTAAAAATAATTATTTAGGGAAGAAAAAAATCCCAAAATAATATAATATATGAAATATAATAGAGATAACCAAAGTTGAAACATAGGGAATCACAAGTTAGGATATACTCCGCCTTTACATGTTTATCCTCTTATGTTCAAAGTTTCATTTTCTTTATGCTAAATATCTATGTAATACAACCCACTAATTATACATTCTTTTTCTTAGTTAATGTCTTTAAATTGAAGAACATGTTCCAAAAATCAATGCAATAGGTCATGTAAAGATTTCCTTAATGATATGCCTGAAATGATGGGAGTGGGTGCTCAAAACATCATGAAAGATCTTGCTCAACCGGCTCAAGTTATGAATAATAACATGAATCATGTGGAACACCCTACTCTTCCTAGGAAATAGAATGTCGATGTTGAATCCTTCATGTGGAAAAAGTCTCCCTTGTTTAGTGGAACTTTTGATCCTCTCCTTGCAAAATAGTGGATTAACTCCACTGAAAATATATTCTCTATTTCTCAGTGCTCAGAAGAAGAGAAAGTTTTACTGGTGGTCTAACATTTTGATTGGGAAACTGATCAGTGGTTGAAACTGATCATGAATAAAATCCCTAAGAGGAAATTGATTCCATAGTTTCAGAGTAATTAAATAGAATGTTTGTCAATAAAGATTTTTCCCAAACCCTATGTCTCAATATGGAAAGAGATTTCCTCAGACTCAAGAAGAAGGAAGATGAGTCCATCAGAGCATATGAAGTAATCATTAAGAGGTTTTCATGGTATGACTATGGCATTGTAATGAACACAGAAAGAAAGGTGGATCTCTTTGTTATCACATTAAATCTGAGTTTACGAAAAATTCAGGAAATTTTAGACTTTGAAAACTTTTAGGAGATTGTTTATTGTTCCATAAAGGTTGAAATGGTTATCAGAGACTCTCAGTGGTATCGTGGTCCTAGTGACAAGAAGAGGGAAAAAGATTCCATTGTGGGTGGTCCTGAAAATAAATCCTAGATGGGAAAAATGCTCAATCTTCCCAGGTGTTAGAATTGTTGGAAGAATCATCCTGAGAACTATATAAAGAGAACCAAGAGTTGCTTCAAATGTCGAAAGGAAGGTTTAGATTAACACTCAGCCTGTAGTGTAGTGTTACAACTGAATGGATCATGGAAATTATGTGAACAATTCCCCTAAGCCAAGGGTTGTCAGAGGAAATCAACAACAACCTCCAAGGCTACAAAGATTTCCTATGCTATCACTACTACTGAGGTAGACCTGGAAAACAATGTGGCGACAAGTACAATAGTTATTAATTCAAGAATAGAGAATATACTATTTGATATTGGTTCAACACATTATTTTATATGTTGCATGTTTATTATAACTATTAATGCACCACCTCAAAATTTAGAGGAAATGTTTTATTAGTGAATAGAGAAAGGATAACTTATTCCATCAAACGTTTATAAATCCACACACATATTTTTTGTGGACCAAACCTCTCAGAAAATCACTTCAAACTTCCATTAGTGGAGTTCAATGCTATATTTGGCACAGATTGGCTATTTTTTACAAATCCAACATCAACTTTCGGGAAAGGGAGATCACTCTTCACATCTAGGAGCATCCTCCAATTATTTACATGTTTAAGGGGGAAGATGAATATCCTTAAGAATCATTTTCTCAAGTGTGGATATTAATTCCTTATAAGAAATAATGTCTAGATTAAATGATTGAGACAAAGGAGATAATCATGCTTGAAGAAATTCCCATCGTGAGGGATTACACTTATGTATTTCCCGAAGAGTTTCTTGGTCTTCCTCCTGATTAAGAGGCTGATTTTTTAATTGAACTTATTCTAGGATCTATGCCTATATCAATGACCCCTTATATAATGTCCATCGTAGAGCTAGAGGATCTTAAGAAGTAGTTACCTGAGAATATAAAGAAGGGTTTTATATGCCTAAGTACTTCACCACGGAATGATCTAGTACTCTTTGTAAAGAAGAAGTAATGATCAATGAACATCTACATTGATTAACGTGAGGTCAATAAAATAATGATAAAGAACAAGTATCCCCTGCCACAGATAGATTACATGTTCGGTCATCTGTGTGGGCCTGTTATTTCTCTATGGTGGACCATTGGTTAGGATATAATGAATTAAAGGCGTGGAATAAAGATATTCACAAAAATGAATTTCAAATTAGGTGTAGACACTATGAGTCCATAGTGATTCCATTTGGACTCAATAATGCTAAAAAAAATTCATGTATTTAATGAATGTCATTAGAGATTACCTTGAAAAATTTGTGGTAGTCTTTGCTGATGGTATTATGCTATACTCCAAGAGCAAGGAGGAACATGAGGAACATTTGAATACTATGTTAAATACTTTGAAAATGGAGAATATATATGAAAAGTACAGTAAATTTGAGTTCTATATGGAGGAATTATCATTCATGGGGCTTGATATCACCAGAAAAGGGATATCAATGGACCTTTCCAAGACAAAAAAGATTAAATATTGTCCCAGGCCCACATCTATAATGCAGATCTATAGATTTTTGGTTCTATCTAGGAATTTTTGATGATTGTTGAAGAAATTTTACCAATTATAATACCCAATGACCAAGCTGACATGGAAGGGTGTGATGTTTTTCTGGACTCAAGAATGCGAAGATTACTTTAAGGAGTTGAAAAGGAGGCAAATAATTATGCCCATACTCACACTAACAACAAGTGGGGAACTCATTGTGGTGTATAGGGATGCTTCAAAAAAGGGCTTGTGCTGTGTTCTGAGGAAAAATTATAATGTGATAGCCTACGCCTTGAGGCAGCTGAAAATCCATGAGCAAAACTCTCTTATGCATGATGTAGATTTGGAATCTATGATCTTTATGTAAAAAATCTGGTGGCATTATGTCTATGAGGAGAAGTGTGAGATATATACTGATTACAAGAGTCTAAAATATATATTCACACAAATAGAGCTTAATATACACCTGTGAAGATGGATTGGGCTCATCAAATATTATGATTGCTCAATCCACTACCATCCTAGTATGGAAAACAAGGAGGCAGATGATCTAAGTAGAATGTATTTTTCATCTTATCAATGATGAGAATTGAAAAGTATCAAATCTTCTTAGATTTATAGTGGATGGACATGGGGATCATTAAGGTAGGAAACTCAACAATCCTTTATCAAATGATCTCCCAACCATTACTCATGGAGAAAATCATGGATGCTTAAATTATAGATGTGGAAATTCATAAAAGGGTGGAATCCATTAAAAATGGGAAATCCTTTGAGGTCATGATTGATGGGGAAGGAGTTGAAAGATATGGGTCAGGATTATGTGTAACATCTGATCGATAGATATACATGATGATTCTGAATGATGCACATAGCTCAACCTTCTCTATCCACCCATAGAGCAAAAAGATGTATCAAGATATCCAATAGAACTTCTAGTGGAATTATATGAATAATGAGACTTCTGAGTATACATCAATGTGCCTGATATGTCAAAAAGTGAAGGCTAAAAGACATAAGTCTAAAGGGATGATGCAACCACTACCCATACAAACATATAAGTGGGAGAGAATCACCATGGACATTGTCACTGGAATTCCAAGGACATCCAGAGGAAACAATGCTATATGGGTCATTTTGGATCATCTTATAAAGATATATCATTTTATCGTGGTTTGAGTGGACTCATCATTGGTTCAAATTGCATATATATATATATATATATATATATATATATATATATATATCAAAGAGGTGGTAAGGATGCATGGAGTACCACTTTATATTGAATCTTATTGATATCTGAGATTCACCTAAATATTCTAGAAAAGTCTACAACATGCTCTAAATACAAAAATGAACTTCAGTATGGCCTATCATCCACAAAATGATGGCCAATTTGAGCGAACAATTTAGACATTGGTAGATATGTTGAGATAATGTTCTATGGAATTAAAAGGAGGATGGGACTAACATCTTACACTAGTTGAAATCTTTTACAACAATATTATCCACTCGATCATTCAAATGGCATCGTAAAAATCCCTTTTTGGTAAAAGGTGAAGAACTCCTACATGTTGGGATGAAGTTGGAGAGAGTAAGCTTCTAGGACCTAAAATGGTCAAAGAAATTGTAGGGAAGGTGAAAGTCATTCTGCAGCACATAAAGAAAGCCCAAAATTGATGGAAGTGTAATATAGACAATCATCAACGAGATCTTGAGTTCAAATTCAAAGACATGGTATTTCTACAAATATCTTGATGGAAGAAGTTCATGATGTTTGGGAAGAAAGGAAAGCTAAGTCCCAGGTACATCAGGCACTTCTAGATTATTGAACGTGTTGGTGTTGTGGCCTATCGACTAGCACTTTCACCTACCATGGACAAAATACACATTATCTTCATTATATCCCTCTTAAGAAACAACATACTAAACCCTTCCCAGGTATTCCCTTCAGAGGTGGTACATTTAGAGAATGATCTTTCTTACGAGGAGCATCCTGTGAAGATCTTGGATTATAGAGATAATGTTCTACATAATAAGACTACTCACCTAGCCAATGTATTGTGGTGAAACCATAAGTACAAATAAGCAACATGGGAACTGGTGGATTAAATGAAGGAAAAGTACCCGCACCTATTTATGGATGAGAATGCAAAATTAAAATTTGAGGGATAAATTTTATAATGGTGGAATAATGTAACAACCTAATGTTTTTTCAATGGAAGTTACATTCTTATAATTATGTATTATAATCACATGAAATCACAAAACCATGAACTACTATGTACTCTCTGACAATTAAACACAATATTGTCACTTCTATGATTTGAAATTAAAAAATCTGACATACCCAGTTGCATACAGAAAGATATATAGAGTCTGATAGAATCAACATTGTTTTTGATTTATAGAAACACACCCTTGTGGATAGTAACAAACCCTTATGAATATTAATTAATATTAATAAATAGTAATTTGTCCAAATAAATAGAAACTTCAACCATGAATATACAAATACAATTTAGACTTCTTATAAGAGAAAACCAATCTTTGTATAAGTATTGGTATTTTTATATGTCATAAATATTTTAATTACAATTTTATGAATAATTTAATAATTTAAAATGGAAATTCTTTTTCTTAAAATTTAATCATAATTTTTTATTTTTTTATCATGTGGTTATAAGATAATTTTATGGGACCTTGATTAATTTTTCAAGGTGTTATAAAACAAGTTATTTTTTTAATGTTGTTTTTTCCCGTAAATTATCATTTTATTTTAAAATTAAATTAATAACATTTATAAAATTATTTTTTAATAATTGAGTTCATTTTTGGATACTACACATTGAAAAATGTTTAGGGATACCTTTTGGGATTTTTCTAAAATACTAGAATTTGTTTATGAATAGTTAAATAAGATAATTCACAATAAATGCTAAAACCTAAATTTATGCATCATTCTTGAGTCATGGATGATGTAAATGACCATTGGTTCTAACCCACATGCACATATTACTATTTATTTTTCATAATAATCATTATTATTTATTGTGTTATGGAAAAATAAAAAACTAATGATTATAATATTAATAAAACCATCCTCCCCTCCACTATAAAATTCTCCGACACTCCACTCTTCTCTTCAATCCACTAAAGCCTGGTTACTTCCATAAATTCAAACCAAATATCTCCCCAAGATACTCAACTACATCCAGTAGACCTAAGTCTCATAAAAATACCAAACCCTCCCCCTTAAGAGGCTCTCAAGAAAGTCTGAATCAAGAGGTAAATTCCTATTTTCTTTTCTTTCATTTTCTTTTCAAGTTCATTTGTTTTCTTTTTAATCATTACACTCCTCATCCAAATATTATGAAAACTACAGTAACATACATTTAATTTATTTTTTTTAGGATAATGGAATAAGTTATTATCACCTATATTTTACTATTATTTTATTGTAGTAGTAAAGACACCACACAAGATGTGTTAATTTACGACATTTAAGGATGACATGTTTTCAATTTCCATTACTATATTAAATTCAGGTAATCAAAACATTATCATGGTTTAACCAGACCATAACATATGTATTATGTCTCATCTATGATTATGGAATATTTTTTTACACATGGTTGTGAATTATAAAACAAAAGGTGTTCATTATGGTAAAAAACCACCAATTAACCCAATAGATTGTCACTAAAGTTTTATATAATGATTAAAATTCACTCAAAGTAACCAAATTAAATACACAACCATGTAACCTAATGTATTTTAAATAATAAAATATAACATAAATTCGGGACAAACACTCTCATCATACATGTGTATAGGAACATGAATATAATTGAACAAATCATTAAAACCAAAGATGAAAACAGACCCGAACAATAAAATTTAACCTCATAACCAATAAAAATGGTAACAAATGAACCTTTTAAGGTTATAATAAAACTTTTACAAGTAAAATAGGTTATGGAATTATTAATTAATGAACCTAATTATATTATTCAGGTCATTAATATCAAGTGGAGAACACCAAAAAACTTAAGGTAAGGGATCCTCTCCATTTAACTTTTGTTCAAGAATATCCTCTTGGTTTTTACCTTTTTGTGTAATTACTAATGATGGGGAATGATTTCAAAACTCCCCCATACTACCCTCATGAAGTATAAAATATTATAAACCCAGTTATATCTCATTAATCCCTCTTATGTACACATGATTCCATGTTGATATTTCGTAAGGGATTCTACCCGAACGTCTTACATTCCACCAGGTTGCTCTATCATTATTTTTATCAAAATTAATTTGTCATTTACATTTGTGTAATACTTATAAATACTATGTATATTGTACAGACTCATGTTTCAAGATCCATCCCTTAATCACTTTTGGGGGTATACATTTTTTATGTCATTCCCCCATCAATCCTTCCCGATAAGAAAACTTGCTTTAAGGGAACGTCCTGAATTATTACATGATTTAAAGTTCACTCTATCCTTTATTTTAAGACAAAATTTTATTTATAAAAGAAATATTTTTTTATGAAACCCTTATGGTCTCACTTATGGTTTTATATAAAATAATGTTCCCTTTTCAATTTTAAAGACTCTATAGTCTGTTCTATAAAACTGCACAAAAATGTTTTCATGCTAACATTTCTTAAATAATATTCTTACATTTTTTTAATTATAATTGAAATAAATTACCATGATACATGAATATTTTACCTTATGAATTTTATTTGTATATTTTAGTTCATTTATTTCATTGAAACTTTTATGATACACCCATTTGTTATGCTTTGTGGCATGATTGTGGTACCTAATTCATTCCATGGGTAACCCTTATGTTTATATAAGATTGATTATGTGGGATTATTTATATGGTAAACACATTCATAAATAGTTAATATTGGTGCAATCATATATAACTACAATGAATTGGTTAATGTTGACTCTCATAAGATGTTATGTGCGACAATCTTGGTGGTTAGCCTTGGCTTGTGTTACTATGTGCGACGGTCTTGGCGATTAGCCTTTTCTTATGCTACAATGGGAAACAGTCTTGGAAGTTAGAAATTAATCATGATAAAGTCATTTTTTATGTTTCTTCCACATTATTATGAATCCTTGTTTATTTTATTCCATATTTATAAGTTATGATTCCATATGTTACATGCCTTTTTTGTCATCATGTCATGCCTTCTATCCCATGTGCTAGTGCTTTGTTCTTATGGTTATTCCATTACTAGGATATTTAGATCATTACTTTGTTCATGTGATCCCTAGAGTACCCTATAATGTAGTAAGGTCTCAAGGAAAGTTAGGATCTCTTTATGAGGATTAAATAATGAAGTTTTTCTTTAAGTTCACTGTTTTCAGTTTTATGTACCTAGTCTCCCAAGACACTAGAATTCACGATCCAGGGCTTGTACTATGGTGTATAATTATGCATAAAATAATGTAATGTTATGTGTAAAGGGATAGGGTTTCTATACGTGTGCTATTGGAGTACTATGTATCAGTCACCTTGTGATGATAATGTTGATAGATGATAGACCAGTCATGAGTAATGAACATTCCAATAGACATGCATGGTGTGCATGGATACATGGTAATGGTTATTCCAAATTATTGTATAAATGTTTTATGATTCACTAATCACATTCCATAGAAATTTTTTTATGACTTTTTAATAAAATGTTTTTACTAGATTAAACTGTTTTATGTAAATTGTGATAACATGTTTAGTTATAGTGTCACAGAATAGGATTATGTTGGGAATGTCCTAGTGAGTTTATACTCAGCCTATATATGGTAATTTCTGTAAATTTTTATATTTCACCTATCAGTAAAAATATTTAGAGGTAGCTCTGGAATAGATGTATCTATGGGTAAAACCTGAAAATACAGCTTTGAGATAGACTCAAACGAGAACTGGTGCACGACAACAGGCCTTGCTGCACTCCTGGTTTGAAATTCTCATGGGATATGATTTAGTAAATTCATGAGCTTATTACAAATCATTATTAAGGGAATAAAAAAATCCCAAAATAATATAATCTATGAAATAGAATAAGGATAACCAAAGTTGAAACATAGGGAATCACAAGTTAGGATATACTTCTCCTTTACATGTTTATCCTATTATGTTCAAAGTTTCATTTTCTTTATGCTAAATATCTATGTAATACTGCCCACTAATTGTACGTTCTTTTTCTTAGTTAATTTCTTGAAATTGAAGAACATGTTCCAAAAATCAATGTGACAGGGAATGTTAAGATTTCCTTAATGATATGCCTGAAATGATGGGAGCAGGTGCTCAAAACATCATGAAAGATCTTTCTCAACTAGCTCATGTTATTAATAATAACATGCATCATATGGAACACCCTACTCTTATTAGGAAAGATCATGTTGATGTTGAATCCTTCATGTGAAAAAATCCACCCCTGTTTAGTGGAACTTTTTATCCCCTCCTTTCAAAATAGTGGATTAACTCCATTGAAAATATTTTCTCTGTCCTTCAGTGCTCAGAAGAAGAAAAATTTGTACTGGTGGTCTATCATTTTGATTGGGAAGCTGATCAGTGGTTGAAACTGACCATGAATACAATCCCTAATTGTAAATTAATTCCATAGTTTCAGAGGAATTCAATAGAATGTTTGTCAATAAATATTTTTCCCAAACCCTATGTCTCAAGATGGAAAGAGATTTCTTCAAACTCAAGAAGAAGGAAGATGATTCCATCAGATCATATGAAGTAATCATTAAGAGGCTTTCATGGTATTCCTATGGCATTTTCATTAACACTTAAAGAAATGTGGATCTATTTGTCATCACATTAAAGCCGAGTTTAAGAAAAATTCATGCAATTTGAGACTTTGACAACTATGAAGATATTGTCCATTGTTCCCTAAAGGTTGAAATGGTTATCAAAGACTCTGAGTGGTATCGTGGTCTTGGTGACAAGAAGATGAAAATGGATTCCATTGTGGGTGGTCCCACAAATAAATTACTAGATGGGAAAATAATCAATCTTCCCAGGTGTTAGAATTGTTGAAAGAACCATCCTAGGAACTATCTAAAGAGAAACAATAATTGATTCAAATGTCAAAAGGAAGGAAGGTTAAGATCAACACTCAGCCTATAGTGTAGTGTTACAACTGAATGGATCATGGAAATTATGTGAACAATTCCCCTAAGCCAGGGGTTGTTAGATTAAATCAAAAACAACCTCCAAGGCAACAAATATTTCCTATGCTATCACTACTACTAAGGTAGACCTAGAAAACAATGTGGCGACAAGTACAATAGTTATTAATTCATGAATAGAGAATGCACTATTTGATATTGGTTCAACACAGTCTTTCATATGTTGCAAGTTTATTATAACTATTCAAGCACCACCTCAAAATTTAGAGGATATGTTATATTAGTGAATAGAGAAAGGTGAACTTATTCCATCAAACGTTTATAAATCCACACACAGAATTTTTGTGGACCGAACCTCTCAGAAAATCACTTCAAACTTCCATTAGTGAATTTCAACGCTATCTTTGGAACATATTGGCTATTTTTTACAAAGCCTACATCAACTCTAGGGAAAGGGAGATCACTCTTCACATCTAGGAGCATCCTCCAATTATTTACATGTTTAAGGAGGAAGATGAATCTCCTTAATAATCATTTTCTCAAGTGTGGATATTAATTCCTTATAAGAAATAATGTCTAGATTAAATGATTGAGACAAAGGAGAGAATCATGCTTGAAGATATGCCTGTCAAGAGGAATTACACATATGTATTTCTTGAAGAGTTTCCTGGTCTTCCTCATGATTGAGAGGTTGATTTATCAATTGAACTTATTCTAGGATCAATTCCTATATCAATGACACCTTATATAATGTCCATCGTAGAGATATAGGATCTTAAGAAGTAGTTACCTGAGAATATAGAGAAGGGTTTTATATGCCTAAGTGCTTCACCACGGGATGCTCCAGTCCTCTTTGTCAAGAAGAATTATTGATCAATGAACATCTACATTGATTAACGTGAGGTCAGTAAAATAACGATAAAGAACAAGTATCCCCTACCACAGATATATTACATGTTCGATCATCTTTGTGGGCCTGTTATTTATCTATGGTGGACCATTGGTCAGGATATAACGAATTAAAGGTGAGGAATGAAGATATTCACAAAAATGAATTTCAGAATAGGTGTAGAGACTATGAGTCCATAGTGATTCCCTTTGGACTCACTAATGCTCAAATTTTTTTTATGTATTTAATGAATGTCATTAGAGATTACCTTGACAAATTTGTGGTAGTCTTTGTCGATGGTATTCAATTATACTCGAAGAGAAAGGAGGAACATGAGGAAAATTTGAATACTATATTAAATACTTTTAAAATGGAGAAGATAAATGAAATTACAGTAAATTTGAGTTTTGTATGGAGGAAGTATCATTCATGGGGCTTGATATCACCAGAAAAGGGATATCAATGGACCTTTCCAAGACAAAAGTGATTGAAGATTTTCCCAGGCCCACATCTGTAACATAGATCTATATACTTTTGGTTTTAGCTGGGTATTGTTGATGATTCTTGAAGAACTTTTCCCAATTGGAATACCCAATGACCAAGCTAACATGGAAGAGAGTGATGTTTTTCTAGACTCAAGAATGTGAAGACTACTTTAAGGAGTTGAAAAAGAGGCTACTAATTATGCCCGTACTCACACTCCCAACAAGTGGGGAACTCATTGTGGTGTATTGAGATGCTTCAAAGAAGGGTTTGGGCTGTGTTCTGATGCAAATTTATAATGTGATAGCCTACGCCTTGAGGTAGATAAAAATCCATGAGCAAAACTATCTTATGCATGATATAGATTTGGCATCTATGATCTTTGTGTAAAAAATCTGGTGGCATTATGTCTACGAGGAGAAGTGTGAGATATATACTGATCAAAAGAGTCTAAAATATATATTCAAACAAATAGAGCTTAATATACACCTGTGAAGATGGATTGGGCTCATTAAATATTATGACTTCTCAATCCACTACCATCCTAGTATGGAAAATAAGGAGGCAGACGATCTAAGTAGAAAGGATATTGCATCTTTATCAATAGTGAGAATTGAAAAGTATCAAATCTTCTTAGATTTGTAGTGGATGGACATGGGGATCATTAAGGTAGGAAACTCATCAATTCTTTATCAAATGATCTCTAAACCATTACTCATGGAGAAAATCATGGATGCATAAAGTAAAGCTGTGGAAATTCAGAAAATGGTGGAATCCATTAAAAATGGGAAATCCCTTGAGTTCATGATTGATGGAGAAGGAGTTGAAAGATGTGGGTCAAGATTATGTGTACCATCTGATCGATAGATATATATGATGATTCTGAATGATGCACATAGCTCAACCTTCTCTATCCACCCATAGAGAAAAAATACGTATCAAGATCTCCAAGAGAACTTCTAGTGGGATTATATGAAAAATGAGACTTCTGAGTATACATCAATGTGCCTGATATGTCAAAAAGTGAAGGCTTAAAGACAGAAGACTAAGGGGATGATGAAACCACTACCCATACAAACATGTAAGTGGGAGAGAATCACCATGGAAATTTTCACTGGAATTCCAAGGACATCTAGAGGAAACAATGCTATATGGGTCATTGTGGATCATCTTATAAAGATAGATCATTTTATTGTGAATCGAGTGGACTTATCATTGGTTCAAATTGCATATATATATATATATCAAAGAGGTGGTAAGGATGCATGGAGTAACACTTTATATTGAATATTATTAAGATATGAGATTCACCTAAATGTTATAGAAAAGTCTCCAACATGATCTAAATACTAAAATGAACTTCAGTATGGCCTACCATCCACAAACTGATGGCCAATTTCAGCGAACTATTTAGAAATTGGTAGATATGTTGAGATAATGTTCTATGGAATTAAAAGGAGGATGTGATTAACATATTCCAGTTGAATTCTTCTACAACAATATTAACCACTCGACCATTAAAATGGCATTGTACAAAGACCTTTTTGGTAAAAGTTGAAGAACACCTACATGTTGGGATAAAGTTGGAGAGCTTAAGCTTCTAGGACCTAAAATGGTCAATGAAATTATAGGGAAGGTGAAAGTCATTCTGTTGCACATCAAGACATCCCAAAATTGATAAAAGTGTAATGAATACAATCATCAATGAGATCTTGAGTTCAAATTCGGAGACATGGTATTTCTACAAATATCTCAATGGAAGAAGGTCATGATGTTTGGGAAGAAAGGAAAGTTAAGTCCCAAGTACATCAGCCACTTCTAGATTATTGATCATGTTGGATTTTTGGCCTATCGACTAGAACTTCCACCTACCATGGAAAAAATAAATAGTATCTTCCTTATATCCCTCTTAAGAAACTACATACCAGACCCTTCCCAGGTATTCTCTTTAGAGGTAGTACAATTAGAGAATGATCTTTCTTAAATGGAGCAGCTAATGAAGATCTTGGATTATAGAGATAATGTTCTACGTAACAAGACTACTCACCTAGACAATGTTTTGTGGTGAAACCACAAGTAGAAAGAGGCAACATGGGATCTGGGGGAGGAAATGAAGGAAAAGTACCCGCACCTATTTATGGCTGAGAATGTAAAATTAAAATTTGAGGGAGAAATTTTATAATGGTGGAATAATGTAACAACCTAATGTTTTTTCAATGGAAGTTACATTATTATAATTATGTTTTATAATCACATGGAATCACAAAACCATGAACTACTATGTACTATGTGACAATTAAACACAATATTGTCACTTCTATGATTTGAAATTCGAAAATCTGACATACACGATTGCATACAATAAGATATATAGAGTCTGATAGAATCAACATAGTTTTTGATTTATAGAAACACACCCTTGTGGATAGTAACAAACCCTTATGAATATTAATTAATATTAATAAATATTAAGTTGGACAAATAAATAGAAACTTCACCCATGAATATACAAATACAATTTAGACTTCTTATAAGGGAAAAACAATCTTTGTATAAGTATTGGTATTTTTATATGTCATAAATATTTTAATTACAATTTTATGAATAATTTAATAATTATAAATGGAAATTAATTTTCTTATAATTTAATCATAAATTTTTATTTTTTTTATCTTGTAGTTATAAGATAATTTTATGGGACCTTGATTAATTTTTCAAGGTGTTATAAAACGAGTTATTTTTTAATGTTGTTTTTTCCCGTAAATTATAATTTTATTTTAAAATTAAATTAATAAAATTAATAAAATTATTTTTGAATAATTGAATTCATTTTTGGATACTACAAATTGAAACATGGTTAGGGATACCTTTTGGGATTTTTCTAAAATACTAGAATTTGTTTATGAATAGTTAAATACGATAATTCACAATAAATGCTAAAACCTAAATTTTTGCATCATTCTTGAGTCATAGATGATTTAAATGGCCAATTGTTCTAACCCAGATTCATATATTACTATTTATTTGTCATAATAATCATTATTATTTCTTGTGTTATAGAAAAATTAAAAACTAATGATTATAATATTAATAAAACCATCCTCCCCTCCACTATAAAAATCTCTGAAACTCCACTCTTCTCTTCAATCCACTCAAGACTAGTTACTTACATAAATTCTACCCAAATATCTCCCCAAGATCCTACCCTACATCAAGTATCCCTTAGTCTCATCAAAATAACAAACCCTACCCCCTTAAGCGGCTCTCAAGAAAGACTAAATCAAGAGGTAAATTCCTATTTTCTTTTCTTTCATTTTCTTTTCAAGTTCATTTTTTTCTTTTCAATCATTACACTCATCATACAAATGTTATGAAAACTCTAGTACCATACATGTAATTTAATTTTTTTAGGATAATGTAATAACTTATTATCACCTCTCTTTTACCGTTCTTTTATTTTAGTAGTAAAGACACCACACAAGATGTGTTAATTTACGACACTTAAGGATGACGTGTTTTCAATTTCCATTACTATACTCAATTCAGGTCATAAAAAAATTATCATGGTTCAACTAGACAATAAAATATTTATTATTTCTCATCTATGATTATGGAATATTTTTTTACAAATGGTTGTGAATTATAAAACAAAACGTGTTCATTATGGTCAAAACCACCAATTAACCCAACATGTGGTCACTAAAGTTTTATATAATGATTCAAATTCAATCAAAGTAACCAAATTAAATATACAACCATGTAACCTAATGGATTTTAAATAATAAAATATAACTTTAATTCTGGAAAACCACTCTCATCATACATGTGTAGAGGAACATGAATATAAGTGAACCAATCATTAAAACCAAAGATGCAAACAGACCCGAACAATAAAATTAAACTTCATAACAAAACAAAATGGTAACAAATGAACCTTATAATGTTATACAAAAAACTTTTAAAAGTAAAATAGGTTATGGAATTATTAATTAATGAACCTAATTTTATTATTCAGGTCATTAATATCAAGTAGAGAACACCAACAAACTTAAAGTAATGGGTCCTCTCAATTTAACATTTGTTCAAGAATATTCTCTTGGTTTTTCCCTTTTTGTGTAATTACTAATGATGGGGAATGATTTCACACCTCCCCCATACTACCCTCATGAAGTATAAAATATTATAAACCCAGTTATATCTCATTAATCCCTCTTATGTACAACCGATTCCATGTTGATATTTCGTAAGGGATTCTACCAGAACATCCTATATTCCTTCAGGTTGCTCTATCATTATTTTTATCAAAATTAATTTGTCATTTAAATTTGTGTAAAACTTATAAATACTATGTATATTGTCCAAACTCATGTTTCAAGATCCATCCCTCAATCACTTTTGGGGGTATACATTTTTTATGTCATTCCCTCATCAATCCTTCCCGATAAGAAAAATTGTTTTAAGGGAACGTCTTGAATTATTACATGATTTAATGTGAAATATATCCTTTATTTTAAGGCACAATTGTCTTTATAAAAGAAATATTTTTTTTATGAAACCCTTCTTGTTTCACTTATGGTTTTATATAAAATAATGTTCCCTTTTCAATTTTAAAGACTCTATAGTCTGTTCCATAAAGTCGCACAAAAATGTTTTAATACTAACATTTCTTAAATAATATTCTTACATTTTGTTACTTCTAATTGACATAACTTACCATGATACATGACTATATTACCTTATGAATTTACTTGTATATTTTATTTCATTTATTTCATGGACACTTTTATGATACACCCATTTGTTATGTTTTGTGGCATGATTGTGGTACCTAATTTATTCCATGGGTAACCCTTATGTTTATATAAGATTGATTATGTGGGATTATTTATTCAGGAAAAACATTCATAAATAGTTAATATTGGTGTGCTCAAATAGAACTCCAATGAATTGGGTAATGTTGACTCTCATAAGATGTTATGTGAGACGGTCTTGGCGGTTATCCTTGGCTTGTGTTACTATGTGCGACGGTCTTGGCGATTAGTCTTTGCTTGTGCTACCATGGGAAACAGTCTTGGCGGTTAGACATTAATCATGATAAATTCATTTTTTATGTTTCTTCCACATTATTATGAATCCATTTTTATTTTATTTCATATTTATAAGTTATGATTCCATATGTTACATGCCTTTTTATATCATCATGTCATGTATTCTATCCCATGTGCAAGTGCTTTGTTCTTATGGTTATTCCCTTAATAGTATATTTAAATCATTCCTTTGTTCATGTGATCCCCAAAGTACCCTATAATGTAGTATGGTCTCAAGGGAAGTTAGGATCTCTTTATGAAGATTAAATAATGAAGTGTTTCTTTAAGTTCAATGTTTTCAGTTTTATGTACCTAGTCTCCCAAGACACTAGACTTCATGATCCAGGGCTTGTACTCTGGTGTATACTTATGCATAAAATTGTGTAATGTTATGTGTAAAGGGATAGGGTTTATATACGTGTGCTATTGGGGTACTATGTATCAGTCACCATGTGATGATAATGTTGATAGATGATAGACCAGTCATGAGTAATGAACATTCCAATAGACATGCATGGTGTGCGTGAATACATGGTAATGGTTATTCCAAATTATTTTATAAATGTTTTATGATTCATTAATCACATTCCATAGAAAATTTTTTATGACTATTTAATAAACTATTTTTACTAGATAAAACTTTTTTATATAAATTTTGATAACATGTTTAGTTATAGTGGCACATAATAGGATTATGTTAGGGATATCCTAGTGAGTTTATACTCAACCTATATATGGTAATTGCTGTAAATTTTTATATTTCACCTATAGGTACATAGGTAAATTCATGGTATATCAATTATTTAGTGATACTTATTGATACTGTGGGAATAACATGTGGAGTTGGAGCATTGAGTGGGTTGGGAGTCACATGTTGATGTCACTTGGGAATTTTGAGTTTTATGGTATTTTGGTTTGATTTTATACTCTAATATGGTTTATTGGGTTGGGTTATGTTATGTGTTTTACTATGTATTCATGAATCATATATAATTTTGGTTTTTTATTGTTTATATAGATTTAATGTTTTTTCATTAAAATGGAAAATTACCCAATTTATTCTTGATAAAATTAGAAATTTTTTATCCTTTAGTGTCTTAAGGATTTCACTTATGCCAATGTGACAAACTTGTAACTTCTTAATCCAATGAGGAGGGATGGGATATTACTAATGGTATTCATCATAGTAGGTACATCATTTATTTTGAGACTATTGGTAACAACCTAATATATCCATGATTTAGAAATGGTATCAAGTTTTCACATGGGATGGTAGTAAGGAGATTGGTTAGTTAGAATAGGAAATGTAAAGGATTAAATACTGGAACAAACATATTCAAACTGACTTCATGTTAGTAGTGTGTTTGGGTACATTATTGTTTTAGGACAAATCTAGGTTATTTGTCACCTCATCGTCATGGATTTTTATGATGAGAGTTTCAAGAAATTCATTACTAGTAAGGATTACCAATATGAGACATTTTTTATTTTGGGTTCTATTATTAATGAAATGGAAAAAAATTAATGATTTTTTAAAATAGGGATAATTTTTTTTAAATCATGGTTTTATTATTTTTAAAAAATTTAAGATATTCAAAATGGTTTAATTGTTTAAATATTATTTGTGATATTTTTTGATAGGGTAAATTGGAATTACAAGGACTTCATTGTATAAGGTGTGAGACTAAAACCAGTTTTTTCTAATGAGGGTATTGAACTAGTATGAAATAATAGAAATAAACAATAGAAGATGGTTGGGAATATGGTTTTAGTTAGTACTGATATTAAAAAACAACTTTCCTAAATCATTTTCCAGTATTTTCATGCCATGGATAATGGTAAAATGAATGATGATCTTTGATAACTGAACCGTTCTGTTTAATTACAAAAGAATAATCCACCCATATTTTTAGTTTGATTATAAGTTATAAAAATCATAATTATGGTTTAATCATTTCAATAGTGTCTCTGATTTCCTTGAGACACTAGCACATCTAAGAGTAATGTTTCCAACCTATATGATGGAACATAAGGCACGATTCTAGTAGGAACTAGTAGTTCATGAGAATTTAGGACAAGGAATTATATAAGAGGACTTTTTTGGAATTATATAACAATAAATACTATCTCCACACATTTAATATTTACTAAATAATTAAATTATTCATTTTGAAGAAAAATAATATCTCAGTGAGAGATATGTAGTTAAATTTATGACTTTATCTTGTATTTCCCAGGAATTTGTTAGGATTATGTCCTTGAAGACAAGGATTTTTGATTTAGTGTTGAGGTTGGGTATTCAATTAAATATTTATTTTCATTGATTAATGAATTATGGATAAATAGTAAACATGGAAACAATGATAGAAAGGAATGTCTTATAAAATACTGTTGTGGAGAGTATGTTTATTCCAATAAGATTAGGTGTGAACTCAAATGATGGGATTAAGAAGAAGAGGGACACATACTTCCAGATTGGTAGTATACCTCTGAATCAAACCTTGGGATCAATAAACATTCTTCCTCAACAAACATATAATCTAGGATGTTTTCAATGCATTTCATTCAACCATATGATCTAAGACGGTATAAAACCACCTATTTATTTTAACAATTATAACTGTATGGGTCATATTTAGCATTATTGTGTAAATTATTTAAGTATGGGAGTGAGAGAAACATCCCATGGTTCTAAAAAACATATTATTTTGTGAGATAAGTGCAATAAAATAATTATCATAATCAAAATCGAGCAAGCTAGGGTGATTCAAGGAACTGCCTGAAACTTCAACTAGTGAAATCTCTACTTGGATATAAATATAAAATTTAAGAAATTAATAAAATTTATATGGATGATAATGTGATATTTGATTATCAATATGGTCCCTTGATAGTGAGAGATATGGTTCCTTTGAATTCTACCCTTAGTCATACTTTTTTTAATATGGTCTTATCCCACTCGTTTAATTCTTCTCATTATTTTTATCATACATTTTCTCTGGTGGCAATAATAAATACAATTTTTAATATATAAAATCCTGTTATAAAAAGAGAGTGTTTATCCTTAATGTGTAATTCTTGTTCAACAAATATCAATGGGAATGAGTTTCTTTGGGATATATCTATTCTTGAGATGGATATCTATTACATGATTTATGGAATGCATTTTTTGACATTGTTCAAGCCACACATCAACTGTTACACTCAAGGGGTTACTTTTACATCACTTTATGATGTTGAGAATCAATTTTGCAGATATTGGGATGTATGAGAAAGTTGAGTGGGTCTACTGGAAATGGTTAATAGAACTATTTATTACTATTTGAAATTTCATGCCTTGTAATAAATGGATTTGATTGGTAATAAATAATTTACAACTAGTATAGAGATGTTTTTTTATCATTTTCCATGATAATTTCTCTTGGTTTCCTCCTAAAAGAGATGTGGAGTTTATGATTGACATCCATCTGGGTAATATTATTCTATCACATCCTTCTTGTAAGATAGAGATAATCAAAGTGATTGAATTAGATTTTTAGTTAGAAGAGTTTGAATGTAAAGTTCAATTTGACCGAGTATGTATCTACGAGCAGCACCTATTTTATTTGTGAACAATGTAGTTGAAACTATTAGATATTGTGTTTATTATAGTAACATTAACCAAGTTATGATAATGAATGGTTATACTATTCCATTCATTAATGATATATATGATCAATTGAGGGGATCTCAGGAGGTTCTTTAAAATATTCTTACATTAAGGATATCACCAATTGATAGTACGAATAAAGATTTTTTTAGTTATAGATTTCAAAATCAAGGTTATCCATTATGAGTATGTGGTTTTTCATTTTGGTATTAAAAATAAACCAAACACCATTATAGTGTTGATGAATCATATCCTCAAGAGTGATATATATTCCATTGATATG
The DNA here is from genome assembly GCA_963277665.1 of Viscum album. Taxonomy (NCBI): domain Eukaryota; kingdom Viridiplantae; phylum Streptophyta; class Magnoliopsida; order Santalales; family Viscaceae; genus Viscum; species Viscum album. Next base: position 303,029,022 of record OY728166.1, read on the forward strand.
TTTTTCGTTTATGAAATATTGGTAGATTCTAAGACAAATGTGGATCGTGATAACCACTTATTTACTTATTTTGGTATCCTATTGTAGAATCATTTTTATGAAAATTATGAAAGCATGATTTATATATATAATAACTATGTTTCCTAGGAAATTTAATTTTTTAAAAGGGTTTTTAAATGGATCTTGAATAAATAAAATCATTTATCTCCTAGAAACCACCCACAAATCCCTTTGCAATATTATGTTTTCTTAGATTAGGGGGCTGCTACATACAGTTTATATGTTATTATACAAGTTTAGATTCCTCAATTATTGGGTTTATGATGAATGATTTTGGATATATAATGGAGAGAAAAATTCTAGAAATTGTTTCAATAACATATGGTTAAAATTACACCAACAAATATACTCACATTTCAACAATAAAAAAAGTGTTGTGTGGTCCATTTTGATGCATCTGGATTTGAGATGTGACATGTTATCATGTAGAGAGATCATGTCGTTGATTATTTTTCATATTTATGGTTACATGAGAAGAAATATCCAAATAGGATTTAGAATTGGATGATCTGGTCTATTCCATTAAAGATTGGAATCAATAAATATTTGGAAAAAAATTTACAATTTTTACAGATTATAATTTTTTCAAAAACATTTTATCAACAAAACATATTAATATATGCCATGAATATGGATGGAGAATCTAAAAATGTTTGATTTTGACATGATGAACACACCACGTAATGGGAACAGTATAGTAGATGTACTGAGAACAATGTTAGATGCTTAGTTATTTATATAGTCCTATAAATAATGGAATATAAGGTCAAATATAATGGGTTTGAGCCAGTATTTCTCAGACCATGGTGGGGTTTCAGTTTTCCATCTGACATAATTTTTTCCTAATTTGCGAAATAAGGTTTGGTATTATTATAAATCTAATCCAAAATGGGTTACTATGAAGTCAAAACAAAATATTGGTGATTCCATTGATGTTGGAAGTGGATGGTTGTATAATGTTGCAGTCTAAAGATCATATAGTCATACCTCTATCTTATCATAAATAACATCTTAGTTCCTTCCACCATTTGATAGGGTATGTTTACCATTGGATTTAGAAAATTTATGAAGCACTAAAAGCATAGTTTTAGTTTTTTTGAATGAATGGAGTGGTTGTGGAATGGGTCTTGAATTTCTACACTTATTAACAGGTCATATATGAGCATCAATTAGCAGATATTACATTATATCCATTATTGATACCCATATTGGAATGGTAGAATATATAAATGGATTCTACAATAGTTATACCATGGATAATTAGGGAACACAATTCCATTTTTGTAATAGTAGATCACCTCATAATGTATTCTCACATCATCCTTATTTATGAGACATATATAGACTAAAAAATATATAATATATATTTTAGGAAAATCTTAATGATACATTGTATTCCAATATATTTATATCAGAATGAGACCCTAGGATTACAGATTTTTTGGAATATAATTACACCAATCCCATGGTACATAATTGACTATTATTATGTCTTATCATCATCAAGTAGATAGATATTCTTAATGGAAAATACAATTTTGTAAGGTCATTCTTATGGCTTATGTTATAGATTTTGGTGGCTCTTGGCATGAGTATATAATAATAGAGGAGTTTTTATAAAATAGTATATATCTGACTCGATACATATTGATCCTTTTGAAGTAGTGTACAAGTATCTGTTTCCTTCTCTGTCTTGTATGGTAGAAAAATTCATGACTTTAATGATTGGTCCTAGCCTTGTGAATGAGATAACATATAAGATTTAGAATATTTAAAATAGGTTGGATACAATTCAATGTTATATTAGATCATATGAAGATCATCATTTATGAATAATGTCATTTTAATTGTGTGATAATTTGTTCATGATAATCCCTCTATGTCTTGGGTGTTATTGTTTTGGTAATAAATAAATGGTTTATCCATGATATAGATTCTCATTTTATATAATTTTATAAGATCTTGAGTTGGAATATATACCAGATTTGTAACCAAGTTTATGTTCAATTAAAAATGTATTTCAAGCATCTCAATTAAAAAAGTACCAACCAAATCCTAACCTTGTGATTTTATGGTATCATATTTACATATAAATGGATGCTAAATTGATTAATTTTTATGTATAATGTTTGGATTGGAAAGATAATATCTCATATGGTAAAATAATCACTCTATTGTTTTCTTATGGAAACATTATAATGACCCAAACATGACGTACATGGACATGAAATTTCTTTTGCATAATACTTAATACATTACACAAAACAATGCCCAAGACCGTATTATTTTAGTATATATGGAAACATAGAACATAATATTATAACTTGGTGAAATATCTTCAAAATATCCTATAAAGATATTCCCTTTTTCCTATATAAAACAATTATTTATATATTTGGGGAAAAGAAAACATAAAAATGGTGATCTCAAATTCTCAGTAAGGATAAACATGGAGAACATAAAACAATACGTAATCATAAGAATGAAAAAATGAACATAAAGTTTAAATGTCAAAATATTGAGTCATTAAATAAATCTTGGCAGTTCATAAGGCAAAGATCATAAAGGAACATTAACCATGACAAAATAGAATTTGAATAAAAAATTGAATTTTAGAAAACAATTAAGAACATAATATGATTTCCATAGTAGCTAAGGCATTGTATCCAAGACCATCATAGTGGACAAAGTTCATTACTAAACTGAGTTTATATGTCATTCTAGCCATGTCTTGCTAAACTAGATTTACTTGTCATTCTAGTCATGTCTATCTCATGAGATATAAATCATTACCAAATTAATTGGAGGGAGATATAACTCCCACACATCTCATAAAGAAATCATTCTTACATTTTCCACAAAAACACAAATCATTCATCATATCATTACCCATGAAATATTATGGATTTCATAAACATCATTCCATCATAAGATAATCCATAAAAGATAAATGGATTTCATAATTCCATCATAAAAACAATAAAATTAAAGTAGTAATAGGTATATAAGCATAACCCTATGTCATCTTATATGGAAAATAATTTTGACAAAACATTTGAGCATAATTCCTATGGAAAATATCCTTTCTTCTTCAAAAATGTTTTCAATTCTCTAAATGCCGTGAAATTTTGAAAGAAAAGAATTTTATTGAAAACAAACTAGAAATATTTTAGAGGAAACTCCATGAAAATAATGCGTTATGAAGATTTAAAATTTGTTTATGCCGTATATTTTAAAAAACACTCTCCACATACTTTTACTTGAAAAGTTAAAAAGAACCTCCTATGGTAAAAAATAAATAAATATTCCTTCAATACCATGTAGTAAAAGAATAAAATGGGTAAAAATGACTTTTATAATACATAGAAGAATAATAAACATTTTATGAAGATGTGTTTAAAAAATGTTGTAATGGATTATAAATATATCCCAATTAAATACTTACGTATAAACAATCGTGGATAAAAATGATATTTGAAAATTATCCATTACCTTGTACTTTTCATTAGTATAGGGTGTGTTCACATCTTGTATAATGTTTAAATAATTTTATTAAATTATACCAAGACTATATATGTATTTATGATATCATATATGATCCCATTATATCATTTTTTAATATTATTTTAATATTACCATTATTTCAGGGGTTAACTGCTTCGTTTTCCCATACCTACTTTTTCGTGTAAGTTAGGTTTGTTGTGAAGAAGATGTATTTTATTAATTAAATTAAGTTCATTATTATTATTTTCAATCATCATATAAATTTTATAGTCATTCATGAATTGTTAACCTAGGGAACGAATATCACCATGTAGTCGAGACGGTAGGTCGTACATACGCACAAGCGACAATATCATTTTCTTGATAGTTAAATAGTATGAAATAGATGGTATATTAATTATAAAGAATAATTATTATGTAATATTAATTATTTAAATTCATTATAATTATCATTTTAACCATCCTAATAAATTAATTTTGATAAAAAAATTACACCACGGCATGGAGACGGTATACCGTACTCATGCACGCATGGTGATATTGTTATTTCTATGATGGATAAAAGGAAATATATGGTTTTACCATAACTATAATAACATCTCATAATGTATAATTTTCTAAATTTATTACCTTAGTATGGAATCAACATAGAATGAGGAAGTATAAGATGAAAATAAATTGTATTGAATTGATAAAGCAATTACCTCTTTTTCATTGGACTTCCTTTGGATCTCTTCTTTGGGACAATAGGGATGGAATTTTTTGAAAACAAGAACCTCTAAGAGTTAACTAAAAATATTTATAGGATTATTGGGTTGGGGTGGTCGAGCTAGAATTCTCAAGGAGGTATGAGGAAATGCGAGAGGAAATGTTTCTTTATACGAGAAGAGAGGGGCACTTTAGGAAACTATCAAAATATTAAAATATAATAAGACTATTCTAGATCAAAATAATTAAAAATTTCCCATAAATGAAATTTATAATACATTTTAAAGCATATATTATCCCATTTTTATTATTAAACAATGTTTCATTTTTTAAATAATTTAATAATAAATTAATTCAATAAGATATTATTTTTTTCCAAATTTAATTCTATTCATATAATTCGACATAAAATAAAATAATACAAAGTGGGAATTAGAATATAATTATTTCACACATGTTTAATATATCATATAGATCTTTTAAATTTGTTAGACACATTAACTAATCCAAAATATAACCAATTTAATATTATTAAAACCATTTATTCCATTTTTATATTAATTGAATATATGTTATTTTAGAATTCAAAATATTTTAAGGTAATTATATAACTTCTAAAAATTGAAAATAAATCTATATAATGTAAATGGTTTCATTTATATCCAAATAGACATTTATATTCGTTCATATCTTGATTCTAGCCCCATGTGGAAATTTAAAAGTTATTAAAATACAAGATAGTGATTTTTTTTAACTATCATTGATTTTAATAATATATAATTTATTTTCATGTACAAGTGTCCATTAAATAACTCCAAATAGACCATATTGTTGTATTTATCGAATCTTATTCATCTAATAATTTTTTTGGACATGTTTCAGTTTTATTTTAAACCTTGTAATGTTGATTTACTCATAATTAATTCCTTTAACTCTTACCATGGACACATGTCTTTTTACTCACTAAGGGTTAATATAGTTACTATAAAAAGACAAATTAGACCTAAATAGACCATTGGTGATATATTTAAAATCATCCCCATTAGTTGGTCGACATTTATTTTTTTATTAATTTTATATAATTTTATAAAATATTCTTTATTTAAAATATCAATAGTGTCATTTTTGACACTATTCATTAGTTGACTTTTTAGAAATGTCATAAAATAGAGATATGTTCGAAAAAACTTCTTTAAACCATAAATAAATTGTCAAAGTCATCCCTAAAATTAGTGTATGACGTTAATTTACTAAAATTATATTTATTTTAATATTTTTAATATCATTTATTTGATATTTACATTAATAAAATAATTTCTCCATCACTATTGAGTCATCATTAATGATAAATATTTAATCTCTAAAAATTATAATTAAAATTTTATGATGCATATAATTATATTATCTTTCTAGAGACAACATATAGTCTATTTAATTACCTGGTAATCCCTAAATTGAAATTAATGTACTTATATAAAATGGGAGTGTGACATTTTGTCACATTCATTAATTTTTTTATATTCAGGTAATATTCTTGGGAAGTTGTCCATTAATTGATTACATTAGGAACAATATATGATAAGGGTATAATTTATTAATCTAATATGATTTTTAAAGGTTTTATGGTAATTTTTTAATATCATATTTACCTTTAATTACCCGATTTACCTTTAACCATGATAAAAATAATAATTACAAATGTTACTATTTATAATGCCCAAAAATAAAAGTTACATTTTAAACTAATTTGGAACCATTTATTAAAAACATGGAATCCATTTTACAAAATTCAAAACCGATAATTAGCATAAATTAATTTAAAATTAGTTCCCATTGTTAAAACAAAAAATCAGGTTTTTAAGAAGTAAAAACTTATCAATAGATTATCATGTGTTTATGTCCAATTTAAATGTGAAAATTATTCCAATGACCAAAATTAGATTAAATAATTAAAACATAATCCAAATAAACTTTAAAATAAATTAAAAAGGATAATCTAACAATATAAATAAATTAGATGAAAAGACACCTTTAAATTAAAATGCAGTATTTTACACTATTCATTAAAATATGAATTTTATCAGAAAAATTCTAAAAACTAATTTTTTTTATGTTCCAATTAAAATTAATAAGATTATTTTGTCAAATATAATATATAAAAGTGTTAAAAACTAAATTTAATATGGGTGCACCCTCAAAAGGAGACAAATATGCATTTTTTTGAAAATACTTCTTTTATCCAAAAAAGTTAATTTGTTCTTATATCATATCTAGAAAATACATAAGATAAATTATAATGTTATTTAAAATTTGAAATGTGGTTCATAATATTAATAAAAGCTAGTTTATATCCCATTAAATAATAATATTTTAATAATATATCGTTGTTCAGTGAAACTCGGTATTGTATACAACGCAAGCTATCGAGGAAGGTCGCTCTTGTGTGTAACGAAATCCAAGAATAGTGTTGCATATACTGCAAAATAATACAGTGTTTCATATAGGAAAATATAATATTTTTGTATCATATAACACTATACATCAAAGAAATTAAAAGAAATCTATCTCATAAAATATTGGGGTGTCACATTCAACCCCCCTTAAAATGAATTTCACGCTCGAAATTCGTCAGGATTATTAATGGTTTACTAATTGAAATTTTCATTCATGGAAACCCAAATCGTAAATAGTAATACTAAAAATTCATTTTAAAAAGAAATTTATAAACATAATGGTTACCCTAATTAACTCTTTAGTGGGTTTCCACATAGTAGAACATAGGTGAGAAGTGAAAACATAGATATTGAAGAGAAATATTACCATCATGTTATGATAGAAAGTGATATATAATTAAATTTGGAGAAAGTTAACTACCTAAAATCCATAAATATGTGATGATTAAAGGGACAATATAATTCATTAGATAAGAATATACAAGGATAAAATTTTTTGTTTCAAGATCCTTTTCCTAATGTTGATGAATTTTTGATTTAAAGTAATACTTACTTGATTTCAGAAAAATATCACTATTGATAATTCCCCGAACAATTTCCAATCTATCTCTTATTTAATGAAATGAAGTTGAATTTTTCATTCTTGATGTGTTAACAGATCACATAATAGAATGATAGGTCATTCCATTTGTCTCCACAAAAATGTTATAACAAGTTATCAAATATGCACAAGTCCCCCTATATTGAGATAATGAATTATTATAAAAAACATCAACATCAGAATAACATATACTATCCATCAATGGATAACATTATAATCCTTCAAAAAACTTAAAATATAAAACTTTAAAAAGTGGTGAACTAAATCGACTAAACATTTTCTCTCATATCTCATTTGTCTATTCTGGGTTGTCACAATCAAAACATATCTATAAATTTTTAATGAATTCTATTCAAACATGGTAATTACATTAATTACTATAGAAAATTATAAAAAACATGAATTTTCTCAAAATTAACTCTTTCCCCTTAGCAAAAAAACAAAAAATTATATATACTCAAACATGATTACACTATCAAATATCTCACTATCATCTTATCCCTTCATTATGTTCATATCACGTGCTTTACAAAAATATTTCAATCACTTTTCATGATTATTGGTACAATATAATTATGGAAAACCACAATTGACCAATATATAGATATTCAAATATTCCATAATACTATAAAATAGATCCTGAAATACTATTTTAGAATCCCATTACATAAACTCATAATCATTACACCACTTCGTTGTCATACTCAAAATCACCAATAGTGATCGCATGAGATTTGAATTTTTCTTTGGCCTTAATAGGTTTATGACATAGATCATCATTAACCCTTGGATCAGGGAATTGGTTAGCATAATTCCCAATTTCCATTGACTTGTAGCATTAAAGTTTGGGTGGTGCATTCTCTATAGTCTTTTCCCTATTCACATCATTAGAAACTTTTTTCCCATTACTTGGGAACTAAAATTCTCAATGACCTTCTTTTCCACACATAAAAATTTTTATAGTCCAATTATGGAAATCTCGATCATGAGTATTTCCACACATTGAGAAAAAGGAGACATTCATCTTCTTGTCACCATTGTTTTGAGGTTTTCCATTGAACTCTATATTTCATTTAATGTTAAAATCATGAGATTTATATGTAACAGAAAATTCAATTTCTAACTTGATAGAACAACACACAATCTATTCATAGCTACTAATGTCTATTATAGCAAATTCCCTTTTGAAGATTTGGTTTTAAGCCATGGAAGAATTGATCAACTTTACTTTCAAGTTGGATGATAAAGCCAGAATCATACCATTCATGTCTTGTAAATTTTTCCTTGTATGTACCAACAGATTCATCATCATTTTTATTTAGCTCAAGGAATTACCTTTATATATTTGTTTAAAGAATATTAGGGAAGTAATTATTGAAAAAAAAGTTCTTGAACTCATCCCAGTCAATGGATTATATTTCATCTTACTGCATCGTATTCTTAATTAGCCTCCACCACTGGTCTGCTTCATCTTTTAAGCGATAAATTTCCAAAATGAATTCTTCATGTTCTAAATAGTGAAGGATCAGAAATATATTTTCAATTGTACTAATCCATTGTTCAGCAACAAATGGATCATAAGACCCACTGAAATATGGTGGATGTTTCCTCATGAAGGACTCAATAGAATGATGTTCCCTTATATGCTGATTTGGAAGTCCAAAATGATTCATAGATTTTGTATGTATAGAAATAATATTTTGCATTTAATATCCTATTAAATTTAGTTTTTCTAGAGGAAAATAATTTCATTGCCTAGTGCATTGATCATTAACACGGTTCCTTCAGTTTCCAACCATCATCTAAAAACGCAAAAGAATAGTGTGAGAGGCAAAAATCATACTAGGAAAATAATATAATCATGGGGGAGATATTTAAATATCTAACATCTTAGGTTTAAATTCAGTTTATTCATGATCATTACCATAATTATAGGACTATTACTTATAGTTCGACTTACCCTTAGTGACATTCCTAAACATACCATAGAAATAACTCTAGAGAACCCACTAAAGTTTTCACATCCTTGTTTAAAAATGAAAAATAATCCTTTTCTCTAATTCCAAATATGACGACCCAAACCTTATGTACATGGAAATTACATTTCATTTTTATAATACTTAATACATGACACAAACTGATGCCCAAAACCGTGTTAGTTTATTATCTTTGTAAACTTGGAACATAATCTTAAAACATGGTGAAAGATCATCAATATCTCCCATAAAGATCTTCCCTTTTCTACTAGATAAAACCATTTTACATATCCTGGGGAAAATAAATCATTAAAAGGGTGATATCAAATTCTATGTTATGTTAAACATGGAGAACAAAAAACAAACCATAAACATGAGAATGTAAAAACATGAACATAATGTTTAAATATCAAAATCCTGAGTCCTGAAATAATTCTTGGCAGTTCATAAGGAATAGATCATAAAGTAACATTAACCATGATAAAATATCATTAGCATAAAACACGGAATTGAGGAAAACAATTAAGCACATAATATGATTTCCATAATAGCTATGGCTTTGTTTCCATGACCATCGTAGTGGAAAAAGTCCATTACTGAACCGGGATTATATGCCATTCTAGCCATGTATTACTGTACTAGATTTACATTTAGTTCCATTTAGGTCTATCTAATGAGATATAAATCATTACCCAATGCATTGGAGTGATATTTAGGTCTCACCCATCTCCTAATGAAATCATTCTTATATGTGCCGCAAATACAAAAATCCTTCATCATAGCATAACCCATGAAATAATAATTATTTCTTAAACATCATTCCATCATAAAATAATCCTCACAATATTATTTAATTTCATAATTCTATCATAAAAAAATCAAATCAAAGTAATAATAGGGATATAAAGATAACCCTATTTCATCTTAGATGGAAAATAATTTTGAAAAAACACTCATGTATAATTCCTGATTAAAATATCCATTCTTCATAAAAAACATTTTCTATTCTCAAAATGTTGTAAAATTTTAAAAGAAAAGAATTTAGTTGAAAAAAATATAAACTCATGTAGAGGAATATTCATGGAAATAAGGATTTATAAAGATGTAAAAAACCATTCATGTTGTATAAGTTACAAAAACATTCTCCTCATACTTTTACCGGAAAAGTTACTAAGTACCTAGTATGGTAAACAAAAGAAACATTCCTTCCATAGCAAGTAGTAAAGTAAAAAATGGATAAAAATGACTAAAAACATACATATAAAAATAGAAAAAATTTTATGAATTTTTTTTATGAAACATGGACATGGATGATAAATATATCCCCAGAAAATACATATGTATAAACACTATTGGATAAAAATGAGATTTCAAAATTATCCCTTACCTAGTACATTTTGTTAGTCGAGGGTGTGTTAACCTCATTTATAATTGTTAAATCATGTTATTAAATTATACCAGGACCATTTCCATTTTTATGATATAATATATGATCATATTATATCATTTTTAATAGTATTTCAATATTACCATTTTTTCTGGTGTTAACTACTTCGTTTCCCATTCTGGTTTTACTGTGTAAGTCATGTTTGTTATGAATAGGATGTATTTTATTCATTAAATTATGTTCATATTTATTATTTTCACTCATCATTTAAATTTTATAATAAATCTTTAATTGTTAACGTGGATAACAAACTCACAACGTCGTGGAGATGGTATTCCCTACGTACGCATGAGGGACGATATCATTCTCTTTATAGTTAAATGGTATGAAATTGTAGGGTATATTAATTATAAAGAATAATTATCATTTAATATTAATTATTTAAATCCATTTTACTCATCATTATACCCAACCTAATAATGTATTTTTGAATAAAAAATTACACCATGGCGTGGAGACAGTAAGCCGTACATATGCACACATAGTGATATTGTTATTCGTATGATGGAGTGAAGGAGGTATAAGGTTCTCCCATAATAATGGTAAAATCTCATAATGTAGAATATAATATATTTATTACTTTAGTTTTGAATCAACATATAAAGAGTATGTATAAGAATAAAATAAATTTAATTGAATTGATAAAGTAATTACATCTTCTTTATTGGACTTCCTTTGGATCTATTCTTAGGGACACTAGGTGTTGACTTTTTGGAAGACTAGTACCTCTAGAAGTTAACTAAGTATGATGAAAGGAGAATTGGTTAGGGTTTGGTGGAGTTATAATGCTCAAGTAGGTGTGGTGAAATGTGGGAGGGGATGCCTTTTTTTATAAAATAGGAGAGAGGCACTTTAGGAAACTCTCAAAATATTAAAATATAATAAGAATATTCTTGATATAAATAATTAAAAATGGCCCAAAAATGAAATTTATAATACATGTTCGACCATATCATATCCTCTTGTGATTATTTAACATTTTTTATATTTAAATTATTTAATAATAAATTAAATCAATAAGATATTGTTATTTCCAAATTTAATACTATTCATTTAATTTAACTTAATATACAATAAGACGAAGTGGGAATTCTAATATAATGATTTAAAAAAATCCATAATATATATTATATATATTTTAATTTTTATTATACACATTAACGAATCCAAAATGTAAAAAAAATCATATTATTAATATCATTTATTCTATAATTACGTTAATTGAATAAATATTGTTTTAGATTTGATGAGACTTTTAAGGTAATTATATAACTGATAAAAAATAAAAATAAATTTATATAATGAAAATGGTTTAATTTATATCAAAAAATATATTTATATTCGTTCATAGTTTGATTTTGGACCCATATGGAAACATAAAAGATAATAAAATACCAGATAGTGATATTTTGTAATTATCTTGGATTTAGATAATATATAATTTATTTTTATGTAAAAGTGTCCACTAAACAACTAAAAATAGATAATATTATGATAATTATTGAATCTTATTCATCCAAAAATATTGGACATGTTTTGGTTTTATTTTAAAACATATAATTTCTATTTACCCTTAATTAGTTCTGTTAACTCTTATGATTGCAACATGTCTTTTTATTCACTAAGGGTTAATATATCACTCTAAAATTAAAAAGGATACATAAATAGACCATTGGTGAAATATTTAATTTCATCCAATTAGTTATATGATGTTTATATTTTTATTAATTTTATATAATTTAATAAAATATTATTTATTTAAAATATCAATAGTGTCAATTTGGACACTATCCATTAGTTAAATTTTTAGAAATATCATAGCATAGAGATATATTCAAAAAATCTCAATTAAACCATATATAAAATGTCAATGTCATCCCTAAAATTAGTGTATTACATTAATTCACCCAACTTATATTTATTTTAATATTGTTAATATCATTTATTTGATATTTCTATTAATAAAATAATTTCTGTAGTACTATTGAGTCATCCTTCATGATAAATATTTAATATATAAAAACAATAAATAAATTTATATTATTTAGGTAATGATATTATATTTCTAGATAATACCAATTGACGATTTCATTCCCTGGTAATCCATAAATTAAAATTAATATACTTATATAAAATGAGTGTGTGACATTTTTTCACATTCATTAATGTTTTTTATATTCATGTCATATTCATGGGAAAGTAGGAATTAAGTGATTAAATTACAAAACATATATGATAAGGGTCGAATTTATTCATCCAATAGGATTTTTATAGTTTTTAAGGTAATTTTTTAATATAATATTTTCCTTTAATTACGTGATTTACCTTTAACCATGGTAATAAAAATAATTACTAATGTTACTATTCATAATGATCAAAAATAAAAGTAACCTATTAAAAAAATTTGGACCCATTGAATAAAATTATGGAATCCATTTTTCATAATTCAAAACATAGAATTGGCATAAATTAATTTAAAATTAATTCCTATTGTTAAAACCAAAAAGCTTTTTTTAAGTAGTAAAAACTTATCAAAAGATTGTCATGAGTTTATGTCCAATTTAAATGTAAAATAATTTATAATTAAAAAAATTGGATTAAATAATAATAAAATAATTCAATTTCACATTAAAACAAATTAAAAAGATAATCTAACTGTACAAATAAATTAGATGAAAATGCAGTTTTGAATAAAAATGCAGTATTTTTTACTATTCATTAAAATATGAATTTTATCAGAAAAATACAATTTTTTTATATCAAAAGTAAATTTTTATATTCCGATTCCTAATAAGAAGTTTATATTGTCAAATAGAATATATAAAAGAGTTAAAAAACTAAATTTAAAATTCTTGCACCATCAAAAGGCGGTAGAACTGCATTTTATGAAAAATAGTTTTTTATCCAAAAGAAATTGAATTAGTTCTTAAATTATGTCTAGAAAATACATAAGATGAATTTTAATGTTATATAAAATTAAAAAGGAGGTTATTAATATTCATAACATCCAATTTATACCCCAATAAATAATAATATTTTTACAATATATCATTGTTTAATGAAACTCAGTATTGCATACAACACAAGCTATATAGGAAGGTCACTCATGCGTATAACACAAACCAAGAATAGTGTTGTGTATAATGAAAGCTAATACGGTGATTTTTATAGTTAAAGATAATATTTTTGTATCTTAAAACACAATACATCAAAGTAACTAAAAAAATATAACTCATAAAATCTCAGGGTGTCACAAACATGGTTGGATACATGAAGAATCTTTGGGGCATGAAATATGAATTTTAGTGTAGTGGTCTAAACTCATCCAAGACAACTTGCATTTTCTACGTTTCAGAGATGGAAAAACTAGTGGGGGAGAATTTACCACCACCAGTTTCAGGTATGTGACCCTTAATTCATGTATTATGTGTTTAAATATGATTTGGGTTACGTTTGAGGAGGTTATATGGTATTTGGAATGTTTTAGAGGCTTTTATAGAGGAAAAAAAAATTCATTCTCAGTTGTTAGATTCCATTCACCATCTCCGGGAAACTATGAAATGGAAGACAATGGGAACTGGCCAGGCACACAATTGGAAAATGGTATTGAAAAATGTGTGAGTGACAAGGGGAGAATGTGCTTATTAAAATATCTGGAAATTTATTATTGGTGCATTGTTTGTCTAACTAAGCGAGCCTACCAAGCGTGTGTCCTTTATATAGTATCATGCCACGATTGACCCATGATTTTTAAATAGCATAGCCTAACCATGTGGTGCATAGTTGGAACACCATTAATTATGTATTTAATCCTAAATAATTACTACAAACCATAATAATCCATTATTATCTCCACAAGACAAATCTGTTTTTCTTCTCCCATGTCTAGAAAAACATTTCATTTAAAAAAATCGATTCATTGGAGAATCAAAGCATGTTTGAGGTTCTAATTCATCAATAAGTTACCATTAATAATTATTCTTCTTCGATATAGATAAATTCTTTTTCTACTAGAATACTCGATCTAATATATAGTAGATATATTCAGTTTCCATGATGGAAATCTTGATGTTTTATCCTCGGATTAATTGATTTAAAAAAGATCTATGGATAGATCTAGAGATTTGTTATGTTGTCTTTATTTTCACCATCCATTGTGCGGCAGGTGAGTTCTCTCTATCCTTCACATGATTTAGAACATGGATGAATATTTTTCATTTAATTCTTTATTGCTTTTGTAGTGAAATCATTTTGTGGTCAAAGGAATAAATATAGATTGGTATTTCCTTTGGGATATTATGTTCTATTTTATTTGTATTTCAGAAAATCCCTTTAATTAGAATTATTATACTTAGAATTTAAACTAATTCAGTAGTTTTTATCAATGGAAATGTAATGTTCAAATTATTTATATAAATGATTTTTTTGAATTATTATACATGGTTGGAATGAGTTAATTTTCATTAATTGTGAAATTGTGGAAGATGAGTGTGTCATTTTAGAACATATTATTGGTTACAATGTGATGAATTTTCCAGTCAATAACAAACCAATCATGGGTATGAAATTATCACTTGGGAATTCGTGTTTTATGTGTAGTCAGGGTTATGTAGATACCTAATGAATTTTAAAAGGTTTTATGATTCGTTTATCTCTTTCCCTAGAACATAGTATACGGTCTTAATATAAAATATTTTTACAATGTAAAATGTTTTATATAAATTGCGATGACTTCTTTATTCCCTTTGGAATGAGTTTTGAAGTCATTATATACATCCTTATGAGTTTAGACCCAACCTCTTCTTGGAAACATTTGTGAATATGAATATGATATCTATCAAGATATATTTAATGGAATTTATCTTGGT
Source organism: Viscum album (assembly GCA_963277665.1). Lineage (NCBI taxonomy): Eukaryota > Viridiplantae > Streptophyta > Magnoliopsida > Santalales > Viscaceae > Viscum > Viscum album. Next base: position 303,044,639 of record OY728166.1, read on the forward strand.
TATTCAGTTATGCTACTAAATACCAGGGGTATCATAAGTTGAGTTGGATTTTATAATGGGTTGGGTGTTTCTGGTTGAAAATACATGGGAGTTTGGATTTTTTTGGGTTATTCGGTATCAAAATGAACTAAAATATCTATTATTGGATTGGTTATGTTTTGAGTTTTATTTTGTACTCATGAATTATAAGTAGGTTTAGTTTTTTATTATTTATGTAGAAGTTATTTATTATCTTTAATGAAAAAAATTACCAAATAAAATTTCATTAGGCCCTTGGAATTTATTTCCATCCTTTAATGGGATGGGGATATATCCTAAGTCCTAATAAAAAATTGTAACTTCATAAGATAATGAGGATGGGTGGGATGTTACAGATTACACCAATGAAAACTTTTAACAAGAAAATGAAATTTTCCATGAACATGAATAACTAAATGAATGATATTTCTAATATCTAGATTTATCAACCAAGAAATCCAGAGAGGCTCTTGAGGTATACTAAGACACATAGATGAATGCCTAGGACACTACCTCTAGATCAACAACATGATCTACTCTATAATACAATGCTGGGGAAACACTGATCTTCCATTTGAGGGTGAATCTCGTACTTGGAAATGGATAAAACCTTAAACTCGTGTCAAACCCCTCTAGATTCGTACTTTTTGGATACAATCACTCTCTTTTCTCTAAGTATCTTAACATATCACTACCTTGGTTTGAATATATAATACTATAAAATGTATAATTATTCCTAAATGAAAAGATTGGTAAAATATCTATAAATATATTCGAATGAATATATAATTGAGAACAACATATCAATAATGAATTAAAACCCATATTGGAAAATTTTAAAAAAATACTATACCAGAATGCATGTTCATATGACAATGAATAATGGATATGGAAGGTTGATTAAACAATTCAGACAAATAATTTGACATGTATGGTATAATGGATTAAGGTCAAATCATCCATCTGTAAGATAAATGGTCATGGTCAGAAAATTGGTTGTATATTTGGTTGAGATAGTATTTGGTACACCATGTTAATTCACACATAGATTGACCAAAGTCTCCAATAATCCATGAATAATAATATAAAACAAATTAAATAAAAAGTTAATGAATTATAAAACATATGATTCTATTTATGATAATATTTAAAAAATTAATAATAAATACTGATGAAACATAGAAAGGGTTTACAAATTTTCAAAACTAATAGAGTAATTTAATTTAGTATTAATTAGAAAAAATAAACCCTTTAAAATCAAATAGAGGGATAGTTATCTAAAAATACTATATGAGAATTAAAAAACGGCAATGTACCACAATTTAATCTTATTTTATAATAATGAGATGGACAGATATCTATCTACATGCTTATGAAGTGTTGGTTGCAAGGTTGGTTAGAAGGATAAATGGTAATGCATTATCAAAAAATTATTGTCCCTCATTGGTAAAATAGTATTTGATGTTGAGAAAATTTGATCCTACCACAAGATCCAGAAAAAAATATACAATTCCAATTATATGAATCATTGACACAAATCAATTGATATCTCATACTGGTAGTTTATTTAAACAAGTATCATGGGGGAGAATTGGGAGAGAAATTGGGTGAGAGTGAGAATTCTTCTAATTTAATGAATGATGAAAAAACTTATTTTTTATAATTATACTCCCATATGAGTTGTGGTAAATATATTATTCTTGAAATATTATCATTAATGAAATTTAAATCCATGGATATTTACACAGTAAAAAATTACATGATTTTATCCAAGTTATAAAATCACAAATAATCACTCAACATTGATATAAAATCAATTAAAAAACTAGACCTCTCTATGATATAATAAATAATTAGTTAAAATTATATGATAATCATATTTCCATTATGTAGTATTTTCTATATCCTACTATATTTTTTTGTTCTTCTATACTCCATATATTCATAAATTAAAATTCTTACCTACTTAATAATTATCATATATATTTTATTTACTTGTTCAATGATATTTTTTCTTTACTGTTATTTATTAAAAATAAAATAAAATAAAATATTCTATAATTGTTTCAATAACATCCTTGATGATTAAGTCAATAATAATATCTAACCATCTATTTCATATAATGAATAAAAATAAATTTTATAGATAAGTTAAAATTAACAAACATATTTCACCATTGACCATGCGATGAATCCCATTGTTCAATGATATACCATTAATTATAGTAATATCTATACTATCTTACAATGAAAATACATATGATATATTTCATTAATACTTTGAACCTTTCAAAATAATAAAATTCCTTTTTATAAAATAATGATTAAATTAATCTTATGTATCACTGGAAAACAACCTCATTAACTTTGAAAGTACAACATCCACTCATATTTTATCTACATATAGTGGTCTAATGAAATAGAAAGTTAGGTTATAAAAAAATTGTGTTTTCTCACTACATTATATTTTTATAAATTATCGATTTAAAATAGAACATTTTAATAATCTCATGTGTGTAACCATCAGAGGGATCTATACACACCAACTTGAAATGCTCAATTATAAACATATAAAATATTTTTTTTCATCCATTTTAACTCCAGGTTCATGAAATTTGACATTGTATTCTATAAATATTATTCAAGATAAAAACAAATAATTTATAATTTCCATAATTACTAGTGAAAATTAAAATATTAAATTTCTGTATTAGTTTATTTTATATCCATTAGATTCAATCTAAAACTCCATTCTCTATTATTTCATTCATTACCATTAAAAAATACTTATAGAAAATGGAATGGTGATTTTATATTCCTTTTTTCAACAATGTATATTTTGTTAAAATATATATTCTATCACCTTATAATATTCATCGAAATTCAGATTTTCTTATTCCCCTAATGAATAACCATTTTTTAATTCCCATGATATGACTATTATATCCTTCAATAAATTTGATATTTTTTCATTTAGTCCTCATTATACCATTTATTATATTCCTAAATTCATAAATGGAGATATTAAAAATCAATATCGCTATAATTTTAAAAAATATATGTGAATTAAATGTATAATTTCATAATTAATTATCTTGGGTAACTACTATTAATCCCATGTATGGTGAAACACCTTACCTCTAGCATTCCTCCCTTTGAACAAATGAATAAATATTATTAATGGGAGTTTGTAATCAACATGGATAGAGTTTATTATTGATAAAACAATAAATATTATTAGTTAACATATTTTATCATGATATAAAATTATAAAAAGAAAATTTAATTACATATAATGGTTACCTATCAATATCTAATACAAAATAACAACTTATAATAATAAAAAATCCAATGCTTAGAAAATAATAAAACAAGGATGATGACCCTTATAGTCGATAAAGTGTAAAATAAAATATGTGTTAAAAATGTATACATAACAAAAATATTTGAGTCTCTCTAAGGCCCAATAAAATAAAATTCTATCCAAAAACTCCATCTAGATTACACTCACACCGTTCTACCTAACAGTAAAGATACAAGGACTTTAAGTGAAACTTGATGACTATGATGGATGTGAGTATATAACATATTACCACAAAACAGAGTCATTACTTTAATTCAAAATCGTATATATATATATTTTTTGTATGGGAAATATCATAAGAAACATTCAATCAATTCTGACAGGTTAGTTTGAGACAAACAGACCACTGTGAAACCAGACCCCAACTAATTCATCAAATTGAATCAATTAATTACTTCGTAACGACATCATCCCAAAAATCATTAATGGTTGGATTAACATATTAATCATCAAGAAATAGAAATCAATTTATTAGAGTTAGTTCATTATCAATTTTGGGTAAAATAGATATAGTTCCTCACATGAAACAAATTAGGGAAAGATATATAATAACAAGTCCTTGGAATAAAATCTAAATAGGGATCATCTTGAGGTGATTTTAAAGAATAAAAGGTCTAATTAGATCCTATCAATGTGATATTTCTATAACTAAATAATAATTATAATCTTTGTGGTGTAATATGAAAAAAACTAATCTAGACGGACCCATGATAATACCCATCCATTACAACAACATATTCATAAATATGATGTATAATGAACGAATTTGACTAAGGTATGGAATAAATAGAGTCACATTTTAGATATATATAGATCATATCAACCTCCAATGATGTTAATAGAGGTCATAATGAATGATCACCTGAGTGGTGTATCACAACAATATGATCCATAAATATCTAGAACAAAACTTCATCCAATATAGGTGCACAACATGATGATGAAAGTTTTAAAAATTTGACAGAATACATACCCATAACCTATCCCCAAATAATACACATATCAAAACATATCACTCCACTTGTGGATAAAAAAATTTACAAAAAAATCCTCAGCAACATTACTATAGACATCCACCTCCATCATAACTACTTCTAGAAATATATAAGATGATCATGGGGTATTTTTTATACAGATACCATAGTCATTACCCTTAGGTCATACATGGTCACACAAACAAACAATGAACATTCCCAAATTTTCACTATCATATATGACCTTATGTAAACATATTCCAATATCCACTCCAATAACTAGAATGTAATAAAAACCTTATAACAACATTTGGATCCCCACATATTCTTCAAGATATCATTTCAATTCCACCACATTAATAATTTATAAAGATGGAACCAAATGTTTTATGATCAAATAGGGACGTGTCTAACACTAGGGATGAATCTGTGCTAGTATTATTTTCTTTATCAAATTTTATTATTTTCACTTTTTCACCTCTTCACATATTTAGATATCACTATTTATCTGTCTCAATTGGTCAGTTTAAAAATATATAAATAAAACTCATCATATGTGACCACATTGATTTTTTGAGGTGAATTATTTTACTTTAAATATGAATACATATCTAGGTATCATGGTTTTTATCCTAGGTACACAAATTATTTTTCAGTATTAAATGATTATTTGATGATGGTATGACATTGAAGATGTTGTCTTGATAATGAAAAGGTATAATGCATGAAAGGTTATTTTATTTTACACTCTCAATGGAATATTATATTTCCATTGCTCTTAGTTATGTAAAATTATAATGAAACCCTATTGTCTCTCCTGGTTTGTAATAATGATCATTTCCATCAACTATAGCATTCATGTATTCTATAAAATTTTCTTCAGACATCTATCAAATATGGATGTATTATTATGTCACTGTCTAATATTTTTTTAATATATGACCAACTAATATATGATAGTTTCTTTCAATTTTTCTTCCTCTCTAATTATAGTGCACATTCATGAACCTGTGTACGATATTCTAAACCTGATTTTCTTTACTCTTAATCTTCATCAAAAAAGTAACTATGTATAGTGTCTAGACATTATTTACTTATTTTTTGACATCTAGAATATATCTAGCAATAAAAAATATGGTAATACATCAATTATTTTGTCTTTTGGACATATTTTATTTTAACTTCATCTAATGAAAATTTAATCTTCGAATTTCTATTTTTTTTGTATTTATCATCTTCAACTATAACCTATTCAAAATATATATTATCTATCTTCCATTATGGGTTTATATTCCATTTATATAGTATTCGTGAGTATTTGGCCTCATTTAACTCGTAAAAATATTTGTAAATAACACAATAATCATATTCAAAATAAGTCCATATACTCACATTTTAGGTATTTTTAGAATACATAGAACTATGGAGTGTCCAAATATGTAGAGTTCATCATGTCGGGTATCTGTAAACATATATCATTTCCTTTATATCAAAATTCACAACCAAAATAAACCATTGTATGATCTAACTAGATATTTTTTACATGTAGTTTTCTATCCCAAACTTCTAATAACAAAAATGTGGTGGTTATTGTTCAAAAACTTTTCAAATATAACTCTCAACAAAATTTTAAAAATGGAATGTATATATTTTTCTTCAGATTTTACATATACCAAAACATTCGCAATTATCTTCTCCTCCATTAATCTCAGTAAGAATCAAAACCTCCCTTTTTATGTTTTATTCATTCAATAATAGTGAAATAGATGTTCTTAATTTTTTACTATTGTTTTATAAATGTTTATCTGTGTTTAAACATTATAAAAGGATAGAAATGTCTCATGTGTGGTTAAAATGTTATATTCACTTCATAAGTATATTGTGACATCCAAAAAATTATATAATCTTCTAAAATATGCATAAGATAAGCTTTTATCGAAATTAAAAATACCAAAATGTCATAGGGGGTCCTAAAATGTCTAACACATTAAATAAAAATCTTATAGTTTATTGAAATTTTATATGTTATATTAATTTTTACTTTTAATATTTTTAACAAACTCAAATTACTTTTTCATATATAAAATGTCATATTGGTGGTAATCATCGATTTATTATCTCATTTGTAGATGAATTATATTTTCCATTTATAATAATTTCCATCTTCAAATGTATTATAAAAATAGAAACATGTTATTATGGATATAAAATAGAATACGCAGATTATGATTTCTTTGTCCAAAATCCAATATTTGAAATAAAATTCAAGAAATCATTTTTCTAAGAAAACAATATCATAAAATGATAACCATTACATCTTAAAAACTCAAAAATATACCAAAACATCTTATCACTTCGTACATCTGTGAAATATATATCAAAATGTGTTGCCACAATAATCACATATTCATCGACTGGAATATCATCTCAAAGAATCCCTACATATAAATTTTTCATAACATCTTTAAAGTGATAAAGTGTTACTTACTAATTTCACGCCATTGAAAATATTGTTCTTCATTTAATCTTCTTGAAAAAGTTATATAGGTAAAATAAAAAACAAAATCATTAAACATTTCTTACTAAATGAATATATCTATTTGAATCCCATGGATACTCTATCATATAATGAAATAATTTGTAATATATTATATTCATTATCACAAATATTCGTATTCATTAAATTTACCTTGGTATAATAGAATTACATCACAAAACTTATAAGACATAATTTACAACATCCAACCTCATCAAATATTTCCAATTCATATATAATAATTAATTCGCACGGTATCTATATTATTATCCTAAAATATCATGGTCACATTATACAATAATCCATGTTAATATCCCAATAAAAAGTTATATTATGGGTCTTTTCTTATTACCAATGATCATTGTTCTCAAAAAATACAACATAATGATTATAAGATCATCAATATACTCCCCTATGTTTTTTTAAATACATATTACAAAACATCAAGTAAATATATATGGATACCTTTCATTCTTCTTCCTCATTTTATTCTCTATACTAAATATTAATAATAATGAAAAATAATATGAGATAGTATGGTCTAACGTCATTCATTAAAAATGTTCCAATAATAATTCTTTTATAAATATATCAGATAAAATATTGATGTATAAAATAAGTGGCTTTAATTTAGACATTTATGTTTTCCATTGATCAATAAAAGTGAACACTAACACATAAATTTTTTCCATTGTATTATTCAAGGGTTTCATATACATTTTGTGTATAAAATTTTGGACACTAAATAATTGATGTTTCATTCTAATAATTTTTTCCCTAAAATACTGGATCATATTTTAAAAAAATAAGTATAAAATTAAAACCCATAATTACTTGGTTTTAGATGACATGTCTTTGATTGAATCACTTAAATATTCATAAATATATTTTAATTAATTATTTGAGATTTCTCACCCTTAATACATCAACTAATCCATGTGAAAAAAGGATAGAAGAATAAACAGTCACACCTTCTCAATGACTATTTCTCATTAACATTCAAAAAATTTAAAAATTTCATAAAATATTAGAATCATGGAAGATTACCATGATTAATACCCCTGGTGGTATGATATCTATCCCAAATCTATCATGGTTAACCTTTTTTTACTTTTTATTTTGATTCCAAAATGATAAATCATACCAAGACTAAAAAATTTATTGATCTGTAAAACTTATTTTATCTTACATCACAACATTAGTTCTATATTTTACTAAAAGAATCATCATAAATTTCATTATATGGTTATTACAAAAATACGGTATATATTATAGGGAATAAGTTGGACCTCTTAGTCCATCAATAGGAGTAGCCAAATTTATAAATTATTCTAAACCTTTTAGACCATTATGATATATCACCAGGTCCTGATGGACATCTCAATCTTGTATAAATATTTTTCATATTAGATTTTTCCTTAGACAATACATGGAATTTTCTCTTCTCCAGGTCTCAGTTCTTCATTTCGACATTAGTCTTCTAGGAACATGAATGACTAGGTTCATTATTACAGTAATTAATTATTTCTTTATGGGTTAGTATGACTATTAGAAAATCAATTGACTTGTGATCAATATAATTTCAACTCCCACATACCACTATAGAATCCAATTTCTCATCATTTGAAAACCTCTCTTAAAACCAATGATTTTCATTTTATTTTTTTTGTATATAGAACGTACATTATTTTTTATATTAATTAGTAATTATTTATCTAAATCAACTTTATATATTTCCAACAATTAATTAGCCACGTCCTTATAATTTTTATTACTTCAACATGTTTTCTCTGGATAATTAATTTATTTTTAACTCCAATAATTTTGGCCTAATTATTAATTATACTAATGTATCCATACTTTAATGGTCATATAAATGGATCGTTCATAATATTCCATTGAATATCACTATGTTTCATAATAATAATTGTGGACCATCCATGGTGTGTTATTCTTCCTTGTCATCTTGGAATTGATTTGAGAAGAGATACACATTTTTCTTTTAACCAATGATGAATCTCTCTTTTTATTCATAATAATCATGTTATTAATCAATTAATAATGTTATACTAGTATAAATTCAAAGGCTATCTTTCATTCCATCATGAATATATGTTTTATTTTTTCATTATTTATATTTGACACATGGTTAGATGAATTAATAAGGAATATTTAATTCCGATTAGAAATTTCATAGCACATTTCACATTCATTTTTTCCTAGTTTATTGGGGTATATAGTTCATTCCCATTCACTTATATTTTTTATCTCCGTTTTGGATTTATATATAATGATATATTCACTTCTTTTCATTTATATGTTGAAACATTATTCTATATATCTATTTTCATAATACCAAAACTATTTTAGTAAATATAATAACCATCATTTTTTAGATTCTTATTTAAACTATAAGTTATCAAGATTTATACACACGATATTTTTGTTCATTCCCACTAATTATTAAGGTTTTAATTGGTGAATAAAACCTTATAAAATTTATCTAATACACCTTCTATGTTGGGTTTAGATCTCATTTAGTGATCTTTGGATATAAAGAGAATCATTCATTTCAAAACTAAATATAGGAGTAACCTTATTTCTCAATTTATTTTTGTTGATGACATATTATTTTCTATCAATTTAAGGAAATGATCAATTAATGGTGTCATGAAAATTAGGGAAATATATGGCAGAAGGACTGGGAAACTTTTCAATTAGAGAAAAATTAGTATTTATATATCCAAAAAATGTTCGAGGAAGCATAATAGTGTAATTAAAAACTAGTTGAGTATTTAGGAGTTCAAAAATATAATGAAATTTCATGAAACTCCCATTTCAAATTGAATGTTCAATATGTTTCTCTTTTATGATATAATAACCATGATCACTCACTAGATCTATAATTGGAAAAACAAGTTTCTCTCATTATGAGGGAATATTAAACTGTTTAACAGTGTTTTAACCTCCATTCCAATTTTTGTTCTCTCCATTATCATTCAACCAATGAGAATCATTACCAAGGTGGAAAATATCTTGATTTGTTTGTGGTATGTGAATAAAAAAGGGAAGTTTCCCATGTAATCATTGAATTATATTTATCATTCGATTGAGGAAGGATGAATTCATCTTCATAGTGTGAATGAATCAATACACACCATGGAGGCCCTGCTGGAATGGGACATTTTTTAATGCAGGTCACTATGGATTTTTTTATCAATGGTCATTATGGGCATGACTATAGGAATTGGTATCATTATCCAAGGAACATCTTGTGGCTTCATTAGTTCATAAAGGACCACATGGAATGCTTACAAGAAGATTTCAAGGGGCAGTGGGTTGAATAGACCTCAATTATTGGATGTCAAACTTGGTTGGTGAGTCCCTTTTCATTCCGTGGTGCCTAGTTATGAGCATATCCTTCAAAGAATATGGCCTTTTTATATATATCCTGGATTCCATCCTTAACCTGGATCATAAAGGAATTTTATGATAATACAAGGTCGGTGGATGAACCCGATAAGTTCCTTTTCACAGGATTTCCCTCCAGACGATTCTATAGTTGTGATTTCAGTATTATGATCCATGAATGTATCAAAACATATGAGTAGGATCCTAAGATCTAGTTTATGGAAATTATTAAAATGATGAATTTTTCTGTTTCATGGATAAAGAAGTAAGAACTTACAACTGATGAGAATGTGAAGAACAAAGTTGTGGTTCTGGACTCCCATTTTCATTATTGTACCAAACTACATTCTGAATAATTATGATATTTTTTAGAGTGAATGGGAGAGTGGGATTTATCACTTAAATTTATAAGGGATAAAGGTTAATAAGGGTGGAGAAATCGTTCATTTGGTCATGGACTCTTGGTTCTAGGAATATGGTTGATAAATGGTGGAGTTTAATGTCCATGGTATGATTTTTTCAGCTATCTTCTAGAATCTTGGGAAAGAAAGGATCATGGCATGTGATGGTATAATGTACTCTTACATGTTTTTTAGGATAGAGTGAAATTGATTCTGGAGGATATATGTGTAAATATCATGGGAGGAACATGTTATGTTACTCTAGAAAGGCATCCACCTAGGATATGAATGAACACTGAAATAGACATAGTTTTTCAAGGTAAATGGGTCAGATTTAATCTTCTAGATTTCATGATAAAATTTAATGTAGATAGATCATGTATTAATGAGGTGATGAGAGGTGGTTGTATGACTTGATTAAATTTGGGTTTTGTGCACCTAGGTTTCAGCACCTCTTATGGCCTAAAGACTTCTATTAGGGATTATGTAATATCAATAGCCACAGTTATGGTCTTATGAAAACTATTCAATATCCAGGATTCAGAAGTCAAATATGATTCAGTTATTCTTTTTTCGATTAATACAAGATCTGACCAATACAACATGAGATTTGTTTTATTTTATTAAGAACTATAATATTTGCTTCAGTAAAGGTGTATGTGTTAGGAATATATGGAGAGAAGATAATTTTCTGGTTGATTAGTAAGAAAGAAAATGGATTCCAAAATACAAACTAATTCTTTACATGTTTTGGGGTCTTTACCTAATGACTATAAGCATATTGTTTATGGTGATTCTCAAAGGCTTCACCACCCCCTAAGATGGTGTAGCCATGCTTGTTTCCTTAATTGTTTTCATTGTGTGTTTTCACTGTTCATTTAATGATGACTATGGTGGTTTGATAATAGAGGTGTTGAAAATGATAGCACAATAGACTTGACATGTCTTTTCTCGTTGATGTTTAGTTTTGATAAATTAAATTATTTTTGGAAAACAATCAAAATTTTATGTTTATTATTTTGAATTTTGGCCTACTGAAATGTGTGATGGTTTAGAAAATATGAATGATCCCACTTTATCTGTGAAAGTGGTTTTTTTTAAAATTATTTTTAGTTCTTATGTGGTCATTTTACATTTTTAATATCATGCAAAAAAATTCCAATCATTTTGTAAATAACATTCTTAGATTCTTCGGACAAGTGAAATGTATGGAGTTGAAAATTTTCAAACCGGTGAAATTGTTCTTCTCGTACATCATTTATGTATTTCAAGGATCTTACATGTTTTGAAATTTTTATCCACATAAATATCCCATTTTAAAAACCATTCACCAATTATTATGAATCATGCTCATTCTAATTGATCTGATACATTATTATTTTGGTGAAACCAAAAGTAAAATGAATATAACTTTGTTAATGTTCTATAGAATATTAATCAGATATGAACATGGGTCATTATATAAATCATCATGGAATTCATAAAACATATGATATTCACCACATATTTATTTCAAATTAATAAGAATTATTTGAGGAGAAATTTTTATAACCACTAATTAATCTGGTGATAATTAACTACATTATATAGAACTATTATTCATTTCATTGAAAGATAATTTCACCACCAGGACATATATTTCCAAGACTAATTATATTTGATCATGACTTCTTTATGGGTTAAACAATGAATCTTTCCTTTAACGTAAGAGGTATGTCTTTTTATCACAACTCACTTTTAGAGAAAATCAATCAAAAAAATATTAAGATGCACTCAATATTGATTACATTCAAATTATAGATATTCGTTGTTCTATAATTTCTTTGATAAGTCATTTCTAATTTTCATTCATTTTATTTTCTTCCAATTTATCTATTTTATGAAATATATATTACAAAAAGTATCATTTATAGGAAATTCATACACTTCATGAAATTTCTACTTCTGAGGAACATTGGAAACATCAACTCAATTTTAAAAAATTTAATATAAAACGAATATATATGTTTGACATTGATTTCATACCAATTTTTAGTGTCAAAGAGGGTTTTTTAAAATACATATAGGTGGGTAATCTAGGATTGTATATTTTTATTCTTATTTTCTTTTATACCCTTTATGATAACTACATTACTTATGTATCATTTTTGTTATCCCAATAACACACCATCATTTTTACTATAAATAATATACATTGGAACAAGTTTTACCTTAATAAAATTATCCTAGAAGTGATAAGGTACAATTAATGATACATCTTGTTTTCATACAGTCCCACTATTATATAGGACATTTCATGATCCTTGTGAGGCAGTTCAGCAATGACATTCCATTGTCCCTCTTTGACTATACATATGATATTCTGCCTCAACATTTGTAATCAATAACGATTCCACAATATCATTAAACTTTTATAGAGTATTATTATTATAAGATATATTACTAATATATATGGCTGGTATAAGATCAATAGATATGGGACACAAACATTATATTTTTTTTTCTTATCCATATTTTCCCACAAGAAAGAACCTCTTTAAATAGTTTTGTATCTCATCCTTTTTCACTCATTATCATCAATTAATTTTTAGGTATATACAAATTTAAGTCACTCATTTATTCTTATTTAAATATGAATAATATACCCATTATAAAGAAAAACCCTCTTCTCATTATTCTTATTCTTATATTTTATATTCTGTTATACGTATTAATATGGACTCCTCCAATTCTCAAACACTTCAGATTTCTTATTCTTGAAATATGGGTAGTCTAATAAATTTTTCTTAGTATTAATTTATATTTTGATTTCACTTTTACATCAGTATACCTAAGACTCCAGCCAATTTATGTCTGTGAAATATTTTCATATACTAGTTTCTTCCTCTTCCTAATTGTTTTTCAAATTGACATTTATCATATCGATGGAATATGTAGAAGTATGAAATGTCCTAAAATATGGATTTTCCCATTTTAAGTCTTAGGTAACATCTTGTGTGGAGGTATTCTCAAAATGGTCATTAAAAAAAATGAACCATAGGTTGTTCCTCTTCATTTACTCCAGTATGTGGTACTGTATATTAAAAGTCTCATCAGCACAGTGTAGTGTTTATCAACAAACCTTATCAAATCCAAAACTCTCACCATTGATTCTATAGTGGTATGTCCATATTCTTATTTTAATTTTACATGAATTACAACTTATTCATTGGAAATTTATTCCATTAATCTTTGTAATAACAATCATTATCTAGACCCCAACCCCAACCAACCAGAGTTGGTGAATACCTTATTATATTATAATATTATATAATAATCATATCCTGATAGACCGATCATTTTAAACATTTTGGAAACCAGATTATATACATGAACTATACATTAAAATTTAAAATATAAAATAAAATATAGAGAATAATTTGAGAAAACCATTATTCCACTACCGCAACCTTACATATCAATATATATATATATATATATATTTTCTTCTTGGGAAAAATAAAACATAAGAAATGGGTGAATTAAGATGATTAGTAAGGGTATGTTTACACTGGAAGCTACAATGAATAAATAAGAATAAACATTAAGGTAAGGCGTATATCTGAAACAAAATCCATTTGATCATAATTTTTAGCATAATGTTCCAATAATAAATTAAAATCAAATAATTCCATTTAAATAATCACATGGATATTATAATAATCAGATAATCACCTAAAATATAAAAAAATAATATCATAATGATGGAATTAATAATATCAGACATCATAAAAATATCATGAAGGATTCATCAAAGAAACCATATATAAACATGTAAGGCCACTAACAATACTTAAACTGATTTTTCTCATGAAATAAAAAGATTTGTCGACGGACTATAGCAGTCTTCACCCATCACATACCACGTCCAATATATCCCTCATATGAAAGGGGGGAAACATATAAAACATAAACATTTTTATTATAAACCAGCATATGAAATGTGAATAATTTAACCACAAACCATGAATGGTATAAAATATAACATTCACAGAAAAACATGTCCTGAAATATTTTTGATGGTATCCTAAGTCATTAATCTCAATCAAGAATAAGATATAAGAATGTATTATGACATTAATGAAAATAATACAAAAAAATCATTAAAATAAATCCATACAAATTATTTCTTTACATTAAAATAATTTATTCAAAATAAGGGAATTTATAAAAAGAAAACATTTTATTTTAAATTAACCTTGTAGACTTTTATAAGAGTCTTTAGAATATTAATGTGCCCTTATTGTTGTAAAATAAACTCATTCCATGTAAGTTTAAAAAATATTCCTTTGGTATTTTCATAAAAAAGTTAATTAAGCACCTCATTTGGAAAATGAAAATAACATTCCATTAAAAACATTTTTAAAACTAAATCATGGGTAAAATGACATTAATAAATTGTATAATTATAGATATACTATTTTTGGATAAAAATAAAGAACTTGTACTTGGAAAAAATAATTCCCCAGTCAAGACATATAATTAATCAATCCTGAATAATAATGAGATTGTGAAATAACAATTACCTTGCTCTTTTCTTTAGTTCATTGTTATTTAACCTCTTTTATAATGGTTAAATCATGTTATTAATTTAAACATAAATAATTTATATATTTATTATATCATATATGATCCTCATATATTATATCATCACCCACTTGTTAATAATATTTCATTGTTTCCCTTATTCGGGTGTTAGCTACTTCATTTTCCAATGCATATTTTCCATGTAAGTTCTATTTCTTATAAATACGATTTATTTCATTCATATCAAGAATTATTTTATGTTTATATATATATTTTTTATTTACTATTTATATAAATTTTACTAATAATTCATTAATGGATAATATAGAAAATGGATCCAATCTTATCTTGGAGACTAAAGGTTGTACATATGCACGAGCAACGATATCATTAAATTAATAGATAAATCGTCAAGAATTGAATAGTATATTATTTTTAAATAATAATAATAATTACATAATTTTTATTTATATATGTTATATCCATCATTGCTCCCCTCTAAATAATTTTGTGATGAAAAAAAATTCCACCACGACGTGGAGACTATTAATCGTACGTACAAATATGATGTGCTTTAGTTTTTTATAGGATGGAAAAAAGATGGAATATATTTTTACCAATATCATAATAATATCTCATAATATATATGATACTAGATTTATAGAGTTATTATGGAATCAATTCATTAATAGGAAGTAGAATAAAAAATTAACATGAATGATTTGGTAAAACAATTGCCTCTTCTTTAGTGGATATCCTTTTGATCTTTTGTTAAGGGATCTAGATTTTGTCCTTTTGGAATAAGATGAATTGAAAATCATTCCTATGGATTATTTTATGATTAATGGGTAGTTTTTTTGTGATATAAAAGGCTCAAAGTGTTGTAAAGATGTATGGGAGGAGGTTCTCATTTATACTTGAGGTGAGGGTCACTTTTGGAAAACAATCCAAATGATTGATTAATAGTAATTTATTCTCAACAAAAAATGTATCCAATATAATGTATTAAAATATAGTATGATTATTGGTAGATTAAACCTAAAACAATAATTGTATATCATTTTTTTTGGCCATCTGCATACCCTTATCTTTTGGTTTTAACCATTATTTAAACCCTTTAACTCTTACCGTGACACAATGTGTTTTTATCCTTTGATGGTTAATAAAGTAATAATAAAATTACAAAACATCCATAATTGAATCATGTATAAAATTTTAAACTATATCCAAATAATATTGTTATATTTTTTATTATTATATATTTTATATCAAAATCTAAAATATTATTTATTATAAAGATCATTAATGTCAATTTTTCCAATATTCAATTATTGAATTTTCAAGAAATATCAATACAGAAGATAAAATACAAAAATATTAATTATTATATATATAATATGTCTAGGTAATAAATAAATATTTTTTATGACATTATTTATCTCATATAATATTTATTTAAGTATTTGTATTATGATTTATTTGATATTTCTATTAATTAAACTATTATTACATCATCATTGTGTAATACTTTAAGGTAATTATTTATACCCAAAAAATTCAAAAATAAATCCCCATGATGAATATAAAAATATTATATTTCAAATTATCATTTATAGTAGAATATATATTATGAATTACCACATATAAAAAATATAATACTTATTAAAAACATGGGTATGACAAATTTGGGTTTTCTTGGAATAAAATATTATAAAAGGACTAAAGTCTTTCAAGTGGATCTAGTAGGAAAAAAATGTGACCAATGATGATTTTTCTTGACAATATCATATAATATAAAATTATCATTAGTGTTATGTTAATTTAATAACACTTATAATATTATTATTATCCTTAATTACTTTATTTATCCTTAATAGTGGTAATTAAAAAAATAATGTCACTATTCTTAATTTATAAAAATAAAAGAAACCAATTTACATAATATAGACATAATAATTCAGAATATTTAATAAATTTTTAAAAATTCAAACCATAGAAGATGTAGGAAGTAATTTAATACTAATCCTATTGACGGAATGAGAAGACACATTTTTAAGGTGATAATACTAAAATGTTTGAAATGTTTTTACATAAACTTTCTCTGTGAAATTGATTATAACGACCTAAAATAGTTTAAATGATATAAAATTGTTCTTATTGTAACATAAAACCAATTAAAGATATAATTTGACACGATAAAGTACTTATATAAAAAAATGGTTTTTAATTAAAATTTAATTTATTATCATTATTAATCAAAACATGAAACATATCAGAAAATACCAAAAATTAGACCAATTTAAATTTTTACATTATTATTTAAAATAATAAGTTTATTTTTTCAAATTGAATTTATAAAATTGTAAAAAAATATATTTAAAATAGGTTCTCTATTAAAAAGAGGTAAAATATTCATTTTCTAAAAATTCATCTTTTATGATTAAAATTGATTTTTTATTATATCATATATAGAAAACATATTAGATGAATTTTAAATATTATATTGAATATGAAAAATAAATAAATATATATATATCTTTAATATAATTCAAAAACTGTGATTTTTTTGTATAAAATGAACCTGTTCAAATTTAAATAGTTTTTATAAAAACATTTCTTTTATATTAAATTAGTTATTATATTTATTTCTAATAAAAAGGTAACCAAGGAATTAAATAAAATACTTTTATAAGTAATTTAATCATATTAGTAACCAAAAATTTAACATCTTGGAGGTAATTTTATTTAAAATAAAAATATGAATAATATATTGTGGTTCATTTAAGCATGGTGTTGTATGAAACATAAGATATCAAAGAGATTATATGTTAAAAAATATACATACCAAAAAATATTAGTATATTATTTTCACCACTCCTTCAATAATTTTTTTCCTTGAAATTTTTTATTCCACTTTAAAAATTAAAGGATGATACATAAAAATTCATTCATGGGAAACCCACATCAAAATTAGGGTTAATAAAACATTCTCTTAAAAATACCGAAAGAGAAATGTGACGGTCCCAAAAAAAATTATCCTTTCAAATAAGAAATAATTTTTGGAATGTGAAACCATGGACATGGAATTGATATATTGCTATAAAATTTTGATGGAGAGTCACAAAACCTTAATTTTTTAATTTCTTAAAAGACCAAGGACTTCATATAGAAAAAATTATATAGAAAAGTTTTTGTTAAAAAAATAATTTTTCTTAATGGTCAAGAATTCACTTAATATATAGATAATCTGTTACATGATTTCAATACATTTCATAATCACAGTCTCATAATTTTTTAATGCATCAATATATTTTAACTTCATCCTATACACCCTGAAATGAATGTTCAAAATGAAATATTTCACAGCAAACAAAATTTTATATGTCATAAGATCCTAAAGTCATTTCTTCTTCTAATAAATGCTTACTGAATCCAAAATGGTATGAATAAGCTATCCAATATTATAAACCATTTTCACCTCAAATAATAATATCCAAAGTTCAACTTAATCCATTCTATAAGTAGTTACCTTAATAATAATCCAAAATACATCTATCCAATTCCATAGTCCTGAATTGTCGATAAAATTCTAAAAATCAATTTTAACATTCGATTCTACAAACAATATATTGTAGCTCTTATTTTCACATACTAAATATTTTATAGCTTTAAAATCTTATTAAAAACATTATTTATTTAAAATTTATAATGAATAAGTACAACAGTACAATCCTTATATATTTGATGATGATTATTACAAGAATATTCTTCATAATCTTCATTTACAACATAATTACTGAATCCAAAAACAAAGATACATTGATTAATAATCTTTATTTTTGTAGCAACATATGATTGAACATGATCTCTTTGTTTCTTTTGATATATATTTCCTTGAGTATTGGGACATTCATTTCAGTAGTTCCTTATCTCATTATTAGTGAAACATTTCACATTTAAAGATTTTTTCCTTCCATTAAAATCACTGTCCTGGTGAAATTTCTCTTCACACTTGTAGAAATAAACCATTCCCTTTAAGAAAGTACCAGGTTTTCTATTCCCATAATCATCTCATTTTGGAGAATCCTCGTTTCCAATTTTCATTTTATTCATCTCTTTGTCAACTATTATCTTCTTATCTTTCTTTCCCTTAACAACATTGGACATCTAGAAATCATTATCTATCATGATAGAACATGATACAATATCTTTGTATGATGAGGATGTTTGGGAGATAAATTCATTTTGGACAATTTTTTTTAAACCATCAATAAAATGATCAATCATACACCTTGCGATACATATATAGTCTGTAGAATGCCTTTATAACATTGTAAATTTGGATTCATACTTATAAATATTATCATCATCCATTTTCCTCATAATCATATATTTATTTCCCATATCTTCTCTCTTTTTCAAGGATAATTATTTTCTATGAAAATATCCATAGAATTAATTCATACAATCTTTTCTATTTCTCCCTCCTCCTTTCTGTTTTGAATCAATGATCATCATTATTCCACATATCCTGAGAGATGATAACCTACCATGAAAACCTTCTCCCATTAATTTTTACAAAGTGAGAAATATGTTTTTAATGAAATTATCAATTTCTCAGCAACAAATAGATTTTTATTCTCATTTAATGATGGAGTTTGTTGTCTCATGAGGCAACCCAACATTATTCCTCCCCATTCTAGATTGAGATGCACCATAAGGGTATGTTTATTGTTCATATACTATTTATATAGTCCTAGAATATTTATAATTCATTCAACACTAGTTGCAGATCAAGCTCTAATATCATTATCTTGTATATGGGTGAAATAACTACTTGGATTACATGAGTTGATATGGTTTCCATTCAACCCATTAGCATCCATTTGTAAAAAATTTACATATACAAGATTAGATTATAACATTATAAAACATAATGTATAATCTTTGAAATAGTTAATTACATAAATACAATTGAAAATATAGGTATAAATAATCTATATATCAAATACTATATTTATTGGGATATATTTCCTAATTCTATCATAGGATTTCATTCCCTAATATATGTTTTCTTAAATCGAGTTCCCAAGGTTTCTAATAAATTTCAACTGATACCAACTATAAATACCCCAAACCTAGTATCCCATAGTTGTTTGTTACTTTATTAAATTGTTGTATTATAAATGGAATCACTTCCCTATGGGCCAACCGATTTCTATTTTTTGGAAAACATATTACATACATGAACTATAAATTATAATTTAAAATATATAACATAACACAGATAATACATTGATAACACCATTATTAAACTAGATTGACACTGCATATCAGTCATAATATATATCTTTTCATCTAGGGAAGAATAAAACACAAGAATGGGGTTAGATTAGATTATTAGTAAGGGTAACTATATAGTGGAAGTATTATAAATAAATAATATTTAACATTAAGGCATGGAATATAACTGAAACACAAGAAATTTAAAACATAACATTTACTATGACGTGGAAATAATAAATGAAAATAAAATAAATCAATAAAAAAACACATTTATATTCTACTAGTCAAATAATCACAGGAAATATCTATAATAAATCTCATAATTTGGGAATGAATAATGTTAAACATAAAAAACACATCATCTGTGATTCAAAAAAAAACACCATACATAAATAGGTAAAGCCTCACCCAATACCCAAACTTGTTTTTCTCATGATACCTACCTATGCAGATATGGGATATAATTGTCCATTACCATCACATACTAAGTAAAATTCATTCCTGATATTATATATTTGAAACATATATGATATAAACATTCATATTAAAAACTAGGATATGAAACGGGAAAACATTATCCATAAACCATTACTAGTATAAAAATATCACATGCATAGAAAAAATGATTATAAAATATCATAGATTTTATCATAATAGATCAATATCAATCAATAATAATATCCAACCATGGATTCTATCAAAGATGAAAATTATCAAACAAAATCAATAAATATTTC
Source organism: Viscum album (assembly GCA_963277665.1). Classification (NCBI taxonomy): domain Eukaryota; kingdom Viridiplantae; phylum Streptophyta; class Magnoliopsida; order Santalales; family Viscaceae; genus Viscum; species Viscum album. Next base: position 303,065,932 of record OY728166.1, read on the forward strand.
TTGAGATAAATATTTTATTTATTTTGAAATAATTTGTTTATATTATACACATTTAAAATAGAAAATATTTTCTTTGAAAAAAAGAAGGTAAACTTATAAAGGATTCTACAGATCATTAAAACATCATGATGAAGGTAAAATACACTCATTCCGTATAATTTTAAAAAACAGTCCTTTCATATTTTTTTCGAAAAGGTCATAAATTGCCTCATTTGTGAACTGAAAAAAATTCATTTCAAAAAATTTAATAAAATGTTATATATTTGTAAAATTATTTTAAAAATAATACTATAATATTAAAAAAAAATTAATTTTTTTTAAAAAAATATGGACATGGAATAATATATTCTTCAATCAAGTCATAAACATAAACAATCTTGAATAATAATGACATTGTGAAATAATCATCACCTTGAAATTTCCTTTAGTGGAATATGTTTTAACCACTTGTATTATAGTTAAGGAATTTTAATAATTTATACCAACACCCTATACACATTTATGATATCATATATGATCCTATTATATTATCTTATCAACCATTTTTTAATAATATTTCATTATTACCCTTCTTTTGGGTGTTAACAGCTTTATTTTCCAAGGCATGTTTTGTCGTGAAAGTTAGGTTTCTTATTGATAATATATATTTTTTATTACCCATTGTAATATTATGTTAATAGATATTATATTTACTCATTTTATAGATTTTAATAATTATTATTTAATGGATAACATGGAAAATGATTCACATCGTGTTGTGGAGATGGTAGGTTGTATGTACGGACAAGAAATGTTATCATTCCCATAATGTGAAAAATTTGAGGAATTGGATAATATATTAATTATAAAGAGTAAATATCATGTCATATTAATTATTTATATCCATCATATGCATCTTTATACCGATACAAATAACGTGGTGATGAAAAACAAATTACACCACGATGTGGAATGGTATGTCATATGTACGCTTATGCAATTATTTAATTTTTCATAGGATGGATAAAAAGTTGAATATATTTTTACAATAATAATAATAATATCTCATCATATATATTATTTTTTATTTACTACATTAGTATGGTAATAACACAACAATATGAATTAGAATAATAAATGACCTTCAATTTGTTCGTAAAACACTTACCTCTTCCATGATGGACTTCCTTCAGATATCTTCTAAAGGGATCCATATTTAGAGTTTTGGAAATCCAAAATATCCATAAATTATATATGTATGTTTCTAAAAGACCTTTTTAGGGTTTGGTCGATCTAGGAGGCTCAATGTGGTGTTTTGAAGTGGGGGAGAAGATGCCCTTTTACAGTTGACATGAGTGGCAATTTGGGAAACTCTGATAAATATTAAATTAATATAAATTAATTATAAATTCCAAATGGCACAAAAATTATTTGTTTATTATTTAAGTAAAATTTTTTCTATATCCTATAAAATAATAATAATCTTGTGTCATGTTTAGGTTACATTATTACCCTTCTCTTTTGGTTTTAACCCTTATTTAAACATTTTAACTCTTACTGTGACAACATGTGTTTTTTCTAAATAAAGGTTAATATAGGAAATATAAAATTTTAGAGAAAAAATGAGACATTTATTGAATTTGAATCATTATCCCAATTTTTTATGAATTTTATATTTTTATGAATTTTATGTCATTTACTGAAATATTTTTTATTTTTAATTATCATTAATGTCAATTTTGACACGATTCATTTATTGACTTTTAAAAAAATATAAATACATAATACAACATCAAAAAAAATTAATACATCCCAAATTTGTCTAGATAATCAATAAAATTAGTGAATGACAATAATTATCTTGAATTATATATATTTTCACTTTTTTTGTACCATTTATTTAATATTTCTATTCATTAAACAATTAATGCATCACTATTGTGTAATCCAATAAGGTAATTATTTATTTCCAAAAATTTAAAAATAAACTAATATGATTAATATAAAAATTGTATATTTAAAATAACATTTTATAGTTAGTGATACATTTTGAATAACCACATATAGAGAATTTAATACTTCTTAAAAACATAAGTATGACCTATTTGGATTTAATATGAATAAAATATTATAAAAGTATTAATATCATCATAGTGTCTCCAAGAGTCCATAAAATCTTCAAAACAATTTGGTTATGAAATTGACATTAAAAAATTATTTCAACAGTTAAGTTATTTTTTTAGAACATATAATATTATTTTACCCATTATTTACCTAATTTACCCTTAACTGTTGTAATTTAAAAAAAATACTAAAATTATTATTCTTGTTGTCCAAAAATAAAAGGAATCTACATATAAAATTTAGACCCATATGTTTCATATGTGGAATCAATTTTTGAAAATTTAAGAATTTTTTAAAGATTTTAATATAAAATCAATCCTCTTGATAGAATGAGAAAATAAGTTTTTAATGTGAAAAATTCAAAAGGATGAAATGTTTTTACGTCCAATTTCATTGTGAAATTGATTATAATGACAAAAATTTAAGGAAATTATATAAAATTTATATAATAATAATTTAAAACCAATTAAAAATATAATTTACCACTACAAATTATTTACAAAAAAATTGATTTCAATTAATAAGCAATATTTTATCATTATTTATCAAAACTTGAAACTTATCAAAAACAACCAAAATTCAAAAAAATTAAATTTATATATTATTATATAAAAGAAAAGTATATTTTTTCAAATATAATTTTAAAAAATTGTAAAAAATTATATACAAAACAAGTATTCTATCAAAATGTTGCAAAACTATTTTTTTTATAAAAATACATATTTAATGAGTAATATTAGATTTGTTCTAATATCATTTCTAGAGTGAAAATATGATGAATTTTAAATATTATACTATATATATGTACATTTTTCATTAATATAATCTCAAAAGTTTGATTTATTTATTTTACTAGTATAAAACAAACTTGTGCACCCTTAAATAGTTTAATACAAACATTTACATTATGTTAACTTTATTTTTATATTTATTTCTAATTAATTAGTAACCATTGAATTCAATAAAATATTTTTTCAAGGTTACTTTATCTTTTTTACTGCCAATAATTTAATGGGTACTTGATAATTTCATTTAAAATGTTAATATTAATAGTATATTGTGGTTTGTTTTGTTCAGTGTTGCATGAAATGTAAGATATAAAAGATATTAAATTTAAAAGAAGTTGCATGAAATAAAATCTTGGGGTGTTACAGGCCCTAGGATTAATAATATTTATTCATAAAAGAACAATTCATATCATTTTATAATTTTTATATTCAATTTTCCTACAGTTTCTATTAGTTTAAATGACTTACTCGTAAGGAAGTATCATATGGGAATTAAAAATGAATTATAACCATTTCAAATTTCATATAAAATTAAAAAAAAACACATTACAAATTTTATAAATAAAAATCAAATTAGAACACGTCAAAATGAAATAATCTCAAATAACCTATGGGTTTCACAAATTTATTCTTTATAAGACATATATAATGATAGATGTTAAATTATAAAAATGATTTTCATTATCTTTTTTTGAATTTAATCAATCTAAAATAAAATTCTCCTATATATATATATGTCATAAGTGTGGATGAAGTACCTTAATTGTATTTATTATATAGAATTTTTTTTCAATTATTACAAGAACTAGCTTTTGTTGTCTTACAGCCAAAGAAATATCATATGAGATTTCCATTTTCTTACGTGATTGATATTTTCTATTACCATGATTTATTTTTAGACAAATTGTACCAAAAATCATTCCAAACCGATTAAAATATCATAAAAAACTCATTGAGGATTCACAACTAAATATAAATCATCCAGAATCATAATAGAATTGTAAATATCTTAGGGAAATGTCATAGATAGTGAATCTTAAATAATCACATATATTTTTATTTTATTATCAACTCCATAAATAAATAATTTTATGTTTTAAATAACATATTTAAAAATATATAGAGTTAGTAATTTACATCATACCAATGAAAAATTTCTTCTTCCCCTAATGAATCTTTAACCATTTTGTCATATTAAATACATAATAGACACGTTAATCTATATTTAATAAGTCAATGCATATTCTTGAATGCCTTTGAAGCATCTCCTATAGGTCATGAAAACTAGTTCTATAGATTTTAAACATTTACTTATATATTCTTCTTAATTCTATTTTGCAAATTGGAAATTGAAGAAACTTAATACACTTTCATTACACATGGTAAATCAGAATACCGTAAGTAATTTTAACAAATAAATCTCACAAAATCTTTCATTGGTAACTATATGATTCGATTGAATATGTTTGGGATATTCATGCTGTCATCCAAAAAATACATCACACTCAAATTGAAATCAAGTGACATCCCTCAATGACTTTGATCATTATTGAATATCAATAGTACACATATAAAATGTAGGATTAGATGAAAAATACAAAATTCAAGACTACCAGTGGACTAGGCTATCTTCATAAGGATTCTCAATTGTTTTCCATGATCATTAAACACCATTATGTTACCCTAAAGGGAAATACATGACCAAGAGAGGGTATAATAATTTTTCTTATAACTAATGTTCTATTTAAAATAATAGAGGCCGATTATACTATTATATAGACCAAAAAACATCTACAATATTCCCATTGGGTTATCATGTTTCATTATTCAAATTCAAAATTACATTATCCTATTACTCAATGAGTCTCATGGTCTCAATGAATTTATTTTAGAATTTCCCATACTTGGAGATCTCATATATTGATGGATTTGGGAATTAAATAACAATATTTTCCTAGAGAACAACTGAGTGTACCTTTTTTTTGAAAGACATAATGACATATATTTTATTACAACTATGGATCACATAAATAAGCATCTCTCTTCATGGAAAGGGATGTATTTATCCATGGCTAGTGGAGCTTGTCTGGTTAAGCACACTATTGTGACCTAACATGTTCATTATATCATGATTTTTAAATGGCCTTCTTCTTTGATCCTCATGTCAATGTTTTCATTAAGGACATAGTGTGGAGTGGTAGCATTCATGAAATGAAGTTGGTCATTATGTCTTGGAATAACTGTTGTAAACACCTTGAAAAGGGAGCCCTATGAATCAAGAACATTAGGTTATTTAATGAGTCTCTTTATAAAAATTTCACTTCGAATCTTCTTTGTAGTGATTAAATAGATCTTTTATTTCTCCGAGGCAGATTCATAAAAAATTTAAAATAGGACAGAATGCTTTTATTGGGTCTTCTATTTGGTCGGACATCAAATCCTTTAATGCTGATATCATTTCACACTCAAGATGGATTTCTTGTAGAGAATCTTCTTTGAATTTTTCCTTGATAACTGGACCAAATCCTCTCTTCTTAATTCAGTGGTTTAACAACATCTTCTTATCGATACTGATATATACATAGAATATGTTTCGGATCTTTCAGACATATAGACGTCTGAAAATCACTTCCACCTCCTCAATACTTATATTTTTTCTCATACCAATGATATTTTTGTTTGGGAGCTTACACAGAATAGAATTATGTATTCCAAAGTCTTTTATCACTCTTACATTGACTATTTTAGTGAATTTTAATGGAATAAATCTTATGATAGGCATTGGATTAGTCCTTCTAAGATAACCTTCATTTGGAGACTTTATCATCATAAAATACCTGCATTTGACTATATATAATCACATCGAATTTTTTAAGTTCAAGATGCATGTTCTATAACAAACATTGGGCTGATATTTTACATCGTTTCCTTTAATGTTTCATGACCACAACGCTATGGAATGATCTACATAACTTATTTGAGGTCCTCATGCCTAAAAATCTCAATGCAGCTGCTCATCTCCAACACTGTAAAATAGTTCCTCTCACCCCTCAACTAAAGTATCTCCTCTCACTACTGATTTTGAGATGGAATGTCATGACCCCCTCCCCACAAAGTATACCCCTCCTGGGACGAAAATGTGAGAAGGGAGATAATGACCCTCGAGTCCCACCTCCAGTAGGACCCAAGTTGGCGACTAGCACTGAGGGTATGGTAAACACACAGATGGGAGGCATTACCCTCTAAGAGAACACATGTAGAAGAGATAGATAAGATAGACACCCATAAACTCCAACTCAGACTGAAATACAAATGAAATACAAAGTACCCATATGTAATGTCATGAAAAAAACTACAACTGAATGGGGAAAAACTGCAAGTACCCAAAAGAAAGTAAAAAAAACAGCAGCAACCACAAGCCCAGACAGCTCCTATAACACCAAGCTAGTAGAAACCAGCTTGATCTCCAACCTGCTCCAAGTGACCTGAAAAACAGTTTATATAGACATAGGGTGAGTATAATAATATACTCAGTAGGATCCTCCTTGAGGCCTCTCGTGAAAAAGTAGAGAAAGCTTGCTAAAGCACAATGAACAACAACTGAAACTAAATCGTCACCTAAATAGGTATACTAAGATCCCAACCTCACCATGGATACTCTCACCAAGTAATGAATACAAGAGAATATAATATTATAAATAATATCAAGGGTACCCTGTTACTACTTCCCCTCTAGTTTTCCTCTTTGCCCCAACATTGCATGCCCTAAGAATATCTCTCCAAAAAGGCTTGCCCACAGACACTTGGGAAAAGAACCACAACATGCATCTCGTGCAATAAAACCACCATGTCCATGAAACAAAGTAACCAGGTAGTTTCTGGGAGCCACCACAGCTCACATAACATGTATCATACCTCAGGTATTATACCTCAAGCCATTACAACCCATACATCGAGTAAGGATCCTCAAGCCATCCGAGCCTATACACATTACACCTATTGTAGTCCATAGGATACTATAAACAGAATATTTGTGTGTTAATAACCACAAGCCATTACATCCCTCTACACAAATATATGGGGAAAACTAACCACTGTGCCTACCAGCACAAGTATCTACCAGGAGAAGAGATTGGGGCCAAAGGGGGTAGTCATCCATCTATACTCCCACCAGAATGTTGGAAAAAACACCCCAGGGCTCAGAATCCCTGGGGTGTTAGTTTCCCTTACTAACAGGGTGGAGTAGCGTATATAAACACAAAAAGTACAGAATATACTATAGCTCACAACCAAACTATGGACATAACCTTGTCTTAGACTCAACTTTAGCTAACATCTCTCAGACTCCCGACTGCCACTTCTAAGACTAGGTATCCTATATTTAATTTCTTACTTCATTCCCTTTTTATTATTTCGACTTTACGCTAATTAATTCTTTAAAAACTAATTAACTATTTAAAATTCCACATTAAATTTCATTAGCATCACACCCCAAGTCCACTGCCCCTTTAAAATTACAACCTCAACATTATGTTTCAGCAAACTCCAACACCATGGGTTAACAACATTTAATCAATTATTCCTTACATAATTACTTTCCCTCATTCCCAGACGGTGAGTAGATATACTACCCGACAAGTCTTTTCCTCCTATAGCAAGAGCGTAGACCCATCCTACCTTGAGATTCTAAACACAGAAAGCACGTGGCATACCCTGCACGTCTTCACCTCTTTTGCAAGAAGGGTAAGCAAGACCAGCTGCCTTAGGCAGTGGGGAAAAGTAAAACAGGTGATCAACCAAAAAGAAATAGAAAGCATCCAACAATCACATCCATCCCGTTCTATCATCCTTGGTGTCCTCCCCGACACCCACATGCATAAACTGATGCATCTCGCCACTCTAGGAATCATCTACTGCCACAACCAAAAGGCCTCCATACCCCAGATATCACAACAAACATCTAAGATCACATCACAACACAAGTAGCAGGAAAACAAACATTTTAACAATTGGGCTCTTGGCCCTTTAACAAACAATAGGGTAACTCAGGACCCTAAAAGGAGTTATATTTTATCGAAAAACTGGTTATTTAATCAATCTTAGATTAACTGATTATTATTCATAGGTTCTATATTTGTGAAACCTAAATATTAAGCTATAAAAAATAATTAAACATGCTTACTGCACCATTTTGATTAACATCAAATTACAATAATAAGAACCAGATTCATTCTCATACCTCATTATCTTTAGCTGAACAATTATCAATTAACTCTGGTTTATGTTCTATACCAATTTCTATTAAGAATGAACAACTATACGAAGAAAGCATAAATAACACACTATCTAGAAAAAGAAGAGGCAATAACATACGACCAATATCAAATTATTTACCCGGTTCAAATATTTATTATGTCAATTCCATTGTGATCCAGTGGGATAAAACATGATAACTATACATTTTCACATAAAATAAAAGATAAGTAATGAATCCCCTACCTCAAATAGTTCTTAACATTCATTATACGAGAACAGTCTACACAACGGGTCACGATCTCCTCCTCTCGTGACAACCAGATCCACCTGAGGATGCAATGGTACGACCGTACCAACCAAAACCCAAGAAAACTACATTAGAATCATGGAGATTACATGCTATAATAGGTCAAGGAGAAATAGAAGGAAACAAAACCAAAAGAACCATGATAAAACATACCTTATTTCGATGAAGGATCGACCCATGCTGTTTGCACCGAAGCAGGGGGTGCACATGTAGTAGGAAGAACTTCAATGGGAATCCAATCCATGGGGAAATGTTTGATCTCACAATTCCTATGGCATGGAAGGAAATGCTCAAGCTTCTAGCACTAGAGAACAAGGTGGAAGAACAAGGTATGAAGATATCTTATTCCCTTTTGAAGATTTAATGGAGCGATGGTTTAAGATACACTTAATTTCCCATTAAAAGAGGATCATATTAAACCATGTAGTTTGACCAAGTAAAAACATTCCGGGCCTTAGGAATAATTAATATACGATTTATGTCTGTTGAATCATCCTTAAAGTCCTTAAAATGAGGCTTTAAATGTATTTTATGTCAAAGGAAATATTAAAGGGGTGAAATTGTAGGAAGTTGGAAACACTGTTCATGAACTTGAAATTTGGAAAAGGAAATAGAGGTTACCGATATACCTCACCATTCTGGAAACACTATTCATGAACTCAAAATTTGGCAAAGGAAATAGAGGTTACTGATAGACCTCACCATTCTAGAAACATTGTTCATGACTCAAAATTTGGAAAAGAAAATAGAGGTTACCGATTGACCTCACCGTTCTAGAAACAATGTTCATGAACTCAAAATTTGGCAGTGGAAATAGAGGTTACCGATAGACCTCACCATTCTAGAAACACTATTCACAAACTCAAAATTTGGCAAAGGAAATAGAGGTTATTGATAGACCTCACCGTTCTAGAAACACTATTCACAATCTCAAAATTTGGCAAATGAAATAGAGGTTACCGATAGACCTCACCATTCTGGAAACACTGTTCATGAACTAAAAAATTGGAAAAGTAAATAGAGGTTACTGATAGACCTCACCTTTCTGGAAACACTATTCATGAACTCAAAATTTGGAAAAGGAAATAGAGGTTACGGTTAGAGGTTACTGATAGAAAAGTTCACCAATGGAACTGTTCAAAGAAAAGGAAATTTGGAAAAGGAAATAGAGGTTTCCGTTAGAGGTTACCGATAGAATTGTTCACCGGTGGAACTGTTCATAGAATTGGAAATTTGGAAAAGGAAAGAGAGTTTACCGTTAGAGGTTACTGATAGAACTATTCACCGATGGAACTATTCATAGAATTGGAAATTTGGCAAAGGAAAGAGATGTTATCATTATAGGTTACCGATAGAACTGTTCACTAATGGAACTGTTCATAGAAGGTTCCCAATGACACTGTTCACCAAGGGTTACTGATGAAACTGTTCACAGAGGTTTACCGATGACACTATTCACTTAAGGTCACCGATACACTATTCACAGAAGGTTATCATTGCACTGTTCACAACTGTCTACCGTTGGAACTGTTCACCGAACTGGAAAAATTAGAAAAGTGTGGGTGATAAGTCCCCTTTACCTCCCGAATCACCTCAAACACCATATTTTCACAAAGGAATGGGATGGAGAGTTCCAATCGATTACATCAGATACCTATCAAAACATTCTCATCCCCAATAATTCAAAACCCACCTAAAGTGAAAACAAAACGGGGTTCGAACAACCACCCATCGAGATACCTATCAAAATAGAGAAATCCACAAAAACCAAAAAAGGAATCCATATCATAAACATGAAAGGTTTATAGACACAAAGGATACATCATTACATGGAAATAGTTAAACATCAAACAACTATGGGTACTGAGCACGTATCTATGACTCACGTTCCCATGTACTCTCCTGTAGTAGCCTGCGAGACCAAGAAAACTTCGCACCTCCGACACTGTCTTTGGGGCTTCCTAAGACACAAATGCTTCTATCTTCGATGGATCTATAACTACTCCATATTGGGATACAACATGCCCCAGGAAACAGACTTCCGGAACCCAAAACTCACACTTTGGAAACTTCCCAAACAACTGATGTTGACGAAGAATTCCCAAAGCAGTGTGTAGATTCTCTGCATTATCCTCCTCATATGTGGATTACACAAGGATGTAATCGATGAAAACTACCAAGAACTTTCCCAGGAACTCACAGAACACAACATTCATCAATCCCATGAACATAGATGGAGCATTCGTCACGTTGAACGACATTACAACAAACTCATAATGCCCATGACGACAATGGAAAGTAGTCTTCGGGATATCCTCATCCTCCACATGCATCCGATGATATCATGACTGCAAGTCGGTCTTTGAGAACCAACTTGCATGCTTCAGTTGATCGAATAAATCATCAATTCGTGGAAGAGGATAGCGATTCTTTATTGCCCGAATGACTCGAAGGCCTTAATTTTTATTGATTTTTGATAACCCCCTTTCAAGGGATGAGGGGGAACCCTTACAAGGCCCATAGAATCAGAGATTACATGGCCTGTAGGCTTAGGAGATTACATGACCTGAAGGTCTTATGGAATTAAACCGGAATATCTACAAGGAACTGCCCCTCCTCAGCATCTGCATCATGATAGCAGTGCTCCACCTTCACATGGATGTCTGGCTAGGCTTTCTGTGCAAGTATAAGTTGGTCCCGATGGAATATCCATACCCTCTCATTCTAAAAAATCCATTTGGATCTACTCTGCTGAGTGCACCTTCTCTGAATACTCTTCTAAGGTTTCTCTTTTTTGGTAGTCTGTCTTGGGAAACTACATGTGGCCCGAAGGCCTTGAGGTGGCCCAAAGGCCTTAAAGGTGGCTTGAAATCGCTACTGACCTGAAGTCCTGGGTGGCCCAAAATTTTTAAGGACTCTAAGCCCAAACTGGTGGACCATGGTGAATAGTTACAACTGCTACAGTACCAAATAGTACCTGACATAGTAACTACTACAGTGCCTGCTACAGTACCCGCACAATGTATAGTCTAGCTTCCGTACCCGTACAGTGTACAGTTCTGCTATAGTACCCGCACAGTGTATAGTCTGCTACAGTACTACTACAATGCCTGCTACAGTACTGCTATAGTACTACTACGGTAACCCGGAAATAAACCTCTACCTAATTTTGAACTTGGTTCTTGTGGATACTACAGTACCAGCTACAATACCTACTATGATTCTTTATTTTCACTTTGTTTAAGCAATGATAATTGATACAAAACAGCAAACAACTGTCAGCCTTCTTCACAAACAAAACTGGTGCACCCCACGGTGACACACTTGGCCGAATGAAACCACACTGTAACAGACCATCAAGATGTATACGTAGCTCATGTAATTGAGAAGGGTCCATCCTATATGGAGACATAGAGATAGGAGATTCTCGTGGTTGTAGCTCGATCCCAAACTCGATCTCTCATCGATGGGGTAATTCTACAACCTCTTCTGGAAAGACATCGGGGTACTCTTCTACGACCCTACAAAACGCCAAATGCTGAACCTCTAAAGAACTCAACATCATCTCATCCATCATGGATGATAGGGAAGGAACATTCCTGTGACCCATTCGAGGATATCGCTCACCAAAAACCACTACCATCTCTCCATCTGCACAAAAGAAAATTACCTTCTTCCTGAAGAAATCCATAATATCTTGCATCTAATACAACCAATCCATGCCAAGGATGACATCATATGGTTGTATTCATAAACATAGGAAATATCCCCAAGAGCGGTGCTTCCTCAACACTAGCTCACAGTTTCTACATACTTCAAACAAGTCATCTCAACCTCCAACTGGCGTAGTCAACACCAAGGGCACTGGAATCCTCTCTACCTCAAGTCCCAAAGCATGGACAATAGTATGTGATATAAAGGAGTGTGTTGCTCCTGAATCAAAAAAGGCATACAAAAAGGTACAAAACAAGCAAAGGGCACCTCGAACGACATCTGGTTCGCCTGGTACTGTCAACGCTAAAGAATGGAGCTGACCACGACCACCTCCATGACCTCTATGACCTAGATTAAGACCACCACCATAGCCACGCTTTGCTCCCTAAGGATGGGGAGTGTCACAGGGTCATCCTTTACCTACCCCATCTACCCTCTGCTGATCTATAGCTGGTGAAACCTTCTGTTGCTGCCTCAGCTAGAACTGCCTCAACGGAGGAACCTGGAGCGGAGCACCTGGTGCACAATGACTGCTCTGAAAGGTCGGGCACTCCTGATGCTGATGACCTCAACCACCCCAGGAAAAACAAGAACCTGATCCCTTGACATAAGCCTGAGAGTTTCTACCTATGGAGAAATGAGATTTGAAGGGCTGGGACCTACTCCTGACAGAACAAAAACTCTTCTGCCCTGAAAACTAGAAACCCCGGACCACAGATATGCTTCGTTAGGAATCACGATGACTCCCCTCTTGTGATGATCTGATTATGGCCAAATTCCTTTCGACAACCTATTCCCTCACCAACACATCAAGATATGTTTTTATCATAAATGGGGTGACTTGGTGCTAGATCTATGGACACAAAGTATCTTCAAAATGCATCACCCTAGCCTCCTCATCTGGAAACAGGTCCAAATCATATCGTAAAAGGTTCCTGAAACAGATTCCAAACTCTCACACACTGGAGCTCCCCTATCGAAGGGTAAGAATCTCCTGACAACTAGACATGTTCGAAGTTGAAGAAAGAAACTCGACCCAAAAATTGTCTCGGAACTCCTCCCATGGGATCGCTGACTCCTCACAATCCCCAAAAAACAAGAACCACCACTACCTTGCTACTCCATGCAACATCGTCACAACAAACAAAACCCAGTGCTCCTTTTGAGCATAGATCAAACTGAAGTCAATCTCGACCTCCTCTAACCAGTCTTTCGTGACTGCATCTGAAATGGATCCCTCGTACTTCTGCAGACTCTAGAGATAAAACTCTTGGAGTGTCTACCTCCAAGTGTCATCGTCATCAACCTCTACCCTACGACGATCTACTAGAATATCCTACTGGAAATATTCTATGAAATCCTGATGATGACGTTTACCTGGAGCCATACCTAAAAAATAATAAACAGTTAGAGCTCTTAAACCTAGAATATGGAAAACTCAACATTAATTAATTAAATGTTTTATTTTATTTATTGCAGATTAACCTATCCCAAGGTCTACCCATTCAAACATAGGCACAAAAAAGAATGATGCATGATCCTTTCCTAGGTATCTACCCTGTAACTAGTATCACCTTGTTTAGTATCCATTGTAAACTTAAAGGTCTGTACATAAGATCATAGGGGGCCCTAAATTCCTATGTCTCAGCCGATCTCCAGTGTTTACATCACTTCCTAAACATGAATGATACTGTTTCCCTACCAACCCATGCAACCTCACATGTGCCTAACTCCAAACTCCATCCTATCCCTCAACCAGACCTATGATACCACTCTATCACAACCCCCTCCCCACAAAGTGTACCCCTCCTAGGGCAACAATGTGAGAAGGGAGATAATGACCCCAGATTCCTGCCTCCAGTAGGCCCCGGGTTGGCGACTAGAACCGACAGTATAGTTTACACACAGATGGGATGAATTACCCTCTAAGAGAACACATGTGGAAGAGAGAGAGAGATAAGATAGAAACCAACCAACTCCAACTCATATAGAAATACAAATAAAATCCAAAGTACCCATATTTAATGTCATGAAAAACTACTACAATTGAAAGGGGAAAAACTGCAAGTACCCAAAAGAAAGTAAAAAAAAACAACAGAAACCACAATCCCGAACAACTCTTGTAACCCCAAGCTAGTAGAAACTAGATTGATCTCCAACCTACTCCAAGTGACCTAAAAAATAGTTTATATAGACATAGAGTGATTATAATTGTATACTCAGTAGGATCCTCCCAGAAGCCTCTCATGAAAAAGAAAATAAAGCATGCTAATTGAAAGTGAACAACAAGTGAAACTAACTCATCACCCAAATAGGTATACTATGTTCGCAACCTCACCATGGCTACTCTCACCAAGTAATGCATACAAGAGTATATAATATAATAAAGAATATCAAGGGTACCCTGCTACTACTTCCCCACTAGTTTGCCTCTTTTCCCTAATGTCGCACATCCTAAGCTTCTCTCTCCAAAAAGGCTTGCCCGTAGACACCTGGGAGAAGCACCCCAACATGAACCTCATGCAACAAAACCACCACTTCCACGCAAGAAAGTAACCAGGTAGTTTATGGGAGCCACCAAATCTCTCATAACATGTATCACACGTTAGGTATTATACCTCAAGCCATTACATCCCATACACCGAGTAATGATCCTCAAGCCATCACAACCTATACACGTTACACCTATAGTAGTCCATAGGATAATATATCCAAAATATATGTGTGTGAATAGCCACAATCCATTACAACCCTCTACACACATATATGGGGGAAACTAACCATTGTGCCTACCAGCACAAGTATCTACCAAGAGAAGAGAGCAGGGCCAAAGTGGGTAGTCAGCCATCCATCCTCTCACCGGAATGTTGGAGAACCCCCCCCCCCCACCCCCCCAGGGCTCAGAATCCCTGGGGTGTCAATTTCCCTTACTGACAGGGTGGAGTAGTGTATAGAAACAAAAAATGTACATAATATATGATATCTCACA
Organism: Viscum album; assembly: GCA_963277665.1. Classification (NCBI taxonomy): domain Eukaryota; kingdom Viridiplantae; phylum Streptophyta; class Magnoliopsida; order Santalales; family Viscaceae; genus Viscum; species Viscum album. The sequence goes on from OY728166.1 coordinate 303,081,089, forward strand.
ACCACACTATGGGCATAACCTAGTCTTAGAATCAACTACATCTAACTTCTCTCAGACTCCCAACTTCCACTTCTAAGTCTAGGTATCCTATAGGCACACAACCATTTAAAAAGATTTAATGCCTTAATTCATTCCTTTTTTATCAATTCCACTTTGCGTTAATTAATTATTTAATCATTAATTAACCATTTACAATTAAACATTAAATTTCATTAGAATCACACCCCAAGTCCACTACCCCTTTAAAATTACAACCTCATCAATATGTTCCAGAAAACTCAAACCCCATGGGTTAACACCATTTATTCAATTATTCCTTATAGAATTACTTTCCCACATTCCCATGAATTCTAGAAAAACATTCTATGCTACTAAACACAAGGGGGCTCAACACGATGAGTAGATGTACTACCCGTCGAGTCTTTGCCGCCTATAGAAAGAGTGTAGACCCATCCTCCCTTAAGAGGCTAAACATGGAAAGCACATGGCATACCCCACACATCTTCGCCTCTTTCGAAAGAAGGGTAAGCAAGACCAGCTGCCTTAGGCAGTGGGGAAAATTAAAATTGGTAATCAACCAAAAAGAAATAGCAAGCATCCAACAATCACATCCATTCTGTTCCATCATCCCTGGTGTCCTCCCCGACATCCACATGCATAAAATGATGCAACTCTCCACTCTATGTGTCATCTTCTGCCACAACCAAAAAGACTTCATGCCCCCACATATCACAATAGCCATCCAGGATCACATCATAGAATAAGCATCATGGAGAAAATTTTTTTAACAATTGGGCTCTTGGCCCTTTAACAAAAAATAGGGAAATTCATGAACCTTCAAGGATTTATCTTTTATCGAACAACCGATTATTTAATCCATCTTAGATTAACTGATTATTATTCATAGGTTCCATATTCTGGAAACCTAAACAGTAATCTATCACAAATAATTAAGCATGCTTACATCACTATTTTGATTAACATCAAATTATAAAAAGAAGAACCAGATTCATTCGCATGCCTCTTTATCTTCAGCCAAAAAATTATCAATTAGCTCCAATTTATGTTCATTACCAATTTTCATCAATAATGAACAGCTATACAAAGCATAGATATCACACTATCTAGAAAAACAAGATCCAATAACATACGATCAATATCAATTTATTTATCTGGTTAAAATATTTATTATCTCAATTACATTATGATCCAGTGGGATAAAACATGCTAACTATACAGTTTAACATAAAATAAAATACAAGAAATGAATCCCCTACCTCAAATAGTTATTGAAGTTCTGTATATGAGAACAATCCACACAATAGGTCACGATCGCCTCCTCTCGCGACAACTGCATCCACCCGAGGATACCACGGTACGACCGCACCAACAGAAACCCTAGAAAACCCCATTATAATCATGGAGATTACATGATATAATAGGGAAATGATAAATAAAAGGATACGAACCCAAAAGAACCATGATAAAACATACCTTATTTTGAAGAGGGATCGACCCTTGCTGTTTGCACCGAAGTAGGGGGTTCACATGCAGCAGGAAGAACTTTAAGGGGAATCAAATCTATAGAGAAAAGTTTGATCTCACGATTACTATGGGAAGTAAGGAATGGTTTGAGCATCTAGATCCAGATAAAAAGGAGGAAGAAAAATGGAGGAAGATATCTTGTCCCTTTCTAAAGATTTAACAGAGTGACGGTTTAAGATATGCTTAATTTCCCATCAAATGCAGATTGTATTAAACCACACGGTTTGTCCAAGTAAAAACATCCCAAGCCTTAGGAATAATTAATATAGGAGTTATGGCATTTTAAAGGGCCTTAAAGTCATTAAAATGGGGCTTTAAATGTATTTTAAGTCAAAGGAAACGTTAAAGGGGTGAAACTGTAGGAAGCGGGAAACACTGTTCACGAACTAAAAATTTAAGAAAGGAAATAGAGGTTACCAATAGACATCACCATTCTAGAAACACTATTCACAAACTCAAAATTTGGAAAAGGAAATAAAGGTTACCGATAGACCTCACTGTTCTAGAAACACTGTTCATGAACTCAAAATTTGGCAAAGGAAATAGAGGTTACCAATATACCTCACCATTCTGGAAACACTGTCCATGAACTCAAAAGTTGGTGAAGGAAATAGAGGTTACTGATAGATGTCAGCGTTCTGGAAACACTGTTCACAAACTCAAAATTTTGGAAAAGGAAATAGTGGTTACCGATAGACCTCACCATTCTAGAAACACTATTCATGACCTCAAAATTTGGAAAAGGGAATAGAGGTTACCGATAGACCTCACCGTTCTGGAAACACTGTTCATGAAATCAAAATTTGGAAAAGAAAATAGAGTTTACTGATAGAACTATTCACCAATGGAACTATTCATATAATTAGAAATTTGGAAAAGGAAAGATATGTTACCGTTAGAGGTTACCGATAGAACTGTTCCCCGGTGAAACTGTTCATGGAATTAGAAATTTGGAAAAGGAAAGAGAGGTTACCATTAGAGGTTACTGATAGAACTGTTCACTAATGGAACTGTTCATATAATTGGAAATTTGGAAAAGGAAAGAGTGGTTATCGTTAGAGGTTACTGATAGAAGTGTTCACCGATGGAACTGTTCATATAAGGTTACCGATAACACTGTTCACCAAGGGTCACTGATGACACTGTTTACAGATGGTTACCAATTACACTGTTCACCTAAGGTCACCTATGCACTATTCATAGAAGGTTACTGTTGTACTGTTCACAATTGTCTACTATTGGAACTATTCACTGAACTTGAAAAATTGGCAGTGTTGGGGATAAGTCCCCTTTACATCCTGAATCACCTCAAACACCATGTTTTAAAAAATTAATGGGATGGAGAGGTCTGATCCATTATATGGAACACCTACTATGGTGTAGTTGAAATGTCCTCACACAAAGGCTTTCCCGGTTCATTATACAAGAAGCCCCCTTGAGACACATCACTGCTGCTAAGGATTCCAACATGTCTCGACCAGATAACTGTTATAACACTATGCATGATTTCATGATTTTCTAAATACATGGTGTCCTTGGGAAATTCCATAGATAACTGGGTCTCATAGATGTTATCTAGAAGGTACCCCTTCCAACCTGGACTAAAACCAATGGTGATGGGGCATTAAAGAAAAAACAGTTCCGGTAGGGTATTGTGTTATTTACAGAGACCACATTGGCTATGTACTTGGATGTTTCTATGGTAAATGTGTTATTTCTTCATTGAATGAAGCTTAAGAAATGAGTATCATTCATGTTGTACACATTTATCATTGTCAAGGAATGAATAACCTATGGTTGGCAGCTGACTCCACCACTATGGTGCATGCCATCTATAAGGGAGTGACACATCTGGCATGAAAAATCACTGCTAAATGGATAAACTCTCTCACATCCCTTTCAGATTTAAAAATCATCACCACTCATGATTATCAGGACACTAATGTGTGGGTTGATGGGCTATCCAACAATAGGATCAATAAGGAACTCACTTGGTTTAATTATTTTCCTCTTGACTTGATCCCTCTATATGATAATGATTGTAATAAAATTCAGTCTTTTAGAATAATTTAATCCTCCATTTTTTTAATAAATATATCTTGGCCACTTGGCCAAGACATCTATCTAAAGAAATTTTCAAAAAAAGATAAGACAGATGAAAACATCTATTAAAGCACAACATGTTCCCAATGAAGCTTGTCTCATTATCTAACTCTGTATAGGTTTCTTTCATGTTATAATAGACTCCACACCCTGGAAAGAGTAAATATCAAGCTTTCTAAAACATTACAAATTATATTTAGAATAAACACATAAAATCTAGAATGTTGTTCCATGTTTTCTACACAACTATAAATTCACTCATCTTCCACCTATAACCTTCAAATCCATTACTCATGGAATCAGACATTCAATGAATATATATACACCGATATATTGTTATGTATAATCGGAATCATATACATTTATATAAATGTTACCATCCTCCAAACAAAATTTTCTGAATATTATTTATCGATATACTAAGCCTCTTCAATCTCCCAATCTCCAATCTCATGTCGCAACCCATTAATAATTTCATACAATCATTTTTAATTATTCAAATTAATTAATATAATAGGTATAAAAATATAATTATCATCAATGAAAATGACATGGTTGAATCCTTAAGATACAACAAACAAAGAAACCATGACTTGTGTCCTATAATAATATAACCAAAGAATCAATAATATATAACTAATTGAAATCAAAAATAAATATATTTAATTAAAAACATAATTAAAAATAATCAAGTAAAATATATTCATCATAAATATGAGTAATTTATGACATTTATCTCATTCATAATACTCTAGAAACTATTCCATGAATCCCCATTATTTTGACATTATTCCACTATACTCTTATATAATCTTAAATGAATTAGAAATCAAGTTTCATAATATTATATATATGGTAAATTAGTGTAACTAGAGGGGAATAATAATTTATATTTACTTACATCATGTGATTTGAATTGAACTTAAATAAACTCAAATAAAATATTATATGGGGAGAGTATAGGTGGTACATCCATCACATTCATTATAATACTAAATGAAAAAACATCCCAAGTTATGATTAAATGTGTTTCCTTGAAGTGATCCCCATCTTCCTATAAAAATAGAAAATGTGACAATTTACAATGTGACCAAAGGGGTGAGCGTTCAATAAAAAACCCATGGGGAAATATTTGTATATGAATATATGGATTATTTTTCAACATCCCTAGAAATAGTCTGACCAATAGAAAATATCCACGTGATTCATTAGTGAACATGAAAAATATTTTGGGGTGGAAGTTCCCCTTGATCCTCTATCATGGAATTGAATCATAATTTGTTTTATGTTAAAATATTAAATTAAATCATAATCATACATAGATTAATTCTATTCTATAATTCCAACTTAATAGAACATTTTATCCCACAAGTAATAAAATTTTCATCGCACACTATGACCAACTCCTGTATAGATTACCTGAAACACCTAAAACTACTAAAACACCCATTCACATGTACGATAATCCCAAAAATAAGTGTCCTAACATTTTTAATTGATAAATTAATCTAAATAAATAAGAAACCACATTATCTTTAACTATGAATTAAATTTTCTTTTGAATTTATCAACACACAGTTATATATTTCTTTATTAAATTCCCAATATTAGTATTTTTTTCCCAAAGGCATATGTGTGAAATTATTTATTTTGAATTAATAAACCATAACTTGATTCCAAAACTAATTTTTAGTATTATATTAGATATTATTCTAAGAACTATATTACCAATCTATATAAACTATCTTTTTTATAAAAACATGAAATCTGATATATAAAACAAAATAGTAATTTTTTTAAAGATATACTTGATACCAAAACAACATCCCCATACCCATTATTGAATTAATTTTAACACTCAATTATATTATTCACCATATTCATAAAAACTTGTAAGAAACTGTGATGATATAAAATCCATATTTGTGATATGATTATTCCCCAGAATTATATGGGAAACACATGATCTCAGACTAAAAAATTCACAAAAAAATACCTAATTGGTTCTCAAATAAAAAAATGGCACTAAATGCCCACATAAATATTCAAATCATTGATAGTCCTTGATCTAATTATAGTTCATCATACATCTCCCAACTAGATTGAATCCAACATCATAAACTTACTTATCATTTCTCTTTTTAATATACTCAGATATCAAATACCACTATCCTTACATGAGGAACGCATGAAAAATAATTATTATTTCATTATATATATTATTATCATCCATATAATCATGTAATATAAACCACCCCTCCGAAAAATTGAAAGTCCATAAAGAAACTGATTAGAAGTCCCAATTATTATAATATATTAATCAAAATACATATATATTTTATTAATATTATGACATAGAACTACTCAAATAATTAAAGGCATGATCTGTCAAACCCTTGGACATCATCTCTAAATAGATATTCTCTGAAAATTTAATTCGTTTAAAATATCCCCTTGAAAAAAAAACTATTTCGATATACCCCAATCAGTATCCCTTACTATCACAAGAACAATCCATGTCAAACCACATATTAACAATAGAGATCCTAGTATACTCTGATAACCACCATATCACTCCTAAAGATATATTACTTTATCTGTATCAAGCATGAGGAGCTTCATACATGAATTCCTTACTTATTCATTCAAAATAAACATCATAATGATTTTCTCACTATTGAATCTATTTTCCACAACATAGATTTACATAATATCCCTCATGGGAAACTAAAAATCACATAATGACCTAGTAATATTTCTATGAGAACATGAAAACTATACAATTATCTCCCATGTTGTGAAACCATCCCTATGTGTTCCACATATTCCAGATTTTCTATATTTTTTTGGTAGTTTTATCAAAGTACCTCCCATGGAATACATTACCCAACCCCATGTGACATTCATGGAGAAACTACCTAGTAATTATTTCTTAATGATGTTAAGCTAGTTACCAGGTGTTTATTTACCATGATACAACCATTCAATATAAGGAAAGGTTGTGGGGCTTAAACTCATGACCGAAGGATTGTAAGGGGTTTTCGCCTACCATTGGCCTATCTGATGTCCTGGTCAATGTGTAATTATTAGAAAAATGATGACTATATATTAATGATGAACCAATAGCGTAAATTTTTAGGTTTATATATCAATATATTAACCATATTGACATTGGATAATAGTTAGAGACAAATATTTAGACATGTCACTCTTTTATGGGCCATCAGATTTGTTAAATGTTTTAGTGATTGAGGGATCAAAGATAATTTTTAGATATAAATTTATTGAGGTAAGGGATGAATTATAATTTTATCGAAGCATAAACAAAATATTTTATTGTTTTCATGAAGCATAAATGTATCAAAAAATTATATTTCCATGTATTCTTCTGCAGAAAAATCATTACTCAATATTAGAAAAATGATTAAAAAATTTGTTCTCCAAATACCTTAATTTTTGTTGAATCGATGCTCCACTACATCATCAGAGATTTATGGATTTTAGGCCCTCAAATTTCAGTTGATCATTCAATTTTTCATGATTAATGACCTCAATAAATACCAATAAATATTTATAGTTTCCCTCTAATTATGTATCCCTACTTTCCACCTTTCCTCCAATGGACCAAAGGCCGATAATCCACCTTTTACAGGGTGAGGTGGAACCCTAAAAAGGCTCTTAGGCATATGTATTACATGGACCATTGGCCTTAGAGTAATTAATTGCCCATAGTCTTCAAACATTACATAGAACCCAAACTAACTACTTGGAACTGCTCCTCCCCAACATCTTCATTGTGAAATCATCTCTCCACCTTCGCATGGCTATTTGGATAGGCTTTCTTGTGCATGCACAGTCTTGTCCCAATGAAAGGTGTCATACCCTTTAATTATATAAATTAGTTTAGATTCTACTATGGTGAATTCTCCTTACTCAACCTCCTTCTATAACTTGTTCTTTGTAGGTTGTCTGTTTGTATCTGCACTTACGGTGGCTCGAAGGCCTTAAGGTGGCACGAAAGCCTTAAGGTGGCCTGAAGGCCTTGAGGTGGCCTGAAGGCCTTATTGACCCTATGGCCTAGATATCTCGAAGGACTTAAAGGACTCAGGGACCAAATCGGTGGCCTGAAGGCCTTAATGAGGGAATATTCATGGAAGCTATAGTGCCAAATAGTACCTGCTATAGTTCCCACTACAGTACCTACTACAGTATTGGTACAGTACCCCCGAAAATTATGCCTCCTCATGAATTTTATCCCAGGTTTCCTGGATGCACTTAAGGAGTCCTCACCAACCGAGCGGAGGCTCATGTTCACTTTCCGCCTTTCTTCTCCTACTAGGGTACCAAGTTACGTGACCATTGTACTTTCCTTTGTCTCTTAATAGGAAGACGTGCTATAACAATACGTACAACATGTTTTTTTTCAAAAATATTTTATTTTCAAATATCAGTCCCTCAAATAAAAATATCAATTTTAAAATGATAGGAAGAAATTTAATTAAGGTGGAGAGAATGTAACTCCTCGTAATTCTAATATAAGTACCTTATATTCGATAACATGCATGACACCTGACTATAAGCATGTAAGGGAATATAATACCCTGATACATTAAAAAACATTTACTTTCATTAAAATATTTTATATATTCTATATTTGGAAATGAATGAAACACCGAGTTAGGTTGTTTCACATGTTATAGTGACTTTCTTCAAAAGATTTCATTACACACAAGATCAAATTTTACAGAATTACAATATATTATTAAATATTATTTAATACAACCTATATTTTAAATTAGTACTTATGAAAATGGTTAACTAAATTATTGAAATAAATGATTAAAACAAATATAAAATTAATTCATTAGTAAAAAATTAATTATAAATTCATATGAAAAACTATTGAATATAAAGAAAATATTAATATTTTTATGATAATGAAGGCATTTCATTTTAATAAATTTAATAAATAAAAATTCATGAATGATATTAATGAAATATATATTTTATTAATTCAATAAAATATTATTAATATTCATCCAATATATTTGATAAGTATAAGATAATAACAAACCCAACATTACACGTAAAAATGTATATTTTTATTAAGCCACTTTTACCACCTTTGAATGGAGATACAATTTTAAAATCATTTTTTTGGAACTTTAAAAATTATAATATTTTAAAATAAACAAAATATTTGAAATCATTACATTAAAATTAAGTTAGATTGATTTTTTGGCATTTTTCTGTGAAGTTTTAATTTTTGATGAATATAGAAAAATACTGAATAATAAGATAAAAATTCATTTTAATATAATTTATTTATAAGGATAAATTATTTTTTTGATATATATTAAAATAAATTAGGTCATTTTTTATCAATAAATCCAATATAGTTTATTGGGATCAATTTCTATAACACCATATGTATTAAAAAATGAATTTAATATAGAATGCACAAAACACAAAGTCCATGTGAAACAAAACTTTATTATAACTTAGCCAATAAACATAAATTTTCCAATTTTGTGTTTTGAATTTCAAAAAACTGACATACACAGTTGCGTTCAAAATGGTTGAGTCTGATAGTATCAAATAACCTTTTTATTGAATAGTAACATGACCCTAATGAATAGTAATATGCCCTTATGAATAGTAATGTTACCCTTATGAATAATAATATTACCCTTATGAATAGTAACATCACCCATGAATTTATAATTAAAATTTAGGCACCATATAAATAAAATAGAATATTTTAATAATTAATAATTAGGTGTTTGTATTTTTGTTGGTAATAATGGTTGATTTAATATTTTATAAATAAAAAATTTATTTAAAAAGAAAATTCATTTCATAAAATGTATTTCTAAATAAATATATTGTTCTCATATGATTTTAATATAATTTTATGACACCTTAGTTAATTTTTGAAAGTAATATAAAATTAGTTTTAAATTAAAAATCTGTATTTTTCAAGTAAATAATGAATTTATTAAAAAAACTAATTTCTGTTACATAGAAAATTATTTCGAAAAATGGAGCTCATTTTTTAGTTAATCACATTGAAAAATGGTTAGGGTGAATTTTTGGGATTTTTCTGAAATACATTAATTGCTGGTGAATAGTAAAATATGATAATTTACAATAAATGTAAAATACAAGATTTATTTAGTCATGGGGGATTTATGGAAGATGTAATCAAACTTTGTTTAAAATCACACAAATATATTACTATTTTATGTCACATTAATCAACACTATTTCTTTTCTTGATAAAAATAATAAAATAATGAATAAGATATTCAAAAATCAGCCATCTTCTCCAATATTAAAATCTCCATCACACCCACTTCTCTTTAATCCTATATGCCTTAAAGCATCTCAAATATCTACCAAAATACTCTTCCTCAGTCTCTCTCTATGTCCAAGAGCTCTTGGTCTAGCCACAATACTGAAATCCCTTCCCTTAAGGAAAATCTTAAGGAGTATATTTGAAGAGGTAAAATCATCTTCCCTTTTCCATTCAGTTTCTTTTTAAGTTATTTATTTTATTATTCTCTCCTAACCTTTTCTATTTGATTATTCATTATAAATCCATTATAATCTGTATAATATAATTATATCATGTTTATTTGATTCCTATATAATTCTACTTATTCTCTCTCTTTTATTTTATAAATGAAATTCTCATCCAGGAGGTTCCAATTTACAACCTTTGTGTACGATGAAGTTTATTTCTTTAATTTCATCTTCATGTCTGGTCAAGAAAATATTTTTATGGTTGAAAACTATTTAAAAATACGTATTATATCTTATTTAGTGATTCTAGAACAATATTTTATACATTATATTGAATAATAGAACAAAATAAGTTCATTATGATCGAAAACACGTCATAAAAATGTAAACGATTATCACTAAATGTATTATCTATTTATTCATCCTCATACAATGTAACCGAAGGAAATATATAACCATTTACACTCTTGGATATTAATTTTTAATATATTAGTTCAATTCTAGAGAATTATAGTCATTCCTCATGAACTCCACTACTTATAATCAAGAGGACCGATCAGGAAATCAAGGAAAATGAACACTCTATAACTACCAAATTCAATCTTATTACTTATCAATAAGATCATAAATGAAATTAATAAAACAATAATGAATCAAATATATTTAGATAAGGTTATTAATTAATTAATTAATGGATTTAATTTTATTATCCAGGGCAATAAGGTCAATTACAGAATACATTCATAAATAAAGTAATGATTTTTTACCTGAACCACCATTTTCTTTTGGGTTAATATTATTCTCTAATTACATTAGTTAAAGTATTCATTATTATTATTTAATCCTCATTAATTATGTGTAAATTATATATATATATGTGTACAAAATATAATCCTTATTTATTTTATAGGGAGTTACATGTTTTAAAAGGATCATTAAAAAAGATTTCCTAATAAACAAGCTCGTTTCAAGGGAACTTTGAGATTTCTTACCCATTTTCAAGTTCACTATATAATATTTTAAATCCATAATTATTTTTCTAAAATCATTGTATCATGAAAAAATATCTTGGTTCATTTCTGATCTTATATAATCTAACATACCTTTTCACTTTAAAATTTCATTAATATTTTCCATAAACTGCACTAAAATGTTTTAAATCTAAAGCTTCTTTAAAAAATATTTTTAAAAGATTTCAATTATGTGGGACAAAATTAATGCAACAAATATTATTTCATTATCCATTCCTTTTCTTCTTTGGGATATACATGTTTACAATATTATTTGATGAAAAATACAAATGATTTTCCAAAAGAACCCATATTTCTAATGTAAAAGGTTTTTTCTTGCCCCACATTAACTTTTATGAGATATATGACTTATTCACCAATTATTCCATTAATTTTTTATATGTATTTCACATTGAAATATCATATAATGAGACTCCTTATTTTTATGATATTCTAGTGGATCACGATTTTAATTTTTCAATGTGGTATGAGACACTTTTAAATGTTTATGGATTATTTCCCCATGAATTTTTCAATTGTCTCATATAAAACAATCTTCATCAATATACACATAATTTGTTCAATATTTTACTTTATTTAGGTTTATATATTATGTTATCATCTAAAATATGTTTTTAAGGGTTTCTGATTAGTTTGACTATGGACGTGCTATCTTGATTTCATTCACCATATCGCCATAAATGATTAATAATTTTTCTTATATAATGGGGAAATTTATATACATTTCATGTGTATATGAGGTTTATGTGTAACCGCAGTAATGTGAGGAATGTATTGGAGTTATCATGTGATTTTTTGGCCCTTTATTTCCCATATATGCATCCGTACGTCTCATGATTCAAAATATATATGGATTTTGCTGATGCCTTTTCCATTTTAAGATATGTTTTTAACCGGGGCCTTAATAATTTTCAAATGTCTTCACTGAGTCATTGAAGGTATGTTTTAGAATGGCCAGTATATTCATTTCATCATTATAAAACTAGTAATTCATAGTCCCTGAGGTTTTTTTACTATGAGAATTTTCATGGTTTTTTTAATTATAGAATTATTTACTCTTCATTCATTACATACACCTTATTCTCAGGTATTTTTGTAACAGAAAGTGTTTTTAGTTGCTCACAATATATGGTGTTTATGTTTTTGATAACACCCCATGTATTAATTACCCTTACTAAGCATCTGATGTCACCCCTTTCGTATGTTTCATTTTCCCCTAGTTATGGAGATGAATATTATGAATGAATTATAGGGATAATCTTGGAGTCATAGATGTTCCCATTGGAATTGATATTATATATTTCATTTCATGTTGTAATGTTGAACTTATGTATGTATATTGTTTTAAAAAACTACTAAACTATTAATTCCTTTAGGATACTACTTTCTTTTAATCATTCTAATTTAATAAAATAATTAACCGACTCTGGGAAACTGGGTTCGGGTGTTACAGTTGGTATCATAGGATATTTAGTAGAAACCTTGGAAACTAGATTTAGAAAACATAGATTAAGGATAGACCCCTAAGATGGACTATGAGGATAATCGCAAATGAACATCCTAGAATTTTGATAAGGAATATATTTTGTGGGTCTTCCTAGAAAATTAATCCATGTCTATATTCTACAAGTGGACGTAGTTCTGGAAAAAATGTACCTAGGAGTAACAAATATGACATGGTGTTCTAAGCTTGACTCGGGGTAACCCGATATACGACAATACGCCTTAATATTCACCTAGTACAAAACCCATGGGGAGTATTCATTAGAAATTTTTCATTTAATTTACCAAAAATTATGAAGTATTTATGACCCAAAATTATCCAAATAATGTGGTTCTAGGATTTATGATGCATAAATTTATGTTATTTGTTTTACCATGTTTAGAGTTATAGAGATTTTATAATTTTATGAGCTAATATAGTATATATAATTGATTAGAAATATATCCTAGAAGAAGGAATGAGGACTAAACCAATGCACATGATGCATAGAGTAATAATGATCATATATCTTATGGTCTTAGGCCATCATTTCAAAGTAATAATATCTCCCAAGTGTCCTCATCATATGAGAAAATAATATCATGTATTAACAATATATGTAAAAAATTATCTATGTCCTATAGCATCGAAGGGAATAAAAATAAGAAAAGGAATAAAAAAATGATTGATTAAGGGAAGAAGGTAAATAAGGGTTTTTCTATATGTGATAAATATAGAATGAATCACCCAGGTAAATTCTTGAAGGGAATGAGAGATTGTTATAAGTGTAGAGAAAAAGGAAACCATGTTTTTAATTGCATGTGTAAGAAAAACGGTTTCAAATTTACAATGATTCAACTCTATGGAGATGCGACACTATGAAAATCAATGTCCCAAGCATCATAGGAATATACCTCAAATGAAATTACTATATAACGATCTTGTTATGATACTACTACGTATTAAGTCGGATGATTAATATCCCTAGTCATGGATCATGTCATTTGAATATTTTATTAGCAATGTACTTTTTATAATATTTATGGAATATATAAGGATTGTACTTTATTACTTTTTAATTAAGTATTTGATATCATAAGTTGAATGGTTTGGGAAAATATATTAGGTGGAAAGTTAAACGATTTGGAAAATGCATGATTGAGGGAAATACCACCCTAAATATATTCATAATATTGAGATAATGATGATGAAATGATTGATTTGAATATTTGTTTACTACTTTGGAACTAATTAATGTCTTGTTGAAATGTGGTCTATATTATCATTTATGAAGTTTACTAAACTTTTGGATATAAATAATATATCTAATAACATGTGTATTTCTTAATGAATAAGGATGAATTCATGTGTAAAATACAGTTTTATGGTAATTTGAGTTATTACGATATTTCATGAGGACACAAGATGAAGTTATTCACATTTTTGGAATATGAAAAATTAGAGCTGGGTTATGTTGATTAATGAAAAATAAGGTAATTGATGCATTGAGCATGATGGATCATGTATTTCTAATAAAAATGTGGATTTCCAAGGACCTTGTGTACATTGATCCAGTAAGGATGGATATGAGAAATATCGAGGAAGGGTCTTATAATATTTGGGAAGAAAGAGAAATAGAGCCCCATGTACATTTTTCCTTTTGAAATTCTGGAGAGAATCGAAGCTGTGGATTATCGTTTGGAATTGTTGTTTGGCATTTATAAGGTACTTAATGCGTTCCATACCTCTTTGTTAAGGATTTTCATTCCATACCCATCACATGTACTAAATGTTGAAGGAATATACATCGAACCAGACTTATCTTACTTCGAAGAGCCTATCCGGATTTGTACACTAAAGTATAGGTGTAGAGGAGTCAGCTGACTTTCTAGTAAAGGTACTTTGTAAAAATTTTAAAATTCAATGGTCGAAGTGGGACCCTAAGAAACATATTATAAAGAACTACCCAAATTATTTTTATGAGGTAACATTTTGGAATTTCGAGGATGAAATATTTTTAAGGGGGGAAGAATGTAACACCCCAAGAATTTACAAATAAATTTAATATAGATTGCAATAAACTTGGAGTCCCTACAAAACAACACTTTTTATAACCTTGCCAAAAATATATATTTTTTACACTTCTATATTTTGAATTTCAAAAAACAGACATACACAGCTACATCCAATAAGATACTTATACTCTGGTGGGATCAACTTACTGTTTTGGTGAATAGTAACTTTACCCTTATGAATAGTAAAATGACCATATAAATAGTAATGATACCCTTATGGATAGTATTATTACCATTTTAAATAGTAACATTACCCATGAAAGTATAATTAAAATTTAATCACCTTATAAATGAAATAGAATATTTTAGAAATTAATTATTAAGTGTTGGTATTTTTCTGTGTAAAAAATATTGAATAAATATTTTACAGATAATAAATTTATTTAATAAGAAAATTTATTTTTAAAAAATGAATTCGTAAATAAATATTTTATTTTCCTATGATTTTAGGACGATTTTATGAGACATCAGTTAATTTTTGAATGTATTAGAAAATCTGTTTTAAATTTAAAATAAGTATTTTACAAGTAAATACTAATTTTATTTCTAAATTAAATTTATCTTATATAGAAAATTAATTTAATAAAATGGATCTCATTTTTTATTATACACATCAAAAAATTGTTAGGTTGAATTTTTGGTATATTTCTAAAATACTTGAATTTTTGGTGAACAATAAAATACGATAATTTATGATAAATGATAAATACATGATTTACTAAGTCATGGGTGAGGTTTGGATGATGTAAGAACACATGGGTTGAAATCACAGACACTTATTTCTATTATGGGTCACAATAATTAATACTATTTCTTATCTTGAGAAAAATAATAAAATAATGAATAAGATAATAAAAAATCATCCATCTTCTCAACTTTAAAAACCACCCATTACCCCCACTTATCTTTACTCCTCTGAGCCTTGAAACGTCTCAATATTGTTCCAAAATACTCATCCCTAGTCTCTCCCCATGACTAGGAGCTCTTGGTTTTTACTGAAGACCAAAACCCCTTCCCTAATGGGAATTCTCAAGGAGTATATTTCAAGAGGCAAAATCCTCTTACATTTTTTCCATTAAATTTATTTTTAAGTTCATTATTTTATTCTTATCTCCCAACCTCCTCTATCCAATTAATATTTAGAACTCTATTATCATCTATATACTGTAATTATATCTTTCTAATGTAATAAAAATTATCAATCTTCTTACTCTCTCTCTTTATTTTATAAATGAAATCCTCATCTGAGAGGTGCTAATTAACAAACTTCATGGAATATGAAGTTTCATTCTTTAAATTATTCTTAAAGGCTGGTCATGAAAAAATTCTTATGGATAAAATCAAATCTAAAATATTAATTATATCTTATTTGAGGATTATAGAACCATCATTTATATGTAATATTTAAAAATAGAAAAAAATGAGTTTGTTTTGATAAAAAAACTATCGTAAAAATCTAAATGATTATCACTAAATGTCTTATCTATTGATTCACCCTCATACCATGTAAAAAAGGATATATATAATAATTTACACTCCTTTATGTAAATTAATAATATATAAGTCAATTCATTATTATTATATGCATTCCACATGAACTTCATTACTTTTAATCAAGAGGACCGATCACAAATTCAAGGAAAACGAACACTCTAGAATGAAAAAACTCAATCTTATAACTTATGAAAAAAACATAAATAAACTTAATAAAACTACAATGAATCAAATTATGAATATAAGTTAATTAATTAATTAATTAATTAATTAATTTGAATATTCAGGACATAAATATCAACTACAGAATACATTCAGTCAGAAGTTAAGGATTTTCTACCCAAACCACTGTTTTCTTTCAGGTTGTTCTTATTCTAAACAAACCTCAATGATATTATCAATTATTATTAATTAATACTCAATAGTTATGTGGTAATGTTCTATATATGTGTACCAAATATAATCCTTCTTTATTTTATGGGGAATTAACTATTTTAAAAAGATATTTAAAAATTATTCCCCATAAACAAGCTCGTTTCAAGGGAACTTCCCAAATTATTACCCATTTTCAAGTGCATTATATAATCTATATAAAGACATAATTATTTTTATAAAATCAAAAAAACTCATGAGGAAACTATCTTGGTTCATTTTTGGTCTTATAAAAACATAGATTTCTTTTCGCTTCAAAATGTCTTCAATATTTTCCTTAAACTACACAAAAAAGTTTTATTTCTAAAGCTTCTTTAAAAAAACATTTTACATGATTTCACTTCTATGGGATATAATTTATACATCAAATATAATTTAAATTACCTTACATTTGTTCTGGTATATACATTCTTAAAATTTTATTTCATGACAAATACAAATGAGTTCTCAAAAGAACACTTCTTTGCAAAGTAAAAAAAGGGGTTTTCTCATCTCACATTAACTTTTATGAGATATATTCCTTCTTCGCCACTTATTCTTTTAATTTGGTGTATGTACTACCATTTTATATATCATAACAATAGTCTCCTTCTTATCATTATATTCTATGGCATTATTATTTTAATGTTTCAACATGGTATGTGACACTTTGGAATGTTTAAGAATTATTTCCTCGATAATTTTTCAATGGTATCCTATAAAAGTATCTTCATCAATGTAAACATCCTTTGTTGAACAATAAACAACATTTAAAATTATATCTTATGTTATCATCTAAGATTTTTTAAGGGTTTATGATTATCTTGACTGTGGATGTGCTGTCTTTAATCCAATCACCATATTACACTGAATGGTTAGTAACATTGTTTACAAATTAGAGAATGTTATTTACAATTCATGTGTATATGATCTTTATGTATAACCCCATTAATATAAAAAATTCGTTGAACAAATAGTCTAATGTGTGGGTCCTGGTATAGCCTCTTGATTCATTAGTAGGTCTCATGAGACAAAATAGATATCGACTTGGCCAAGGCCATTCTCATTTTACAAAATGGTTTTTGTCGAGGCTTAAATCATTTTCAGTTTTATTAGATGAGGCCTTGACGGTTTGTTTCAGAATACCTGGCATATTGATTCCCTCATTATGAATCTATTAATCGAAATTCCATGTGGTTATACCTGTTACATCTCCCTGTAGTTGAAGCATTGTACATTGAAATCATGATTCTTATGACTTTGTATCACCCATTTATTAACAAGTCCATGTTAATGTTATGTTTGAGGTAATATCCACAATGTTTTTTGTATATTGTTTGACTAGTTATTATTGATCATATTACTTAGATCAGGATTTACTTATTTAAGGAATTTAAAACATGATATAAATTTCATATAAATTAATTATATAATTATTTATAATAATCTACAGAATATATAAATATGAAATGAAATACACCGTTCCTAGAGACGGTAGGCCGTACGTACAAAGTAATAGTCATTTTATCTATTTGTTTATTTAAGAGGTTTAAACTCAAAACTATTTTTTCATCTAATTTATTTATAAGGTTAAATTATATATTTTTATTGGTTTTAAATAATAATTAGATAAATTTTATATCATTTAATATAATTTAGGTAATTTGAATCAATTTCACTTTTAATTTGGATATAAAAACTTAGAAAACTTTTGAACAATTTTACACTAAATCCCCACACTATCGTCCCATCTGGGGGATTAAATTTAAAATAATTTTATCCACATCAATGATAGGAATTTAGAAAAATGTATTAAAAATTTAAAATCATAAAAATTTATAATATCTAATAATTTCAAATTATATGTTGACCAAAAATATTAGTGAATGTAATTAAAATTAATTACAATGATTTAAGTGAAATTAAGCTTAAAAAGGGAGTAAAACATAAACTTAAGATACAAAATGACCTGAAAACCTATTAAAAATGCAATGGGTGGCCATATTTAGAACATATAATCCATTTTATGAAAAAATTTGTATTATGGTATCCACATTCAATGGGAAACATGTTAGTGGAATTCCATTTTCCCAAATTTACAAGAGTGTCACACCTCCTCCGCTATAAAAAAGAACTCAAGCCTCCCACTTCCTCACACATCTCAAGACACTTTGTATCAAAAAATATATTCCTAAATAGATCTAGAAAATACCTCCCCTAAATTTAGAATCATCGCTTATGGAAAAATTCCATCCAAGGAATCCATTTTTTGAAAACCCAATTGAGTTACCCAAAGAAGTGGTAACAACTTTCCTCACGCTCTTTAGTTTTATTTTCATTATCCACCAACTAAAATATTATTATTACAATATTATATATTATAATAATTATCCTAAATATATTTTTTGGTTTTTATATTAATTTTTTTACCTGAACTTACACAAACATCCCTCTAATGGGTAACAAACCTACCATTTATGTGTATGGTGAACTACCACCTCAAGAAACGATGATTATACGTTTTTTCCTTTACCACCTTTCATGGTGGGAATTATGGGGGATAAAAAATTTATATATGATATATATTATATTTATAATTTATTTATGATTATGTAATATTTATATATAACAAACATTTAATCATTCCATTTTGTGTAAATATCATAACATTGTTTGTGGAAGTGTGGACTACCACCTCCTAAAAGTGACTTGATTTGATCAGACGATACATTTAATATATAAAGTATGGTTTTAATTTAACATATAGGAAATAATTAAATAAATAAATATATATATATTATATTCATGACATAATTATCTTTATGTAAATATAATATATATCATTTTTTATTACCCTTTCACACACTTAAAATGTGATAACATTGTTCGTGGACGTGTGGACTACCGCCTCCTCAACATGATGTGATTCATTTTACATCACAATAATTATATATATAAGTATATGTGATTAAATAATATGGTATTTTATGATATAATTATCATTTTTTATAGACTAATTCTACCTATCTTCTTTCCATACGATCCTTGAAAAATGGGAATGTTATTAATGTGTATGTACGATCTACCATCCCCATGATTGTAATGTTGGTTCATTTTTCGTAACCATATTTAATGATTTGTTTGAAAATTATAATTGATGTATAAATATTATAATTATTTAATTATTATTATTCTATATTTTTCATATAATGACCCCTTTGACAATAATTGACATACCATAGTGGTTTTTGACAGATAAACCGAATTTGGTCAAAACACTCGACGTAAAATTAATTTTTTATGTAGTTTTATAAAACATGGTAAGAAGTGAAATAAAAGTCATGATAAAAATGAAAAATGGTATTAATAATGTAAATAATTAACATATGTTTATTATTCAAGAATATAAAGACACACAAGACAATTTGTACTCATGGTAATGGATTTCATCTCACTTTCCACATCTGTGAGATAAAATTCATCTTCACCACTTACTTATTTTGTGTGGTGTATCTAATAACCATTTTGATATATTATATAATTAATCCTTTTATCTTTAGGGAGTTTAAAACGTTATTTTAATGTTATTACTTCATTATTCTTAATACTAAAAATGTTTCAAAGAGGTATGAGACACTTTGGAATGTTTTAATATTATTTTCCTCAAGAATAATATTAATGGTATTTCATTTACATTTGAGGAAATTATGTAAAAATCGTTCAATAAACTCTATAATTTTTCTATACTATATTTATTAAATACCTTTTTTCAAGTATTAGTACCATATTCCCACTCTTTGGTTCTCAAAATATTTTATAAAATATTTTAAAGAAAACCCGACTTCATTTTGTTTTTAGTCCGAGAACCTGTTTTCTTATAAAAACCCCTTTTTTATTAAAAAGGTTTTCAAAAATTTGTTTAACCTTTCCAAAATTATTTATTATTTTTTTACCCTTTTGTCTTTTACCATTTTTTTCTAAGGGATTTTCTTATCTATTTCCAAACAATTCATTTTTTTCATCTTTTACCGTAAAAAATGAATGTTCTTTTTACCTCACATGACATATACAAATTTATCCACTATAGTTTCTTTGAAGATTCCATTTCATGTTTAAATTGTTACTTTAAAAAAATTCAAAATTTATTTTCAATGAAATATTTTTTCAAAAGGTTATTTTTAAATAAATTATTTTTCTCAATAATGTTTTTAAAAGATATTTTTAGAGTATTTCTATTCATCATCAATAAAACCCTTTTATTTTTAATCCACATGGGATATGTTGTATCAATACCATCATTATTCATCCTCTGGATGGTTTATGATTGATTTGGATAAGTATAGTATTAACATTTACTTCCTTGATTCCTTTTAGTCCCTTTGAAATGTTCCATTTGGTATGATCATTTGACATTGAATTCACCTCAATATACTTATAATAATTCATTAATATGATTATTGTATAAAACATATACGATTTTTCATAATGTGTTTACATTAAAAGTTATTTGATAATTTGTGGAAATATTTATAATTCGACATCCTTTATTCAATATAGATATTTGATAAGTCATATTGTTTATTAATTAAATTGATTACTTGATATAAGGAATGATTTGGACATGAAATGATGGGTAGGGCCCAGAGTTTATATATCCCCTTGATGCATCAATAGTCTCATGAGACAAAATTAGTTGGTGAAAACCCCTTCAAGTTGGTTTCCCAGAAAAATCTATGGGCTTCTACCCATAGACATAAAATTTCATGAGGATATATCATAATGGTATAATGGTTCTTATGCCAGCTACATGACAAACAATAATTAAGCATTGCCATCATTTTGATTCAGTTTTTTTTATCCATTATATTTTACCTCGATATAACTATGGATGAATTTCATTATCATTTCATTAACTAAATGGAATGTGTTTTAGTTTCTTACCTTTATATATTGATTTTTCTTTATCTAGTTATTTGTATGGCATGTGTTTCTAGTTATTTACTTGCCATATTATTTATGAACTTCCTTATCATATTATTGGTTACATGGTATGTGTGTTCAACTATTTACCATTCCATAATTAATATTCTCATTGAATCTTTATTTCTTCCATTGTACTTTACCCTTACTTGGCATTTGATCTCACCCTTATTTTTTCCACTTTCCCATGAATCCCAAAAGTGTACGAATAAATATATGAAAGGATATTGTAGATGGAATAAAGTTGTCCAAAAAAGAAAGAAAATTATATTTTAATTGGTGTATTGATTTATAATTCAAGAATAATTTATGTATCTGGTTTACCAAAACTACTAAACTCTTTGGCCCATCAGGATTTGATTCCTTATAATCATTTAAATGCAATGTTAGTAGATATTGGTTACAATATTTTCAGGGTCGGCTCACTAACATTGGAATTAGAGGAAGTTTAGTAGAACTTGGGAACTATATTTAGGAAACATATATTAGAGAACATAACCCTAAGGTAGAATTTGAGTATATGTATAAAAAAACATACTAGAATTGTTGTAAGGTATAGATTTTGAAAGTCTTCCTAGAAATGCATCTCTATTTGGATACTACAAGTGGGCCATGTTCAATCACATATATACATATGGGTAAAAAATCCAACAAGGTTTGTCATGATTGACTCAAGTGTAACCTAGTACACAAAAATGGGCCTTAATGTGCACATGGTTTGAAACTTGCAGGGGATATGCATAGGATAATTCACATTTTTTAACAAATTATTATGAAAGATTTTGATAATGAATGAACTAGGTTAAACCTAAGGTGTTTTAGACTGAAGATATGGTGTCATGATTTAGAAATCTTAAAAATGATATTATGGATAATACATAAACCAAGGAAGGACCTATGTGAAAAGAAATAGATGATGTATTTATTTATTAGAGTTGTATTGAAAACTGTAGGATATTTAATGATTAATTTTAAAGTATGTACATCATATTTATTTTTTAATTTATATCAATATTGTTTTATACAAGGAAAAAATGTATTCAGAGTGGAAACCAATCGATCCCGAAAAGGTTGTGGGTCTTGAACCCATGGACAAAGGATGATTAGGGTTTCATGAAAACCACTAACCTACACAATGTCCTGGTTAATATTCCATTGTTTTGAGTTTAAATTTTTGATGAATAAATATTAATAATGAACCAGTAGTGTAACTTTTTATGTTGAGAGATTAATGTGTTAACCATATTGGATTTAGAGACTAGTTAGAGACAAATGTAAAGAATTTTCAATCTTCTGTGGGCCTTATGATATGTTAAATGTTTATTTTAGTGCCTTAGGGTTCAAATTTAGTTTCTGGATACTGATTTCTGGAAGTAAGTGATAAAATATAATTTGATCAAAGCATAACAAAAATATATAATTGTTCATAAGAAATTAAATCATATAATATCATTATATTTTTAGAAAATAAAGTAATTTCTCAACATGAGTAAAAGGACCTGAAAAAAATATTGTCCCAATACCTTAATTTTGGTGGAATCTATGGTCTTACAAATCATCATATATTTATAGATTTGAATCCCTAAACATTCCATTGGTCATTAAATTGTTTCTTATTTATGACCTAAATTAATCATTATAAATATTTATGCTCTTCTTCCAAGAACACATCTCTTCTTTACACTGATGTTCTATTACTTAGAGAGCTAGTTATATGTTATTCCATGTTACCTTTTTTACTTCACATTCACTATTTTCTAGAGTATTTTTATGAAACTTTCACATGAAGTGGGATTTAAAACATAGAAAATATCAAAAAATCTATCACCAATATTGAGTTCAAATTATGAGGAAGAAATTTATGTAAGGTGATGAGAATGTAATGCCCTAAAAAACTAAAGCAGGAACATTGTATTCGATAGCGTGTATGACAAGAAACACCAAGAGAGTAAGGGAATAAAATATCCTAATAATTTATAATATATTTTTTAATTTTAAATAAATTCAATATAATTTATATCTTGAAATGAATGTGACACTAAGTTAGCATACGTTTCATGCAACAATGAGTTTCTTCAATGGATTGGATTACCTCCAAGACTGAGTTTTACATAACAATAATATATTATTAAAATATTATTATTCAATATAATAATATATAACCTAGAAATTAAATTATCAGTTACGAATTGTATTATCGAAATTATTAAAATCTATTTTTTTATACAAATATAAAATTAATTTACTGGTTACAAATTAAATATTAATAAATATTAAAACCAATTTAATATTAAGGAAATGTTTTTATGGTCAAAAAGGGGTTTTATCCTAATAAATTCAATTAATTTAAATTATTGAGTGATATTAATTAAATATATATGTAATATATAAAATAAAATATTTTTTATATTCATCCAATAGATTTGATATGAATGATAAATGAACAAACCCAATATTACACATAAAACCCAATATTTTTAATAAGGCACTTTTATTGCCTTTTAATGGAGAACCTATTTTAAATCCAATTTTTGGAAATTTTATAAATCTTATATGTAAAAATAAACCCAATATTTGGAATATAAACATAAAAATTAGGTTAGGGAGATATTTTATTTATTTTTCCATGAAGTTTTATTTTTTAATGAATAGTGAAAAATTCCGAATTTTAACTCAAAACATCCATTTCATCTAAAATATTTATAAGGATAAATTATATTTTTTATTGATTTTGAAGATTAATTAGATAAATCTTATATCATTTAATCTAATTTTTTTTTCATTTTAATAAATTTAACTATGAATTTAGATATAAAAACATAGCAAGATGTTGAACATTTTTACTTTAAAAACCCGTATTGTTGTCTCGTCTATATATTTGAATTTAAATTAATTTATGAAACTTATTTGATTTAAATTTGGAAAAATGGATTCAATATTTTTAATCATAATAATTTATACTGTCTAATAATTTCAATTTAGTTTTTAACAAAAATACTAGTGAAATTAATTAAAATTAATTACAACGGTTAAGGTGAAATTAAGCTTAACAAGGGAATAAACCTTAAACTTAAGGGACCAAATGACCTAGAAACTTATCCAAAATCCATTTTATGGTCATATTTATACCATATACTGAATTTTATATAATTATTTTCATTATTGGATCCACTTGAAATGAAAACATGTGGGTGGAAATCCCTTTTCCAAAATTTACAAGAGTACCACTCCTCCTCTGATATAAAAAGGAACTCAAGCCTCCCACTTCCTCACACTTCTCAATCGATTTTGGATTGACCAATATCTACTTAAATATACCCTAAAAATACCTACACTCAACCTAGAATCCTACTTAGTTCACAAATCCATCCAACTAATACCTTTGGTGAAAACAAAAAGGAGTTACTCAAAGAAGAGGTAACATCTTTCCTCGATCTCTTTAGTTTTATTTTCATTCTCCACCCCCTAAAATATTATTATTATAATAATATATAATAAAATAAGTATCATAAATTTATTGGTATTTTTTATGCTAATGGGTTAGACCTAAAATTACAAACACATCCATCTAATGGGTAGTGAACCTACCATTTATGTGTATGACGAACTGCCACCTCATAAAACAATGATTGTTCGTTTTTTCCTTTATCACCTATCATTGTGAGAATTATGATGAACATGATATTTATATATGATATAAATTATATTTATAATTTATTTATTCTTCTGTAATTTTTATATAGAATATACATTTATGCTTCCCATTTTGTGTAATATGATAACATAGTTTGTGGAAGTGTGGACTACTGCATCATAAAAGCGATGTGATTCGATCAAAAAATACATGAAATGTATAAAGGATGGTTATAATTAAATACATGAGAAATAAAATACATATATATATATATATTATATTCATGAAATAATTACCTATATATAAATAAAATATATATCATTTTCTTTATTACCCTTTCACACATTTAAAAAGTGATAACGTCGTTCATGGACGTGTGGAATACTTCCTCTTAGACATGATGTGATTACTTTTACATCATAAGAATTATATATATAAGAAAATATTATTAAATAATATTTTATTTATGATATTTTTTTAATTAAATAAATATTAATGTTACTTATATACTTTCCATAATGATCATTGAAAAATGAGAATGTTACTCAAGGGTACGTATGGTTTACCATCTCTATGATTGTAAAATTGGTTCATTTTTCCTAACCATATTTAATTATTGGTTTTAAAAGTATAATTTATTTAAAAATATTATAATTATGTCATTATTATTATTCTGGATATGTTATATAATGACCCCTTTGACCATAGTTGACCTACAAAAGTTATTTTTAACACATAAACTGAATTTAGTCAAAACAACCGACATAAAATTTATTGTTTAAGTAGTTTTATACAACATGGTAATAAATTATTTAAAAGTTATAAAAAAAATTCTAAATGTTCTGAAGAAATTAAATAATTAACATAAGTTTATTATTTTGGTATATAATTATGCATGAGACAAGTCAGACTCAAGGTAAGGAATTTCATCTCATGTTTTTCATCTGTGAGATAAATGTCATATTCACCACATCCTTATTTCGTAATGTGTATCTACTAACCACTTTGATATAATATATAATTAATCCTTTTATCGTTATGGTATTGAAAACTTCTATTTAATTGTATTCCATAAAGAGTCTTATGATTTAAAATTTCTCCATGTTGTATGGGACACTTTGAAATGTTTAAAGAATATTTTCCTCAAGAATAATTTTAATGATCATTCATTTAATTCAAAGAAATTATGTGACCATTATTCAATAAACCCTTTAATTTTTTTCTCCTCTGGTTATTTGTGGTATTTTTCATGTATTAATACCATTTTTCTACTCTTTGGTACTCAAAATGATTTATAAAATGTTTTTATGAAACCCCAAATCCATTCTCTGTTTAGTCATAGAACCCATTTTATTCTAAAAACCATGTTTTATAAATAAGTTTTCAAAAAAAATTAACCTTTCCAAAATTATTCATTAAAGAAAATTTTATTTTATTTTTGTATTTTAGCCATGTTTTCAAACAAATCTTATTGCCACTTTCAGAATAATGGTTTTTTTTAAACATATCTACCCTGAGAAATGAATGTTATTTTTTTCCTCAAACGACATGTACAGATTCACCCAATGTCATTTCTTTGAAGTTTATTTTTCATGTTTAGAATGTAAATTTTTAAAGAAAATGTTTTACAAAGTTAATTTCAATGAAAATTATTTTTAAAAGGGTTTTAAAAACAAATGGATATTTTACATAAGAATTTTTTTAAAAGATATTTTTATTTTATTTAATTTCCTCAATTAAAAAAACCATTTATTTTTACTCCCCTTGGGATATGCTATATTGATGCCATCTTTATTCCTCCTCTGGATGGTTTATCATTGTTTTTTTCAATGATAGTATTTACATTCACTTCCTTGATTCTTTTTAGACCCCTTGAATTATTAAATTTCCTATGATCATTTGATATTGAATTTTCCCTAAATATATATATCATTTTTCATGGATATGATTATTTCCTTAACAATATAATATTTTTCATTTTAATTTTACTTTCAATGTTTTTTTATTTTTTAGGGAAATATTGATAAAGATTTATCCTTTATTTAGTATGGATATTTGATAAGGAATATTGTTTATTAATTAAATTGATTATTACATATAAAGAATGCTTTAGAAATGCAGTGACAGGTGGGGCCTGTATTTTATATAGCTCCTCAGTGCATTGGTTGTCTCATGAGATGAAATTAGTTAGCGAAAAATGTAACGTCCTGGTTCTGGACGTCTCCCAAAGGTGCATCATACCTGATTGGTCACATAGCCTCAAGCACATTTCGTAGAACGCAAGAGGTTGTCTACTAGCAGTGAGGGCCTTGGGTGTAATAGTGGTGAAACTATTCCCTCATTGGAAGAGTAGTCATTTTGGAATAACAAATAATAAACAGAAGAGGAAGCGATAATACCATACAATGAGTAAACATCAGAAGAATGAAGCTAAAAAAACAACTAGAGAACATATATAAATGATTCAAGTTACATATGTCTAGGAAAATAGCCAAAAAAGTAAGAATGCTAGAAATATAGTACTAAACCCAAGTACAAAAGAAAAAAAATACTCCAACAATATCGCAAGCCTCATATTGCTCCCATGCTCTCCAACTCCACAGAAATCATGTACCTGGTGATGAAGGGCCCTTCCCCTTATCTATACCTACAACTATATAATCTTTTTAGGTCCAAAACCATGACCCGAATAGGGTGTGAGACTAATCCCAGTAGGAAACCACCGCAATATCTAAGCATAAATGTCAGTGAGTATATATATCAAATACTAATGTAAATACAGAAAAGATACTAGGAGTACACAAAAGTAACCAATATTACAGTTTCCATTTACATTCATTAGAATTTAATGATATACATTAAACTAAGTAAGTATAAAAATAGGTATATCAGAATACTACCTAATAGGACCAAACCCAAGATTGTGCTTTGTCTTGGAATATGAATCACATCATTCAATATTTACATTAACCCTTTGGGTTGCTCACACAGTCTAACCCCTCTGGCCATGTAAAGAAATAAAAAGGCAAAGAAACTCTGAGGAAGCACTCACCGTCAATTTCCCCTATGGTATTTCCACAATAAATACAGAATATCTAGGGAAACACTCAATGTCAATTCCTCATGTGGTCTTATAAAGTAAACTATAGACACTCTGAGGGAGCACTGACCATCAATCCCCCCCTGTAGTCTCGTCACATGAAATATAACAGACACTCTGAGGAAACACTCAACCTTAATTCCCCTTGTGGTATAACTACACCAAGTTCTCATAGACCTATGAAATTTATTCATGCAAATATGATATCAAGCATCCCAAAGTAATCTCAACTACCACATGGATAAACAAAACCAATGCATATCATAATAAATTAACAAGACACAAAAGTCAAATAGTTCCATCATATCAAGCTAGGAAAGGAAACATGGTTTGCATTATCGGAAACCTGGACTAAACGACCCTAAATTGTCAAACAAGGAAACACATCCCTAGGGTGTTACTTAAGCATGAAATTTCACATAACACTACAACAACAACCCTTAATCCAACAATCAATCTAATGCAGATAAAATATGGTTCAATTTCCATAACTCGAAATACACGAAACATGGGTAATCGACACTTTGGCATATAAAACTCAATGAAAAACAATGAAAGACAACAAACCATCTACCTTATTGTTGTACAAATAACACTCTCAAATGTCGGCCCTTGAATCGGCCTAGAACATCATAGATCTACAAAAGGGTAAAAAATGTTCAACCTTGAACAACTCATGAAAGAAATTGAATCAGGAGGAGAGGCTCTATAAGAAGGAAGAAATCATTGGTAGTATTTCAAGACACCTTCCAGAGTTTGAATTGGACCTTGGATAGAGAAATGGTGGCTCAAAGAATTTTTTTTTTCTCTTGATCACTCCTGGATGAAAAAAGGCCAGAAGAAGATGAATCTGGGGATTAGACGTAACCCTGATCTGATTAAAAAAATAAAAAGAAAAGTACATGGAGTGTACTGTTAAGGAACACACTGTGTATTTTCCTCAACCGGCCCCCAACAATAGAGGTATGCCACATCACCCCACATGTCCATGACTCCACAGTTACATGCCCAAGATGTAGCTACACACAGTAACTGGGTACACAATGTGTACTTCTAAGTATATGGCGTGTACTTATAAAATTCATAAAACCTCCCCTTTTCCTAAAAAACACAAAAAATCAAGATGCATACCTGAAATGAAGATCCAATTTCTTACAAAATTCCCCCTTAAAGAAATTCATCCTCGAATTTCCCTAACAAGGTGGCGAAGAAGAATCTTCAAACAGATCTGGCCACTAAGATCGCACATCAACGTTCCCTCTCCCAAGTCTCCTGATGTAATCGCTCGTGCTGCCATAACACCCATACCAGAGTAACAAATCATCCACGTAGAACCATTCTACTTCAATCCAAAATCTGGATAGAATGGTCCTAGAATGACGTATCCACCTCCAACTCAACCTCGGGTTGAAAAACATCAGATGGGTCTGAGAAGTAACGTCGTAGATGAGAAACATAGAAGACATCTTGCATATCCTGATACCTCTGAGACAACTATAACTAATACGTAACCAACCTGAATCTCTTCAAAACCTCAAACGGTCCAATGTATCTTGGTGAAAGCTTTCCCTATCTCTTAATCCTCTTGTGTCCCAACCTCAGTGTGAAATATAGGAAAACCTAATATCCAACCATGAACTCTAGAGGTCATGTCCATCGACCAACATAAGACTTTTGTCATGACTATGCAGTATTCATCCTCTTCCGAATCAACTAAACCTACTCCGTGGTCTCCTAGACAAGACGAGGTCCCAGCAAAGCTACCTCTCCTCATTCCAGCCAATATAGGGGTGATCAGCATGGCCTACCATATAAAGCCTCTTAAGGTTCCATCCGGATTGTCACCTAAAAACTGTTATTGTATGAAAACTCCACCAAAGGTATGTGCTTCTCCCAAGAACCTCCAAAATCTAGGATGCCTGATCAAATAATGTCCTCCATCACCTGAATCGAGCACTAAAACTGGCCATCTGTTTTGGGATGGTAATTTGTACTCATATGTACCCGTGTACCCAAATCCCTCTCTAGTCCCAGCTAGACACAAAGAAGTAAAATGAGCATCTTTGTCTTAAATGATAGGGTGTGAAACCCCATGAAACTGTACAATCTAGCAGATGTACAACCATCCAAGCTCAACAAAAATAAAGGTATCTTTTTTCATTAAGAAGTGTCCCCCCATCATGATCCTATCAATAAAAACCCCAAATGCATCACCCCCTCAAGGAAATATCGATACCTGTCTTGAAAACCATTGCAACATCATTCCACTTCCTCTTGGAAATGGGTAACTACTATAAAAGCCTCACTGGTCACTAATGCTCTACCTTCACCTACTGATAAGAGAAGCATCTCATAACAAAACTAGAAACATCCCTCTTCAAACCTGGCAACCGATACGAACAGTGTAGATCTCGATACATCTTGGTGATACCAGGATGAACTGTCCAAAATGAGGAATGAAAATACCACATCATCTCCTCACGTATGTCTGCTGACACCCATGCATGTCCATGAATACATAATAACTCATCCTCGTCTATGGTCTACCCAAGAGTAGGGTTTTCTCCTGACACACTCTCATGTAGGACTAGGCCTTCAGAGTCTGATAGCTGCCTCATTCACACCTGATCCAGTAGATTAGAGGTAAATAATACAGAAGAAATAAACATCTACCCCTATTTGGCGTGCACCTCTAAATGCATTTCAGAGAATAGAGCCATGAGATTCCACTCACTACTGGCTTCCAGAACTACCTGTATCTAAGACCTATTTCTCAATGCATCAACCACTACATTTCCCTTCCCAGGCGTGAATGAAAGCTCAAAGTCAAAGGACTAAAGGTACTCAATCCACCTTCGCTGTCACAAATTTAGATCATGCTGAGTAAAGATATAATTGAGACTTTTGTGGTTAGTGAACACCACAAAATGCTCTCCTAGAAGGTAATGTCTCCAAAAACTCAATACATGAACCACTACAGCCAACACAAGATTTTGTGTAGGGTAATTCCTATCATGTGGCCTCAACTGCCAAGACCCGTAGGCAACAACTCCTTCCCCTTGCATAATCACTACTCCAAGCCCGATACCTGATGCATCACAATATGCGATGTAACACTTCATGGATCTGGAAATACTAGTATTAGTGATGAATTCAACCTTCCTTTCATATCTTGAAAGGATGACTCACAAGAATCTGGCCATGAGTACTTCACACCCTTCTTAGTCAGGCCTGTTAGTGGCACTACTAAGCGTGAAAAGTCTTGTATAAAACGCCTATAGTAACCAGACTGCCCCAGAAAACTCTGTACATAAAAGATGTTCTTTGAATTCTCTTAGGAAACTACTTCTCTCACTTTCTATAGGTTTACTGATACTCTTTTCTCTGAGATAACATGACCCAATAAGTGAATCTAGTCTATCCAAAAGTGGCATTTTTAGAGCATAACATATAACTAATGCTCTCTCAGTGTACTCAAAATGATCTCATGATGGATGGCATGGTCGTGCCGATTGTGAAGTATACCAAGATATCTTCCATGAAAACCACCAGAATGTAGTCCATGTATAGATGGAACACTGGGTTTATTAGTTCCATAAAAACTACAGGCGCATTTGTGAGACCGAACGACATAACCACATACTCGTATAGACTATACCTGCTCCAAAAGGATATAAGAGGTATAACTATTGATCTAACGTGCAAATGGGGATAACCAAATATCAATTCAATATTCGAGAACACGCGGGGTCCTAAAAGCTGATCAAAGAGACCATAAATCCTTGGAAAGGGATATCAGTTCGTAATAGTAAATTGGTTCAGCTTCTGATAATCCACACAATGTCTGAGGGTAACATCTACATTCTTTTTAAACCAGACAGGCGAACCCCACAAAGAAGTACTGGGTCGGATGAAACTCTTTGCCTGTAGCTCCTCTAACAGCTTCTTGAGCTCTTGTAACTCTGGTGTATCCATCCTATGGGGAATGGACCCAGGTGTTTCCCCTGGAACCAAATCAATAGAAAATTATACATCTCTCTTAGGAGGAAAAGCTGAAAAGTCATCTGGAAAGACATCCCCGAAGTGACCGACCACTAGAGGAAAGTCCATATGTGAAGTCCCCTGGTCATCCAGATACAGACTAGAAATATGGTCT
This sequence comes from Viscum album, assembly GCA_963277665.1. NCBI lineage: Eukaryota > Viridiplantae > Streptophyta > Magnoliopsida > Santalales > Viscaceae > Viscum > Viscum album. The sequence continues at coordinate 303,113,625 of OY728166.1, forward strand.
GTGACACCTTTCAACCTGTGATGCTCGAGTCTAGATCTGCTCGCAGGGACATCCCATTCACCCTTATGTACAAACAATCCTCCATCTGGTGATGTGAAACTCACCCTATGATGATAGAAATCGACAAAAGCCTAGAAGGGAACTGACCAGTCCATTCTGAGAATGAATTCATACCCTATCATCTCTAATACATAAAGGTCCCATAAGAAGTGACACCCACCAACCTCAAGAGGGAAATCCTTACACTAACGTACAAAAACTGTTCTAGGCCCCAAAGAAGTGTCCAACATCATGATATCAGTAGAAGTAAATCTAAAAAGCCCAAGGCTCCCCACAAAATGAACATATATAAACCTATATGAATCCACTGTATCGAAAAGTGCAGAATCTAAAACTGAGGCAACCAAAATCGTACTTCTAACTATAGAGGGTCTGGGATCCTAATCATACTAGATCTGCTCCAGCGCAAAAGCCTGACCTGTGTTGCAGCCCTGTGAAGCTTTTTGAGATCCCTGAGCTAATCCACCCTATGGTTGTCGAAAACACTATTTCCGACCATTGTAGCCACAACCACCACCTCGTCCTAAATGGCCTAAAGAAATCCATCCCCTAGTCTGATGTGGGAATGGTGGTCTTTCTTTGGTACAAGGAGTCGAAATAGATCATCCCTAACTAGCTGCTGGAAGGAGGGAATTGTAGAAACGCTGAAGATGCCCCATCTTGCCACTAGATCAGAACTCAATTTGGTATCTTAGGCACTAAGGATTCTTATGTATGCCCTTCCAGCACTAGTATCACACCACCAAACTACATGAAGGAAAATCCAGACTACTCGGATCTCTAAACGTAGACTCCCTTCAACACTTCCTACTATCAATTAGAATAGTACCAACTCTGGATGTTCAACCGCCCTGGCTCACAGCTCCTGAATCCCTCAGGTTGTTCTCGGTTATTAGCACCTAGTAGACTATAGAAGATATGGAAGTCAATCTGATGATGTTAACATGGGATCAAATGTCATTCATGAGACCATAATCATACTTTCTCGCCATAAATAATTCATCACCCCCCAGAATGGTTTGGAATCATTGTAGCTCTATAAAGTGAGAAGAATACTCCATGACTGAGAGTGTACCTTGATCTAAACTCATGAAATCTTGGGCTTGGTCATCCCTAAAGGTCTCTAGATAGAAGTAGTCATATAATTTCTGCTAGAACACTTCCCAATCCATAACTCAATGGAGTCCCACCTATGATATCACATCCCACTATATCTTCTAAAAATCACATAGCTTGTATATAGAGACCTTGACCCTTCTATTTAGATGCATCTCTATATGCTCAAAAATAGATAGCATGGCTTCCAACCATGACTCTGTAGCTTGAGGTCCTCCACCCCCTGAGATGGTGGGAGGATTCTACTATAGAAAAATCCATGTCAATTATTCCATAGATGGGGCATGACGCAATGCTACCTGGAATTTCTGCAGCATCCTCACGAATCCTTCTCAGAACTATGTATCAGAACATGTATCCGGAATGATGGCTGGTGTCATAAAGGGCATGAAGGGAGGATCTGATGGTAGTCCTTGGTCTACCGTTTCTGGTGTCTAATCATCACCCTAAACCTGTCATACAACTGGAGGATGTTTCGGTGGCATGACTCTTCATGTTCAAGCACACACCTTAGTTAAATATTTTTAAGGACTGAAACATAGATGTTCAAGAAAGGAGTATGATAAGAAACCAATAATGTTTTTCAAAATAGGGGTACAGGACATGTATAAAATGTACACGACGTGTTCCCTTAGTCTTTTTTACATGGCTGTGTACTTCTGGAAACCCTGGTCATGTAACACCGCATACACATGGAGTGTGAAACCTGTAACATGACATGTACTTGAATTTTCCTTCCTTCCCATGTTTTTCTACATGGCTAAACCACATGGTTCTCTTCCGAGTAACACTACATGGTGTGTTCACCATACAAACGACGTGTAACACTTATGTTTAACCCACCTGTGTCATTAGTCACACGACCGGATACATGGCCTCTTCAGCACGACATATACTCCCGATACATAGCATGTTCTACCAAACATTTAATAACCTATGTCTCTGCTCACAAAGTCAGTCACATGGTTAAGCTCTACATAGAGTGTACTCAATGTACATAACCTGTACTTAAGAAAAGTTATTTCTTCGAGAACATAAGAACACATGGAACATGTTCATAACGCCACACGCCATGTGTTCATAACACTACATGTCGTTTTTTCTAGTTTAATGGACATTATACCTCTTAAACCTCTTCGGAACCCCTTTAAAACATAAAACGTTGACCAAGGAATGAAAAATTCTCACCCGGGAGAGCCCATAATCTTGAAAATCAATGTTTGGCATCCTTATTCACATCATAACAAGGAAATATCCAATTAAAGTTCAAACATGATCCACCAAATTCTTATCCAAGAGGGCCCATAACACCTCAAGAACCAAAGTTCAGCATCCATCCAAATGAAACATTACGCATTCCAATACCTGATCAAAACATCGAGTATTCTATCACAACATCTATCACAACAACATGCATATCTTGCACAACAACATGAAATTAGTAATTCACCCTAAATGGTATGGAATGAATTCATGACATGTGATCTCTAGTAAGTGACTATATAATGCATGGGATGACATACTCTCATCTCATCGGGTTGAAAAAGAAATAGAATCTCAATAATATCAACCATAACAGCACAAAACATGTGTATCACCCAATAGTAAAATCAAATCAACTGTAACAATTGTAAAACCCAAAAAATTACAATATTTTAGGTAAATTGGATTTTCCCTATAAATGGTTTAGCTACACCTCAGAAAAAATTATTAACAACTACCTATTCCTTTGTATCCCTGTCTATAGGCTCCAAAAAGTATGTCAAAGAAGAAAAGAAAACCCCTTTGATGCCACTTTGTAACATCTCAGTTCCAGGAATCTCTCTAAGGTGCCTCATACCTGTTTGATCACATGGACTCAAGCACATTTACCCGAACACCAAAGGCTTTCGACTAGCAGCAAGGGCCTTGGGTGTGATAGTGAGGAAACAATGGACTCATTCGTAGAGTATTCACAATAGAATAACAAATAATAAACAATAGCGGTAGAAATAATACCATAAAAAGAGTAAACAATGGAAGATTGAAAGTAAATAAACAAATGGAGCACATATATAAATTATGCATGTTACATATGTCTAGAAAAACTTCCAAACAAGTCACAATGCTGGAAATATAGTACTAAACCTATGTACAAAAGAAAACAAACAAACTACAATAGCATCAAAAGTCTCAGCTTGGTCCCATACTCTCTAGCTCCATAGTAATCAAGTACCTAATGATGAAGGGTGCTTTCCCATATCTATACCTGCAACCCTATAATCAGTTTGGGCCCAAAAGCATGACCCATGGAGGGTGTGAGTTGAATCCCAGTAGGAAACCACCACAAGATCTATGCCTAAATATTAGTGAGTATATTTAGTAGGTAATAATGGAAATGAAAAAAAGAAACTAGGAGTACAAAAAAGTAACCACTCCTATAATTTCTATTTACATTCATTAGCATTTAATGTTCAACATTCAATCAAACAAGTATCACAATAGGTATCTCATACGAATACCTAATAGGACTGAACCCAATCTTGTGCTTTGTCTTGGAAGACATGTCACAACATTCAATATTTACATTAACCCTATGGGAAGTTCACACAGTCTAACCCCTATGGCCAAGTAAAGCAATAAAAATGAAAAGACACTATGAGGAAGAACTCACCGTCAATTCCACCTATGGTCTTTCCACAATAACTATAGAATATCTGGGGAAGGAATCAATGCCAATTCCCCATGTGGTCTCATAATATAAACAATATAAACTCTAAGGGAGAACTCGCCATCAATCCCCACTCTGGTCTCGTCACATGAAATATAAAAAACCCTCTGAGGAAGAACTCAATGTCAGTTCCCGCTGTGGTCTAACTACACTTGGTTATCACAACCCTGTGCAATTAATTTATGCATATATGATATCAAGAATCCAAAAATAATATCAACTACCACATTTCTAAACAAAACCAATTCATATCACAAGAATTTTAAAAGAATCAAAACTCAAACATTTCCATTCTAACAAGAAAGGAAATGAAACAAGGTTTTCCTCATAGTAAACCTAGACCAAACATCCCTAAATAGTCAAACTAGGAAACACACCCATGGTGTTTTCCTTAAGCATGAAATTTCACATAACACTACAATAACAACCCTTAATCAAACAATCAATCTATGGAAGATAAAATAGGGTTCAATTTTCTTAACATAAAATACCCAAAACATGGGTAATCAACACTTTGGCATATAAAACTCAAATAAAAACAACTAAAGGAAACAAACTACCTACCACGATGTTGTACGAAGAAAAATCTAGAATACTGGCCCTTTAATCGGCCTAGAATGCTGTAGATATACAAAAAGGTCAAAAAACATCAACCTTGAACAACACATGAAAGAAGTGGAATGAGGATAAGAGGCTCTAGAAATATTAAGAACTCACTTGTGGGATTCTAATGCTCCCTCTAGAGTTTGAATCAGACCTTGGATGGAGAAATGGTGGCTCGGAAAAAATCCGTCGCTCTCGGTCGCACCTGCACGAAAAAAGGCTAGAAGAAGATGAATCTGGGGATTAGATGTGACCCCAGTCCAATTAAAAAAATAAATAGAAAAGTACACAGAACATACTGTTAATGAACATGTCATGTATTTTCCTCAACCAGCCCCTATCATTAGCAGTCTATCACATCACCCCACATGGCCATGTCTCAGCTGTTACACACCCAATACGCGGCTGCATGCAGTAACTGGGTATACGAAGTGTACTCCTAAGTACAGGGAATGTAATTATAAAATTCCCCCAAAACACCCATTTTCTTAAAAATAACCCAAAATCAAGACCCATACCTGAAATAAAGATCCTGGTTCTTACAAAAAAACCTTTTAGTTTGTTTCCAAGAAGAATAAACGAGTTTTTAACCATAGACTTAAACTTTCTTGATGATAGATCTTGATGGTATAATGGTTCACATGCTAGATAAATGATGTATAATAATTAAGGTTTTCCTTTATTTCAATTTAGTATTTATTATCCACAATATTTTTCATCAACAAATCTATAGATGAATTTCAATATAAGATCATTTATTAAATGTAACGTTTTTCTATTTCTTACCTTTCCATATTGGTTTTTTATATCTAGTTATTTGAATGAAATGTGTTTCTAGTGAATGATGTATTATTCTACGGGTAGGAGATTTATTACTCCTTGTTTTAATGTAGAAGTTTGATTATATCATACTTCGGTATCCTTTGTATAAATGGGTTTGATTAATCATAATCAATTAACAATATTCAAAATAATCACATTAAGAATTATTATTCAATAATATGGAAATCTATAAAGGAAGGTGAAGAATTATTAATATCACTTGTTTTGTTCATATGTCTATAAATTATCTAGAAACAAGATAATTACTACTCTTTAATTTGAAATTTTAAAAAATAATCTTTATTCTCTCATGTTTTGTAGATCACATGCAGTGGATAATAAATATTATCATTATTTCACAGATAAGTATATCATGTAGAAAATTGATAAGATTATTCAAATTCTAGATTTAATTTAAATAGAATAAAATATTAAATTATAATTTAGAAATTACAAGAAATTTAAATAACAACCATCAATTATTCCTGAAGTTAAGTTGGAAGAAGAAAACATTAATTCATGAAGTAAAATATAATCAGTGTGTTATTATTCTTTTTATCTCATAAAATTAAATAAATATTTAGTTCATGATATAATTCTTTTATACTTGAATGAATTATTTCATACAGATCATTAATATTTTCATAATATAAAAATCAGAATATATAATGATTTATCTCTTATTAAAGAATGGTAATTTGTTATCAATCTAGATATGATCTAGCAAAGAAAAAAATAAATAATTGAGTGTAGTGGAATATGATTAGTGCTTCACCATTATTATTAATTACATAATCAAACTAGAATTAATATTTCATACCATTTGTAATTTTGAATATATTAATATTTTATAAAATTTCATGATGAAATATATTATTAATATTTTTATTAGTGCTTTAAATGATGAAAATTATCTATTAGAGAAAAAAAATTATCAAATGTAGTGAGATTTTATTTATTAAAAATTATCACATGATGAAGAATAATGATAATTATTTTATAAATTATCCAAGAGAGTGAAATAGATAATCACATATTCTTGTGTAAATATTATTTGACAAAATCAAAATGATAGAATGTTACAGTGTAAAAATACTTAATAAATTAAGGTGGGATTTATTTTAAAATATTATATATTAGAAAATTGAAATGGTCATTATCTCATGATAATGGTAATTAGTAGTTTTAATTTTTGGAACTAAATTAATGGTTGGGTTTTTGATTAAATTTGTTTTATGTTTCTACTTTATATTTACTAGATTATGTTATAAAAAATATAAAGTATTTTATATAAATAGAGTAAATGAGAGGGACGTGAGGAATATAATTAATACTCATATTAGAATTTCTTAAACAAATAATTTATTCTTTAATCATTTTGTGTTGATTAGAGCAACTTATAACTATTAATATTGGTTTATTAACACATAAATCCTTTTAATAATATACTAGTTAATTCAAGATTAAATTAAAATGTCTATTTGTAAAAGATGAATATATTAGGGTTGATGGATCCCATTCTTTATTGACAGCATCTCAAATTCCTTGATTCTATTTAAATAATATCATTTAAAATTATTTATGGAAAAACACATTTGAAATATATGTATGTTCTATAATGCAGAGAATTGATGTGAATGATTTGTGACCTTATATATTGTTTTGATGATGAGTAATGGGTGGATATTTTCAAGGCCATGGAGATTTTGATTATTGTGATTGCATGGGGTACAGACTATGATTATGGTGTTGTAACTGGGTTCCAATTATGATGATGGTGGTGGAAAGTGGTATCAATTATGATGATTCTAGTGGGATGGGGTTCCATATGTCTATTTATTGGTATGAGATGTTGGATTTGATTTTATTCTCAATGGTTTAGGAAACTATAGATTTTGGGATAAGTTCAGAGTGAGTATTTCTCAGCTATGATTACTCTTATCTTCTTTACTACGTGATGGTCAATGGATGATTATTATTTATAGGACTAGTTTCCAAATCTGCGATGCATTTTTGAAGTTATACACTAAGAGGGAACATTTTAAGACATAACATAGGTTGAGTCCTAGTGTACTTAAGATGTTTGTAAAAAGATAAATGAATTAATGAAATAATGGGGCTCAATATTAGTGATTATTAGAAGATGATGAAATCCTTTAATAGTAATTAATATTAAATGAAATTATGGCGTCAAAAGAACTATAATTTGATAATTATTGTATTAATCTTGTAAATGAAAATAATTTATAATAAATGATGATTGTGTTATAATTTTTTAGCTAGCCCTTAGTGGTGGATGTCTGGGGCCCTAAGAGATGATAGCTACAGCTAAGTCTAAGGTCATGTAATTTCCCATAGTGTAGTTATGACATAAAATTATTCTATATGTTTTTTTATTTCATACTCAACCTACCCAATTCCTAAGATAAAATGGAAACTAGAGGTTCTGATTTTATTTTTCTAAATATATAGGTTGATTGAGATATTGATGGATGACTACCCCTCACTACCACTCTCTCTTGGATTTTAGTATTATGTTTGGGAATACATGGGGTGATTTCACATAAATGGGTACTATGAGATGCAATGTATTAAGGTCATTTCACATGCCTGTATTCTAGATATAACATTATAATCAATTTTATAGATTTTTAATGTATGGGATAAGATGGATTAAGGTATAGTACATAATTTATAAACTATTCTAGATTATGGAAATAAATATAGTTACTATATAGAGGATGTGGATGTGATGATGTGCTAAATGAGTTTCAGGTTATGATATAGTTTTCCAATGGTTATTGAGGAGGATTATTTATGGAAGTTATGATATCCAAGGATGTGCGAAATTGGGGTGTGAAAGTGAAATACTTGAAAAGAATTTGTTATGGGGTACCAATTTCTATATATAAATATAAGAATTAAATATTTTGGTTATAAATTTGTGCATTACATAGTGAGTGAGACCTATTGAGGATGAGAAATTAATTTTATATCATTTTAGGTGATGAGTTATTTTTATTTGTTTACTCACTATTCATTTGTATACTTCTTCCATATTTCTGTTTGATAATTTTTAGAGAGGATCCTATTAAGTATACTTGTTATGATCACCATACTGTATATTACCTATTTTTCAGTTTAGAAGGATCTAGTTGGTGATCAATCATTACAATACATGTTCAATAAGTTTTTAGGAGCTTTTGGGGCTTCGTGGTCATAGATATGGGTTTATATCTTTTTTTTTAATTTCATTTTTATTAAATTATGAATGGTTTCACATCATGAATTTTAATTTTCACTTTAATTAATTAAGATAATGTTTTTTTCAATTGTTTTTAGTTTGTTATCACTTGCATCTAAAAACTTTATGAGGATAATTCCTCCATTATAAGTGATTATATACCATATGTTCTAGTTAAAAACTCATTTTTTTATTTGAAATGTTCTTCTATAATATTTATGTCTTTTTGTTCATTTTCGTCCAAGGAAGTGTAAATTTGGAGGGAGGTGGTCATACTAGAGTGGTATAAAAGCGAGGTTTTGAGAGATATGATAGATTTTGGAGTTAGGGATTGCTGAGGATGAATGGGTTGGATGAGAAATCATATAAACTATGATTAATACCTATTGTAATCAAGGAAAAAAATTAAAAAATAATAATTTTAGGGGTCCCTATGATCCAATGTAAGGGACATCATGATTACTCAAGATTATAAGAGAAGTGATATTACTTTTAGGGTAGGGACCTTGGGAAGGATCATCAATCATGCTTGTATACCCATTTGTTTGAACTAGGTTGACAATATGCAATAGTTTAAAAATTAATTAATTAATAAAAATTAAAAATAAATCCATGTATCAAGTTAGGAGTCACAAATTTTTTTATTTTATAGGGTTAACTCCTATTTGACGTCACCATCATGTTAGTACCAAAGATTTTTAGTAAGATGTGTTAAAAAATTACGCTAGAGTGGATGATGATTATGACGAAACTGAAAGGAGGACACTCTAAGAGTTCCAACTCTGTAGTATAAAAATGTTTTAGGGATACATTTTAGGTATTTTTAAAGTGGTTTAGCTGAAAGTTATTAAAATAGCCTTTACATTAAATTCGGATTAGAGAGAACATGGTCTCATCAGATTTGCAACTTTTTCATAGAATGGCTTGACAATAGTGGTTCTTTATCATTGTGGTTTTTGAAGGGTTGTATGTTTTGTATGGGAAGTTAAAAAATAATTATTTCAGATTATTTTCATTCTTCAACCACAAGGGATGGCTTCTCATCTGGTGATGTTTTCTTATCTATTTGTATTTCTATGATCTACTGTGGATATATGATAAAACCATTGAATTGAATTTTTGGGAATGAAACCCTTTCATTGTTATCCCATTGATGTAAATGGACAATATTAGCATACATATTTTATTTTTATTAATTAAAAATAAGTGTAGGGAATGTTAGGATCATGTTGTGTTTTGGTTGTATTTGTTTTCAATCGATCAGTATGCTGATGAAAGAAAGGATGTTGAGAAAGATGATGAATGGAAATTATGATTGAAAGGGATTTAAAAGAAAGAAGTTTTGTTGGTGATTGATTTTGCTGATAAAGAATCAATTATTATGTTGAATAAAGAAAGGATGTTGAGAAAGATGATGAATGGGAATTAGGATTCAAAGTGATCGAATGAAATAAGTATTTTTAGTGATTGAATTTGTTGAAAAAGAAGAAAGGTATTCTGAATCATGTTTTCCGGAAATATTGTATTGGTTTTAAAAGAATCGTACCAACCTTTGTTTTGAAAACAATCAGATCCATGTTTTCAAAAGTACCGGATCCATTGTTTCAAAATAATTGTACTTGAAAAGCAATTATACAAACTATGTCCATTGTAATGAGGAATTGATCATTATCTAGAATGAGAGAATCAGTCACATGTAAACAATTGTTTTATGTTGTGGTTTGAAGACAATTGGACCCATGTATTCTAACAATCAGACTCATGTATTCATAAACTGTTTTCTCAGGATGAGAAGGAAAGAAAGAAACTTGAATGAATGGAAACTTATGATACTTTACAATGTAATTGTGATGATGCTTTGCTGATTTTTATTTCATATAAATCATAAATTGGACAGAATTTTTTTGATTCAAGCTTGATGGAAGATAGTGGGAGTGAAAGAGATGCATCCGATCAGAAAAGAATCATATTTATATTTATCATATCCAGATGGCAGAGATAAAGAAGTGATACTGATTTTTTTTCAAAACAATCATATCCATATTGAAGAGGCAGTGTTGATTAAATAAGTTGTACAGATAAGAAGAGAAAGAGATAATATCAATTATGTATCAAAATAATTGGATACTGAGTGGAAGTAAAATATCTGGTGCCGATTTGTATTCAGGTGGTGCTGATGAAAAGTGGTGCTGATGAAATATGGTGCCGAATAAAAGTGGTATCGGTGAAAGGTGGTGTCAATAGAAGGTGGTGTTGATTGAAAGTGGCACTGATTTGAAAGGGGTGTTGATAGAAGAGTAATAGATGGTGCTAATTGTTTTTCAAAATGACTGTATCTAGGAAAATGTGAAATAATAGACATGGTACTGATCAAAGATAATTTTTTTTTCAGATTGTATTTCATTGTACTCAGGCAGATCATCCTTGTCAGATTGATTTTTATCATATCTGGGAAGATCATCCTTATCACATTGTTTTTATCGCATACAGGAAGATCATCCTTATCAGATTGTTTTGTATTGTATCCATGAAAATCATCCTTATCATATTGTATTTGATCATAACCATAAAATGATCATACCTAGGAAATGATTGTACCAAAGAAATGATCGTACCCAGAAATGATCATATATAGAAATGATAATACCCAAAAAATGATCGTACCTAGAAATGATGAAACTTAGACAATGATCGTACCCAGAAAACGATCACACCCAGAAATGATCATACCCAGAAAATGATCGTACCCATAAATGATCGTACACAAGAAATGATCATACATAGAAAATGACCATACACAAGAAATGGTCGTACATAGAAATAACTGTACCCAATAAATGATCATATACAGAAGAAGGATTTTTATCAGATTGTAATGTATCATACACAGTGATCGTAGAAAGAAACAATCGTACCTAGAAATCGTACCCAACAATCATACCCAATAATACCAAAAAATCAAACAAAAAATTATGGATTTTCTAAATGAAAAATTGTATTGGGTTTTTGGAATGAAAAATAGGTATGGCGATACAAATGAAAGGGACAAAAAATAAGATGAACTTTGAAGAAGAATCAAGAAGCTTCGAGAAGTGTTGATGAAGTTAAAATGTTTCCCAATATTTCAGGGGGAAATTAGAATTTGGGAAAAATTTTGTGAGTGGTAAAAATATTTTGGATTCAGACCAATTGTCACGTATAAAAGGATAAAGTACTTTGTACTCTCTCACAATGATCACTGTTCACGAAATAAGAGAGAGAATCTTTGGGTTTCTAGAGAGAAGAATATGTGAAGAGTATTCAACTTTAATTTTGTTTTAAAGTGTTCATTGTATCAAGATGAATTAATTAGCTTCTATATTTCCATTATGGCTATTTTCGTATTGGGTTTCTCAGACCGAGGAAGGATCATACTGAGTTCCATTTGACTCAAGTCTTGATGTTGGGCCAATTCTGTTTTTCTCATGATGTGGTGCTGATCTTGTTCAGTTTGTGAAGTTGTACTGATTCTGTTCGTCTTGTCAAGTTTTACCGATTCATATGTACTCCATTTGGCATTACTATTTCATACATGTTTTTAAGTGGTTCCGATTCAATTTTTCTTGACTATTGTATGAAAGTATTTGAGTGGTTATGATTCTATTCTATTAAAAGAAAATCGAACCAAGAAGAATCGTACTGGGAGCATCGTACTCGGGGTAATTGGACATATTGTTTTACATAGTCCAAGAGTTTCCTACCTTTCTTCTGGGTAAGTAATTGATGAATTGTATTTCAATTGACTAAATTTTTTGAATTGAAGAGAAGCATAGGTAACATGAGTTGTTACAAAACAATTTTATTACCCTATTGTGCTAAGAGGGTGAAAATGCACTAGTGGGATTGTTCCATATTGATACACGAGTGTAAGGGTATATCCTACTCGTTGTAATCCAAGTACTAATTTCTAGTAGATTGTCAGGACCTGACCCTACCCGGGCTCGAGCCGCAACTACCCCAAACCCGCCTCCATAGGCCAAGGGCTGGCGACCAGCGCCGAAGGCACAACTCGGGGGGGGGGGATTTCCCTAAGTACCTGTACACACACACGCAACACACTCAATGAAACAGTGCAGAGTAAAAAGAAAGAAAGGTAAAGAAAAGGGAAACTACTATAAATAAACCACGATAGTGCATCGACCTCTAAACAGTACAAAGTAAAAGCTGAAGGTACACTGAAAAGGAAAGGGGAAAAACACGTGCCCAACCAGAAAAGTGGCACAACCCGGCAACAGGTGAACAAAAAGTAAATAGGTGAAAGGGTCCCCCACCTGGAACCCGACCCCAACCACCACACGCGGTCCATGCTCCTAAACTCCTAAGCTCCACTGAAGTCACGACCAACCTATCTGTCATCTGCAAGGGCACACCAAGTGCGGGCAAAGCCCAAGTAGGGGTGAGTATTAAAATACTCAGTAGGATACCCTGAAGGCTAGAGGGAGCAACAAAGGAGGTACCGAAGGGTGAGCAGTAGACCGAATAGGGTAATAGTAAAGGAGTACAACCGAAAGTGTAGTAAAGAGTACAGTAAAGAGTCCAGCTCAACCCAATAAGAGGAAAGAAGGTAGACTCTTCCAGACACAAGGAGATGGAAACGATGAGAAGATGAACTTCCCGTTGAGTCTTCACTACCCATAGCATGAGAGTAGACTCTTCCAACCATGAGAAGCTAGACACAGAAAGCACGTGGCATACCCCACACGTCTTCACCTCTCCTAGAAGGAGAGTACCAAACCAAAGAAGTGGGTATTGGAACAAGGTATATACAAATCCATATGCTATGTCAAGAAAACTGAACATGACCGTAGGGGGATCTCCATCCCGTAGCTCAGCCCAAGAAAAGTGAGTCGCCAACAATACCATAAGTAAACACCATCGATGCCCAGCATCCCACACGTCTTCCCCGAACTACAAGTCAAGTGGCTCAAACCACCACACCTCGACACTATCCGCTTTGGGCGGCACTGACTCGCCCACACAGTTTTAGGTAGCGTCACAAGGATGCGTCTTGGTGGAGGAAAGCGCCCCTCGTACTTGAGAGTTCCGGGGGAATGTCAAACCACACCTCTCCACTGCCCCACAGTCGAGAGGTCTCATCAAAGTCAAAGCCGTTACATCACTGAACCGTACAAACAAGGGTCCCGCTTCAGTAGTCATGATGTAAAGCCACAAACTAGCCTAGTAGAAAAGACTGAGTCTAGAATGTCAATGGGTGACCCACTGCCCAGCCCTGCTTGAGGGTAAACCCTAATACATCATCAGGCGACCCACTGCCCAGCCCTGCTGGAGGGTAGACCTAGAATAAGTTGACATGAAACCCACTGCCCAGCCGTGCTAAAGGGTAGACCTGGAACTAGACAACAGGTGACCCACTGCCCAGCCCTGCTGGAGGGTAGACCCTAAGAGGTCGTCGGGTGACCCACTGGCCAGTCTCTGCTAGAGGGTAGACCCTAGGAAGTCGATGAGAATCCCACTACCCAGCCCCGCTGGAGGGTAAGCCGGAACTGCTCTGGCCATCTCCACTGGATGGTACTGCTGGCGAGCCCTGCTCAAAACAACCTCATCCCTGCTGGAAACAACCTCCTGAGTAGAGGATCGGTTCCCACGTAATGTGTTGGTCACACCGAATCCACAGGAACTCTACCCGGGAACATGGAGTGACGGGAGAATCTCCCCAGGCCTCACCAGGAGATCACGCTCCAATCCGCTGAGTCACTGTCAAAGCGGACCGAGTCAACTCATCCTAGAAAGTGGGGAAAAACCCACACTGTACGAACACCCATAGTCGCAAACGGTTCCGCAGTCCGATGAAAGGGCACGATACTGAAACCCCTCACAGCTGAAGAAACAGAGGAACTAAACTATCTCTGTTAGCCAAACGAGAACGGAACCAGGGGAAAACTCAACCCTGCCGGTCAACAAATGAGAACAGGACCTGGGGAAAACTCAACCCTTCCAGTCAACAAACAAGAACATAGGAACCCTCTACGTCGTGAGAGGTCAAAAGTATGTAAAGAAGAACACGACACGAACATGGGTCCCACACGATGTGTGGCCCCAAGTCAACCCCAACCGAACGCAAAAACATTCTCAGGTACAAACAACCACATGTACCTCCAAGCGTTCCCATATACTCCCGAAGTATACCACGTTCCAGCCCAAAGTCTATCATGCACACGACACCCAACGTCAACACGAAGGCAAAACGTAACAACTCCAACTTGCCACCTCATCGGCCCAGGCATGACCGACTACATCCCTTCAAGCATTGCTTCACTCCCCCAAGAGTGAACGCGATCACACGCCAAGGGTCCGCTACAAACGCGGTAGAAGAACCGCCGCAGGGCACCTTCACATTTCCACATTTAACAATATCATGTAAGAGGCTTCACCCGCATGAACTGATTACACTGTTGTAATCCTCGTGGTAAAACATGCAAGATAGACTACCTACTCGCCTCAAATGGATATCCGACGGAAAAGTCACCAACACCGCCTTATGCCCGAATGATGTCCCGTGATCCTGAGCCTCGCCCCGAAAACAGTCGGGCGCATCGTACCATTGCGATCTCCTCATAAATACACATCAAAAAGACTTCTCACTTGAGCACAATGGATATCCATAGTAAAAGATGCATTTCAGCACACCACTCACGAGCGGTGCTCCATGGGACCCGCATCCTGGTCCCGAAACTCAACGAATAGATTACACTATTTCGATCCTCTCAAAAAAGTACACAAGATAGACTATTCACTTGTCCAAAACGGTCGCCCGGTGATAGAGATGGAAAATCACCGTCAACGCCCAAACGACCCTCATGGGGCCCGCACTATCATGCCAAAATAGAGTGGGTGGATTGCACCATTGCAATCCCCTCATAAAAACATGCAGAATCGACTACTCGCACGCCCCGAATGAATGCCCGATGAGAAAGTCGCTAAACGCTGCTCGCAGCTCAAAAGACGGGCCATGGGGCCTACGCCTCAACTCCGACTTTAACACCGGAAACCACCTTGGAAATCTTCTCCCCGGCTCCAGGGTCCCAAAGCCGCTGACGATGATCAAAACGGACGTCGGATGTGTCCGTGCCATCCAAAACAAGAATTCCTGGGAAGCCCGCTAAACTGCTTTACGCACGTGTCGTGCCCCCGAGCCCCTCATCTCGGAAGTTAAAACTATCGAAACCACATCAAAAAGTCCACCTCGACGTCAAGTCTGCACCGCCGTAGACGGCGCGCACAACGGACGCCCGTAGCTCAAAATACGGGCGTCCAAAATTTTAAGGGGATTACCCCTGGGCCGGACTGGGCCGGACTGGCCCGGTCTGGCCGGTCCACCCCGCCTGGGCCGGTCCGCTCCGGCCGGCCCGCTGAACCGCGACCCAGCCGCTTGTCCCGATCCAGCCAGACCCGCAGGCCACCGCATCGTGGCCCACCGCCTCCCGTGAGGCCTGCGCGTCTGCGCGACCTCCTCCACCGACCGACCAGCTGGCCGGTCGCGTCCCCACAGAGACCAGCCAATGGCGGGTCCTGGGCTCCCGTCGGGGTCGCGCGCCTGCGACCCGGTTGCCCCCCTCGCCAGTGCCCTCGTCTGGTCCACCAACGCCACCGCACATCGGCAAGGTGCCGCTCGGCTGGACGGATGGTCGACGGTCCTTCCGCCGCGCCCGCTACCGCACCGCCGTCCGCCGTGGGGCCACCATATGGCATCAAACCCTCGTCGGAAACCGGCCTCGTGGCTGGAAAACTTCAGAGGACCACCAGAAACGATCTGGTGGTCGAAAATTCGATCCGGATAGGATTCCAGAAAGCTCTGGACCGGATCTACCCAATTATGGGCTTCGTTCGATGATCCATTGGTGCGATTGAGCATAAATGGAAATTAATGCGGGGAAATGGGTGTAAAACTCAAATCCGCCTACCTGCGGGCGGAACACCGACACTTCTATGCTCGATACGAGCTCCGCCTCGGCCAAAAATGCCTCCGATCCATCGTTTCCGTCTTAGAGGAGGAGGAAGGAGGAGAGGGAGGGTGTTGATGCCTGCCGTGAGTTCAGCTGAGGGAGGTAAGGGGGAAGGGGGAAGTAAGCAGATATTAAGCAAATATCTGCTAAATCCCCCGGCCCGACTCGCCCCCGATTCCGCTCCCGACCCAGACAAAGAGGAGGGTGAACCTAAGGTAAAAACGATGCTCTGAGTGCAACGGTGGTCTCAGAATCTTAATCCGAGGCCCTGTTCAAAAGTTACAACGACCACGCCCGAGGCCGCCAAATTACGAAAACGCCCCCGGGGCCATTTTTCAATGACGGCCCGTGCCCGTGAAACTTACACCCCTCCTAGGGTAAACGGAACGCTCCGAACTCAACGGTTCCCTTGGTTTTCCAATCATAGCCACTATTTAAGAGATACTTGATTTTAACCGTTAAGCGCATAAGTTAATTATTTAATTTATCCGTTTAATGTTCCGATAGCGGGTGAGGGGTCTAAACATCCCGCGCCGACATGCTTTATGTAGTAACTAGGGTAAACACCCCATTTCGGACCCATCTGTACAATCAGATCTCTGATCTGAATCACCATTTAGGAGTTATCCCATTTATTTGGCGTGCCCAGTGTGAACGCACTGAAAATTTAATTCCGGCCACACCGGGGCTCGGAATCACACGTCGTCTGAAGGCATTGCTCTGGAATAATATTAAGAATCTTCCAAAGTCTTTCGCAACAAAAAATGGGTTCTTAAATCATTCCATCCATCAAGATTTTCTTCCCTGAAAAGCAAAACTGGGGAACAACTCAGGGTACCAAGCCCGCACCTGGCTCTCCTGTACCCAGAAGAACTCTTGCACAACTCTGTTCCACCGCACACAGACCAAAGGATTGATCTGTTTCACGCGAGGTCTGCCCTTGACGATGACGTGCATAGGAGCACACACACATCTCCTCAGGTGAGTCATGTAGGAGATGCTATGCACCCAAACCAGCCTTTGGCGTTAGGGAAAGATGGTAGGGAACCTCGCCATCCCTTAGCACGGTTTCAATCGGCCTGAAGGACCTCGGGGGTAACTCACCTCCCCGACCGAACCTCTACATCGCATGCCGCGACTGGAATCACCGCCCGCATCTGGAACAAGGCCCGGTGATTCCCTCCTTCAGAATATCCATATGGCGAAACACCCAAGGATATCTGGTCACGAAATATTTCACAGTCGATGTCTCGCAACCAAGACTCTCTTACACACTCGGAGAGTGAATGAGTCAACACCATCGACTAAAGAAAAAGGTCTTACGCCTTTTTACCTTACCAACACAGGGTTACACCGACGCCCCGCATCACCCTGGTAACACCTCAACAAGGAGAGGGGAGGAAAGCATTCCATACGCAGAGTCTAACAATTCTACTTCAAGAAGTAGAAGAGATGTAGATCATACCTCTTATCACCTCATGATCCGCAGGATCATAGACATCCAAAGTTCGCGGCTATCCGCGGTCCCAACTGTTAGCTCCCAGAGCCTGACGTGGACCACCTAGTGGTGATGGAAAAACCTCATAAGGTCTTCCTCCACTTCCAGCTCCTCCCGCTCCTCTGCTAGCACCACCTCTCCAGGTACTACTTCGATCACGATGCTGCCTCCATCGTGGTGGTGCACCTACTGCCTTCCTGAAGCTCTCTGCATGCCTGGTCGGGCAGTCTCTCGCTAGGTGACCTCGCCCATCGCAAGCATAACACCGACTCTCTCTGGGCTGCACTAGTGTCCTACGGTGACACTATGGTGTACGACCATTCCCCTGAGTCCGGTTGTCAAAAATCCACCTGCGTCGAGGTTCTGCTTGTCGATGCCCGCTAGCTATGGCACACGTCTCGGATCCAACGTGCCTACTGCCACCACCAACTCTAGAACGTGACAAGAAGGTCTTTGTCACCAGCGCCTTCTCTGGCACCCCGTCATACGTGGAAATGCCGAACCTTACTATGAAAACACAAATCTCTCGGCGGAGACCCTGCTCAAACTTCTGTGCTCGGATGTTGTCGTCAGGGACCAAGTCCGGGTAAAAGCATGCATGGTCTGCAAAACTAGCCGCATACTCGACCACCATCATACCTCCCTGCAGAAACTGTAGGAGCTTCTGAATCCGAATGGAGCACAAGTAGGAGGGAAAAAACTCCTCATGAAACAAGAACTGAAATTTTCCCCACGAAAGCGACGACTCGTCAAGAAACTGAGTCACCAGACTCCACCAACGCCAAGATGCTCCACGAAAAAGGTTGGCTGCCAAAGCCACTCTCTGATCTATTGGCGTCTGCACAAGCCTAAAAAGGCAAACCACTATCTCCAGCCAAACCTCTGCCACCCGAGGGTTTGGATCACCACTGAACCTTAGCGGTCTCTGCTACTGGAACTCACGGAGCACGCTCAAACTGCGCTCAAACTCAGCCTGCTCTGCTGAAGATATCAGCTTCTCAATAGGTGGGGGTGCTACTACCATCCCACCTGGAGAAAGGGGCTCACATGATGGGTCCTGGAATGAGGTCTCGTAGCTCATAGGGTCGTCGTCACGAACCCAAGCTGGTATCATGGCTGGTTGTCTTCACGGAGACATCCTGAATATTATCAAGGAGTGCCGCTATCATATGAGCATATATGTATATACCAATAACAACGATGGGGAGATGACTCAATAAGGACAGTCAAATAATCAATCCTATGTGATTCACAAACCAATTTTCCCTACAACAAGTGTCTCAGCATGCCGAGTCGACAAGCGGGTTGTCAAGGTCCTAGTGAATAGATACGTCGG
Source organism: Viscum album (assembly GCA_963277665.1). Classification (NCBI taxonomy): domain Eukaryota; kingdom Viridiplantae; phylum Streptophyta; class Magnoliopsida; order Santalales; family Viscaceae; genus Viscum; species Viscum album. The sequence continues at coordinate 303,133,017 of OY728166.1, forward strand.
CTGCCACACCATCACCGGACTCCCTGGCCTGAGAGCCGCTCTCGAGACACATCAACGCTGTTTCCCTATATTCCAATCAATTCCTTTTATTTTAGGGACATCCAAACATCGTCACAAGGAACGAACCAGCTCGGATGCCACTTTGTCAGGACTCGACCCTACCCGGGCTCGAGCCGCAACTACCCCAAGCCCGCCTCCATAGGCCAGAGGCTGGAGACCAGCGCCGAAGGCACAAAAACTCGAGGAGGCCTTTGCCTAAGTACCTATACACACACACAAACACACACACACACAACACACTCAATGCAAAAGTGCAGAGTAAAAAAGAAATCAAGGTAAAGAAAAGGGAAACTGCTATAAATAATCCATGATAGTGCATCGACCTCTAAACAGTATAAAGTAAAAGATGAAGGTACACTGAAAAGGAAAGGAAAAAACACGCACCCAACCAGAAAAGTGGCATAACCTAGCAACAGGTGAACAAAAAGTAAACAGACGAAAGGGTCCCCCCACCTCGAACCTGACCCCGACCACCGCACGCGGTCCATGCTCCTGAACTCCTAAGATCCACTGAATTCACGACCAACCTGTCCATCGTCTGTAAGGGCACACCAAGTGCGGGAAAATCCCAAGTAGGGGTGAGTATAAAAATACTTAGTAGGATACCCCAAAGGCTAGAGGGAGCAGAAAAGGAGGTACCGATGTGTGATTATTAGATCGAACAGGGGAAAAGTAAAGGAGTACAACCGAAAGTGCAGTAAAGAGTACAGTAAAGAGTCCAGCTCAACCCAAAAAGAGGAAAGAAGGTAGACTCGTCCAGACCAAGGAGCTGTAAATGGTGAGAAGATTAACTTCCCATCGAGTCTTCGCTACCTATAGTAGGAGAGTAGAATCGTCCAACCACGAGAATCTAGGCACAGAAAGCACGTGGCATACATCACACGTCTTCGCCTATCCTGGAAGGAGAGTAACCAAACCCAAGAAGTGGGTACCAGAACAAGGTATATACAAATCCATATGATCTTTCAAGAAACCCGAACATGACCGTAGGGGGATCTCCATCCCGTAGCTCATCCGAAGAAAATTGAGTCGCCAACAGTCCTAGAATAAAGACCATCGATGCCCAGCATCCCGCATGTCTGCCCCGAACTACAAGTCAAGGGGCTCAAACCACCGCACCTCGACACTATCCACTTTGGGTGGCACTGACTCGCCCACACGATTTTAGGTCGCGTCACAAGGATGCATCACAGTGGAGGAAATCTCCCCTCGTACTTGAGAGTTCCGGGGGAATGTCAAACCAAACCTCATCACTACCCCGCAATGGAGAGATCTCCTCAAAGTCAAAGCCGTTACATCACTGAACCGTATAAACTAGGGTCCCGCTCCGGTAGTCACGAAGTAAAGACACAGAATAGCCTATTAGAAAGGACTGAGTATGGAATGTAAACAGGTGACCCACTGTCCAGCCCTGCTGGAGGGTAAACGCTAACCAGATATCGGGTGACCCACTGCCTAGCCCTGCTGGAGGGTAAACCCTAATACATCATCAGGCGACCCACTGCCCAGCCCCGCTGGAGGGTAGACCTGGAATAAGTTGACAAGCGACCCTGCCCAGCCTTACTGGAGGGTAGACCTGGAATAAGTCGACAGGCGACCCACTTCCCAGCCTTGCTAGAGGGTAGACCTGGAACTAGACGATGGGTGACCCACTGCCCAGCCCTGCGGACGGTAGACCCTAAGAGGTCGTCGGGTGACCCACTACCCAGTCTCTGCTGGATGGTAGACCCTAAGAATTTGATGAGCAACCCACTACCCAGCCCCGCTGGAGGGTAAGCCGGAACTGATCTGGCCATCTCCACTGGATGGTACTGCTGGCGAGCCCTGCTCGAAACAACCTCAGCCCTGCTAGAAACAACCTTTTGGGTAGAGGATTGGTGCCCGCGTAATGTGTTGGTCACATAGAATCCACATAAAATCTACCAGGGAACACGGAGTGATGGGAGAATCTCCCCAGGCATCACTAGGAAATCACGCTCCAATCCGCTGAGTCACTATTGAAGCGGACCGAGTCAACTCATCCCAGAAAGTGGGGAAAACACCCACACTGTATGAACACCCATAGTCACAAACGGTGCCTCAGTCCGGTGAAAGGGAACGGTACTGAAACCCCTCACATCTGAAGAAATAGAGGAACTAAACCATCTCTGTTGGCCAAACGAGAACAGAACCAGGGGAAAACTCAACCCTAATGGTCAACAAATGAGAACATGACTAGGAGAAAACTCAACCCTGCTGGTCGACAAACAAGAATAGAGGAACCCTCTATGCTGTGAGAGGTAAAAAGTATATAATGCAGAACGAGACACGCACATGGGGCCCACACGACATGTGGTCCCAAGTCAACCCCAACCGAACACACAAATGTTCTAAGCTAAAAACAACCACATGTACCTCCAAGAATTCCCATATACTTCCAGAGTATACCACGTTTCTGCCCAAAGGCTATCGTACACACGACACCCAACGTCAATGCGAAGGCGTAACGTAGAAACTCCAACTTGCCACCTCATCGGCCCAGGCATGGCCGACTACATCCCTTCAAGCATTTATTCACTCCCCCAAGAGTGAATGCGATCACACGCCAAGGGTCCGCTACAAATACGGTAGAAGAACTTCCGTGGGGCACCTTCACATTTCCTCATTTAATAAGATCGCGTAAGAGGCTCCGCCCACCTGAATAGATTACACCGTTGTAATCCTCATGGAAAATAATGCGAGATAGACTACCTACTTGCCTCAAGCGGACATCCGACAGAAAAGTCACCATCACCGCCTTACGCACGAACGACGCCCTGTGATCCCGAGCCTCGGCCCTGAAAATAGTCGGGTGCATCGCACCATTGTGATATCCTCGTAAAGACACGTCAAAAAGACTACTCACTTGAGAAAAAAAATATCCAGAGGAAAAAATGCATTCCAGTGCACCGCACACGAGCGGTGCTCCGTGGGACCCGCATCCCAGCCCTGAAACTCAATGAACGGATCACACTGTTGTGATCCTCTCAAAAAAGTACAGAAGATGGACTATTCACTTGTCCAAAACGGTCGCCCAGTGATAGAGATGGAAAATCACCGTCAACACCCAAATGACCCTCTTGGGGCCCGCACCATTGTGACAAAATAGAGTGGATGGATTGCACCATTGCAATCCCCTCGGAAAAACATCCAGAATCGACTACTCGCACGCCCCGAACGGATGCTCGATGAGAAAGTCGCTAAACGCTGCTCGTAGCTCAAAAGACGGGTCATAGGGCCTATTCCTCAACTCCATATTTAATGCCTGAAACCAATTTGGAAAGATTTTCCCTGACGTCAGGGTCCCAATGCCACTGCCGGCACTCAAAACAGACATCGGATGTGTCCGTGCTGTCCAAAATAAGAATTCCCGGGAAGCCTGCTAAGCTACTTTACGCACGTGTCGTGCCCCCGAGCCCCTCGTCTCAGAAGTTAAAACTTCCGAAACCACATCAAAAAGTATTCCTCGACATCAGGTCCATGCCTCCATAGACGGTGCGCAAAACGGATGCCCGTAGCACAAAATACGGGCGTCCAAAATTTTAAGGGGGATTACCCCTAGGCCAGACCAGCCCGGTCCGGCCGGTCCGCCCCGCTCGGGCTGGCCCGCTGAACCGCGGCCCAGCCGCTGGGCCCAGTCCCGCCGGACCGGCGGACCACCGCACCACGGCCCGCTGCCTCCCGTGAGGCCCATGCGTCTGCGCAACCTTCTCCACCGACCGGCCAGCTGGCTGGTCGCGTCCACGTGGAGACCCACCAATGGCGGGTCCTGGTCTCCCCGCGGGGTCGCGCGCCTGCGACCGCAGTTGCCCCCCTCACCGATACCCTCGGCCGGTGCCCTCGGTCAGTCCTCCTACGCCGCCCCACACCAGCGAGGTGCTGCTCGGCCGACCGGATGTCCGACCGTCTTTCCGCCGCACCCGCTGCCGCGCCGCCGTCCGCCTTGGGGCTGCTGTCCGCCATCTAACCCTCGCCGGAAACCAGCCTCGTGGTCAGAAAACTTTAGAGGACCACTAGAAACGATCCTGTGGTAAAAAATTCGATCCAGATAGCATTCCGAAAATCTCAGGATAGGATCTACGCAATTATGGGCTTCGTTTGATGATCCATTGGCGCGATTGAGCATAAATGGAAATTAATGTGGGGAAAGGGGTGTAAAACTCAAATCCGCCTGCCTACGGGCGGAACGCCGACGCTTCTATGCTCGATCCGAGCTCCGCCGCGGACAAAACTACCTCCGATCTGTCGGTGCCGTCTTGGAGGAAGAGGAAGGAGGAGAGGGAGGGTGCTGCTACCTGCCGTGCATCCAGGTGAGGGAGGTAAGGGGGAAGGGGGAAGTAAGCAGATATTAAGCAAATATCCGCTAAATCCCCCGGCCCGACTCGCCCCCGATTCTGCTCCTGACGTAGACAAAGAGGAGGGTGCCCCTAGGGTAAACATGATGCTCCGAGCGCAATGGCGGTCTCAGAATCTTAATCCAAGGCCCTGTTCAAAAGTGACAATGACCACGCCTGAGGCCACCAAATTACGAAAACGCCCCCGGGGCCATTTTTCACTGACGGCCCGCGCCTGTGAAGCTTACACCCCTCCTAGGGTAAACGACACACTCCAAACTCAACAGTGCCCTCAGTTTTCAAATCTAATCCACCTTTTAAGAGATACTAGAGTTTAACCATTATGTTCCTAAATTAATTATTTAATTTATCCGTTTAACGTTCCGGTAGCTGGCGGGGGGTCCAAACATCCCGCGCCGACATGCTTTATGTTGTTCCTAGGGTAAAAACCCCATTTCGAACCCATATGTACACTCAGATCTCTGATCCGGATCACCGTTTAAGAGTTATCCCATTTATTTGGTGTGCCTTGTGTGAATGCACTGAAAATTTAATTCTGGCCACACCGGGGCTCAGAATCGCACGCGTCTGAAGGCATTTCTCTGGAATAATATCAAGAATATTCAGAAGTCTTTCGCAGCAAAAACTAGGTTCTTAAAATGATTGTATGATATTCGATCATTTCCAAACAATACCAAGGACGTATATACTCTTATTGAATAGTGAACCCTGTAAATCATTGTGTTCCCTTGGATGTGTGTTGATTTTTTTCTCAGTAGGGAATTGAAATATTTAATAGGAGGAGAAGTTTGCTTCAATTGAAAAGAAACATAAAATAAAAATAGTATCACTAATTCACCCTCCCCCACTCAGTGATACAATACTACGACCGGGCACTTTAAATTAGTATCAAAGGGAGGTTCCCTTCGCTATTCTTTATAGATAGAGAATGTGAACTGTGTGAATAGTAAAGGTGTTCTGGTATTTTATGGAAATTACTATCATATCTAGAAAGATAGAATGTTTCCATATCTTATTTCTATCAGTTATGATGTTCTTAAATCTACAACAATTGGGTTTTCTCCCATTTAAGACAGTTCTCCACTTACACCTGTTGATAAGAAGTTTCTTGAGAATGATGGAAAGGACAAGAATGCTATATTATCATTACTTTATAAAATTGAATTCTTGATAGTTAATTGTTTTTACATAACTAAAGGTATTTAGGGTAAATTGAAGAGCATATATGAAAGAAATAAAAAAGTGAAGAAGTAAATGTTACATATATATATATATTGAAGTATGAAGATTTGAAGATGGGTGAGCATGAATTTTTTGGGGAATTATTTTCTAGGGTGAATGAAATTGTGAGTACTATCATATGTCTTGGTGAAAAGTTGAATGAATCTATAGTTGTTGAAAAGATCTTAGGAATCCTACCTGAAAAATTATTTGCAAAAGTTTCTTCATTGGAAGACAGAGATCTTGAAACCTTATCTCTTGATGATTTTCATAGTACTCTCAATACTTAGGAAATGATAAGGGAGAATTCTATGAAAGTAAAAAACTAAATTTAATAGAGAAATTACTTTTAGGGCTTACAATAAAGATTATAAGATTCTTGAAGAATAAGAAGAGGAGATTCTGACTCTGAAAATGAGGTATATAAAAATATTGATTCATTTTTTTCCTTGTTTTCTAATAATGTGAAAGGATGTATAGGAAGGTATAAAGGGAAACTTCCCTTAAATTATTTTTGATGTGGACCCATTGGGAATTTTTCCAATTATCCTCAAAGAGGAAATGAAGAAGAAAGTGATGAAGAAGAAAGTGAAGACGAAGAAAGAAGGCCAAGAAGATCTTGGAAGACAAGGGTGATAAAGAAAGATTCTATTCCAAGAGGGAAGATAGAA